>JAAXCT010000046.1:1200000-1800000 GCA_012490785.1 Eragrostis nindensis | reverse complement strand
TTTTTGATTACACAGTATAACTCAGACACTCACAACGCACGCACACTCACCCCTATAAACGTACATACGCAAACCCTACCCCTATGAGCATCTTCGAAGACTGAGCCGGCAAATCCTCGAGATTGACGAAAATCACCACTGGCGCCTCGCTGTCGACGGCTACGTCGTCTACCGCTAAAAGCACAAAGCCGTTAAATCCTAAAAAATTCGCTCCCATGGGGAGTCAAACCCAGGACCTCAAAGGTGCTACTCGGATGTCTTAACCAATAGGCCAAGACCCCTTTCACAAGTGTGTGTCAAATTTGAACAACTTGGGTTTTACGTTGGGTGCTAATAATCATGAGACCACATTAGCTATCAATGCCCTTAAAAGTATTGAATAGATAGAACAACTGTATATCCCAAAACAGAAATAACGAACAGGGCACAAGACATCAAACATAAATTGGAATTAAATCCTTTTGAATTAAGTGATTACGAGGACGCTGAACCTAATGGCGCCCTGCACGCACACTTAGTAAAGGATGTATCAGAAATTGTCTTTGATGATACGGACCTGGATACAAAAATTTGTGACCTTATGGCAACCGCTAGGAAATCAAAGTCTCCCTCCAAGAAAAAGGGACACAGGAATAGGAATACAAACAAAAAGGTTGCCAAATGAAAGGCTTTTACTGGAATAGCAGAGGTCTTTCAGACTTGGCTAAATATCGGTACATTGTAGACGCCATCAAAGATCACAACTTGGATTTTGTGGTAGTTATGGAAAGAGGGAAGCAAGATATGTCAAAGATGAATCTTACTCGCCTTTCTTGGGGTGCAGATTTCGTTTGGCATTGTCTTCCTCATCGAGGAAGGTCTGGGGGCATCCTGCTATGCAACCATGTTGGATGTGTCGTTAATTGTAGAAGGGAAATTGTTTTTATAAAATTTCATCTCTGCAACAAGAGCAACAATTTTAAATGGATCTTAATGGCAGTGTATGGTCCAGCTCAAGAAAACTTTAAGTCAGCCTTTTTTTTGCGAAAATGGAATTTCATTAATATTGAAGCATATTACATCCCCTGATTACAAAAGCATCCCAATCAACACCAACTCCATTGATGGGAGACAAGAAACCTTGAAAGAGCCGCAAATTCCACCATCTAGGATCACCATCCCAAATGGACATGCCACGGACGAAAACTCCGATCTGAAAGAACACAGCCATCCCACCATCCACCACCGCCATCCTCATCTCCGACGGGTGGAAATTGAAACCCAACCCTTTCAGCCTTCTTGACTGAACTCGTACGTACGTGCCAACAGAACCCCCTGTCTACATTAATAGGTGGTGATTTTAATATTTTGAGGAGTAGCAAAGAAATGAATAACGATAGATATAACGATCGCTGGCCATTCTTGTTCAATGCTGTTATTGACAGCTTTGATCTTCAAGAAATTGACTTTAACTGGTCGTCAGTTCACTTTGGGCTAATTCGTTACCAAAACCCACGTATGAAAAATTGGATAGAGTGTAATGACAACAGAATGGGAATTTAAATATCCAATGGTGTCAGTACGTGCTCTTGACAGAGGAGTATATGACCATACGCCCTTGCTACTTGACACTGGTACACCGGCTTTTACAGGAAACTGTAAGCAATTCAAGATGGAATTGAGTTGGTTTTCTCATGATGATTTCTATGATCGTGTCGTAGAAATTTGAAATAAGCCGGTTAAAGGAAGAAACTCAATGCAACGCTGGAATAACAAGATGAGCACCCTACGCCGTTATCTTCGAGGATGGGCTGCTCACACCAGTGGAGTATATAAACAACAAAAAGTCAGTATACAGGCCACCATAAATGATCTAGATATCTCTGGTGAGAGCCGTGATCTGACTGAACTTGAGAGAAAAGATCTCTCATATTCGTGGGATCAATTGGCTAAACTTCTTCGAGAAGAAGAAATCAAATATTATCAACGAGCTAAGGTGACTGACGTGTGTTGCAGGGAGACAATAATGGTTGCCAACGGCAAACATAGGAAAAAGAGAATTTTCTCCCAAGATCATGAGAATGGTAAGATTGAAGGACAAGCTAATCTCAAGAGATAGATTACTCACTTTTATAAGGGATTATTTGGGGAGCCTGAACAGAACTCATTTGCCTTTGATCAGACAAGAAGAGATGATATTCCACAAGTGACACAAGCAGAAAATGAATTCCTTATAGCCCCCTTCACAGAAGCGGAGATCAGAGATGCTATTTTTGATATGGAGCATAACAAGGCACCAGGTCCAGATGGATTTCCAGCTGAGTTTTATTAGAAATTTTGGGAAGTCATCAAAAGACATGATGAACATGTTCCATGATTTACATGCTGGAGAACTACCACATTTTAGCTTGAATTTTGGTGTCATATCATTGATACCGAAAGTTTAAGAGGCAAACCGAATCGAGCAATATAGACCAATATGTCTGCTAAATGTCAGTCGCTGATCATATAATTAGTCCAACTCAACTTTTATGAGAGGACGGAACATTCTGAGGGTGTCATCATTCTTCTTGAGACTGTTCCTGAGTTACATCGAAAGAATTAGAGTGGTGTGATTTTTAAGATAGATTTCGAGAAAGCATATGACAAAGTAAAGTGGCCCTTCTTGATGCAATCACTTCGAATGAAAGGTTTCTCATCCAAGTGGATATCTTGGATTGAATCTTTTGTTTCCTGTGGAAGCGTGGCAATAAATGTTAATGATGATGTCGGGCAATTTTTTCAAACAAGAAAAGGCCTTCGACAGGGAGACCCTTTATCTCCTTTACTCTTTAACATCGTAGCTGACATGTTAGCATTTTTGATAAAGAGAGCTAAAGAAGATGGGCAGATTTGTGGAGTTGTGCTACATCTTGTAGATGAAGGCATATCCATTCCATAATACGCAGATGATACAATTCTCTTTATGGACCATGACCTAGACAAAGCTCGTAACATGAAGCTTCTGCTTTGTGCTTTCAAGCAAGTATCGGGATTAAAGATAAATTTCCATAAGAATGAGGTATTCTACTTTGGTGAGGCCCAACAAGCCTTGGCCAGTATACATAACTCTTTGGCTGCAAAGTAGGTGATTTTCCATTGAGATATCTAGGCATTCCTGTTCACTATAGAAAATTGAGGAATGCAGATTGGAAAAGGGTCGAGGAACACGTCGAAAAAAAGACTTAGCAGTTGGAAAGGTAAACACCTTTATACAGGGGGTCGATTAACATTGATTAATTCAGTGCTAAGTAGTCTACCCATATATATGATGTCCTTTTCGCAATTCCAAGATGTGTACTTAAAAAATTGGACTACTTTCGCTCTAGGTTCATTTGGCAAAGTGATGACCAGAAACGTAAGTACCGCCTCGCAAAGTGGAATTTAGAATAATATCAATATTTAGAATAATATCAACATTACTCCCTCCGTCCCAAAACAAATGGTTTGACTTAGGACAAAGCTAGAATAACGTTGACACTTTTTCGTATAAGCTTGGTCAAAGTTAGAATGGTTTGAATTAGGACAAAGCTAAAGAGTCTGTTTTGGGCCGGAGGTAGTGCATATCATCAGCGCCCTTTCTACCTTAAGGCTAAAATGGGATGAGTTTGAGCTGAGGCCATAGCTATTTAGGCTTGAGAAGGAAACTCATGGGGTCAGAAAAAAAAAATGGAGCAGTAGCAAGTTTTGGAAGCTTGGGTGTGGTCTCAAGATACGTTCAACTAGTCTTTTTTCTTTTATTTTCTTTATTATTATTATTTTTTTTAGAATGATACGCTTCACAAGTCTGTTACGCCATTTTTATTACATTTCTAGGTCGATAATTTTGCAGTGGGGAAGTAATATTTCCGCTTCGCATTTCCGTGATGCCATCGCATGTGATGTGTGGTTTCTCTTTCTGCTTTTACTAAAAAATGATATTCTTTTCTTTTCTTATACCGATTCTCGTAGCAGGCAAGCCAAGAGAAAGAAAAGCATTCCACCGGGGCACATGCGAGTAAATAAAATTGAAATAATAACATCTAAATATTGCAACACCGCAACACGGCTGTTTTGAATACGTTTTCTTTTTCACAACATGTGGCTCGTTTCTTTAAACGTAAGCAACTACTTACCCTCGCTATGTATGTGAATACAGTTTTTATTCTTTTCTATTCATAGCCATCTTTCTTTGTTATTAAATATATGGACTGCATCAAATAGGTTAGAAAGTCGTAACATATGTATCCAAACTCAAGTAGTACTTCGGGGGTGGTAATATGCGTCGCTATCGGTGAGGAATATTTCAGCTGTGCTTTCGGCGGCCACTGAATTTCCTTTATTTCTTTCTTCGGAGAGAGAATCCTCGCTTTTGTGGGCAGAGAAAAGGGAGGAGAATCTATCATATATTCCTGTTGCCATAAAGAACATATGCCTGAATTGAACAAGTAATTTATTTTTGAAGGCAAAAAATTAGCAAATAAAATCAAGTGTGCAGGCTCCAGTTTATGAAGAAGCACCTGGGGAAGTGTCCCATATGAAGTATGCGCCTCTTGATATCTTTACGTGGTAGCGGCTGAAAACAGAAGCAAAATAGCATCTAAATTCGGAAAAGGCCTATTTATTTTTATTTACCAAATTATGAGAAGATAGCTCAAGTGCCGGCTGGGGACATGCACGAATCCAAGAAAGGTATGTATGCGTTGCGTGTGTCTATCCATCATTCTGATCTGATCTTATCTAATCTGGTTTGAATGGAATAAAGTACGATGACGCGTTGAAGATAAGCTTGCTAGATGGCTCTGTGGGTATGCTTCTGTGTCTATATATATCTATGTAAGCACCGAGCTTATGTGCATCGACAAGAGATCAAGAGGAGGCAACCTAAATAGCAAGCAGCTGAAGCACACGACTATCTCGTCTGAAAATCTACCAGACCCTTCGTCGAGCAGTTGACCATGGTACGCAATCAACACTACTCTGGACCTCCGATACATGCATTTAGTCCATCGGTACGAAATTTAGAGTTCAGATACCAAGGTACATATATGCAAGTTGGCAACATTTCATCTGAATATGGACTCAGAACTGGATTGAACTAGAGCGATCATTTATATATGTATATACGCACACACACTGACACAAAAGAAACATACTTGGAATTAATTGGGCTCAAAACTATTTCAAAATGGCATCTGACTGCAGGACGACGTGGACAAGCCGAGATATGCCACCCACCTGTTTGGGAAACGCGACCAAAAAGCTGACGGGAAATCATCTGGGAAGGCAGAACAAGTAGGCAGCAAGGGTAAGAAAGGAAAAGATGCTGGCTCTCCCGAGAATACCGATCAACAAACCGAAGGGCCCAAGGATAAGGGCCTAGCAGACAAGAAGTAGACGTGCATGTACTCCTATAAAAATAAGTTCGCCAATACATATACGTATGTGTGAGAGAGCGCGTCTGAACGTGTGCTCGTGTGTAAGTCCTGTAGTACCAGGAAGTAATAATTGATTGTAACAAGCGAGTGATGATATACTTATATAAAATGATTTGAATTGAATAAATCTGCTCCTTACAATGAGTGGATATTCGATGTGCATGTGCCTCTACGTGCTCTATCTGAGGTTTCTATGTCTACCATATATATGTACATGCGAATCCACAGTGCAATATAATAACAAGAAGTACTGGAAGAAGAGGCAGCTCGGAGGTCTGCATCATTGCACCATAGTGGTAATAATATGAAACTTTGGCTTGAACTAAGTATACTGGACTACAAGTACTGGAACTCTGGAAGAGGTTTCTCGTTCGAGGAGATTGGTTCATGGACGAGTGCAATTTAAATTCTTGACATAGATGAATAGGATTTTGGAACATTGGACAGGTAAATTAATACATCCACTAGCCTCGCTCAAAGAAGTAGAGATAGATTGAAAATCCTTCAATAAAAGTCAAATACATTGTCCAGATTGTCAGATAGGACAATTACTGTAACTATTGTATCACTTCCGTCGATGCTGATTATTTTCTTCTATTTTCTCCATCTTCCAGCAAGGGCACATACATGTATTATTGGGTCTTTTTTTCTTGTTCTTAGTTGTAGTAGATTGATTATTTATGACAAAAAAATGTTCTAGGATTTACATGAAGGTCTAAACCAATAAAAAATCAGTTATCCTAAAAATAATCTTAACCTGCCAGATCCTAGCCACCTGTATATCGACCTTGACCAAAACCTCACCCTTATCCACCGCTTGATCAAACCGTAGGGCCACCGAGGCGGAGTCAGCGTGATGCTCCGTCACGCTCAGCGTCATTTGCCAGTTGACTTTGCCTGACATTGCGCAAACCTTTTTCACCCCGCCAAAATTCCACCCGCCCGCCGCTCCCACCCTGATTTCACGTCTGCCTGCCTGCCGCACTCACCATCAATCAAACCAGCATTTCTTCCATCTAAATCCCCACCTGGCGACGCGAGAGGAAGATGGATCGAAGGTGGAGCCTGGCGGGAAACCCATCGTCGGCCGCCACATTTCGTCGAGCAGCAACGCCACCTGTTCCTGTGGAGCCACGCTGCAACCACCAGGAGCCGCTTGTCATCGGTCCCCCGTCGTCGGTGGTGGGACGATCCAGCACGTGGGTTCCCCTGGATCCGCTACACTGCCGGGCTGCCAAGGAGTTCCGCCGCCGCCTGGTTGCCGTGGAGCCCCGTCGGCGCGGACGTTGGGTTCCCATGGATCCGCGACGCCGTCAGGTTGCCGTGGAGCCCCGCCGCCGCCTGGTTGCCGTGGAGCCCCACCAGCGCCGACGCTGGGTTCCCATGGATCCGCGGCGCCGTCAGGTTGCCGTGGAGCCCCACCAGCGCCGACGCTGGGTTCCCATGGATCCGCGGCGCCGTCAGGTTGCCGTGGAGCCCCGCCGCCGCCTGGTTGCTACGGATCCATGACACCGCCTGGTTGCCGAGGAGCCGCGCCACCGCTCAATTCCCCTGGATCTGCGCCACCGTCGAGTTGCCGTGGAGCCGCGAACCCGCCTGGTTACCCTGTTCCCATCCAACCGAGTGATGCTTCCGTGATCGACGGGGATGCGGCCGTGTTTTTGCGCCTGCGAGGTCGTCGTTTGTGCTCTTGCATTGGTGTTGGTGGATGATCGATTTCTGATAATTTGGAGGCACGTCCGTGGAGAAGTGCCCCAACAACCCCATGCTCGGTCGCCGGGGAGTGGTCGACCACAAGGTAACATTGGATTTTTCTTTCATCAACTGGAAGCGATGATGACGCTTGGATTTCTCAAAACTTTTGATAACCCCGCTTTGCATTTTTAAGAAGAGAAACTAAAGTACTATGTACGACGGTACCATCATTTGATTGGAAGACTGAAACTCCTGTAAAGTGACCTCGTATACTGCAGTTTTATAGACAATTATAGAATTTTTATACAAATATAAATATATGATGTTTCAGCTCCGTGCACATTCATAACAGGCAATGAGTGGCTATGTACTCGGGAGTAAAACAGGTATTACTGCTATTTCATCATTTTTTTCATCCATCCTTAATAGCTTACATATAGTAATTATTGGATAGTTGAACTGAACTCTTGCACAAGATGCATGTGCAGCCCTGAAGATTAGGGTGATGTTCTACTGCATGCTTGCACACAATCATATCGTGACTAAACTATGGGTGGCCACCATTCAAGCAGTAAGTTAGTTGAATGCATGACACTAAGCTGTTTGATGAGTTTAGAAGACCATATGTGATCTCCACTGACTGCTCAGTTCTTTGCTTCTTGGCATCAAATTAATTGTGTAAAAAGTTCATGACTGAGTGTGACACCCGGTTTCAGGAAAACAACCGAATACACACCACATGTATGTCAGGATCAGATAAATCATACATACAGCGACAAATAGTGAAATACCATTATTATAGTGCCAGGTTAACAGTAAACATTTATTACATAATGACTCATGGTCTAAAATATAAATAACAGAGTATCGAAATAATAATCTAGCGGAGCGATTATCCCAACTTCCACAGGCGTTGTCCGGAGGTAACACCAGCATAGTATGGAGCATTCGGGTCGAAGTCATCGTCGTCGTAGTCCACATCACCTCCATTGTCTAAGCAGCAATGGTTTATCCAAAAAAGAAGGGGAATAGCAAGGGTGAGTACATGTCGTACTCCGCAAGTGTAAGAAAATATGACATGACGGCAGATATCAAGAAAAGCTGAACACATAGTTTACTGCATTATGCAACAAGATACATTTATAAAAGCAACATATTTACTAGGTGTAATATCCAAGCTCCAACAAAACAACACCAAGGATAAGCTCATCGGATTACCCCATCCGACTACCGACTCACCAAGTTCCCACCACTTCGCTACCAAGACAAACCAACCAACCATCCATCCATCCATCCCACTAATCGCGAAGAAGTCCAAGCCCGCTCTTGACCGTGAGCACGGCTGTCATGACAGTTTTTATCCTTGCAAGGTTTGCACACATTCACCACGAGTTAATGCCATCCCTTTTTGCTTTACACTACCGAGGTGTCAAGCCAGTTAAACATTGAAAAGCCTTTCAATAGCGCCTCATACCCTGTAAACACCCGCTAGGATTCGCTAAAACACGAGAGTCTATTTTCCCTCCAATGCATAGGCCCCATTTGCGCCACATCAACAACCAAATAGTGCTACAGGAAATAAGAGACAACTATTTAATTAGCTAAGCCGCATCCATTTAAGCCTCGTGGTTGCGCTGTTCAGCCGGGTTACATGTTCACAAACCGGTCCTTAGAATCTAGCACAGGCACTAACACCAACCAAAATCTCGTGCACGACGGCAGCATACCAAACAAACCAGCCTGTCCAGATTCCCTAAGCTCTATGTGTTGCTAAAAAGAATTACCAACCCAATGAATTAAATAGAGCATTAGTCAAATTAATTACCGGTTCCCAACAGCAAAAGCATGAATCTACCCAAACTATAGACATGCTACCCCAACAAAGGCTTCAAGGAATTATATGGAAAAGCTAGTAAACCAATAACATGGCATTCATATTAAGACACATGCATGCAATTTTTAAATGACACATCCTAAAAGGGATCAAAATGCATCAAGGGCACTTGCCTTCCTGGAGTTGCTGCTCAAACACTTCAAATTCTTGGTCCTGAAGGTTGAATGATGTCTCTTGAACCGATTCTGTCCGCGCAATAATACTGACAAGAAATCAACAAGCAATACTAAGAAAACAGTCCAAACAATACAATCATCATAAACAAAGTGTATCAACAGAAAGCCTACGTCGTGATGGTCGCACGGGCGCAAGAATCGAGTAAATCGAAATTTGTATGAAAAAGTAATAAGGTTTTGAAGTAGCAGGGGTTTTACTGGAAACCTGCCTTGTATACGTGACTAGCAGAATTGTTTATACTGAAATACAGATTCCTTCCTAAGCCAGACGTCATGGTGATGCATAGCTGATAAACTAATCTAATTAACTCTGGAACAGCTCCAGTACCTGCATGCAGGCGATTCTATATGATCATCACTTCTATGCAAATGGTGGTGGAAACTAGAAAATGAAGAAGGAATCTGGCAAGAAATAGTAAAGAACAAATATTTGAGAAATTCATCTGTGGCTGAAGTCAGACACAGAAGTGATGATTCTTCTTGTTGGGCTGACTTGCTCAAAGTCAAAGATTTATACCTTGCTGGGAGAGTAATTACTGTAAAAAATGGTGAACTTGCAAGGTTTCGGGAGGACCGTTGGCTATTTGAGAGACCAATAGCAACTATCTCCCCAGAATTATATGATATTTGCCATGACCAACACATCCTTGTACAAACATGCAGAGAAAAAGGCTGGGTACTTTCTTTCAGAAGATGGTTTAATGAGGCCCAACAGAAACAATGGGAAGACATCTTAATGAAAATAAGAGCATACAATTTCTCTGAGGGCAGAGATCTTGTTACCTGGTCCCTGCACAAAAGTGGACAGTTTAAGGTGAAATCCTTATACAAATGGTTGTTCAAAGAAGAGACCAATAAACCAAACAAACACATCTGGAAAGCAAAAATTCCACTGAAAGTGAAAATTTTTGTTTGGTTACTCGAGCAAGGGGCTGTTTTGACTAGAGATAACATGAAAAAAAGACAATGGAAAGGCACAAATGTTTGTGACTTCTGCACCCAGGAAGAAAACACGAATCACTTGTTCTTTCAATGCCCCATAGCAAAGGTGGTGTGGGGATATGTTGCTACTTTTATAGGCGCTGATAGCATCCCAGGTTCTCTTGAACAATACTATGGGTGGATTGAAAAATATCTGCCCCATGGAGCAGATCACTATGTGACTGGTCTTGCGGCTTTCTCTTGGGCGATTTGGAAAGCCCGTAACAAAGCTTGCTTTGATAAAATTCTGATTAAAGCACCTAACGAAATTGTATACCATGCTTGTTCTTTTCTTAAATTTTGGGCAGAACTTCAAGATTTGTCCAAGCAGGATCTAGTCAGGGGGGTGGAAGGTCTTCTTCAGGTGGTGGCACAGGTGGATACTCAAGCAAGGAGGTTCCAGACGGCTGGCCAAAACTCCAGGTTGATGCTGCAATACCATCCTCAAGCCAACAAAGAAGACCGCTCAACAGATGATGAATGATGACTCGCAATCTATCTATTCTACCTCTATCTTGAGATATTCTGTAATGGGAGTTTGTGGTTGTCTTAGTAGTCACATCGTAGTCTCAGGCTTTTCTCATCCCCACCTGCTCTGTAGTTTTCTTTTCTTATCTTTGCTTATCCTGGAACTGGGTCAACAAGCTGTAACAAACTTGTCTTTTCCGTTATTTCAGTAATGGAAAAGGGGTACGCCCCATGTCGAAAAAAAACTATCGATCTAGTGCTGGGCGTATCTAGCTAACTCTGGTAGATGAGAACGTAACTACAAAGTGAAGCAGCTGGCGGCAACAATCTACAGCAGCCACGCGACGTCATGACTGCTACAACGAACTGCTGGAGACGAAAACGAACGTAACAACACTACAGTATACAAAGCTGGAAGAAGCTCTGAACGAGATTAGTTCCTGGTTCTCACTGAGGGGCTTCGCGGCGTGCAACTGTGACGGCAGATGGTTGATCACGATCATCGCATCGGCTTCCTTCGCAGCTGCAGCGTGAGTGGTGATGTTCAATGGTGGTCCTCGACGTTCGTCAGGAAGCAGGTGGAAGTCGTTCGAGATGGGTTTTCCAGGATGGCGACTCGGCGAGGATCATCTTCATGAACTCCTGGGAACCCAGAAGAACGACGATGGCGATTTGCTCAGCGAGCTTCGAACTGACCAGGGACTAGGGGCTGCAGCGTGAGGTTTACAGATAGAAAGTTGGGCAGGCTAGGTTTTGGATTATATAGGGAGGTGGCGGCACGGTCTATGCCGAGGCCCTGCGGGGAGCTCCTATGCATAGCTCGCGCTATGCGTAGCCTATGTCTAGCGCGGCCCAGTCGGCCCAACGCCCGCACGCGGCTACGGCGAGAGGAGCGCGGCGCGGACGAGCATCGTCGTCAAGCTCAGGCCTCAGGCAGACGGGCAGCCGTCGCT
The DNA here is from genome assembly GCA_012490785.1 of Eragrostis nindensis. NCBI lineage: Eukaryota > Viridiplantae > Streptophyta > Magnoliopsida > Poales > Poaceae > Eragrostis > Eragrostis nindensis. The sequence continues at coordinate 1,788,398 of JAAXCT010000046.1, read as the reverse complement.
CCAGCGCATGAGCACAGGGCAGTGCGCGAAGCTGAGCAGGGAGGCGAGGGCCAGCAGCACCGTCTCCCTCCCTCGTCACCATAGAAACTATCGAAACTTCTCCCCAATCTGCCATGAAACTAATTTGTTCCAAGCTTTACAGGAATTGTTCCGGGCTGCCGGAACAATTGTTCCAAGCTTCAAAACAATTGTTCCAGGCTTCGCGAGGAAGGCGCGCTGGGGAAGGAAGCATATGAGAAGCAATTTGTTCCGAGCTTCACAAGCAATTGTTTCTGGCTTCCGGAACAATTGTTCAGAGATTCAGAAGCAATTGTTTCAGGCTTTAGAGGAACACGCGCTAGAGAAGGAAGCAAGGGAGGAGCGCACTAGGGAGGCCGAGGAGCTCAACGTGCTGGAGAGGCAGAACGGTGTCGCATGGCGGCGATGGCGGCGGTGGCCGAACCCTCGAGGAAGAAGAAGGCCGGTTGACAGGCTGAAAGGCTGGCTCGAACCGGCCCATTAACGCGCGCTACCCGGAAGCTCCGAGTAGCGCGCTCTAAATATAGGAAAAGCCGGCCAAGCGTGCTATGATTTTTCAAGGGCAGGACGTGTTGGAGTTGGACTGGGCCGAGAGAAAAATCACAAACGGGGTCGATGGTACGTGAGAGAAAAGAGAGTTTAGGATTTAAATTTTTCCTACTCTAAACGAATTTCTATTGAATTTCAAATACAATTTTCACACAAATAAAATCCTGATGCAATCTATTCAGCATGAATGCAACATGAAATTTACATAACTTATTTTGTTGATTTAATTTAGAAAATAAATTTTTACATAATAAAAAATGTTAACACCTTATTAATTCTATGTAAATTTTAAATTATTTCAAAATCTGAAAATCAGGGTGTTACACTGAGATTCTTGCTTAAAAACTTTCTTAATTAATGTGGTTTCTTCATGAATAAATTTGAAAACAGATGATTGCTTGTGCAATTGCTAAATTGATTATTAGATTCTTTGCTAGCTATGGAATTGTTTGACATACAGGAAGAGTTCTCTGTTGATCTCACACAATGCAGCTTAGCTTGCTACTTAGCTTCCTATTGTTATGGATGGATGAAACAAGGCATAAAGATTACCTTGCTTCTTAGCTTCCTATTGTCTTAGACATGCGAAAGTTGAGATTTGCAAGCAATATTGAATGGCGACATTCTGGGGAGTAATTCATAATTGTTTTTTTTTATTTGTATGTCTGGAAATCAATATACTTAAATACAGATTCAAAGAGAAGTGAAGACCTTCTCTCTTTAGCTGGGTTCCATTGCAAAGCTTATAACCGTGTCCTATTACTCAAAAGGATTAATATTTTTTCACCTATTCTGGTGGGGCAAAATTTTCAGTTCTTTGGCTCGTTCATGAGATTTGCATCATCTCAGATTGACCTTCTCTCTTTAGCTGGCTTCCATTGCAAAGCTTATAACCGTGTCATATTACTCAAAACACTAAGCTGTCTCGTGGGTCTTCGTTTCAGCTGATCAACTGCTATTCTTATTTGGTGGTCAGATTTTGCATTCCGTTCGTTTAAGATGGATCTATTATAAACTTTCAGTGCTCATAGCGGTGTCAACTGTCCAGGCTAGAGTCATCCATGGGGGTACGTCAGCATATGTAGATGTAAGAATCCAATCACCATCCTACATTGTGTCGTTATTAGTTTATCGTAGAAGATTAGGAGTGTAGAGATTTGTCCTATGCTTCTAGGTACTGTTTATCTATTCATTTTCTGAAAAATGGATAATGTGGTTTGTCCTCAAGTGTCCAAATATTGCCTCAGTTTGAGCTGTTAATTCTGTCTCAATTACTCCTTTTCTCTTATAAGATTTAGAAAGCAATTCTAAAAGATTATCTAATCTAGCTAAGGCCATGCACATACAAGTCTGTCACTTCGAGGCAAAGTCGTGCCAAGGCAGAAACCTACGGATCAGTCTCACTCCCCCAGGGAGTCTCCTGCTATATTAACCTGAACGTGGTGGATTACAGAGACTGGTACGGCTGTCACACGTACTCGCAGCTACCTGTTGGTATTTCTTAACGTCACAGATAAATCCGCAAGCGCACGGAGAATACCGTTGTAGCACTTCACCTGTGAGTATTCAAGGGTATCGTTTTTTATATTTTTCCAAAGGAACGGAGTGTAAATCTCTTCTAAAGTAGATTATCCAAGGACACGAGGAAGCAAAGATAGGCTTGAGTAGAGAGGATTTCCAAGAGCGAGATCCCTAGATAGAGATAAATTCTACCTCTAGAAGCTTACTTTGGGCATTGGGATAGACCCGGTCTGCCAAGTCATGCCGGCCAATAGCTCTACTGCGTACCCAAACGTGGAGGATTACAAAGGACGGATAGGGCTGTCACCACCTACCGCCTACCTCTACAGACCGTGGGGCAAACAGCAAACAAAGGTAATCTACAACCTTGACACCACGTCTAAGCTATCGATTACTACCTTAGCCTGGGTACCTGAACGAGAGGCAACGTACTCTATGTAAATAGAGCGATGATCCCGCAAGCAACTATTAGCAAGAATTTACTCTAGTCTAAAGAGTCACTACAAAGATGATCAAGAACACTTACTAAATATAGAAGTATTCTCCAAGTACAAGCTAGAGAGGAACTCCCCCCAAGGAAGAGTTTCTTCCTAAACTCTCCTTGCTCTCTCCCTATTCTAAGGATACAAGAGTAGTGTACAAAGCCTTGGAGTGGAGAACTATTCTTCCTCTTCTGGTGTCTGTTTGCAATGGAGCCCTACCCCTCCTTTTCTACTTTCTCTAGGTCAGTTCCAGAGGCGGTTCAAGGGTGCAATTAATGCATAACTGACTAGGAGAGGCGGTGGAAGAAGCTGAGGCCGAGGGGAGCCACCCATGGACCGGCCAGTCCCACAAACCGGCCGGCCAAGAGGGGCCTCCTTTGGCGCCGCCTTTGCCCTGGGCTGCTTCTTGTTGGGCTTGAGTTGATCCAAGGTGTTTGCCACGGTGTTGATGTTGGATAATTTGGTGTTTGTGGCCCTTGAATCATTTGGTCTTTTCTGCGCGAAGCCCGAAGTGCACTTTATGTCTTGTTTTCCTATGTTTTAGGCCTTAAGTCACCAGCACACATATTTTACCAAGCACTCGTGGAATTCGTTAGTTTATAAACCTTATGTCTAGGTGAAGTGCTTGATCCTTGGGTTTTTATGCAGGATTTGTCTGCTGAAAACGGGACTTAACAGTGTCAACACTACCAAATCATTCCATGGGGCTAAGAGTCAAACGTGCCAAGCTAGGTTCTAAGCACCGCACTTACAACTAGCCCAGAGAGTCTACCGTTGATCAACATAGCAGATTTATCTCAGAATTAAGAACAAGATAGCGCCAAGCGCGGAAGCAGTCTCTGACGGAGGAACATACCGATTCTCTAATCATAATCACAAATCCGCAAAAGAACTCATGTAAGCACTAACTTAACTGAAAAAATAAACTAAAAGATATAAATAAAGACAAAACTAAATATATTAGATAAATAAATAATTCTACTAAAGTAAAGATACAAGAGAACTATACCCGAACTTCCGAGACGCTTCCGGAATCCCGAGAGAGCTCTCACTCTACTCTACTCTACTCTAACTCCTAAAGTAACACTACTTCTACTCTACTACTAAAACGAGTAATGGAAAAGACTTCTTGATGAGGTGCAATTTGTTCTTCAACCGAAACCCTCTATTTATAATCGCCCTTGAGCAGGGGGGTACTCGTAGGCGAGTGTGCAAGTCGGTGGAGTGGCGCACCCGCCAAGGCAGGCCGGCAGGCCTGGGGGGGTGGCCGCCAGGCCGCCCAATGTGGCGGTTGGCCGCCGTCCTTTGCATCAACGCTCCTGATCGTCTCCTGATGGCGGCAATGAGGTCGGTCGCCTGGGGGCAGCAGAATTGAAGTGAGGGCCAAGTTAAGGCCCAAGGCCTACTTTCTGGATAGTCGGTGATCAATCTCTGAATTGGGCTATTGATTCTTCGTGTAGGCCCTGTGTAAAGCACACAAGAAAGGCCGAGGCCTTTGGAGGCTGGGCCACGCCAGCCGGCCTATGTTTTCTTCGACATAGGTCCAGTTTTCTCCAGATTATACTCCTGCATCCAAAACTCAAGAAAACTCGTAGAATTTTATTAATCTAACTAAATGTGCATAGAATCTTGGTGAATAATTTTAATTTACCGATATATTGGCGGTTATTTTATGATTTAACAGCCACCAATAGTGATATGGGCCTAGTAAACTGATGTAACTAGATGATCGTAGTGGTTGGATGATAGCCCACCGGATGATAATTGGGAAAGTGCACAGGCTAACCACGGATAGCCTCGGTGTGTGCTGTCGCATGGAGGACGTGTCCTTAGGAGGGCTATGACCTGGATCGGCCCTATGGTGTCGTTGTGAAAGGTTGCCACATATGCCTGGGGCGCGTATGTGGTGTCACTACTACAAAACATGTCTTTTGTAACACACATCTGTAACATAAGTAAGAATGTGTTACAAAAATATTTTATAGTAATACAAGCGTTTGTGTTACTGAGTGTGCTTGTAACCTGAATGCTTTATTTGTAAAAATATGTTATAGATAATTATTCTAGTAACACAAAAATAGTGTTTCAAGTATAGTGTTACAAATAAATCAATGTGTCTAAACATAGCAACCCTAGAACTCATAGTAACACAAATAAATGTTACTGTTATGTGTTACTACAAGATGTAATAACACTTTTCTTGGGCTACAGTAACATATATTCAAATAATTTATAAGTTAAAATCAATTAAGGGTAACTTCTTATCATATATGCATGTGTAGCGTAGTGGAAGCTCAGCAACTAAGTGATGGTGAGGTCCTAGGATCGAATCCTAGCAGCCACTAATTATTTGGAATCTTTTATTTATGTTACTATATTATTATTGTAACACATTTTATTAGACATAGTGACACATTCACATGTGTTGCTACATTATTATTGTAACATATTTTTTCACAAGTAATAACACATATATGTGTTACACTAGAACTTGTTATAATAACACCAGCATATAGATCACTTATTATATGTGTTACTATAGGTCTCTTTAACATTTTTCTCTAGCTTTAGGAACACATATATGTGTTACTAAAGACCTGACCAGACGTAGTGTGTGTCTTTCGGGTTTCTCTGTAGGTGTAAATCGATTCGAATCACCGTCTCTTACGGATATGAGTTACCTGTTCTCTGTGCAGCATCATAGCAAAGAAAAGTCACATGTGGTGAAATCTGATTTTTGTGATGATCAAATTAATATCTTGCTTGACAACCATGCTTGAATTAGTCATAGTGCTAATTAAAGTTCACTTTTCTCTTCACATGAAACTTGGGCTAAAATCTGAAAACAAGGACATACTTAATAGGCTCCATTTTCAGTAAAGTAAGCCTTCCTATTTGTGAGCCTTGCATGCTAGGAGTCGACTGTAGTTAGGCATGTTGACGGGTAAGTCTTGCTAAGTATTAGTTGCTCAGGGTTTGCTGTTTAATCTTTTGTGTGCAGGTATGGCTCTTGAGGTTGAGATCGTGTCTACAGGCTGACACTGTCTCTATAAGTTTCTGTCGTCGAGAGTGAACGATCTTTTGCTTCCGCAGTGTTTTATAAACCTGTGGGACGTGTTTTAAATTCAAACCTTGTTGTAATAATAAAAGGTCCTTTGCTGTTGTAAAAATTATTTGCCGTACATGTTGTATTATTTGTGTTCGTTCATCGATGCTTCCTATTAGCGGATCTTGTGGGGTGTTATGCCACAGTTTGCTACCGTTTTGGCTTGTTATTTTCATCACCTATACCTTAATATTCAGAACCATACCACTTTAATTATATTCTGAATATTTGTGCCAAATGGAGATTTATTTATGTCTCGTTGTATATCTATTCACTTGAGGTTTATTGTCATATCTATATTATAAATGAAGTTGAAGTCGTGGAGGCTTTTTCTTATTATGAGGCATATCATGAGCATAACCATCTCATTTGCATTGGATGTTTGTTGCGATCCTATGGTTGCGGCTGTACCGGTACACATCGTATGTTCCCGAGGAGGGTGCAATACAAAAGTGGTCATGGCATTGCATTCATATGCATTTATGAAAGTGTATAACATGTATATGTTATTGTGGATGTGAAATGGTCTAATATGCAGTTTTGGAGGTGTCCTAATCTTGAACCATAATCATTGTGGTCTTATTGAAGCATTACTCTATCTTGATCGTGGATCTCTTTAAAAGTTGCTTAATTTAACTTGTGGTTTAAATAGCTTGTCAAAACAATTTGCTTGCTGAGATGTTTCATCTCATCCTTGCATTACTCTTTCCAGGTACTTGTTGCTTGCTGGGAGGGGAAGAGGGATTAGCTACACGTCTTGCACTTCTTCACTTAGAGACTTCATTCTCTGATCTTAATAGTTAAAGTTTAATTATTGGAGTCTTGAGGATGTTGCTTAATTGGTATGTGAAATTAAGCTATTTTTTTGGGAGTAATTCATACCTTTGTTAGGATGTTCTTTTTAATGCTAGTGTGATGCCTTTTATTTTACCTATCTATGTGGTTTTGCTTCCGCGATGCTTGTGTATATAAAGACAAATTTCCTATTTTTATGTTCGGCTGTTGGTTGTGTGGTTTTATTGACATCTCGGGGTGTTTGTGGATTCCGGGGTGTTGCAAGTTTGGATGCTTGGAAATAGGGGTCTAATTGGCCAATGCATTGGAGCCCGAGAGGTCAGAGCAGAGGCTCCGGGAGCGTTTCGCTCCCGTCAACCCGGGTTCGATGCTGAGGCACAGCGGGTACTGTAGTCGCTACAGTATCCGCAAGAGGAAAAAAAATCCCCCTCGCTGTGCTCGCTGGTCTGTGGCTTGGACGCGCACGGCCTTGGTAACGGCGCCCTGTATGGTCGCAGACGGCCTCGGTCTGTGCTACGTCGGCTCATATTGGTTTGACCCAGGCTTCGCCGGGTATGGGTCAGGGTTCGGGGGGTTTTCTCAGCCGGGTGTCGAGGTTGGTTCTCCTTAGCCAATGCTGTGGGGGGCGGTTCTTCCCCCCACCAGTCGAGTTTTTTTACTGTATGTCTATTGTCTTTTTTTTTTCAGGCATTGACTGGTGCGCAGTAGACTTACCATATGGGTGGCCTACATAATGCATACTCATCCCAATTTTGCATCCACTCGTGCTACTCTATTTCACTGGCAAGGAAGTAGCAAAAGCATGATTGGCAACCAAATTCGTAACAATGTTTGCAACCAACATGATACAATTATTTGTACATATATACACATACATCTCCTTGCAAAACCTCATTCAACGAAGCGTTGGTGGCTTTTATGCACACCAACTCTAACCGCAAAAGTATGATGTTTGCCGTATTTCCTTCCGATTACTCTATGGTTTATTATTGGTCCACAGAGAATGGTTAATCGATATCCTAGGGTTTTCTCACCAATTTATTGGACCATCCTATGGACAAGATGGGTGTGCATATAAAGAAGAGCAAGCAAGAGCAGAAGCGAGAGGAGGTGCGCAAGTCAAAAGCCTTCTTGTCTTTAGTCAGCTTACCATGACCATCACATATCTTGTCTTTAGTCAACCTTCCAGAATCATGACCATCACATATTTGTTACCATTAGTCAGCTTATCATCTTAGTAAACCTAATGATGTGCTCCTGATTGGCCTAAAAAATTTACTGAAACCCAAAAAGAAAATCTAGACAGTCAATGAATTTTTGACACTTCGAAAAAATTAATTACACCATTTTATGGAGCTTTTTTACATCATCAATTTGTATTAGAAAAGTAATGTTTAGCCAATACAGTGTACCAGGGTGTTAGATCGCTATAGAAAAGTATTATTACTGCTTATTACTGCCAGAAGCTTAAATGATTCAGGAGACATAATTTTCTGTTTTCCTCTTACTACAATGCCTGAGCTGTTTAGCAAACATATATAATTTATCAACAGTCGTAAAAGGAGCACAATGATGTGTGTACCATGGAATTATATATTAGGCTATTTAGATTTCCCCCATGAATGTGTACCATGGAATTATATATTAGGCTGTCATGCACTGTTCATTGCTATCATGCACGAAATAGGCTAAAATAAGCAGCACATCTCATATATTGATGAGACAGGCGAGGAGCGTAAGGCCGTGCCGTATTATATGATTATGATTTCTGACATTTTTTTTTCTTGATAATGTTTCCTCTATTGGTTTGTAGGTCCTATGGTGTCGAAAATGGACGGTGCTCTTGAGAAAGAAAAGTAGCAGCTGCAAGCCTTTTAGCAAATGAAATATCATATAGATAGATTGTTGCTTTTTTTTCTTTGTTCATGGAAAATGTTTGGTTGTTGATGTGATCCCTATTTGAATGGGTTGTAAGATTGAATGATGGATTGATTTCATTAATAATATATGTGTTCCACAAATTTCTATCCTGGGTTAATTCTATTGCATTAAAGATCTAATATCGTTGCATTAACCACTGAACAAATGTTGAGGCTACATGTCGGTGTCACAACGTTACACATTTCGTTGCAATACCTTCTTAGCCTATAGCGACGACTCATGTTTCGTTGCAATACCCATTAAGTCTATAGCGACGACTCATTCGATGCGATACACTTTAAGCATACAGCGACGACTCATCCTTCGTTGTGATACCCTTAAAGCATATAGCAACGACTAAAATTTCGTGGCGATACCCTTCATGGTATTGCTACAAAACTTTGGCATTGCGAAATTGCTTGTTTGCAACTACTATACGTGGTTGCCATAATCACTATAGCAACGTCGCATGTGGTTGCAAATACGATTCTTGCAACGCTAATGCTTGTTGCGAGTGCAGCCTATTGCCACGCCCCATGTCGTTGCAACACACCAAAGTATGGCAACGTCTCAAAAAGGCGATGCGATACCCTATTGCATCGGCCGCACTTGCAACACCTCCCAACGCTGCAATTGCTCAATATTGCAACGAAAATATCCATATTGCAACATGCCGTGGCGCCAGGGTAATTTTCTTGTAGTGTAGTCAAGAATTTACATACTAAAACTGACATGAAGAGATCAACTAAACTTGCCGTTGGGTGATTCCAAATCCAGTATTAGATTAGAGCATTCAAGTCATGTGCGAACTTATCTACTGACACAGGCCACATCCCCCACAGTGAATGCTATTCGCATCAACAAAGGGGGGAAAGGAATCAGCAACTTACAATGTCCCTGAGCATTTGGTTGATGGACATCTGGACCTTCTCTGCCTGAAGCTTCTCGAGGCGTGTCGCCTCCTTCTTCATCAGGCAATTCAGCTGCACTTGAACAACAACGTCTAGTACTACAAGAACCATTCGGCATCCAATCCTGGAATCGGAATAATATACTCACTAACAATGGATTCTATGAGTTCTGTACTAAATGCATCAACAGCTATGCCACCACATCTCTAACAAGCTAACTATGAGGATGAATGAGATTATGTTCACTATCAAACTATGAGTTTTGTACTAAATTAACTGATGCTCAGAATTGACTGTTGACTCACATGGCTAGCTATCCTTGGACATAATGAAAATACCAAGTGGTAACAGTAAACAGGCTTTTCGAGATTTAGCATGATGAAGGTAGATGGCATCTCTAATCATCTAAAGTTAGGCAGGAACATTGTGATTCAAGAGAATGATTCTGCTCGAGTAGGAACATATGTAATGGGACTTTAAATATCATTCAGTATTCCTCCATTCATCCATACATACTACTAGCAGTTACAGGACCTAATCAGTTATACACTGTACAATGTCGGTATGAATCTTCTAATAAGTGGACTAGTATAACCAAGGTCAGTACGCTCACGTGCACAGCTAAAATTATGCAGTTACCAAGTCCACATATGAAACATACAAGACCACATATTAGCAATGATAAACAATAAATCTTACATGACTTCACCTTGGGGTTCTGCATTGCAATCGTGGTTCTCTCGTGTATCCGCTGAAGCGTCTCTGCACATTGAACTGGACTAATTAAGACATGATTTATCAGGCCCTTCCCTTCATTTGGTTCCTACTGATGCGGTATAACTTTGACCATATCCTAGTATTGATTCAAATTATTCTACTATCTGGGCCTTCATTCCCTCCTCAGTAAGATAAACTCCAGACCAATCTGGGAAGAAGAATCAAAGGAGAGCATAACCACCATACCAGGACTGTGCTTCCTGCCCTTGTTCCACGGCGTGTTGCCCTAGTTCGCCCTGGAGATCCGCAACTGCCTCAGCCTCTCCCGCTCGTCCAGATCCTCCTTCTCATCCTTGTGGCACACGTCCTCTATCGACGGGAAATCGGCCTCCGAGCCAGACTCCAGGACCAGCGCAGGGCCGTGTCCACGACCACGCAGACCACGCCGGCATAGGGTCGTCGAGGCGGTGCGAGGCGCAGCACTACCTGGTGCCTCTGCATCCATACGAGGGAGAGGGCGAGGCCAGGGCCGGATCTACACCGCCCGCATCGGAGCAGATCGCGCGCGGCCGATGGCAGGGGAGAGAGGAAGAGAAGAGAGCGGCGGCCGGCGGCGGCTAGGGTTCGGAAAGACCGGAAGAAGGAGAGAGAGCGATTCCCAGCCCGCGGGCTGTACCCATATTACTAACACTAGCAACTGCCATGTGGGCCCAATCTGTAAGCGTAAAAAGAGTTCATGTTAAGTTCTTGCGCCATGATCCATTTTTTTATTTTGATTCATATTTTTAATTTTAAACTTGTAGAGATTTCGCATATGTAGTCTAAATGCGTTGATTCTTTTTTCTTTAATCTCAAAAAAATATTCTCCGCCCCGTGGATGCATTTTAATTATGATGGTGTAGATCAGTTTTGTAATGATCCATCAACTCATTAATAAGCACTATTCAACATCCTCTTCACTTTTTTGTATATATTTTACACATATATATTTTTTATATTTTTTTAAAATTTTCTAAACTTGTCTAAGTTCAAATTGGTTCATAATTGACTCAAAAGTCCATAACTTATACGTAGTTTAGTAAATTTTGAACACACTTCGATGAAAAAAATTCAAAAAAATCATCAAAAAATTGGGGAGGTTTGTTTTGCCTTGTAACAGCGCCACACAAAAAATCACTTTAAAATTCGATGTATTTTTAAAGATAAAAAACGGAACAAAATTACTTTTCATTATTTTTGTTACACCCAAATTATGATGATTTTGAAACTCAAATTTGGTGTACGCAGGTAATATAGCTTTCCAAAAACTTGCGTAATTTTCGTTGAATTTTTAAATTTTTTTATCAATGTGACAATCGGAAAACTATCGATTTAAACAATAAAAAGACGTTTTCTGAAGCTGAAAACGTATTGTTGGAGCTGCTGAAAATGTTTTTTACAGTGAACACGTAGCATTGAAAACGTACTTCAAGAAAACGCGTTCATCTTGTCTACTTGAATCCGAAACTTTATTAGTAAATATAAAAATATTTTAATTCAATTAGAGTTACAACTGAATACGGGGTCTAGTGGTATGTTATTGGACCTGTAAGGTCAGGTCTCTGGTTTGGTTCTTCAATTATATTTTTACTTTTCTTACTTTTTTTTTGATCTCCAAAAATCAGTTCGGATAAAAGAGACACAGCACAGATTCGAACTCTCAACCTACGCTCCGCGGTTACAATAAATTACCACCTGGCGTAAATTGATTTTGAGAGAGCGTGACATGTTTGGTTATTGAAGTATTTTTATGCATCGCTCCATGACATGTTTTCCCTTTGCACCCCGCTATGAATTTTGTAAGCGAGTACGTCACAACACACATGGCCACAATAAAATATATGTGCGCGCCCAGATTATATCTCTCACCAACATCATATTTTGTCATTGTCAGATCGATTAACGGATACTACCACATGTGAATAATCTAACCATGAGTTCAAAAATTTTGTACCACGGCAGGCTTTTCCAAAAGGAAGTGCATTGTTACCACTAGTAATGACGGTTCTTCATCTTCAAGTTAGGGATATAATATCGTAATTGCTACATGTTTATCAGCTGGAAATCAATCTCGGTTCAGTCCATGAAAGATATGCAGAACTCAACGCGGGTGTGCATCATCCGAAACGCATGAACCAGAAGTTCGATAGATGGCTCCTCCAGTCCTCCACGTACGGCTGGGCCATTGTGAGCCTCACGTATGGCTGGGCCTACGTAATTAGCAAAAAAAAAAAAAGAATATGCCATTAGCAAACTAATAAACAAGATGACCCACTCCGCTTCCGTCACTTTTATTTTTTTTGACTGGGTGGACCCCACCCTTCGCTCACGCCATGCTGACGCGAGCGGCGCACACAGGCGCCAGGACCAGCGCGGCATCGCAGCTGGCCAGGTGCGGGAACGGGGGCTCGAACCCCCGCTGGTAAGACGCACTCCTGGCGTCTTACCACTGGGCCACTGGCCCGTCCGCTCCGGTCACTAGATGGCCCAAAACTTGTGAGCCTCCACGCGCAATATTCTCTGGCTGCCGGTGGTAGTGGAGGGCGGAGGTTTGGGTGGCATGGCATGGCGGCGACGGCGCCGGAGTCGCGAGGGTGGTGGCGTGGCGGGGCAGCGACCGACGACGTGCCAGGAAGACTATGTGGCAGCCGTGGTCCACATCGTGTCGGATTAAGTTGGGATTTTTTTGCCACGACTTTGGAGATTTTAGGCCACAAAATAATCTATTGCAACTACTAAATATTGTTGCAATAGTACCTAGGTAGTAGCAACGATTCCGGTTTTCGTTGCTATATCTAAGAGTTGTTGCAATGATAAGACTTGTGTTGCTATATCTAAGTGTTCTTTTGCAACAATTTACTTTTGTGTTGCCATAACATAGGCTCTTTCGCAACACACGATAGAACTAATGACAACGTTTAATAATCATTGTGACATTCTCAACTATTGCAACCATTACAAAAAATAGTGGCAACAACTATGCTCTAAATACAACACACATTTGTGTTTGTGATATAATCTTATTTATTGCAACCACCGAAATTAAAATCGCAACGCTACACAATTCGTGGCAACATGTCCTCCTATCGCAACCGAAATCGACCATTGTCATAATAACCCCTATGTATTGCAAGGTGTCGCAACAAATTTGGTGGCATTAGACCCAAAACCTTGCAGTGACACCCACAGAGCCATCTAGCAAGCTTATCTTCAACGCGTCATCGTACTTTATTCCCTTCAAACCAGATTCGATAAGATCAGATCGGATCGATGGATAGACACACGCAACGCATACATACCTTCCTTGGATTCGTGCATGTCCCCAGCCGGCACTTGAGCTATCTTCTCATAATTTGGTAAATAAAAATAAATAGGCCTTTTCCGAATTTAGATGCTATTTTGCTTCTGTTTTCAGCCGCTACCACGTAAAGATGGTTCCTAGCGCCTGTAGCTTGCCTTGAATATCTGAATGACGAGACAACCGCCCTCTTGCATGTACGCATGCATCCATGAGCGTTGAATGGAAATAGCTTCCTACATGGAATGATATCAATGCTTGCCAATTCCCGTTTTCAATGGACTTTAATCCAGCAGATTAATACTATGTTCTACGTGCAATATCAGCATGACAGCCACGCATGCCAAGTATGTGCATGCCGCACTTAGGAAGATGCTGTGTATGTGTATGTGTATGTGTGCTCAACACATCATAATGCATAGTGCTATTGTTATTTGTTTTCTAAGACACCTGACCTTGAAGGTCTATATAAATGATTATTATATCATCCATCATTTATTTAGCAACTGGTATGCTTTTGCCCTTGAAGAATTTAAGTTGCCATCTCTGACAGGTGTTGTAACACAACTTGCATAAGGTGTGAAGTATGAAAACATTGATATAATGCACTTTGTAACAATAATTGATTTGCAAACACATAAATAGCATTCCACCAGCAAGTGTGGGTCCCGACTTGAAGTTGAGGATAACTCTCCAGTAGAATAGAATGCAATTCGTTCCTTTTTAGTGCATGAAGTCCAGCTTACTGCATATAAATGAAAACATCCCTCTTGTTGAAGTGCGTAGGATTTCCCAAACATATCACCGCCGGAGGCATACTTAGACACCACTAGAAGTTGGTTATTGGGGACATTTAGTATGCCTTTCTTTAAATATCTCGGCATTAGGGGGAGAGAAATGCCCATTTTATGAAATGCCTTGATATATATTGATAATTTAAAACGCACAAAGTCAGGCTGAACTTGTAGTTTAGCTTACACTCCTATACACTAGAAGTGTGGTGTTTGCCAGAAATAGCTTATTGAGGAGTAAGCAAATTGAGTTTTACTTGAAGCAAATACAATGCTACTACTTGAAGTAGACATGGATATACCTGGGATCTAATGTTTTATCCTAATGTGACTTGTTGGCACTGGATTCATATTTGCGGGGACGCCTGTGAATGGAAGATCCAATGGCCTTAGTCAAATTATAAGTTTTAAAGAAAATCTTACTCCAGAAGAAAGCTAACCCTGAAGGTACCTCATGAAGAGACTTATCCTAGCAACGCGCGCATTTACTAGTGCTAGGAAACACAGAACGACAATGGATCTTTCATAGTGGGAAATGAAGAAGATCCTTATTGAATGTTTAAGTGGGAAAAATGTGTCGACACTATATTGCCTCTGCAAATTGCTAAGTTTCTCTAAGGAGAATCGGATCCGGAACAAAGTCCGCAACTGTGTCGGCACGAGTGCTCGAAGCACTCATATCGGGTCAAATAAAGTACGCAACTGAGGCTGAACCAAAATCACTAAGTGAAAGTCGCAAACCTGATGTTTGGACACTCTGGGTCATTATGTAGGTGGTGAAAGGTGATGGTTCAAAGGTCATAAAAGAGACCAATTCCCACATAATATGAGTAAATAATGTTCCATTGTGCAATACATCTGGCAAATGATTTAAATTAGAATATGCAGTTCAAAAGATAATCAAAATCCATAAAGGATAATCCCAGGAATTGTACATATATTTATATGTTGTAACATGTAAATCTCATACCAATATTGTCTCCCCGAAGAAGACACATGTCTCCCGCAGAGAAAATTATTCCTCGATGGAATATTCATGAAGAAATAAAACATTTGATAAGTCTAAATACACCAGTTGTATAGTCCTAATGGACGTTGACCCGTTTAAGAACCGATAGTGAATGAGATGAGGACCATAAACACCGGAAGTGTGCCAAATAGATATACACACCTCGAGTATCAGAAGTATGCATATCCACTCATGATTTATTTACGCATGCATATTATGCTCTAAGGTTTGAATTGGCAGTATCCTCATGCTAAAACCCATAAGGTATAAGTGGTGTTATTGGCAACTATATCCCCAATGTGCCAAATTGTTAGACTATGCATATATTTTAATTTATTATGGTGTAACTGATACAATGATCCTTGATGGATCACTAATCAATCCCTGAAGGACATCAACTATTATTACACTGTCTGAAAAAGGTTACAATGATATGAAAGCTTGGAGCTTCTTGATGAAGCGCGTCCATAGAAGATACGAGCAATTGTAACTATATTACCGCCTAAGTTCTCTGAAAGAGCTATCATTTACGTTGCACATATATGCTCCCAGTACTCTCGTTGCTCAGTATTCTAGAAGAACATTGAGATAAATGTCTAGAAGACACATTGCGAGAATTTTGTATTTTCACTGGTGATCCTGCTAACAAGCATTTCTATAAAGGACACGAAATGAAAAGATTTCAATGTATGTTGTCGTCAGGGGGGAACTTATGATATATTGATCGTCACCATATACTTAGACTTTGAATGTCTCAGAGTATACCTAGAAGGTACTACTACCAAATGTTGTCCTGAAGACTCCATCATAAAGTTAGTGATCTAATATAGATCAGTGCCACTCATACACATGAGGTTATTGTTTGTTGTTTCACTACAATTTTTCATCTCGTTGATATGTAATATGAGTTAAACGTCGTGAATACAATACTTGCGTTATAAATGATTGTTTCATATTTCTATGCTCATGCTTCCAGTAGAAAGTGAAGCGATAATGCAAGGTTCAGGGGGAGCACATCCCTGATGGTTGGCACTTGTTTTAGAATCTAGATAATCTAGAATAATATGATCTAAATGATCATAATTTGTCTTGAAGACATTAGTTGTACTCTTTTTTCCTTAGTGAGTTTTCCCGAAGTTTCTCACATAAGGTTTTTAACGAGGCAACAATATTGAAATGCATTAGCGGCAACTATGTACTCTTTCTCCATATTTTTCCCACTTGGGTTTTTAGGAGTTTTAACAAGGCATCAGTTGGTCGTGGTATTCGCCCAAGGGGGAGTGTTAAGAATCCCTCTAATTGAGGGATTAAATGGGCTCATACCAAATATACTATTGAAGGGTTATTAATTCCTATATAAAGAAGCATTGTACACCTATCATGGTTAATGAGAAGATGACACCCTCCTACATACTTGTGTTATGTGTTCTTGTTCTTGAGATCTGGGAAAGGGAACGATTCTTCCACCATCATCTCACGTCTCTTTCTTGGGATCGGGTGTGGGAAACGATGAAGATTGTTCTTAACACAAATATGTATGGTTATCGTTCATGCACGGCAGTAGTTAGTGTTGATTTTTTCCCCCTTATATCTTGCTCTCATTTGTGCATGTGCAATAATTAAGGTTGATTTTCATGTCCATATCTATCACTGCTCTTCTTGTGTTGCCCAAACGAGAATTAGGTAAGCGCTATAGTCAAGAGACAAAGAGTGAGAACAAGTGTTCAATCTCCATTGAACCATCTTGAACACAAATACATATCCCAGTCATCTTGCCCACCCATCTTCTCTACAACTCATGAATTGGCTAGAGGTCGTCCCCCCGGCCTTATTCCGCTCCCGAAAATTCTGCGCCCGTAAATTCCGAAACGCGCTCCATGCGATCCCAAAAGTCGCCCGCAGATTCCAAACGCGCGCGCCTTGGATCCAAAAATTGCGCACTGACCCGCGGACTCACCCCCACCACGCCGCCAACTCCCCATGATCCACTCCCCCGCCTCCCCCGTTCTCCGCTCCATCCTCCGCGCAATGCCCCCGCTCTGCCGCACCGTCGTTCTTTCGCCTCCTCCGCGCGGGTCACCGCCGCCGTGGTGCCGCGCCGCCAACTGGGAAGGTCATCTGCCCCTGCTTATTACGCGGAGGGGATGCAAAGCGAGGGAGAGGAGCAGCGCGGCGCCGGCGCCGGCGCCAAGGCGGTCGAGGACGAGGAAGAAGAGGCGCAGGAAGGCCGTCAGTTCTGCGGCCGCGGGGCGGACCACGACGGCGCTCCTGCCCCTCCTCTTCATAACGCCGACACGTCCGAGGAACCGCACCTCGCCACTACTGCCGCGGCGGACAACAATCAAAAGCCGCGGCGCCGATTTGTTTCAGTACGCCATCCCCACCAGCACCCTCGCTAAACGACGGCAAGCTCAAGGTCCAGGTGTTGTATCCGCGGCACACGCCACGCGAGCTCCTCTCCGCGCTTGCGACGCTGCTCACCCCACCACCTCGACGGCCGCCTCCATCAGCATGCTCCTCCCTGACGGCAGCCTAACCGCCAGTCCATCCCGGCGCCCCGTCGTTGGCGCTGCTCGACTCAAGACTGCAGGTTCGCTCACTTGCTCCCATGCGTATTGCAACGGTGTGCTTGTTTACTCCTGAATTTCCTGAATGAGAGCATGCTCGATGAATTTCCTGAATGAGCCTGCCTGGCACACCGTTTCATTGCCATCGTCAGTTGTACAGTATTGCTCTTATTTGGTGATTGCGGCATGATGACATAGTTGCTGTCTCCAACCAATTGTTGATCTGTCTGCCTCCTGGTAGATAACAGAAATTTGTGTTTGTGTGTGTAACAAAAGCTTCTTGAGCATTCTGTACAGATTCTATTCACGTTGCTGTAGGAATTCACTTGAGTGGAAATGAAGATGATATTTAGTAATGGATTATCTGGTGAACTCATGAACAGCTAGCTTGTGAAGTTCTTAAAGTCTGATCTTCAGCTGTCATGATAGCAGCAAAATACATGGTCGTATCAATCCATTTCATTCTGATTTAGGAGGGCATATCTTGGTTTTAATGTCAGGCAATGCAAACGGTTGAGTTTTTGGTGCTGTGAGAGCGCCAGATTTTGTGACTCTGTAGTCTGTATTTCTGAATGGAAAAAGTATAGATAACCCCCCAACCTATTTACTGTTGGATACATAACCCCCCCAGGTACTAAACCAGACAATCCACCCCCCAAACTTAGCAATACCGGGTAAGTAACCCCCTTGGCTGGTTTTGCTGGGCAGTTTTGCCTTGTTGGCTTGCCATGCTGGATCTGAGGACAAGATTTCATTGTCTGGGCGGGAAAGGGCGGGAAAGGCCATGAGTTTCCCTCCAAAACTGGTGTGCTGCAGGATTAAAAACAAAAAACTGGTGTGCTGCTTATTAATGGCGCTGAAATGCAATGCGAGAGGGTAGGGGCAGGCAAGTGTTGTATCTGTTATCTGTGTTTCTGAATGAAAGAATGGACAGATTTCTGTGTTGCACAATTTTTCTTATGACCTTGCCATTCCACGTGACAATATAGATCCATATATTTAATACTCTGGTTTATATAACAAAGCTAGATCATGCTTAACTATACAGGCTGAGCCTGTCCTTCCAAGTAACGAGGTTTCGCTATATCCTTTACAAAAGCCACTTCTGGCACAAAATGCATTTCCAAAAGACATTCCAAAAGACAACTACTACTTATGTCTAGCCTCTATTGTTGCCAAACAACAGATGCGCAAGCCTTGAATTGTTGCCACTTAAATTATTGTTCCTTGAAGTGTTGCGCCTTGGAGTCATCTTGGTTGGTCCATGATTCTGGAAGGAGGCTGCTGCTGCAGGGACGTGAGTGCTGCTGCTCTGTTGTGTGCTCCCTTCTCCCTACGTGAAAACAAACAAAGCAAGTAAGTCAATGGGCAGCAGATCACAAAATATTTTGAAGTGACAAGTTACCGTTGGGGCTGATGTAGATGACTCTCTTCTTCTCTTTCTGGTAGCATCCCTCCTAATGTAAGCATTCAGCTTGTTGCCTGCTTCAGTGTTGTAAGGACATTTTCTGATATTATGATTAGTACTCTGGCAGATTCGGCACTTTATCTTAATGCCAGACCTATTTAACTTTGTCCCCTTGGCCTTTTCTCCTGGCTCCCTTGTTCTCTGAGTTTTGGGCCTCCCAGGCATCTTCACATAAGCAGGAGGAAGAGGCCTTGGCATATCAGATATAGGCCAGCTCTCATGCCCTTCCACAGGCTGCAGGCAATGCTCGTAAGTCTTCATGTATTCTGTGATTCCATAGCATGGTGCTATATAATCATCTATCTGCTTGGATGCCTTGTAGATTGCACTGATTGCATGACAACAAGGTAACCCCGACAATTGCCAATATCTGCAGCTACAAGTATTCATGTCCAAGT
Source organism: Eragrostis nindensis (assembly GCA_012490785.1). Classification (NCBI taxonomy): domain Eukaryota; kingdom Viridiplantae; phylum Streptophyta; class Magnoliopsida; order Poales; family Poaceae; genus Eragrostis; species Eragrostis nindensis. The sequence continues at coordinate 1,768,809 of JAAXCT010000046.1, read as the reverse complement.
TGACCGTGTACTTCCTCTTGTCACATTCCTGGACCTCAAATCCATCTTTTCCATTCCATAAGACATAGCACTTGCTGGATCTCTCAATATTTAGCTTCAGCTTCTTGAAAATATTTGGGCAAATTGTCCCCTGCCACTTTTCTGCCTTGGTTCTGTTCTCTTGAATTCTGATCATGACCCTGCATCTTATAGCCTCATTCATAGATATCACTGGAAGGAACCTAGCATCTATGATACAGTTGTTAAAACCAGTGTTTAAAAAAGCGGCCGCGTCGTCCGCTTAAGCGCCGCCTACGCGCTGCGCGCTCCCTCACCGCGTCGCTTTCACCAAAGCGTCGGGTTTACGCGGCTGCGCGCGTACGCGATTGAAAGCGGAGGTAGGCGGCGTGTGTTTTTCCGCTTTTTTCGCGTGGGCCCGACGCCGATTGGCTGCTCGCTGGCCCAAATCGAGCGCCGCCATCCCGAGCCCGGCCGACGCCGCGTCGTTTCATGCCAGCGGCCGTCGGGATCGTGGCCACAGCCGGACGTCGTACTCTTCTCCACCATCGTTTGCTTCGAGCTTCGCCCGGCTTGAGATGGGAGATTGAGGACAGCTGCGCTGGGGATGAGAGATTGAAGCAGGTCCCTGATTGAAGGTGGCGGCGGCGGCGTGAGTTGCGGTAGAGAAGCGGGGAGAAGAAGAATCTGGACAGCAGCAGGAGTTACGGTGCTAGCTGGGTTAGGGTATTGAAGTGTGGTGGGCTGGTGGTGCATAAGTGGGCTAGATGGGCCACGAAATTGAGGCCCATACTCTCTTTTCATCTTTTTTTTTCCTTTTCTTCTTCTTTTTAATCTTTGATTGACAGTTTTGGGGCTAGGGGAGACATGTATGCTTATTCAACATTGTCAGTACCAAGAATTTAGTAATTTACATTGAAAAATAGTATATATATACTTGGCACCACCGCTTTTTCGCGAACGCCTAGAAACGCCTAGGCGCCGCCTAGGCGGCCTAGGCGCTAGGCGGTGCCTCTCCGCCCGCTTTCGTCTACCGCTTTTTAAAACATTGGTTAAAACTCACACATATTGTTGTCGACAGAGTCACAATTTGACCCTATCTTGAAGAATGCTCTGCTCCAGTGTTCAGGTGTAGTGTTATCCATATCCTTTGCTCCTTGAGGAGTATCTTGAGCCAACTTGGCTTTGTTATAGTTGTAAAGGACCCTGCATGACGCTTTAGCACACTTCCAAAATTTCATTTGGAGCTTCCTATCAGTATACTTCTTCCTCCAATTGGCATAGATGTGCCTTGCGCACATCCTGTGTTCAGCTCTCGGAATGAGCTCCTCTACTGACTTCAACAATCCCTGCATACATGCAAATTGAGTACAACAAAAAAAAATAGAAGGAACTGAAATTGTACGAATGGTTCTCAGAACCATACCTTTTGTTGGTCAGAAATGATCACCCAACCTTCACCTCCTTCACAAATATTGAGATCCTTTTGTAGCAGTCCTAGAAACCAGTACCACGAGTCATAAGTTTCCTTCTCCACATATGCACATGCAATGGGGTACATCTGGTTATTAGCATCCCTCCCTATGGCACACATCAGCTCACCATTAGTAGCACCCTTAAAGAAACAACCATCCAGGCCAACAACTTTTCTACAACCAGCAAGAAATCCTTTTTTGCAGGCATCAAAGCACACATAGAATCTTTGAAACACTTGATTCAATTGTATCTCAGGATTAAGCACTACAACCACAGTGCTCCCTGGATTGCTCCTTAGCAACTCTAGTTGATAATCATACACCCTAGAATACTCTCCCTTTGTGGCATCCAATGCCTCCTGAAGCACTAATGATTTGGCTCTCTGGCACTGTGCAAGTGACACATCAACAAGCAAGTCTTTAAGTACAGCCTTCTTGATCAATTGCACTTTCCAGGTAGGATTGTCCTTGATTATATCAGAGTACCTTTTAGCAATGACCTTAGATGTTACTAACTTGTTGTCTCGCCTTGGTACACAGCAATGCTCATCCACATAAGTGACTACCTGAAACCATTCAGACCTGCTGGTCTTGGACCCATATATTTGCCATTTGCAACCTGGCCAAGAACAAATAGCCTTCACCTTGTTCTTCTCACACTTTGAAAATGTAAGATGCCTATGTGTAGCCAGCCCATACTTCACAAGTGCTTTTTTGAACTGCTTGCCTGATATAAACGCCATCCCAAGGGAGAAAACAGGTATAGGTGCATTGCTATCAAACCTGTTCCGAATGCTCTTCCACTTGTGGTCCCTTCACTATCCTCCTCGTAAGAGTACGCATCACTGGAGTTGTAGTGTGGGCTACCATCATCTTGTAAATGCACATTATTCTCAGGCACCAGAGCATCTGCATCGTTGTTCAGAGATGGCATAACATTATTCTCCCCTAACTTCTTTGCCCTTCTCTTCATCTTAATCTCCTTGGCGAATTGTCTTAGCTGTCCTGCTTCTTCATCATCTGCAGAGCTATTTTGTTCTTCAGGCTGCTGGTAGTCTTCATCTGAATTTTCAGAATTTTCTCCTCCCTCATCATCATCGCCATCAGTAGTATGTACTGCTGCAACTATGTTTGAGCTCTCAGGTTGATCAACTACTGCAGTCATATTCACTTCTTTGACACTTTCTTCCTCTCCAGTAGGAACATCCTCGATATATATGTCAGCTACTCCACCTTTAGAAACATGATCACACATTATCACGCAACATTTGTCATCAACCAAATGCATGAGTCCATTGGACAGCTCTCTCCCTGGACGCAACAATGCAAATTCAGCACATCAGCCAAGTCCACATGATCACTTAGGTGCCCCTTTATCTCAGGTAAGGATAATTTGTCAAGCTCAATATATGACTGTCACGTCCGTGTTTTTGCCTCCATTTGAAATCTACTAAAAATTTGAATTTTTGAATTTTAAGACAAATTAAAAACAAGTGCGTGTTTAAGTTAGCCAACCACCCCAATTTTAAAAACTTTTCTTTTTGAAAACTTGCACAAAACTCATCATATGCACTTTTGAGATTTTATTGGATTTATTTTGAGTGTTTGTTTGTTTTTCGTTTTTGTTCGAATTTGAAATAACTTCAAATTCGAACTCCAGAAAAGTTTAAATCTTTTCCTTTTCTCTCTGGGCCGCCCTTTCCCTTTTCCTTCCAGCCCAGCCCGCTCCCTTCCTCTTTCTTTTTCTTTTCCGCGCCAGCCTGCTCTGGCCCATCTTCCTGGCCCAGCTTCTTCGGCCCAACTAGCCAGCCCGCCTCCTTTCTCCCTCTCGCTGGCGTGCGGGCTCCACCTGTCATCCTCGTCCTCCGACATCCCGGCGGGATTTCAGCCGCCGCCCATTCCGCCGACGATCGACGACGTCACGCGCCGCCTTACTAGGCTGCGCCGACCTACTGTGCCGCACCGCCTTCGCCGCCGTTAAATGGCCCCGAACCCGCTCCCCTTCACCGCGCCGCCTCATTTCTCTCCCTCTTTTTCCCCTTTCTCCCTCATCCGCTCCGGTGAGCTCCTCGGCGAACTCTTCGTCCGCCGTAAAAGCGCCCCCTTCTCCCTTACTCCTCTCTTCCCCGAGCTTCGCTAAGCCGCGCTCCTCCCCGGTGAGCCGTTGATTCGCGCCGCCGAGCTCAGAGCTCCGCTGATAGCGAGAACTAGGGTTCCGGCCGCCGTTTCCCCGTCGACGCCGATACTGCCCTCCTCCGACCAGCTCGAGTGCTCGGTGAGCTTCACCATCCTCCTATCCCTCTCCCGCGCCCCTTTTCCCTCTCTTAACACCCGCGCATGACCACCCGCGCCGTGCGCCGCCGCCTGCCGCCGCGCGACCACGTCGCCGGCAGCCCTCCCGTCCGCGTCCGGCCTAGCCGAAGCGCGCACCGTACTCATCGCGCGTTCGCGCACCCGCACAGCAACACACACTTCGCCAAACCGCACTGCCGCGCGTTTCCCCCATCGCGAGCCGCCGCCGCCGCCAACTCTGGCGAGCTCGCGCCGCCGCTCCAGTCGCCCCCATCGTCGGCGTGTAGCACCATATGCTCCGCCGTCGCACGAAGGCACCCCGCGGCCACACCTCGTCGAGATTCCGCCGCCGTAGCCACCGACGACGACGCTCCCGGTGATGCGCCGCCACGCGCGCCGTCTCCCCAGCCGCGTTGACCCGGTGCGCCGCCGTCCGACGTGGCGCCACGCCAGCACGTGGGCCCCGCTTGACCCGGTCGCCACTCGCACAGTCAGCAGCTCCACTCCCCCACACCTCCATAGACCTAGTTCAAATGAACCATGGACACATAAGCCCCACCGGTTCACCATGAGCTCGGTTCACGAGCTTTTCCAACACAAAATAATTCCGAAATATCCAGAAAATCCCGGGCCCTGTATATTTACAGATAAGCCCCTGATCTTCCAATAATTATGTTTATGTCCTGACTTTTTACAGAAACACCCCTACACTTTTCAATAATTACGTTTCAGACCTTATCTTTTTACACCGAGACCCCTAAACTTTCCCAAAATTATAGATAGGTCCCTGTCGACTTTCTGTTTTTACCAATAAGCCCTTTAACCTTCAAACCTTCATATCTTTTTCGTTTTAACTCCGTTTCGAGCGATTCTTGCACTCACGCGTTCGTATAAACGCGTAGTACCTTTTGGTACTAGTTTTGAAGCTCTGGAATATTTCCTTGAGCTATCAACCCTCTAAATTCCTATCCTTTTTCAATAAAACCCCGTCACGATAAATCTTATAATCGTGACTCCGCACGTCGTGCACATTTATTCAAACCCCTGTGCTGCACCTAAGTAATTTCAGCACACTGTGCAGCCTCGACATAGTACATTTTGGCACTTGGAATCCCGCACACTGACCCACATGTCAATCCCTTACACGTGCTGCAAATGCTAAGTTCACACAGAACGTGCACACACATTTCTATTTCGAGCAATTTCCAATATCAGAAAAATCTCAGAAAATTCCTGAAAATACTTTACACCCTTCTAAACATTTTCCAACCCTTGATCACCCCAGATTAATTAGGATTATGGCAATGCCTTATTAAGTTGGCTTAATCCTGATTAATTTCCTTTCCCAAAAATTGAATAATCAATATCTCCTCCGTTTCAACTCTGATGTTGGCGATTCTTTCGCCAAAATTCATCTAAAATCATCCTCTATTCATTGCCACCAGATCCAATCTAACCTTGGTCTCTATTTGGTTTTATTTGATTTATTGCTTGATTGCTTGAGCGGTAGATTTATTTTCTTTTATCGCTAGATAATCAAGTCTTTGAAGAAGAGCCCGAGAATTTGGAATACGAGGACTTAGAAGAAGAAGACTTTTGTGAAGGCAAGTCTAACTCCCTTTGATCATGTTGATCCTATGTTTGCAAAATATCCTATTTAGAGCTGTTTACAAATAAATGTGCATGGTATTTAAATGGATTTAAATGCTAGAAGGACCTATGCAATAATTGTTTGCCATGCCTTGACTTGAATATATCCTGATCCCTTGTTAACCCTAGGAACCAACGTCATTAAATTCCTTAATGATATGTTGGATTGCTTTGCCGCTTAGGACTTTCACCATATGTGTTTAATTAATCCTGCTCACATGATTTTCGTGTAAAATGCGTGAGTCTTGGTGGTGTGTGTAAATGTGAAATGGTGGGATTAATGATAAGTGCAACCCATAGTGGGGGAATGTTTTGGCGGGAGCAGGCGAGGTAGTCCTCAGTGGGGAGGATATATCTAGGACGCTATGCCTCAGGGAGGATAGCTTTTGGAGTGCCTGCTTCGGTCGAATAAGGACCGGTTCTTGTGTCGCCTTTGCCTAGCACTATGCACGCAGCCACAAGCCCAGTATGGGATGAGGATTGGAACCACACCCTACGGTTGATCTCGGTACCCACCCGGTTTGCGGAGTATACGGGGACCAGGAGAAGACTCGGGCCAGTGCGGTTTCGAGGTCCGGTCGGAGACTCTTTTTGGAGCCATGCTTTCATGGACCCCTGGTTTGGCCCGTGGGTGGATGCCGTGGAGATACTGGCAGGTACGGGACCTTTAGTAGCAAAGTTCAAGCCGAGAAATCGGTGGAGGACTGATCTACCTTGTGGGGAAATTTGTGCACCCTCGGCCGAGGTTATGAATCTTTCCGGAAAGCCGTGTTCCACGGTATTGGACAACGCGAAAGCAAAGACCACACTCGATTGGACTTTTCTGTGTGAGTTATCCTTGGCGTGTTTTCGGAATACACCGGTTTGGAGCCGTGTGCTGGTTGTCGGCCAGTGATAAAACTTGAGGCACTGGCGGGATGGATAGTAACTCCCCCAGGGCCGCCCAACCCCACTAATCTCTACAGATACTTGATTAGATTGCAAATTGCTTTGTTTTCAAAACAACCTTGCATAAACTTGGCTTTCACGCCTTGTTGTGATAAACCTCAGCCTATCCTTTGATAAACCCCTTGCATAACTTACCCCTTGTGTTAGGCTTGCTGAGTACCTTAAGTACTCACTCTTGCTTCAATCATTCAGAAGATGAGCCGGAGTTAGAAGCTGATGGAGGTGAAGATTAGGGTTCAGCCTGCACGCAAGTCTGCTTGTTGGAGTGGTGCCGTTCCGTCTTCCGCTGGAGTAGTAGTCTAGTGCTGCTGCTGTAGCAGCTAGTCAGTGTGTTGTCTGTTCTTGTGGTCAGGCCGCTGGCCTTTGTTGTAAGACCTTTTGTATAATAAAAGAGCTTGTATGAGACTTGGTAATATTATAAAAAGGGTATGAGACTGTGATGTCATTCTGTGTAAGCGTCGTATCAGCGTCTGATCCAGGGACTGATACGGTAAGCGCTAGTGCTCCAGAAATGGGGTACGACAATGACATTGCAGTTCGCCCTTCGACATAGTCCAACTTGCCACCTCTGAAAACAAAACTCCCCCAAAATGAAACCTCACTGGCAGGTACTCTAAAGGTTCCATTTTTTCCTACCAAAATAAGAATGAACATACACTGGTCAAGCATAATCTGATGGTAAAAAGAACTTTGCCCTTCAGTGCACTACGTCATGTCTCAATTACATATTCTTTATGTTGCTTACAGAAATAGAAATAGCCCTAATTATTCAGGTCGAATCAATAAAAATTGATGAGATTTGCCACCTAAACTTGTGAAATACCTTATTTGCACAACTGATTACGCACTAAATCAGAACCCCAAGACCTACTATACCCTAGGTACCAAATGCCTCAATCACATCAAAATCTGAACAGTTTCCTCCTCCCCAAACTATGTCCAAGAGGTGCCGAGACTCACCTTTACCTATTGCAGCAAATCGGGTCATGCGCTCATCCGCCCGATCTTCAGTTTGCCATTCGCCTCGCCGCCAAGAAACGAAGAGGAGAAAGCAGGAAGCGGAGCGATCGAGATCGAGAGGGTTCGGCAGCATTTAATCAGGGGTGTCCTCTCCCTGATGGCCTACAAGTGGGGCTGCGAACCAGCGTGGCGGCCAGCGTGGCAAAACTGCCCAGCGAAACCAGCGTGAGGGATTAGTTGCCCGGTATTGCTAAGCTTGGGGGGTGGAATGTCTGGTTTAGTACCTGGGGGGGTTATGTATCCAACAGTAAATAGGTTGGGGGGTTATCCGTACTTTTTCCTTTCGGAATACATAACCGAATTACATGCATGTGATCCGGCCTTATTGGTCTGGTTTAGGGCCCTAAGCATCTCCAGCAATGGACCTCAAAACAAAGCCCTTACTTTTGTTTTCCAGGCCGGTATACAAAAATCCAGCAGTAAACTGGCTCAAGACCCTATTTTGTGAAAAAAAGGGTGGGACCCACGAATGAGAGGGAGGATTGGAGGACTCTAGGAATGGGGGCTTGGAGATGGAGTTTGAGAGCGTATGCAAAATGAGAGCCCAAGTAGGGTCTCTGCTGGAGTTGATTTTTTTGCTCAAGCTCCTAAATAATAGAGTAGGGGCCCAAGCAGAGGCCTTGCTGGAGATGCTCTATCTTACTTTGCAGGCTTGAACAGGCTCGTGCACTGCCCCTATCGCTCTCATTCTAACTGACTGAAACTGAAACTAAAGACTCGAGCTACTACCATTACTGAAAACACAAACATGGAGCTAATATCCTTGTACATACTAACTGAACTACGGCACACATGGTTTATTCCATTACTAACTGTGCTGCCGATTTAAGGGTGCTTTGCAAACGTAAAATTGAAATCGCTGAATTTTTAGAGGTTTTACAGGTGCTTAAGGTTTATCTATGAGCAGGGGCACACCGAGGCCGAGGATCCGCGCCGCTGAAATCATCTACGCGTCGTGGATCCGGCACCATCACCGGCACCGTCTCCTGGATGGCCCACACAGTTTTCTATCAGCTTTGATCATTCTGTATCTCTTAAGAAAATTTGATTATTTTGAACCCTGGTAATCTCTCCTACTTTGGATAGCTGGTAGGAGGGTGCTCCATTCCATGCTGATTTAGCAGGCATGTCCGAGCATCTCTAGTAATGGACCTCAAAACAAGGCCCCTACTTTTGTTTTCCAGGCCGGCATGCAAAAATGAGGGCCTAAAATCTGACTTCAACTCCAGCAGTAAACTGGCCCAAGACCCTATTTGTGAAAAAAAAGGGTAAGACCCACGAATGAGAGAGAGGATTGGAGGACCCTAGGAATGGGGGCTTGGAGATGGAGTTTGAGAGAGCATGCAAAATGAGAGCCCAAGTAGGGTCCCTTCTGGAGATGATTTTTTTTGCTCAAAACACTAAATAATAGAGTAGGGGCCCAAGTAGGCGCCTCACTGGAGATGCTCTAAGTAATATAGATATACCATGCATGTACAGAACTCTGGATCAATCATATATTCATTGTTCTTGAATTTGCTGAATCATGATGAATACTACGTTTCATAGACTGTCTTAAAAACAAATAACTAGAGGCAGGGATTGGATTGGAACTGCATGGTGCTTACTCTCAAGAGCGAGAATCCCACTAATGAGCTTAGGGCACGAAGACAGTCGTGGTACTCGCCAATGGCCAAGAAACATTGAGCTGAATGCATAACAGGTAGAATCCCGTGCATCTGATGATGAATCACTGCATCAGTTTATCAGCCTGAAAAAGTATATACAAGCAGTCTTAGCATCTCTATTATTTTAAGCAATTGATAATGACAAATGAACTTGAATAGATAACATTAGGTTATGATTATTCAGATCCATAAATGATGTATGTGCTACTGATGTGTAAGTTAGTAACTTTAAGCATGTTGTAATTTCAGGCTATTATGCAATGAACTGATCATATATTTGATTTCTTGGACTACAGATTTCTGAAAGCAAAATGGTCCAGTGAGATTCTTCAAGGAGAACAATGTTGAGGTATTGCAGGTGCCTCTTGGTATTTGATTCTGTTCTTTTCCTTTCCCGAGTATTTTTGCCTTTTATGTTACGATCTTTGGCTAGCTGAATGTTGTCCATTTGACCATCACCTGCGCCTTTCATCCTTGAGCTTGAATAAGAAAACACGCTCACATTCCTTGAGCTTTACGACCATAAACTTTGAGCTTACTGAATTTAAGAGCAATCTATTGGCTGATGATTTTCTGATCCATCATTATTTTCGACCACTACAATTCTTGTATCAGGAACTGCCCGTAAAAGGTTGCACATCTTGACGGTGATGAACCCCAAGGACTATACCGACGAAATCTTGAGACGAAATATTGAAAAAGCAATGTGAGGACTTGATGCAAACCCAAATAACAGTTGCAGATACTATCCACGGTATAGAAATGAGGTGGCGGTTTGTGTAACCTTGGAATGTGATTTTGTTCTTATTTGAAAATTTACGAAATCATGATCTATACAGTTTGTACGTTTTGCGTAGTGTATCAAAACATTGGTTGCGATGATAAAATAGTTCTCAACACCGGCTGTTATTAACAAATCACGGGCAAGCATTTGTCTCATTGCTCCCTTTTTGGCCTTTAGTTCTGTTTTCTTATGATATGCATAGGATGGGTCAAGTCAATTTCAGGTGCATATCCGTAAGCTTAAGTTGCTTGTCTGTCATTTGATCGGAATTTTGTAACATGAAATGTTTTTAGCTCCCGTAGCACCACACGGGCAAGCACCTAGTCTCACTATAACACCCCGGCCCGTTAGCTAAACACATGTGAGGCACATGCACAATATCTAGGTCGATGTTTTCAGACCTTGTAAACGTCCCTCAACACGCGGTGCTACTAACAAATTAGGACACCAATCTTCTGCCAGTAAGCCACATTCTCAGTGATCTTCTTTTTGCAGTAATCCAGTTTTTACCTGCCATGGAATTAAGCAATGCATTCAATTAGCTATAGATCATGAACTGCGGAGTTTCATACATGACACATGAACTCTAGAATTCTTTTTCTGACACGTCCCTCAATTAGCTGTCATTTGCACACAATGAATGTTGTGATGATAGCCCCTCACCTGAACCACATCACATAATTGAAGTTAGTGAAAACACATTCACAATTGCAGGTTAAAACAATGTGTGGAACGAATCACACCATGATTAAACAATATAAGTTGTCCTGGAAAATTGTAGGAGTAGATCCTTTTATGATTCATAACTTTGCATACTGCAGTTCAATGTTGACGACTTTGTGCATTTTTTGGAAGGAAAAAAGATGAGCACAACTGATATTAAAAAGGTAACTTCTAGACAAAGAAATGCAGGATTTTCATCTTTGCCTATACTTTTAACAAATATAGAAGAAAATGGAAAATAACAGAGCATGCATTATGTTATAGACTAACAGTTTTTAAGCAACAAATATACTTTTCAATCGATAGGATCTGTATTGAAAGATGTGTACCCAAAACATCATTGTCATGTCTTTCGGTTAATGGATGCTAGAGTTACCAGTGTTAGCAGTTCCACATTTTTGCAAAGGGTTCAGAAAAAATGCCAAAAAGCATGCAGTTTCATGTCAAAGTAGCCAGAGACAAGATTAACCCCAGCCATGTGTACATTCATCAAATATTGATTTGGTGATAATTGTTCCACGATTTCAGATCATGGTAGATTCAGCATGGATCCTTATGACAATACGAATAAGGATTCCTGGAAAAGGAAAGATAAAAAATACAGGATCCTGATTGTTCTCAGGAAGCCTGTGGTGGACCATGGATGTGAATCACTGGTTCTGACACTATAAACCCCAGGCCTTTCCAAATTTCAAAATTTTCCTTGAATTTCTTTTATGCATTGTGTATTTATCTAGTTTTTGAGTGCATGTAAGGCGAAGATGGGAGGGGTGTTGGTGCATATGTGTTGAGCATACCCGATATATAACATGCCAACAATGGCCAATACAATAACAAGTAGGATAAGCGCTGCCAGCTGGGTGCCGATACCAACAAGTGCAGAGAGAAACATCAAACTTCGAGGAGGGCGAAATACATCACCATGAACAAGCTTCCATCCTGATTCCTCATTAACATCTCTCTCCTACCAAGGGAAAATTATAATTTAAGCAGCAATAAAGTGGGGAACCATTTATCTAGCTATCATGTACTCTCTCTGGTTTTTAGTTATTGACGTTAAGACAGCCTAGTTAGTGCAAATTTACACTAACTTGGTTGTCCTAACGTCGATAAAAAAAAAAAGGAGGGAGTATATAGCTACAGGTATGTGGACCAGAACTCAGATGCTCACCAGGGACTCCAGATCACCATCTTCACGGGCATATTTAGCATAATCATTTCTCAGAGTCCGCATCAATATCATCGATACCAAACCAGTGAGGAAAATAACCATCATAAACGAGTAAGATGGAGAACCAGTGAATCTGAAAAATGAGAATTTGAACAGATCTTAGAATTTTAATAGTTAGTTCAATCAGGGGATCTAGTACCCATTGGTGGTGTTGACGGGCTAAACAGAGAGTCCAGAGCACGTGCTACTTAATTGTCTACAGATAAAAGCATTACTTGGTGTTTGAAGAAAGGATAGTCCAAGTACACTTCGAAACGCCGTGCAAATGACACATCTGTTGCTACCCACTTCACTGAATATGTCATGTCCAATTTCTTACCAGCTTCAAGAAGCTTAGGAGACTCTTGGGTAAGATTAACATGAATTATGTATCACAAAATTACATCAGATCAAGTTATTTAATTTTGCCAAAATTAACATTTTAATGTTCTGGATCAATGCAACATGACATACCCTATTCTCGATGTATTTAACAAGAATGTTCTTGTGTGTGTAAATATAATGCTTGTTTTCACAGTTCTTACCAGTTTCCCCAACAAAACCTGTTCGAAGCAGACAGCAATTATGTTATGAGGCAAAGGTAGATAAAAAGGTTTGAGCAAAAAAAGTATCAAGTTGAGAGGAACTAACCCCAAAGAGGCAGATCATCTTGAAGAATATGGCAGCAAGCGACAGGAAACAATTGATACAGACAAGGAAGCAAAATAATGTTAGAAACAAGAAAGACATTCCAATTCATCATAACACTATACAACACAATGGATCAAAATGTGGATCCACATACCAATGAAAAATTCAAACCAACATGAATTTCAATGGCATCAGCAAATTGCTGAACCTTTTGTGAATCTAGCTCAAGTGTGCAAATAAAGCCCTTCTCCTCATTTCCTAAATAAAAGGTAACATCAACATAATCAACATGAAAAGCACATAATATAATATAAACAAAGACAATGATGAAATTGGAAAAGTATCAACGTGCCCTTTGCCTCAAGTTTAGACACGTTGCATCTCTCTCGTCTCGCCACGCTTCCCGCCTCCTGTAGTTTCTACAGAAACTCGCTGGGAAACAAACAGAGAAAGAGAAGCAGCCGTTGAGAACCTGGGCCTCGGCGCCTCGCGGACTCGAGTTCGAGAAGGACCGAGTTAGTTCCAGCCACAAGGACTCCCCGTCTCCCGATCTAGATTGCTCCCCTCGCCACCCGCGCTCGCCCAGCTTCGGGCCTCCGGCCTCCGCTTCTGCCGCCCACGCCGTCCGTAGCCATCTCTTTCCAGTGCCCCACGACTCAACATGCCTGATCCACCTGCCGTGCCCACCCAACCAGCGCCGCGCCGCCGCAGGATTTTGGGTTCACCTTCTCACAACCAAGAAAAAAATCTGCGGCAAGGTTTTCTACTCCATAAAGGTTGTCGTTGCTGCGTCCTCCGTGATTAAGAGTTTGATACTTCGATCCGCTGACGTCCTGCTTACTGCTGCGCGCGGTGCGACAGTACTTTCTCTTCTTTCCCTTTCCCTCGATCTGGTCTTATTTCCCTGTGCTTCGTGCTTACGTCTCCATGTTTTTCCTTATTATGTGGTCCAGTTTGATGTATAAAATTGCACGAGGACGTACGTAACAAGCCAACAACTATATATGAAGACCCGCCAACTACGGTATGCTAGCAAATTCTGCAAGCACCTTTCTTTTCATACCATTCTAGAAATAACGTTGCTGATGCGAGTTGGTGATATACCATGATATCTCTTACTGCCGTTTTTCTTTAGAATCATGTATGTACTGTCAGTCTTTAGGTTAATATAATGTAAAAATAGCTTTTGCTTCTCTTCATTGATGCTGCTGATCTTTGGTTAGTTATCTGACTTTTGTACGGAAAAATGTACCTACATACTGATATTTACTTAGTTGATTTTTTTTTTTTTGTGTGGCTAGCTGAATTTGATTTGTCACGGGTTGTATTTGATAACGTTTGGCCTACCTGATCTTATATATACATTGTTGTTCACAGGTCCGTGATTGGTTCCATCATGGATTAGAATAAAACTGTTTCTCCCATAATTACTGTACTCAATTTTATCTAAGGTATGCCCTCTATTCTTGCCATTTTATTTTTTTGCTCATGTAAAATTGTCATTGCTATTGTTCAGTTTGATGTTGATCTTTACTATTCTGTCACCATGCATGGAACTCGGTCGAGATGTATTGGATTGAACACAGGTACAAATTGACAGTTACCTTTGCGCTTTTCATGCTTGGCAAAGCTTGATTACCTCGAAAAAATGGTTATTTACAATGGCCAGGCCTTATTCTTTTACAAAGGAGCACGGGTGCAAACATAATTACAGATATTTTATATGGCGAGCCAATGTAGGAATCCACTAAAACAAAATGATGCAATGCTTATCTCTTGGATGTTTTTACTGTATCCATTTCAAATGTTAGCAAATGTCAGTTATCTTTGACCCATGTAGTGATCCGAAGATGTGGACAAACGGATACATGTAGTTATCTCTTCTTTTTTTTTTTTCCGAATGGATACATGTAGTTATCTTACATTGCAAAATAAATATCCGTTCTCTTTGACACAGGTTGAAAAATTAGCCGTCTGGGAGCAGACTTTAGCTGGCTAGAGGGTATGGGAAATATCTTATTAATCTTAATCAATGTTACTAATGTTAAATAATGAAGTGTGTTTCCCCTTTCGTTTCTGATTAAATCTGATTATCTGGCTACTCAGGCAGAAGACATCGATGATCACCACTCCCCAACACCAAACAGAAGCATTTATTTGTACCCAGCTATGACAATGCATGGGTTTATTTTTAGCATTCATGACAATTACAGTTATGATAATAGTGTGCATGCCCAAGGATTATGTTTTCAGTAGTTTGCCTTTGAAGACAGCTTATTTTCTGATACATGTTTATCATTTATTGACACTGATAATCAAATTCTTTTGCAATATACGTACTTGATTTCAATACAGAGTGTTACATTACCAGTTGGCTTTGTAATTGCCCTAGAGAATCTGGGACCCCTACATCAACGAATATCTTCCTGTTACTAATCTTTCTCGAAAGGGATCAGTGTACTTCTTCCATGTACCTTTTGTTGGGTGTTTCCACGTTTTGTTCCTTATATAATACATAGACTGAATGCGTAGAAATCTGCATGAGAGAATGATATTAGTGATTTTTACAATATATATATTTTTCCTATAATTTGTACTCTGAATTGTTTTGTGGAGTATGTTTTACAGCCTCCTCCACTTTGAAGGTTGCCGTAGAAATAGAATGCTAATTAATTCTCATCGTACTGCGAAGTGCTGTTATATTAAGTTCCTTCAATATAACTTGCAGCTCATCGTTGTTACCTAATCTACCTGTACTTTGTTTTAATTTTAATGTGTTTACCCATGATAGTATTTTTCTTATGTGGACTTCTTATTTCTTTCTCATTTTGATGAAAGCATCGCATGACAACCCTGACAAGTAGCCATTCAGCAGTTCTGAAATCATTGAAAATGCTTTGAGCAGTTTGACCCCTCATCTATCTCCTGTAATCAATTTTGGCATGTATCGTCTTTATGTACCATGATGTTTAATTTTTGTGTATGATAAACAGTTAATGCTGGCTTTGATGCTGCATGATGCCAGAATCAAGAAGGCGTGGGCACTGGACAAATTGATGCAGAAATTGGTGTCGCTAGCCTTTGGACCTGTTGATCTTCTTGCAGCAGTAGTGATTCGTGAATTGATTATGTTAGAGGAAATATATTATTTGTTCCTTGACACAAGCTTTATAATTTTGTGGGTATATTTTGTAGTTTGTAACCATCAACAAGTTTGGTCTGAGATAAAAGTGGACGAGCTAAAACTCTGACTGACTCAATCATTTGTCCATCTCTATGCATACTACAAAAGCAATATGTATTACACATTGCTCCTCGATCCATTGTGATACTCCTTATGATCTGCAAAGCTTCTGAAATAGTGGTGCATAAAAAATAACATCAAAATAACTGCTCGCCCGCGGCAACGCGCGGGGTACCAACTAGTTTGGAAGATGTTCGCATTTTATGTAAGTATGTATAATAAATCTGGAAAGAAACAACATTCAAGCTTATATACAATAAGTCAACCACATGCAGCAAAATCTGCAAAATGTTGGCTTCAAACTACATTAGTGACTTGCTAACTTATTTATTGGGGATCAGGGGGTTGATCACTACTCGGAAGGTATACTCTAGACATAAACAGATATGCCACAGAATGCTTAGTAATTATTCCTGACAATATCTGTCATCAAGACTTACTAGCTACGTCACATACACACAACGCTGAACTCTGATGTTGGCGGGAGCGGCGTGTGCCTAGGTTGTATAATGCATGCATGAGTAGTCAGGATAGTAAAATAGGTTGTAATCTTCCTTTGGCCTATGGCCTAGGCCGCTGTGTGTTTGTTGGTGCCCAGCATCAGCGTTGTAAAACTTAATTGCTTTCTACCTTAATACAAAGGTACGCATACTCATGCGTATTCGAGGAAATAAAGTCAGACACATTTTCTTTATATAATACTATGCATTCAAGGATGACATCAACAACTGCAAATCTGCTGCACAAGCAATACTAAAGAAGATTTGTTTTTGTATGTCATATTTGTTTAAAAGATGTTTAAAGTTTGATCATTATCTGTAACAAAAATGTTTAAATTTTGGATTGCATACGAACTAGATGGTTTCTGTTCCTTCTCTGTTATCTTATATATAAAACTCAAAAATTGGAATTGGTGATGATGGTCTGTCTGCACTTTCCTTTATTAACCCACCACTGCCATTGTGTTATTTATGTAGTGTGTTAGCCTTGATTCATCGCATACTTGGTCCAAGTTGGAAATTCAATACTCAATTTTTTTTCTCACATGAATGTATTATAAACCTGTAATTATTTGGTTTGAAGTTAGGTGGCAACCCACGGGCATTTGACTATAAGATACACACATCAAAAAGAATGAATAAAGATTAGACAAATTCCAGACTGCGTCCAAACCAGATGGCTCCAATGTTTCTTTAGATATTTGATACTACAATTCAAAAACATAGGTTGCTGCATCATGGATGAGCAACACCAGTACGACTGAGTAACGACACAGTGATACAACATTTCCATGGCGTAGCAACTTGGAAACATAACAGTGTTAAAATAAAATTGTCTTTCATTTTTCAGTAACACTTGGCATGACATATTAGCGTGTGCCAATTTTTTCAAGAGGTAGCTATGCTGATAGCATTAAAGCATGAGCAACAATGTCACAGTATTAGTTATTACTTAAGTGATGCATTGTCGTTCTTTCAGCACACTAGTGATTTGCTGTTGGTACATAAAGTCCTAACTGGGCCAGAGTTTTTTTTTTCCCCAATCTTATAAAGATCATAGTAATGAACAAACATAAATATAACATTGATGATAGCATCAGAGTGATATCTAGCACAAAATTTTGTGCAATTGAGTCTAAAAGTGCCCGTACCATTCTGGTTGAACACGGTTAATAGCTGAATGAACATAAAATGTCTATCATTCCGATTAAATGAATCAATTTCTTCAGTAAATCACATAACTTTTTTTTTTAACAATGGAGGGCATAGACAAATAAAACACGTAATAAAAACAAAGAGCATATATATTCTTGACTTTATCATATCTCCCGATCATAACTTGGCCTAGTTCTAACAAAACATTGGCAACAAAGAACAACACAAAAGAGTGGAAGATAGAGTCAACTCGCATGGAAGTACGTATCACAGCCTGGCATGGAATTATTTATTGTAGAAAGCATCACAAGTAGTTGACTTTGCATGCACAGAATCATTGTCCAAAATCTAATCTACAGTAACATAATTATCACATGGGTTACAGGTAAAGGCTAAACGCACAATGCACTTCAGGAATGGAAACATACTGCAATCAAGGCATAGGGTGAATCCGGTAACTATGGTAGAAGCTACCCTTACGACTATATGCCTCTTGGATTATGTCTACACGGAATAGTCCCAACTCAATCAATTTCATTTCAGTTACTGAAAGCACGTAAAAACAGGGGACAAGAATCGTGGTAGCATGAGTCAGGATTTCGCACGATTAATACCCACTTCAGTATTATCATTCATTTATTTATTTTTTTGCATGTGTCCCACTTCAGTATTATCGCCAGTAAACTGTTATTTTAACAGCAGATGAAATAGAAAACATTGTTTATTCAGGCGAACCGCAGAGTGAATTCACAACACGGCTTGAAATTGGAAACTGCAGGGTGCTAACAGAGAACTTTAAAACACTGCTTAGCGAAAAAACTATGCAAAGTCTTAAAAAGTATACAAGCACAGACATTACAACTGTACTGAACCCAGGTAAGGACTTTTTTTTTTCTGGAGGACACTATGATTCCTGGAGGTCACTGTGATGCATATTTACAAGTACCAGAACTCGAAATAGGAGGCACCGTCACTATCACAAACTCTTTTCCTTTCGTCACAAAGTCCCCAGCATGCTCGTTTCACTGCACTACCGAACCATCACAAGCAAAAAAAACTCGTACCAATGATCTAAGGGTGCGGCAGGCTAGTGACATTCTACTGTCAGCTGCCTCTAAGCAATCAAGGCGCGTTCGCGCGTCACCAACTAGAACAGGACCAAATCAGAGCCGCCGCCGCAGCGCGAGATTCGGCCGACGAGGGGGGCCAGATCCGGCGCGACGCGCGCGATCCAAATGTGGCATGGATCTCAGGGGGGCCGGGGGTGTGTTGGGGGGTAGAACAGACTAGGCGCACGCACCT
Source organism: Eragrostis nindensis (assembly GCA_012490785.1). NCBI lineage: Eukaryota > Viridiplantae > Streptophyta > Magnoliopsida > Poales > Poaceae > Eragrostis > Eragrostis nindensis. Next base: position 1,750,191 of record JAAXCT010000046.1, on the reverse strand, counting down.
TGTGGTCCGACTCGGAGGCGGAGGCGAGCGAGAGCAGCGCGGCCGCGACGGCGAGGAGGGCGAGGAGGCGGCCGCGGCCGCCGGTGGAGGAGGGGAGCATGCCGGCGCCAGCGAGATCTGAGGAAAGGAGGGTCGGCGCGGTCGCGGGCCGTGGGGTTCGGGGACCACTAGACTCACGAGCCGAGCGAGCGAGCTGCCTCCTCCCTCGCGCCGGTCCTCGCGATCTTGTGTTTTTCTCTGCTTGGTGCGGTCGGGGAGATTGTGTGGCGTGTGATGATGCTCTTCGTCCGCGATCGACCCATTTGATCCGTGGACCGTTGACTTGAGGGAGTAATGGCAGGTGAATCTCCATTCTTCTTCCGGAAATTCCACTAACGCCCTCACTTGGTAGGGCTATTTGTGAAAATAGATTATAGAAGGAAGTTGAAAAAACCTTACTATATGTGATTGTTCTTTTAGTTTCGACGACGGATGCACTGTGCGACTTGTTGACTACAGAGTGCATATGCATCTAGATGGTGACTGTTTAATTCGTCACAGCACATGTCTAGCTGAGTCATACACGGTCTTATAAGTGGCGGTATGATCTGCTTGCTCGAAGTTCGGAAAAAAAAATGATCTGCTTGCTCGAAAGATAGGAATGTGAAACATAAATTTGGATGATTAATAAGATAATTAAAACTTGTGAAGATATTGAGAGAAAAGGAGTTTAAATGGTTTATGAGACTTGAGAAGAAACTAAGAATAGGGTTTCGAGTGTTCTTTCGATTTGTGAACCAAACCTATATTTTAAAAAAAGAAATTGGAAACAAAGTGCTACAAAATAGATTTGACTTTCTTTGGCTCTTTGGTCACAAGTTAGAAGCTAGAAAGCAACACATGTTTGAACTTATATCATGTGGTATGGGAAAGCTCATCGCATCTCAAATCTCTAATATGTCTTAACATGTTTCTTAACATTTTAAGCTTCACGGGTTCTTATACTAGTGCCAAACAATGTTGAAGCACCTGCAGCAGGTTCTAAAGGTGAGTTGTCACAAAGTGCGACGTCGGAAATCAGCGCCACATTCAAACGCGAGAAAAGAAAATCTGTGTTTGCGTGGCCTCCTTTGGTGTGACCGTTTTCGTGTTGCCGCCACTGGCGAAACTTGGCGCCAATCCAAAGAATTTTTTTTGAAAATAATATTTTTTCTAGGAATTACAAAAATAATACGGAAAATTGAAAAATTACAAAAATAATACTCAGTCGTGCGTTGGGCGCACGAAAATAGGGTAGTCATGCGTTCAACGCACGAAAATAGAGTAGCACGAAAATACCATGTATGGCCCGGCAAGAGACGTATATAGTGTTTTCGTGTGTTGAACGTACGAAATTTGAATTGTCGTGCGTTGAACGTACGAAATCTGCATTTTCGTGTGTTCAACGTGCTAAAACTAGTAAAATAATTTTTTTATGCCATGCATTTTTGGTTTCTCATATGTTTAGGATTAAGAGTCAAAATTGTGCGGTTTCCAAAGTTTTTTTGACATGAGTAAAGGACTAGAAAAGTGAATTGGCGTCTAAAAAAAAGAAAAGTGAATTGGAAGATAACCCGACTCGAATGAAACTCAGCCTCGTCCGACGTGGACAACGACGCCCGGGGGGTTCCGCGCCGACTTCGCTGGTGCGGACCTGCTTGTTGCTGTGTGTTGGAAATTTTGGTTAGATCGGCTGTGTTTGGAAGTGAAAAGGAAGTCTACGAGTATTGAGAGAAGAAAGGAAAGTATATTGCATTGGTGAGGAAATAGAAAATGCATTAAAATATAAGTACATAGGTAAACAAATTACACTGGCATGTTCGGAAACTGAAAATGCAACATTGAACGAGGATAATACAACATTGTCTAGATACAAGACGTCACCGATACAAATGCAATTATGTGCCACATAAAACTACTACGATAAGGGAAGGACAATTGCTCTAGAATACTTGAAATTGAAGCGACATGAATGTAAGTAATGCTGCTACTTAGGTCCCCTTTGTGCCCGTCGAGCTTCTTCGCGCCATGCAGGACTTGTTGAGCATGGCGTTGATGAGCTGCTTCCTCATGCTGTTGCCTTCGTGCCATTGCACGCTGGCGTGTTTGCTCTTCATGGCGGCGATGTTCATCCATTGCTGCCTTAATCCTTTGCTTCATTAGTTCCTCCTCCCTTGTAGGTTGGGCGTGCTGAATGTTTTGTTCCCTTTGCCCTTGAGTTGGACGTGCCTATTGGAGCCTTTCATGGTCAGCCATCCTCATGAGGTATTCACTTGTGGTTTCGGCTTCGATGGCTGTACGAGTAGCATTTGTGGGCTGAACCGAATCAATCCATTGCTTGAAGTCACAACCCTGAAGGTGTACGGTATTCATCAAAATGATTGTAGCGTTACAGACTAGAAAATGTTACAAGTGTTAGAGAAATGCTTAGTTACCATAAAATCAGGGTCCAAGTCAGGACACCAAAGAATCTCATGCCACATGTGGCACGCTTTGTCGATGTTCTAATCATGGCTCGATGACCGCAGTTGCATAGAGGCCGGTCGCTCCAGGGAGGCAATGGAAGGCTTCTGTTGCTTGACTCAGCCATGTGGACGGTTTAGTGTAGTAGGTAACTTGTTTTCTTTGTGCAACCCATTACATTTATATGCGAAGCTAGGCATTGGATGCTTTGCATGTGACAGTGATGATATCGACGTGACCTTTTCTGTGCTTTGCTTTGGCCAGTGATGTGGATGTAACAGGTAGGGTAGGGTATGACAGCAATAATGGACATGCATGCAGGGGGCAGATGCATGCATTGAGGCAGGGTCACTGTTGGGGTAGGACATCCCACTGCGTGCCATCAATTATCGCATTGTTTGGTCGTTGGATGCTGCTAGGTGCTCTGAACAGCATGGCCCCACGTCGCCGAACTCAATGAATTGATGACACTGTGATGCATGGCCCCTTCGGCCCATATCCAGTGTGCAGAAGGTAATAATAAAAGATATGTAATGCTTAACTTCTGAATATTACAATAACAAAAGAAATCTACAAGTCAAGTAGTCAAGATAGGTAATGCTTAAGTTCTGAATATTACGATAACGAAAGAAATCTACTAGTCAAGTAGTCAACCCTGACCCCTGCACTGACCGTGACTCCTGGCTCTCCCACGCTTTGGCCTGCGTGCGGAAGGTGGGACCTGTTCTTCATTGCCCTGAGCACCATAAGGACGATCGTATGCCGACGGAGTGTAATAATCTGGTGGGACCCGCTCGCGTCTGGGAAGCTGGCGAACCTCCATGTGACCCACGTCTGCCTGCGTCTCCTGAGTGAACGGAGGAGCCCCGTAGGCCTGTGTCATCACGTCAGGTTGAGTGTCTGTGTCCTGAAACATGGACCCACTAGATACTGGTGATGCATGCGACGTCTGTCCGCCACTACCCTCAAAACGGGCCATCCCTGCATAGTTAGTTTAGTAATAAATGAATTCATTGCTTATATTTAAAAAATGACATACCAGGCATAGGTGTAAGGATAGGACCATGCCAACCGGACCCTCCTGCTTCATCTGGGCGTGGAGGTGGTGGTGGAGGTGGTGGTGTCCTGTAGAACTGGCCACCGTAAAACTGCTCTGCGGTACAAGACGGGGCTCGCGGGGGTCTCTGAGACGCAGAAGAGCCACGACCAGCAGCATCCACCTGGCGGCAAGAAGCAAGCTCTACAATACGCCGGCCCTTCTCGGCCAGACGTGAGAACGCAGCTGTAATCTCCTCAAGGGCTATCCCACACCCTGGCTGCTGGCTCTCTCGGAGGCGGGATGCCATCTGTCTGCCTCTGAATAGATCTTCCTGCCCAAATCAGTCTGCCATAGAAGACACTATTAAGCACATGTGGTTATGGTAAATAACAATTGAAAGTCATAGAAGAATATTACGTACCGCCATGTGCAAGGCCATTCCAGCATGGCCTGGGTAAAAGTGCATCCGAACCAGTAGCTAGCTGTGGTAGCGGGTCCTGTACGCGGATAAGACGCGTGCGAGTCCGTGCACAGTACCATTGCAGGTACTGCTGGTAGTAGCTGTGGTCGTAAGGTGCCGGCTCATCGATAACATCAGTGGTTTCCTGCGCCCACTCCTGCATCCAACGTGACATCCTACTGCTCAAGTCTGCCTGGCTATTCGCTGGCCCCTTTGTCGTGTCCTGCAAATGCATACAAATATATTTAGATTAATGCATTAAAAAATAAGATACTTTAATTAATTTATACAACTCACGTGTGAATCCTCGCCGGTAAAATGTCTCCTAGAGGCACCGGAATCTGCTGCCGACGACCAAACTGCCTCATCACTCGATGTACTGCGTAGTCCTCCACAAACGCATCAAACACTAACTTCTTCCGGGTCATCTAAAATGCAGCGTCTCGGTAGCACAACGCTCAGATACCACGGAAAGAGGCTCGTGCGTGCACCAAGTCCGACCTATAAGGCTCCCAAACAACCAACTCTGGGCGAAGGTGGTCGAACTGCTCTGTGAAACTCTCATAGGCAGATCGAACCTGCAAGGCTGCCCATTGGGGCTGCCAGGTACAACATCTCGTTAATACAAAATAGTAAGTAGGCTTGGAAAAATATTAAAGAAATGATAGGTACGCACCCGACGACGTGTCCAAAGAGATCCCATGGTCGGCCTATCTATATCGTCCCCTCCATACAAGTCCTCCGTGTAGTGCATCGGGCTAACAAAGAGACGACCAATCTGGAATCGCTCGAAGGTCACAACTGCAGCAGTAGAGGCATACCTGTCAACTTCGAATTCCTTTGCTTCTTCACACAAGCGTCACAAACGGCACGGTACGTGGCACAAAGAACAGCCGATCCTCAAGACACTTGGGGAACATCTCCATCTTCCGCATCAGCAATAGCCCGTGCATAGGATATGAAACGGGCATCTACAGCGTATCCGTTGGTCGATGCGAACATGACCCAACCAAACAGCCAGAGCAGGTACACCTCTAGGTGTCGGGAAACCTGGTAGTCCGTAGGCTCCGGAACCATGTTCTCAACCTGCATTACACAAAGTATGTGTTATTGCGACATCATGACTAGTAACATATTAAACTAAAACAGAAACGCACTGACCGTGTACTGTAATAGCCACTGCCGCTTCGGGCCGTGACGGTGACTCTCTGGAATAGCCGACACTGCATCAGGCACAACTCCTTGAAACCTCAGGCTAAGATCCTACTGCCACCCAACAGGAGCGACTGAGGGCCCGACGACCTCATCAGAAAGGGGTAACCCCGTCAGCATTGACACGTCCTGCAACGTGACTGCCATCTCCCCGAACGGAAAGTGAAACGTGTGGGTCTCGGGCCTCCATCGGTCGACCAGAGCTGACAGAAACGAACGGTCAAACGGGAAGCGTCGAGACCGCTCCACGTGTCCGTCCCCCACAGCTGCCTCGTCGTGGTCGTCATCTGCAGCCTGAATCATCCGAGCGAGAGGGAGCAACCCAGCGCGAGCCAACCTGCAAAACCAGCTTGCTTATTAGTCCCAAACGTACACAATACATTTTTAAAAAAATAAATGCATGTGCCTAACCTGGAAAATCACCGAGGGTCAAGTCTCCAAGCCCTAGCTGGTGTGTGGGCTATCAGAACAGGAAGTGACTGTGCGCCACGCGTGGTCAACTCATAGGCACGGTGTCGCTGGTCCCAAGAAGGGTCCAAAAGCTCGTCAGGCGGCTCCATCCCTACAAGACATTAAGACATTTTAGAATCTAGTAACATAATAAATTAAAACACACGACAATTAAAAAGTACCAACACAGAATTACTAATGCAATACATATATATTAGAAATTGCTTCTCAATAATTTCATACACAAATAAGTTTTACACTGGACTCCAATTCCTAAACACAAATTTATGAAAGGTACACATGACTCGAATACAACTTAGTTCAAACATGAATGACATAAGCATACAACCATACTAATTTTGACAATTATACAACATAGCCACGATGCGCAGGTGCTTGGCGTGCTCTGCGACGACGAGTAGTTGAAGGTCCGGCTTCACCACCTTTAGTCTGCGGGCAATCTTTTGCCTTGTGACCATCACATTCTATGCACCTCCTAATAGGCCCTCCAACCTCAGATTCATCCATGTCATTGCGTATACGCCTAGTCTGCGGACGACCACCTTTGCCATCAGGATGCCTAAGTAAATTCATATCAGGCAGACAAATCACGGTATCTCTATCGTAATCCGTGAAATCAAATTGTGAGGTAAATCCATAGAACTCCCCAGTCCAGGTCTCCACCACGTTTTCCTTTAAGTAATAGGGTGACACATATAATGAGCTGTGCACACCAACCTGTGATATTGCTGCGAGAACATGAGAACATGGAATGTGTTGCAGCTTCGGCTTGTTGCAAGTGCATTCACACCATCCGTTTAATTCCTGTCCTAAATTGACCTCTTGGGTGACAACTCTTGTCTCGCTTCCCACACCCCCTTTCAATCTCAGGGTTATCTCGAAACGATGGTCACGTACGCCCATGCTATGCACCATGTGTTGTAGTGACTTCTCGTTCTTTTCGGCCAAGTGCTTCATCATAAATGAACAATATGGCGTATTCACGTTCAAGCTCTGAATAACAGCAGCCGCGTGCCTCTTTTGGTAGTATCCAACGAGACCATGCAATATGCCCTCAACGATTCCCACCAGAGGTAAGCCACGCAAGCCTCTAATCACCTAGTTGTATACCTCAGCATTGTTTGTAGCCATGATGTCATACCTACAGAAAGAGGGAGGGCCAATAAGTTATAACATATAAATAGTACATCGTAACAACAAATGTAGGCACATAACCAATAGACAGTAACGCGAACCTTGCACCGCCAGTGTGGAAAACACTTAATGCGCCTAGCTGACCTTCTTCTAACATTAGGAGGGTCCAGTCCTTCTCCAAGAGGTGGTAATGGCTCTGGTAAAGGCTCATCAGGTGCTCCTGGTTTCTTATTTCGCTCTTTGACGTGAGACCTTGTGCTCGTATCAAGTTCCTCCCAAAGAGCGTCAAACTTCCGCTTTTGGTTCTGGCTGCACAACCTCTTGAACATGTCCATCAATGCCTTGCTCTTAAATTGCTTATAGAAATTAGCACCCATATGACGCATGCACCACCTGCTCTGCAAGTCAAGCCATGGTTATGGCTGATCCGTCCCCTCTTTCAATGTCTTGATGGCAGATAAGATCCCGGCATGACGGTCTGATGCAAACATTCGGTCAATCATGAACAACTCCTGCTTTCAGGTGCCTGAAAAACTAAAGCCAGCTTGCCTTGCTCTCTCCCTCAACAAACGCAAATGCCAAAGGAAGTATCTGGTTGTTCCCATCAACTCCTATTGCAGTCAATATTTGACTTTTGTACTTGCCAGTCAGGAATGTGCCACGCAAAGTACAGGACGACAATGCTGAAACGACTGAATACACTGCCCCAAAGAAAAAAAGACATGCCGAAACTTGGTTGATCATCAGCGAACGCAGTCTCCTTGAATACGATGTATGTCCCAGGGTTTCTTGCCTTCAGAATCTCAAGCACACGAGATAGATTGCAGTATGAAGCCTCATAAGTGCCCCAACGTTTCTCTAAGGCCTTTTGCTTTGCCCTCCAAGCTTTTTGGTAACTAATCTCATACTTGAATTGACGAGCGATGGAACGCTGTATGTACGAACATTCTGTGTCCCTCTTCTCGATGATCTCGTAGAATAATTCATTTGCTACCAAATTAGCAGTGAGGTTGCGGTGCTTTCGACCAACATTTTTCCAATGTGCAACTATGTTCGACAACTATAGAGGCCATCCAGTGTGTCTCGTGCTTCGACTTGAATGCATGAACATAAAAATTGCATCCATCATTTCTGCACTTAACACTGTACTTAACGGGGCTAGAGTTCACAACATACACCTCTCTAAGCGATGTCACTGCCCAACGCGCCAGCGTCTTTCAGTTCAGAACGATTAGGGAAGACCTGATTCAGTTGAATCATGCTTGACCCATACTCCCAACGGGAACCATGGTTGTCCATAACTTCCATCCTCACTTTATCCTCCCTGTTCTATTCATCAGGGATGGGATTATTGGACCAATTTTCATCATCATCATCGTCTTCTTGATCATCATCGTCATTGAGAGAATTAGCTAACATATACTCCTCATGCATTGCATTACGATCCACGTTCTCAATCTCTTCAACTATTGCTTCATTATCCTCACCCGCGTCGGCCTGGCCCTCAGCAACCTTAGCCTGACCCATGTGCCCATGCTCAACCACCTCATGCCTAACTTCCTCCGTCGCCCTTGCAATTTCATGATGACGATTATCTTGTCCAATCTCTAATGTTGCACTGATCTGTGAAACAGCACAAGCGTCATCATACAATTCTCTTAGACACGCTTGCACTAGCATAATTAAAGAAGCCTGTTGTTTCCGACACCAATTCAACCAGCTCAACCACTTCTCCGTCCGACGAACTTCCTTCAGCTCCCAAAAAATTGGATTTGTACTACGACTCCACAAGCATTGCACCTTAACAGAATAAACCATTGGGTCTAGTTGCATAAATCAGGTCAACCACATTCTCATCTCTATCATCCTTGTGCCATCAGGATTAGGGTGCTCAATATCCACAAAAGGAAAATTGCTCAGGTCAACACCATATAGACCATGTCGGATTTCCCTACTGCCGTAGTAAATTCTAAAACTTGGCATATTCGACGTGACCGCGCCTAACAAATCATGAAACAAATTTCTATAGTCTCATTATTTTTCTTTGTACGCCATAAACATATGATTAATTTGCATGTCCCGACACAATTCTAAAATTATAAATAGATAATTTCATTTAAAATTTATATCTATTATACTAAATTTACATTTATTCTACTCAACTAAAGCTACTTATATCTATTGTACCAAATTTACATATATATTACTAATAATTTTATTCTACTCAATTACTTTCAATAAAATATATTCTACTCAATTGATTTCATGCAACTTTCTTATTTTTGTTCAACTCCATGTTCTATTAAATTGATTTCATGCTACTGGATTCAAATTCACAATGCAAGCTTAATTAGGAAAAAAAATAGCTTCTTCTACCTTCAGCCGGCCCGATGGCCGGAGCTCCCTCCCCGCGCGCGCGCCCGAACCCCCACCGCCCTGCAACCGCCGGCCACCCGCCGCCCGCCTCGCTGCAGCCCGCCGCCCGCCTCGCCGCCGCCGCGTGTCAGCCGCCGCGCCTCGCCGCGTCGCCGCCGCCCAGCCCCGCCACCAACTCGCCGCCGCCACACAAGCGAGCCAGAGAGAGAGAGAGAGAGAGAGAGAGAGAGAGCGGGGAGAGGGACGCGAATAATTGAGAAGGAGAGTAGTCGTGCGTTGGTTGCACAACTACCTGGTTTCGTGCGACTAGTGCACGACAACACGTATTTCGTGCGTTCAACGCACGACTACCCTATTTTCTGTCACCAACGCGCGACTTCTATATTTTCGTGCAACCAACGCACGGCTGAGTATTATTTTTGTAATTGTTTCATTTTCGATATTTTTTTTGTAATTCTCAGCATAAAAAACATTATTTTTTAAAAAAGTTCCCAATCCAAACACATCTTAAGTCATGTGCAACAGTGCAACGTTCTTCTTTTTCCTTGATGAATCACCAACTTAATCGATTATTCACTCCGCTTCGGTGTTGTTGTACCGAACTAAGGGCTTGTACCAGTGTCGTGCTAGGAAAGGCAGGGAACCTCCATTGGAGACCGGTCCCAAGAAACACCGAGAAGTGAGAAGTAACGAGCTGATCAAGTACGTGGCGAGATGACGTGAACGGAAATGGCAAGAAGCGAATGAAGAAGGCGAGCGGAATGCGCGCCCGAGCGGCCCGCCGCTCCCGGCTCCCGGGAGAGAAAACCGGCGGGCACAACAGCGCATCTCACCCCGCCAACCACACCACCACACCCCGCCCCGCCCGGCCCGACCACCATCACCGTCGTTGGCCGGCCGGCGGGGGCGCGTCTCGTCTCCGCTCCGCCGCGCGCCCGGTCTCGGGATCCTCCGTCCCGGGAGGCGCGCGGGGGTGCCAGCGCAGAGCGCCGGAGATGTGGACGCCGGCAGCGGCCTCGGTCGCCACCGCGGCGCCATGGGCGCCGTCCACCTCCTCGTCTTCCACCTCCGCGTTCAAGGTTGGATCACCTGTGCATTCTCTTGCTCAGCCTGTTATTCTTGGTGGCGTGATAATGCTGACAGATTAGCTGCTTGGTTCTTGGTGGGGGATTCGAAGGTGCGGGCCGTGTCGTGGTCGCGTGGGAGCGCGCCCTCCCCTGCTCCAAGGCTGGTCGTCGCCGGGGCTGCTCGCCGGCGTCCGCAATGTGAGTCCTCCTGTGCTGCTCGGCCATGGATTCTTTGTTTGTACCAGCATTTAGCTAGCAGTCCGTGAAAAAATTGATGAACAGACAAATGGTTCCTTTTGTCCGCATATGGTTTGGGAAAGTTTATGATGCATTATAGATTGCATATTGGCATGTCTGCCACAGGGGATGTTTGTCAGAAACACAGGGCATCAGCTGCGTACGATATACCATTGAAACTGAATTCTGTTGCAGGAAACTGGCTAAACTAAGAATATAGATAGGATTCGCATATTGACATGTCTTCCACAGGGGATATTGTTCAGAAACACAACATAGGGTATCAAAGCAGAGCCAGCTGCTTACGACCATATTGAAACTGGACTCAGTCGCAGGAGACAGTCTGAGCTCATAATATAGATAGATTCACATACCCACTGCTGAAGCACAATTAACCAGACAACACAGGATAGCATGTGGTGTTACATGATCGGTTTAACTTCAGTTCCATGATCAGAAAGAGTCAGCTGCAAGCTGCCATTCTTGAGGCGAATTGAATTGAATGTTTTCCCTGTTGTTTTTGCTTTTTTCAGTTGTTCGAGCAGTTGCCGACCTAGATCCAGTGGCTCAGTTCCCCCTCACCTCTGAAACATTGAGTTGGTTCTGGATGAGGTGCGCCCGTACCTTATCGCAGATGGAGGCAATGTCGCCTTGCATGAGATCGACAGGAATGTTGTGAGGTTGACGCTGCAGGGAGCGTGTGGCTCATGCTCGAGCTCAGTGACGACGATGAAGATGGGAATTCAGCGGCGCTTGATGGAGAAAATACCAGAGATTGTTGCAGTTGAATCAACCACGGATAATGAGACGGGTCTTGAGCTGAATGAGAGGAACGTTCAAAAGGTAAGTTCATAATGGGAACCATTTTTCTTATTTTTTAAATTCAAATATGATAGTTTGCCAGATTACAATGATTTGGGCGACCACATAGATCACACGAGTCCGCAGATGGTTGCATGGGCATATATGATTTGATAGGTTCTAGACTGATAGGTAGTGAACTATCATGACCTGCCTATTTCAAGGAAACAACTAAATTATTTTGATTGATGTCGAAGATCCATTCCAAGTTTAGTCCAAGATGTGCTAAACTGTTACATTAGAATATGGAATTTTACAACATATGTTTGTGCAAGTTAGTAACAGATTAGGAAAATTTATGACATCATTCTTCAGGCACTGTTACAGTTCTTTTTCTTTTACAGCTATGTTATCAGTGTCGACTGCTTGTCTTGAAGAAAAATTGAATACTACTCTGTTTTTTTTTTTTTGAGGATTTTATATACTTGGGCCAGCACCTGTCCTACTGTTGATAGTATTCTAGGTTCAGTTTATAGTTATAAGATATAGACAATGTACAATTGTCAGTTATAATTTGTAGGAAAGAAGAGTACCGCGGGAATTGCTAAAAACATCTTTTACATATGATTGATTGATTTCTTACTATTAGATTATTTACCTACAGAAATAATACTTGTTTGAACCTGATATCAGGTGCTCTCTGAGATCAGACCATACCTTGCTGGTACAGGAGGTGGTGAGCTCAAGTTTATCGCGATCATGGGCTCCATTCTGAAAGTCCGGCTCAGAGGTCCTGCTGCACGCGTGACCACTGTTCGAGTAGCCCTATCTCAGAAGCTTCGAGAGAAGATTCCATCTATCGCAGCCGTCCGGCTATTGCCGTAGTTTGTAAAGATGTGTGCCAGATTCCTGAATGAGCATAGCTGCAGCTCTGTTACCATGTACAGGAAAAAGAAATGTAAATGTGCCAATGATCACGGCTGTAGTTTCTCGCCTCTAGCTGGCAGTCAGACGGGGATTTCTGACTACTGATGCAGCATTCTGTAAACACCGTTGTTGGTCCTTGATATCTGTAAAAAGCTTTGGCATGTTCATCATGGAAGAGAAATGGAAAAGGTGTGTTTCTGTTGAATTTTAACATTAGAGAGCTTCAATGACTGAAACTGCTAATGTATCTGTTGATCCCAAACGCTCCTTGCGAAGAAATTTTCATTGACACTACCTGTTCAACTTATCCTCTCAAAATGGATACCGGGAGAGGAGGATGAGCATTGAGCACATCCAATTCCAGGTACTTGCAGAATGGTGAAGGCTGCATACTGGGCCATTGAATCACGAGAGGAGTAAACTGAAGCAAGAAAGCAATGGGACTCCATTCGGCATCAGTAGCGATGACATATCTCAGTACAAGAACAGAAAAAACAACTGAAAAATCAATTAGCCTTCACATCAATGAAGCAGTGATTTCAAGAAACAGAGCTAGTTCTCATCTCATTACACTGGGAATCGTATTACATCGCATAAGCGGCATCAGAACAGAGATCGGATCTGAACAAAACATAGGAGCGGAAGCAAGAACGGTGGACCGATCTAGACGGCGGAGGCGACGGACGGGAGGATCCGGGAGCCGACGAGGTAGGCGAGGAAGCCGGCGAAGGCGAGCAGGAAGCCGTAGTCCACCGCCACGAACAGAGCCATGGAGCCGTGGCTCCTCTTAGCCGCCTTCTCCCCCGGTCCGGAGCTGAGCTTCTTGGCCGCGTCCATGTCCCTCCGGCTCCGGCGAAGTGGGGCGGAGGAGATCGGAGAAGTCGCGGCTTGGTTTGGATCTTGAACTTGATGTGCTCGGTGTATGACTGAGGTTAAAGGTAGCAGTAGCTTGGGCATTAGAAGGTTACCTAGATTTACAAGAGCAATCCAAAAACGGACCGTAATGCGAAGGCGCCTGTGGCCTAATGGATAAGGCGTTTGACTTCTAATCAAACGATTGTGGGTTCGAGTCCCACCAGGCGTGCACGTTATAATTTTTAATTACGTGCCAAAAGAATATTTAATTTTTCTGCTCATGTGTGGTTTGATTTATTTTATTTTGCTGACTTTTAGTCACAATTTACTTTTACTCTCCATGTTAAGGAATATTATGGACCGTCTAAAAATTACATTCCTTTATACATCTTAATTTTAACTTTACATCTGTGCTATGAGAATATTTAGATTTGCTACTAACAACATTTCACATTACATGCCATTCTCGCTTCCAAACATAACTCTCTCCACTGTTTTCTACACGCTCTCTACTTTTTATTTCTTATTAATTTTCGTATTCAAGCCTAAAACAACTTGTAAGGCTATTTCTATATATTGAAAGGTTGATTTTCAACAAATGACATATATATCATGTCAGTGTTTTTTGACGTCGCAAGTTAGTAATGAAGATGGAGAAAAAACCAAATTGTGTTACACTCTTTCCAATGCGGTGAAATGCCTTAGCCCATTCGAAATGGAACAAGTGACCCTAATGCTAGTTTTAAGGCCATAATTAAATTCTATAGTACTGCAAAAAAAAAAAATCTATAGTAGGCTTGGGAAACAACATTATGAAACTATGCCCTGGAGGGGAATATTTCATTTGCACCCTATATGGCGCGACCCTTCTAGAAGCTATGAAAGAAACACCCCACTGGGATTAGCCTAACATGACACGGAGGAGTACTAACTTAAACTTTTACGCACATTCTACTGTTTATCTCCATTCTCCAAACCTCGGTTCAAAAATATGTACTCCCTCCATTCTTTTTTTCTTGACGTTTCAGACCACAGAAATGAACTAAAAAACACTTAGCTAGCCCTGTCTGAACGACATCAAATCAGAAACGAAAGGGAGTAGTCGTTTTGACTTTTACTATTTATATTGTAATTAAGAATAAATTTCTAAATACTTAGTTACTCATATAAGCTATTAGCAATTAAAAGAACTTTAAGTACGTCTTTAGCTTTCATTCATTTGCAAAGACAATGTGGAAAAGACAATAGTCAAAACATGAATAGTAGAGCTAAAATTGTCAAATATGTGCCGACATAAATGTTGACTTTCACACATAGTTTAATGTTTTGTTCCGTGCTGAAAGAAATTATATGAGCCTTCTAATCAGTATTTATATTTTTTTCTTTTGTTTACCCCTCCGATATCAGGGGTCAGGGGTTGTCATGAAAATATCAAGTACTCCCTCCGTTTTTTAAATATATAACACCGTTGTCTTTTTTTGGTTACTTTGACCCTATAAATTTTATGCAAATAACTAAATATATAAGTTAACTTTATAGTACTTTTGATGATAGATACAATGATATTCAATTTACATTAGTTAACTAATTATTTAGCTATATATTGTTAATCAAAGTTGAAGAAAAAAAGTCAACAACGTCATATAATTAAAAACGAAGAGAGTACTTAGATGTTGACTTGTAAGTACAATTTTAATTTTTAGCTCCGTGCTAAATAAAATCATGGGCCCATAGTACACGGACAGCCATAAATTATGTGTGCACATTAGATGTTCGACTCTCAGCAGAATATTAAGCTTCTTGCTTTGCTCCACGTCTCTGTATCCATAGCGTTGCATTCATCCCCGTTCCGTCCGCTCCGGTGAGCTTCTCGTGTGTTTGTTCTCCATTCACTCGACGCCGTCCCGTGTTCCATTCTGTAGCTGAAGCTCCCCCTCACCTACTGTCCAGATCATCGGGAACGCCGGGTGCCAGTATCCAGTCCGAGACCGCCCGTCGTGCCGGGATCGCTGCCGTTCGCTGTCCACGCGACTCCGTTCTCCTTCATCCGGACCACCTCGCCATCACGGTCGTCGACCTGCTTCAGTGGTGAGCCGCGCACCCTCCCCGTGCGTTCGTGCGTGTTGTCTTCTCTCAGGACCAAGTCGTAGAGCAGCTTGCTGAGTCCCTCTAGTTTTCCTTGGAAGGCCGTCGAATTTGTGAAGCAGTATCATGTCTCCGTCGATTCATCTCTGCCGCCATGGCCGTTGTCATGGCCTTGGCGTCCTAGTGTTTTTCCCTTTGATTCTTGATTGTCTAGTCGTAGAGCAGCTTGCTGACTCCCTCTCTAGTTTTCCTTTGAAGGGCCGCCGTCGAATTTGTGAAGCAGTATCATGTCTCCGTGACTCCGTCGAGAGCTTCGTCTCTGATGGCCGTTGTCTTGGCCGTGGCGTCCTTGTGTTTTTCCCTTTTATTCTTGATTGTCGAGCATCGTTAGTCTTGGGAACCTGCTGCTCTCATTTTCTTGGTAAATCCCTTTCGTTTTGTTGATTTTCAACGAGCCGCCGTCCGCCAAAGTTGCCGACAAACTTCGTTAGAGCTGCGCGCTTCTTTTTCTTCTGCTTTTGGTGCAAAGTTTGGGCGTTTCCCATGGTCTCATAGAGCGCCGCCGCGACATCGACTCCGTCGAGCTCGCGCTTGTGCTACCTCGACTTCCCGGCGACGTGGAGCTGCCTCACGGACGCGGCTTCTCACGCCGAGTCTCCTGGTGTGCTCATCGTTGGGATTTGGTGGCCGCCGGCTAGCTAAGACCGAGATTTGGCTCACGCGGGCTATCGGCGAGAGTATTTTTTTTATGACGTGCTGACTGTAAGAGGAATAGATTTCGTATAATGCGGTGGATTGTATTGCATTGAGCCCTTCGACCGGTATATATAAGAGTACATGACTTGAAGGGCAAGACACCTCCTGGGATACAAATAGCAGTCCTAGATACATAATCTAACATACCAAATATACTCTAACATACCCCGCAGTCACAGCGGGAGCACCGCAGACGGTGAGACTGGAGAAGAAGCCGAAGGTAGAAGCCAACGGACTGACATCCTCCTGCAGTTGTAGCGTTATAGCGGTGTGAATGATGCGACTGGAAAGAAAACCGGTGAGTAGCTCATGCGGATGATAGCCCTTTGTTCCGAGTGTCGAGGTAGCCGAAACTTGGGCGTGTAGCCATGGTCGATGAGGTCGTGCTTGAGATAGCCGTGGTCGACGAAGCCGAAGTGGAGGTTGCCGTTGTCGAGGAAGCAGCACATGAAGCCGCGGGCGCAGTGAGGAGCCAATGTGCGGGTGCGCGAAGATGCGCCTGGAAGAAGATGGCGACGCGATCAAGGCACCGTGAGGAAGAAAGTCGACGCCGAAGTCGATGCTGTCAAAACCGCCATTGGCGAGGCGTGCGCCGGGTTTGCCTGGCCCGGGAACGCGTCGGGAACGAAGGCACGCACCAGTGTTGCCAATACCAGACGCACGAAGAGAGGGACCATCACGATCATACACCAGTGTCGGAGGGAACCAGCAGAGAAGGCCTCCACGACGGTCGTGGCGAGAAGAAGAGTGCTGGCGCAGCCGCAGTTGTCAGAGTAGACAAAGTAGTCGAGGAAGAGACGACGACTCAGACGACGTGGTCGTGGCGGAAGACTGAAGACGTGGCTAAACCGTTGGCCAGAGATGGCAACGTGGGTAGCCTGTAGATGCGAGGCGGCGGTGCTCGAGGTAGGCGAAGAGGCATGACGAAGACCATGCGTGTAGACGATCTGAGGAGTCGTCCGTGCGCGGAGACGGCGGGGAAGATGCAACGACAAGTGCCACAGTAGACGGAGTCGCGCCTTGGAAGGCACTGCTCAAGCCAGTAGCGACCACGGGCGGCGGCGCTGCGACCACGGGCGCCTTGGAGGGCACTGCTCAAGTCAGTGGCGACCACGGGCGGCGGCGCTACGACCCGAGGAGGCGACGCAGTGGCAACCCAAAACTTGAAGGCGTGGTACGCGTCCTCGACGACGCCGCACGCCCGGCTGATCAGACCGGTTGCGCGCGGGAGCACGACGATGCCGCACAGTTTGAAGACGTGGTGGTGGCGATGTCGAGGTCGTCCTGACGGTGGCGGCGACGAAGAAGATGTCGAGCATCGCGACGCAGACCCGCGCGAAGGTGACGGCGTCCACGGCCCCTAGAAGCGCAGTCCAAGCGACGACGAGCGACGGAAACAGGGTGGCCCGATCAGATTGCAGCTTGATGACACAAAAGCAAAGAGGCGGCCGGATCGATGGATCGGCGGCGAAACAGGGGCGCTGCCCCCGGCGGAGAAGGGTCTCCCCGGGGGCGCGCGGTGCAGAAGCAAACGGCGGCTAGGGTTAGGTCACAGGATCGCAACCCTCTCGTGGTACCATGTAAGAGGAATAGATTGCGTATAATGCGGTGGATTGTATTGCATTGAGCCCCTCGACCGGTATATATGAGAGTACATGACTTGGAGAGCAAGGCGCCTCTCGAGATATATATGGCAGTCCAAGATACATAATCTAACCTACCAAATATACTCTAACACTGACTTCAGTTTTTTTTTTAAAAAAAATTGGGAGCCATTGGACATCAATAGAGGTGCCAAGAGACCAAAGAAGAAAAACCATCTATCCACAAGAACAATGAGCATATTCGGGCGCTTCATATTGGGGAGGCATCAGGCAGCGGCCACCGCTGAGGAGATCACTGCTGGCATCGATGGCAGCCATCTCACAGCCATCGTCACAGGTCTCTGTTTCTGAGTTTACACACTTGTTGAACGTTTCTACATTATGTTTCTGCATATGTAAATGCTTATCCGTGTCATGAGTGTACTTGGCAAACCGAATAATCAAAAGTAGGATAGATACAGACGAAAGTAAAGATGCCGTTTCACTTAAAAAAGCAATAGTAGGATAATCACACACATACATATTGTTATGAGGTGTGCAGAAAAAGGGTAATAATAAATTCGTCAACATGTTTTCCTTATCTTTTCCATCGGGAAACTGCAGGAGCAACGAGTTGCATAGGAAAAGAGACGGCCACAGAGTCCTAGCATTGTGGGGTGCAAAGGTGATCATAGCGGCAAGAACAATGGAGAGTGGGATGAAAGCAAAGCAGAGCCTTACGGAGGAGCAACATATTCCAAGCTCGAGGCTACACGTCAGGGAGATGGACCTGAGCTCCCTCGATTCCGTTGGTCGCTTTGTGCGCTCCTTCTTGTCGTCGCATGAGCACCTCAACATCCTCACGTATCAATGTGTCGCTTGATTTTTCAGAAAAATACGCAATACACTTCTGATTCCTAAATCATGAAAAAAATATTCTTGAATTCAAATTGTCCTTGTTGGTTTGTGATCACAAATTAATAAACCGGGATTCTATTGAAAGTTTTAGTTTTCCTCATGCAGAAACAATGCGGGGATAGACCAGCTCACTTTCCAGGTGTCACAAGATGGAATTGAGCTACACTTTGCCACGAATCATCTCGGTAAAGGGCTTCAGTGCATCGATACTCAACATCCATCCATCCTTTTTTCCTATCAAGATATTAAAGAAACAGAAAATTTTGACATATATCATAGTGCGTTGTCTAATCTCCTGAATAAATACATATATATTTATAGACGAACTCCCAAAATAAGTATACACACATGGCTAATTTTGGTTGAACTCTATTATGATAGGGCATTTCTTTCCGACAAGTCTTCTCCTAGAGAAGATGAAAATTACTGCAAAAGAAACAGGTGTTCAGGGGAGAATACTAAATGTTTCCTCTGTGGGTCATAAGTTGAGCGATGGCTCATATTTCGATCTGGACAAGTTACAAGATGAATCGAAGTCGGTAGCATCTCTACTTTTCCTGGATTATTCCTGAACATACTTAGCTCGACTGTTTCTCTCTCACATTGAGATGACATTAATAGGTTTCGGCGATTTTTCGCATATGCACATTCAAAGTAAGCCAATATCCTTCATGCCAAGGAGTTATCCATGCGCTTTCAGGTTCGTAACATCTTGCTTCATTTTAGGATCTTTATTCTTTAGTTTAACTGAACTTCATCCATTTTGCCCTAAGCTTTCCAGTGCTCTAAAATGCAAAATCTGTGTTTTCATCCTATTTTTTCTGTCTCCTTAATCCATAGACATAGATAAGAAATATTAAATAGGGTGATGATCGATCCTGTGAAAATGGATTCTAAAAGCTTAAACATCTCAAACATCACATGATGTGTGGTAGAAAATAAGTTATGTCCCACAAAATTTAAAGAGCCTGCTCACTCCCTTTGAGAGAAATGATAACCGCACAAACAAGTTGAGTGTGTAGTCCACAATATATATGTATTTATTAATATTTTAATTTCTCCTCACGGCGATTCAATTTGCTTGTGAAGTTTTACATAGATATACATATAACAAACTTAGAAACCTCATTTTCGCTGCAATTTATAAACCTGGGAAATGCACTGACTCTCCATTGTGAAGCACATGGAATAGCACTAACTAACAAATTCATGCTGATTTTATTAAAAAAGGGGCCATTTTCACAATAAAATATGCGATAATTCTGATAAACAATTTTTTTCAAGGTGGAAGGATGCAATCTGACTGCAAATTCTCTGCACCCCGGATTAATCTACACTCAACTTAGCAGAAACAGCAGTAATTCACTTGTGAACTTCAGCTGCACACAAAGTTCTTCTCCAGATTTGAAGTCCCTCTTCTTTTTTTTTTTTTTTGATATTCTGGTTAATTACCTGTGTACAGCAATATTGGGTTTGCTTTTTTACCTCTTGAAACCTTGGCAGAAGAGCATATCCCAGGTAATCTCATCGAGTGTGGCTTGTAAGTTCTTGTGTCAATTGTGCTTCCCTTTGTTTCTGTAGTCTGTACTCTATCTATATGTAGAAAGCTGAGCTAAAGTTCATTGATGACTGTTACAGAGGTATTGTGAACATACATACTATATATAATATATATATAGACACTTCCAGTTCAAAAATCAAAATAGACAATAATATTCGTTGGGTTTTGATAGCGAATGTTGGAAGAACACAGTAACAGCTAAGGCGTGCGTTAGAGACCGATTCAATGTAACAAAAGCTCGGTCAGACTAGATCGAGGGAGTATTATATATCAACAATTATTTCCAGTTTTGCAGGACCTGTTGTATTGATATTTGTGTCTCCGCTATGCTCTATCTGAATGATTTGATAATGCTGCAGGGAGCAGCCACTGCTTGCTACCTGGCGTTGCATCCTAGCGTTATAGGTGTTTCTGGGAAATACTTTGAAGATTGCAACGAGGCAACCCCTTCGGCAATGGCAGAAGATGTGCAGCTAGCGAAGCAGCTGTGGGATTTAAGTGAGGAAATTGTCAACAGGTGGCAAAATAGTTCAATGTGATCGAAGGCACAATGCAGTTGGGACTGTTATCTGAAATAAGAATGTCTGCTCTACACTTTGGACATAGAAACAGTTCCATAGTGCAGTTATGCGGCACAAGACACTCAAATTGTGACTTCAAATTTTTTATATGAGCTGTGTATTTGCAATGGATGGTGATGATTCACTGATGCGTCTCCTATAGGAAAAGATTTCCCTCTTGAGAGTGGCTTCAGCGACAGTAATAATAAGCAGATAACAAAATAGAGTGGCCCTCAGTGATGTGTTTTTGAATATCTGGGATCAGGTTGCTGCCCCTGATAAGAACAACTTTATCGATCATTTCCTTCTCTAGTTCAGCTTGTGACATGACCTTGTTCTGTTGTTCACCAGCTCGACATTGAGGAACAAATGATAGTTGAGGACATCTTGGTCCAGCTACAGTCTACTCTGGAAAGGAAAGAAAAAAAAAAGGTTTAGTTACCTTTTGCCTAGGAGGCGCTTGAATCCGGAGAAGGAAATCTCTTTTGAGCCGCTCTTCTCAACAGTAGAATTAAAACCGGTTTAAAATAATTCAAATTAGTTCAGTAGTATAGAAGATTAAACGAAATTCAATCTTAAATAAAAATTTAATGGAACATTGTTTAAACTACACAGGTCTAAACTACATTGATAAAAATTCAAGCTTAATTATAAAGTTTGGTTGATGACGAACAAGTAAAACCCATTTTACATCTAAAAGAGAAAAAAAGGGGATCTTGGGCCGTAATCCTTCTTGGATCGATCCATACACTCTACTTGGACTGACTTTATTGGATAGTGGGCCGACCTTGCACAATACTCGGCTAGATGACATTGGCAAAGAAAATTTGGGGGGAGGGGGAACATGTCCTAAGGTGTGGTGGAGGTGAGCGATACATGAATCGCACTCGTGTACGCTAGTGGCATGACTTCGAGACCATGCCTGGTATGGCTTAGGAATCGGGATTGTTGGTCCAATTTGTTTCCTTAACTTGCAACACTTCAAGAATGTTAGAAGACTGTTTCTGAAAAGTAGTAAGGTTTCTTAGATCAAATACATATCAAGACTTTATGAAATCATTGCGCCCTTTCAGTTTTTACATAGCAGTTAGCCAAGTTGTGCTTTATATAAGTGAACCAATCTGCACAGTGTCAGAGCTCTCTGAACTCCTCGACCACCTGAGCAATGTACTATTAGACAATGGTCACGATGAACGGTTCTTTGTCTGGGACATTTCTACTCGGTTTTCCTCTGCTGATGGCCACGGAATGGGAGGACGCCATTCCTGACCACATATGGAGCCCGCGTGTCCCTACAAAGCTCAAGTTCTTCTGCTGGCTGCTCTGCCAGGATCGCCTGCCTGCCCGTGCCAACCTCATGCAGAAGAACATCCTGGACGCGACGGAAGCTTGCTGCCCTCGCTGCCCCGGCATTCTGGAGACCTCACCGCAGCTTGTGCATCAGTGGGACGACACGATATACTCCTCATTTTGACGTGGCGCGTCTGGAACAGCCAGAACGAACTCTGTTCAATGCAAACGACGCAGACGCGCGCTCATCAGTCCGGACGATCCTCAGCGACCTCAACTCGTGGGGATTCCGCTATACGAAGAGCAAAGAGATCCGGCCATGGCCAATATGGCGACTTCACCTCAGCTGTACCCTGTAACCTCCCTCCTTTCCTCTATACTCTGCTACTAGCTTTGCACGGGCAAGTCTCCCGGCTTCTTCAGTGTAATGACCATGGTTGTTGCACTTTTCGAAATAAAATTAGATGGGTAAACTCTCTCTCTCTCTCTCTCTCTCTCTCTCTCTCTCTCTCTCTCTCTCTCTCTCTCCCAATTGCTTGGGGGAAAAAATATGAATGAACCAATCGCTAAAAAGAAATAGAAAGTCCGTTCATTTGTGTACATATGTATCACAAAAATTGTCAGGGAAAAAATGTATACCGAGATGTGAGCATAAACATGCATGTGTATATTGATAAATACTTACTCTTTATTGTCCTATAAAATACTATAAACAATTTCTGTTCCAACTATATACTGTTCCCTGTCCTAAAAGATATATACTCTGTCGTAGAATAATAAATATATATATCCTCTTCTTTGTATATCCTAGAAAATCTATATAAATACATTCATGTCACTAATAATGTAGCATGTAATAGTTGACAATGTAGTTTGGATTCATGAACAATTTGAACGACCAGACATTTTTTCCTTTGATATGTCAACTAAACTATCGAGCTAGTCCTAGAAAAAAGATATAAAATCTTGCTTTCAACTACTGCTATCGTTTGCAATACAATAAACTGATCAAGAAATGCATACATGAGAGGGAGAAAGGGGGCTAATGTTTGTGACAGATAATAATAAGCTAACCAATAATCTGATGGCTGGATTTGTAAAATTTTTATTCAACTTATGTTTCACAGAAATAGTCTCCTGCAAGTCCTAGCTAGAAAAATATGTTTTATTGCTCCCAACTATATTCAGTACGTCGTCTTCATGTTGTAACTTCTGCACATACTTTGTAAAAATAGGAGATATATATCTGGCTAGTTACGGCTGATTCTGAGAGAGGAAAGCATCGTTTATAATTGAAAAATTGAATCACAATTATGAACCTTAAACTTCGGAAATTCATACAAAGAAATTGGAAATTTACTAGAAGCGAGAGATCTCTTTCAGATTAGTAGCAAACCATGTAAGAACGTCATTGCATACAGCTTGCACAGCTTGGTTAGCACACTGTGGTGTGGCATATGCAGGCGCCGGTGTGTGTCAGGAATATTGTTACCATATTTTTGAGAAACACACAAGCTTTCTCTGGATCAAAAAGAAAAAAAAAGGTGCAAGACTTCTACTTGACTATTTGTGATGATAATAATGCCCTCGAATACAATGGCATATATGGTTTAAACATACGGGCGATGGTCATTTGGCACCTTTTCGAGAGTGCAGATAACATGCACGTGCATGTGATTCATGTCATAAGACAGGAGTCTTCGCCGCGGCCGATCACATAATATAATCAAATCGCCGTCCGGATGAAACACAGCTACGACGTCGAAGTCCCATCCATTCTGCGAATTGTTTGGTCCAAATAAATCCATCTTGCTCACCTTTTGCTTGAAGACCCACTCCTTACCATCTTCCTCGAGAGCATAGATCGCCAAGGCGTCATCAACGCTCTCAAGGTAGAGCAAGCGCCCTCGAGAATGGCCAACAACACCATGGCTGGAAGCGGGATCTTCACGGTCCGCTACAACGACGGTGACCTTCCATGTCTGGCCCGTGGTGTCCACCGATGCAACTCTGTCGTAGTCGATGGTGAAATGTAGGAAGCCATTGAAGTAGGTCATGCTTCTGGTACACTGGATCCACTTTTCCAATTGGGTTTTTCTCAAAACCCAGTTGCCAGTTTCTGACGAGTAAATCTCTATCGCGT
Organism: Eragrostis nindensis; assembly: GCA_012490785.1. NCBI lineage: Eukaryota > Viridiplantae > Streptophyta > Magnoliopsida > Poales > Poaceae > Eragrostis > Eragrostis nindensis. Next base: position 1,726,235 of record JAAXCT010000046.1, on the reverse strand, counting down.
CGAGAAACAAATTGTACTGCACCTCCTGCTCCAGCAGCTGGAACACATGGAAATGCGAGGACACGGCTGGATCAAAGCCTAGCGCGGCCGAGGTCGTTTCCGTCTCCAACATAGCCTCGTCAGAGTAGCTTAACACCCTGGTGCGAAGCTGGGTTGGGGCAAGACAACCCAAGTGGTGGGATTGCACACCACGTAGAATCGTTGTGATAATCGGGGCCCCAAATCAAAACAAGGTGTTAGGGAGCAACGAAAGAGGAAGAGGCCATTGCAAGAGTCGATAAGCTCGATGTCCTTGTAGGTGGGAGGCAAGTAGGAGAAGGATGGGTTAACTAGCGGTGGAGTAGGACAGGAAAGGCCGACGAATAAGGGTGGTCCGGCGAGGAAGCCAGGGTGTTTGAAGAAGACGCCTGACAAGGTCTGTGCGAGCCTGTGGCGGTTGACAGGGTCCGTGATGAGGCGATGCCATGACCGGGAGACGCAGCTGCAGGTGCAGAGCGACCTGGCCGGAAGCCGCGCGAGGACTAAGACGACGAGGTCGTCGGGAAGGAAGGTTACAGGGCTTGTTTCCTCCGCCATGAGGACCCTGATTCGGTTTGGGGGGTGCGGGGGCCGAAACCCCCCGCGGTACGGTACATATATACTCGTTTTAGGGTTCTACCATGTGATCATCATCATCTTCTTGTAAGCCGCCGTTCGGCGTTGTAACCCCAACTCTTGATAGTGAATAGTTGCTGGCTGGCGCCCGTGGTTTTTTCCCTTCCGCATTGGGAGGGTTTTCCACGTTAAATCCTTGTGTCCCCTGTGGTTTGATTTCTCGTTCTTCATCGTTGTTTCGGCCATCGGTTTATAACACTTTGGTCCTCAAGAACATAAATCGACAGCTCATCAGCACCTGGATCCTTGGTATCCATGTAAAGCAAGTGTCCCTGAGAGACGCCAAGGAGAAGGCAGTTCTTGTCATCACCTCTTAGCGGCACACCGGCGACCCTCCAAGACTCGCCATTGGTATCCACAGAAGCAACTGCGTTGCCGGCGATGATGAAATGCAATAAGCCATCGAAGTAGGTCGACATGGGACCCGGCCAGAAGGTAATCAGTTCATCCTTACTCCACCTGCTTTCTCTCAGAATCCATTTGTTTGTTTCAGAAGAGTAAATCTCCATGGCCTCGACTTGATATTCAAAGATGAACTCGAGCACAAGAAACTGAAACACATGGAAATGCGAGGAGACGGCTGGATCGAACCCAAGGGCGGCATATTGGGCTCCATTCTTTCCATGTATCCGTAGTTGCAACCGTCATTGCCTGGAGATGGCTCGGTTGGGGCAAGGCAACCCACTCCCCAGTGGCCGGATTACACACAACGTAGAAAAGGGGCGATCCGGGCGGAGGCGGCGATTCGGCGGCGCCCGAGCAGCGCAAGAGGAGAAGGCCATTGCAGGAGTCCAGCAGCGTGATCTCACCGAAGCTGCGGGGAAGAAAGGAGAGAGCTGTATCAACACCGAGCGGTGGAGACTCGGACAAGGCCGTGAAGCCCCATGACGGGCTGGTGGTGCTATCTGGAGGACGGGAGAAGAATAAGCCGCACAGAGTCTGTGCCAGCCTGCACCGGTGCGCCGGATCGTCGATCAGGGCTCGCCATGACTAGGAGACGCACTTGAATCGGCAGAGCGACTTGGCAGGCAGCGCCCCGAGGATCTCGACGACGAGGTCGTCGGGGATGTTGGTTGCTGCGCACTGCCTCTCCTCCTCCATCCTGAGGCAGAATTGGTAGAGAAGCGAGCCGAACAGCTTCGAGAGGAAGATGGCAGCAGGCGCAAGTTTCAGGTGGAATCGTCCGTAGTCGTTCCCTGTATATTTATATATATAGGCCGCTTGAATTGCTGGATCGTAGAATCGTCTCCAACTCGATTTTCTCAAAACATGGAAAGGAAACACCCCTCTCCGGTACTGCTGGAAAATTGGGTATCCTGGACGAAACGGCGAAGGAGCTCACATTCGTAACTTTTTCAGACTCCGTAAAATTGATTGATTGCTAGAAGGACCGGAGCCAAGCATGCGAACGGCCCAAGAGTGTTGTTGCAAATCCAAAGAAGCACTTCATTCGCAAAAAAGAAAAGAAAAGAAAAAAAAGGAATCGTCCAAAGCAGCACTTGATTATATTAGTGTTCTCGATGCATCGCATGTTCCTCTTCTGCCATAAAATTTACCTCATATTGACACTGAATAATCTATCAGTTACTGTACCAGCATTGGTACAGTAAAAGCCTTCAGTGGCTGGCAAAAAGAGCCTGTAATGTTGGGTAACCAGCCTGCCACTCCGGCTCCACCATTGAAAAGCCAAAATACCAGTCACGGGCAGGGGTGCCCACCACTGGAAAAGCAATAAAAGTGAAAAAAAGTAGCTTGGGGCCAGGGCCGGGCCCACCCCCCCCCCCCCCCCCCCTCCGTGCCCGCTCCGACCAACCACCATGATCGTACCGACTGCTGTTGCCGGGCCGCCGCTGGCCATATCATCACGCACCGTCATCGCGGTGCCGCCCGTCGCTCTATCGCGGATCCACTCCGTGCCGCCTGCCATAGCCGTCGCCATCGTGGATCCACACCGAGGAGAGACTGGGCTCACACGGCATGGGGAGGCTGAAGCCGCGCCCTTATTGCCGGAGGAGAGGGTGGCCTGCAGGCTGCAGTGATGCAGGGCATTTTGTAGCCGTGGCAGATATAGTCAACATTAATTGCGGACGTGGCTGACATCATCAGAAATCTTGGCCACTTGGATGTAATTTCCATACAAAAGTATCTGGTCTCACCTCGGTTAGTTTGAAAACCCATGGCATACGACCCAAACGAATTTTATTAGAGAAAAAAAAGAAGATTTAATATATTGCTACCACGGTGCGAAGCAACGTCAGGTCGGTTGGTCGCTCAGGAGAAATCTCGAGGAGCCGGTCCGGGTTCGACTCTTGCTAAACGCACCAAGGAAGGCTGGTCGATTTATGGCTCACCTCCCTGTTTGGGCTATGGCTGAGGTCCGGCCCAGCAGGTTTCGGTGGGCTTCTTCTTCTTAATGAAAATTCAGGGGGACGTCGGACCCTTGATCTCATCATATTGCTACCACGGTTGAAAGATTGACATCCCATCGCCAAATAAAATGATGCTTGACATTAGATCCTTCAGAAAAATTAAGCTGGCACAATGGCAATATTGCTACTTCATATGGATCGGATTAATGAAAATTTGGAGGCTCAAAACGATCAATTATAGAATGACAAGTACTGTGTCTACTGACACCCCTCCAAATCAATCAGAAGAAAGGAATTAATGGATTTACATATTTCTGATATTTAGCTAATAATTATATGTTATCCATTCCACACCTAATTAACATGTTTCTGTTGCGTAGCAGTTACATTATTTATCTTTGATGGAGGTATCGCCACATCAGGTGACTGAAATCTTGTAAACCCCTCAGTCACTTTTAGCTACCATTGGATTGACATCCAACAGCCACAAAAAATACGCCCAACGATCTCAGTCAAGTGACTGAGTAGCCCGTACATAAGTGACTTGTGGGCTGGACTTATCTGTTTGGCCTTTAGTGGGTAGACACATATTACTGGACCTGTTGGTTTGTTTTGTTTTGGGGGCTTTGGAGGTTTTTCGATGACAATGTTCTAGGCTTCACAAAATTGAAAAACAATCAAGCCCCTCAAAGGTGGGAAAATTCTGGGCTATGGAAAATAAAAATAAAAAACAGGTCTCTCGGCCACAAAATTGGAAAACAAACAAGCCTCTAAGCCATAAATACATCAATATACCCTGGCAGTAGGACGTCAACCACAAATTCCGTTGATTGTGATGCTAGATTTGAGTGTTGTGAACATGTACTCCCGATCCCGAAAAATAAAGTGAATCTGATTCAGCATTTTTTAAAGTAGAACCTATCTTTCCGGATGTGTTCACTGTCCAGCAACTAGTTTCTGATACATGATTCTTTGTCCAGTACAATTGTAAAATTTACAACACAAGTAACCACAAAATTATACATCATTGATTGTTAAATCTTTGTAAACTAAGTAAAATTTTCTATTTCTAACTACAACATTCAAAGTGCAGAAAATTGTGCCCCTAATGCAACACAGGAAATACGATACAATATGCCCTTTTTGGGTGCAATAGCCGCAATTGCACCCAAACAATTTGGTAAAAATATGATGCAATAGGTCATGTGGTATTAGCCTTCAACCACAATTGTCTTTTTTTGGTTGCAATTGTTTTTGTATTACAACACAAGGAGACGTTGCAACTAGCATGTATGGGCGCCCTGGTGTTGGTTGTAAATGATCCTATTGCGACGCACATGATGTTGCCAGAGGTGCAATTGCATCGTACCAAATGCGTTGCAATTTGTAAAATCTTTGGTTGCAAATCATTTTATTGCTACACTCTGGTTGTGGTTGTTATAGGGCAAGCACCTCTATTACCACTAAAGTATTTTGGTTGCTATATGTGGTTCTCTCTATTACCACGAAGTTAATTTCGTTGCCATAGGTGGTGTGCTCTATTGCCACTCGATTTGTTTGGTTGCTAGAGGTCGACAACTCTATTGCCACGAATTAGGGAATGGTCGCTATAGGTGTGCCATTCTATTGCCACCAACATCGTTTGGAGGCTATAGCAGGAGCATTGTATTGCCACCAAACTTGTTTGGTTGTTAGATGTGATCACCTCTATTGCTACGAAAATGTTTTGGTAGGAAAAAGTTCATCCCTCTATTACCACCATAATAGTGGGTTGCTACTTGTGGAACTTCCTATTGCCACGGCCCTTGTGACACCGAAAAAGCTGGGTTGCGATAGGATGAATTCTCATTTGCCACGAATGGTATTGCATCACCAATTTTTGAAACAATACAATATAGGATCGATAATAATTATGCATTTATCATTCATGATATCAAGATCAATTCAACCATTCAGTGTACAAATCCATGACACACGTAATAGTGAAATAGTAATAAGTTTGCAACACCAGATTGTTTTAACACACATAGTAGCCTAATTTGACAAGTACTGAATAAGTTTATCTTAAGCAAAGAAACTCCTAGACAGGTGATCCGATCACTTGATCAGCAACTAGTGACTTCATGATGGTCCCATCACTTGTTTCCTCCATTTGAACTGCCTTGGTTAGCTGAAAAGAAAGAATAGCATTTTTTATCATGAAGTATTATGAAATTATGAAAAGGAAGTAACAACAGCAGCCGTAATATGAAAGTCTGATGACAATTTAAATGCATGAGATTCTGGATACATGCAGGAACATGTGGACAGTTCAACGAGATGGTTTTTCATGTAGCAAGGAGATTAAAAAAATTATACTAGGGCAAATAATCACAAAGCTCCATGATTAATCAAGCTACCATTCTGACAGCCACAGCCACAGACAGCTAACAAAAATTTATGTGACAGCAAACTAAATTGTTCTAGCAGCAAACTAAATTGTTCTAGCAGCCCCAGACAACACCAATTAAATTGTTCTAGCAAACTAAATTTATGTGACAGCAAACTATATTGTTCTAGCAGCAAACTAAATTGTTCAAGCACTGCATATGCTCATGCTCTACTCAAAAATCTACGAGTTTTGCGTGTTCCGTACCTTAGCAGAAATGATGTCGCTAAAGGAAGATAGAGAGAAATAATTGAAGTGGTCTCAACTATGAAATTATCATGAACTAATATGAAATTATGACAAGTTTCACCTGTCTTTTTGGTGCCCTGTCGTCTCTTAACAGCATTATCTTTTAGCTGTTTTGTAGTAACGAATGCACGTGCCGTATTTGCAGAAGTACTTCTTGTAGTCCGAATGCCGGTTGCCCTTGATATATCATCCACTTCAGGTTGCTCTTGGTTTCTTTGAGTGTTTTCCTGGGATCGAAAAAGTTTGAAGGAAATAATTAGGCACCATTTTGTCAAGTATCTGATGATAGCACTAAACAGATGTTAATTCACAAACAACCTGTTGTGAAGAGACCTCATGTTGTGGGGTTGCCTCAACTTCTTCAGTATTCATGTTTGTTGCAGCTGCACCCACTTGTGCCATTTCAGTGACATTGTTGTTTGCCTGCACATTCTTGGTTAGAGAATATATGAAACGATGCAGACAACTAAATATAGAACCTAAGGAAAAAAGTCATTCTAAAACTAGCTTGACTAGTACCTGCTGAAATGCTGTTTGTCCATGTCCTGCTTGCAACATCGATAGGAACTCTTGCCTAAGCGCTTGTAAATCAGCCACCCTTGCCTTTTTAAGTTCATCAATTTCTCGTGCATGTTCTAACCTTTCTGCTTCCCTGTCAGCTTGCCATGTGGCCATTTGCTCTTGTAGCTGGCCAAATGATTCCATGAGCTCGGTGTGTTCCTGATGCAGTTGCTCCTCCACACGAATTTGTTCATGGCGATCCGCATTCAGCAGCTCCCTTCTAGTTGGGTTTCTCGCCAGGTACCCATTACCATGCAACCTGGTTGATTTGCACGCTGTGACTGCCTTGTATGCCTTCTGGAAAATCTCATTCTTTTCCTTCACGGTAATGAAATTTCCCTCTGAATTTGATTCCGCCTCACAGATAAGGCTGCTTGCTTTGTCCTAACATTTACAAGTCACAGATGGAGGAGTTAGTTGAAGAATAAATTGCATGCATTCCCTATTTGCATGGACTATAGTAAGTCATGTACAAATTAGATGAGAACTCACATAGACATTCCTGGATTCTTGGTCTTTCCATTCCCCATCCTTGCTGTGAGTTATAAACCAAAGTTCCATATCATTGGGCTCCTCACCAGTTTCTGGGTCTTTCTGATATGCCAACAAAAAAACAAATTAGTAATTCCTCCTGCAACAAAGCTTGTAGATGTGCACTTCCAGCTATTACCTTCTCATAGCTGCACTGAGCATAAGGCTTAGCGCCTGACAAATGTGTGGTCTTTTTTTGGCCTCGATGACGAGAATTCTGTATGCTCCTTGCCTACAGAAAGAATGCATAGTTTTGAACAATAATCTTAATGACCAAGACATATCCATTTATATGAAATTGGTATTGTCAGTAATAGTAACAAGTGGAACAAACCTTGAATTTTGCAGTCCTAAAATACTGCACAGATAGTGCCATTCAACAATATCTAATTCTGCAGGCTTATTTAACATTCGCTCGCGGTAGCTGTTGTATGCCTTTGCCGTAGCACTGAAAGCTGAACGCCATCCTTTGTAACGCTCCCTAGCAATGGCCCATATCATTGTCCTTGTCTTGTAACTATCCTCAATGTCCCACCTAGCCTGTTATATTATAACCAAAACATGCAAATACTAGGTCAGCTGTTATGTTAGTCTAATAATAAAATATATACACAAGCAGACATGATTATTACCAATATATCAGATGCTATTGAATCTTTTACATCTTCATGGATCTCTTTCCACGACCTCACTCCAATGAGTGGCGCCCTTTTCCTCGTAAACATTACTATTTCATCAATGAAGGAGCGGTAGTTGTCACCTACCGGTCCTCCAAGTCTTGAGAACTCAACTTTCATCTTCTGATTGCCCGCCTTAATTCTCTTGGAGATTGCCTTCAAGCCTTTTAGAGGACCACGTCCTCTTTTCTTCCCATTTTCTAACATATTGCAGGGGAACAAAATTTAATAATAGATATTAAAAGACATAATGTTTATATATGGCCACATGAAACAGAAACAAGATTACTTCCTAATAAACACAACTTACCATTTCCTTGCCCCTGTCTCGAACGGCGAGCATGAGATGGTGCCTGCACTGGAGGTCTTTGGTTGCTGTCTTGACTAGAATTTATCTGACTGCTAGGTTGCAAAAGCGCATCTACAGACAATATAGACACATGATCAGCTAGCATATTGTGAAGTTTGACAGGGAAAAATGGTAATTTATTTGACAATTAGGAGAGGGATATTACTGATGTCATCAAGTTTTCCTACAACTCCAACCATTCTTCGTATGTCTTGATTGTGTCCTCCCTGTATATATCTTCAAACTCTGAAAAGAAATGATAATATCAGTCATATATAAGTGCATTGAAAAAACCATGTATATATGTATTAATTGGGCTGCATCATAACTCACCCATGGCTTGGTCCCTTGAATGCAGATAACGTAGCCAATCTTTGTATGTATATAATTCTGATTCGTCCACTTCTTCTTCATCATCAGGATCTGAGCAAACTGTTTGGATTTAATTGGTGTTATGGCCACACATCGTTCTGCTAATGGATTCTTCGACAATACTAATCTGAGCTCCCTCTCTTCCTCGTGACTATCTACCATTCTTAATGCATCAACATCATAGTCGATATCATGTAGTGTTGCTGCCGCAGGATCATCAGCACTTCTCTGCTTGTAGTACAGGTAGTCCCTGGACCCATACCCCAACCTTGATTTCATTGTTATCAAGTTACCAAGCGTGATATTACTCTTGTCAACTTTATATGACTTATTAACAACTTGTTCTCCCTCCACAGTCCCCATGCAAATGACATACACGATCCAACTATTGTCCGTTCTGCATATTTAGCAATAGCATTTAAATCAGCTAACAATGTATTGATAATATGGCAAAACAAAAAAAATATGCATGTATCACCAATTACTATCTACTCTAAATAGCAAAATGAAATAAAGCAGCTCATCACAATGTATCGCTTGCCATTACCACTTGCCATTACCAGTATAACAGTAAGAACATTCGTTCTTCAGGATTTGTTACATCAGGTGACTTGGGATCAGAAAAAGCAGAGCAAAATGGAGTATGGGGTAACGTATAACACCTACACTCAGTGCTAAGTCATGTGCATGGAATGGATAATTAATTTACATACGAGGCTATTTAAGTGTAGACAAGAGAAAAGACATCTTGTTTTTTTTTTATATTTCTAAGTAACAAATTAAAGTCTAGCTTATTTATTTGTTTTAGTATTACCTGAGCAGAGTTGTTGGAATTGAAGAAACAAGAGCAGTACTGCAGTAGAAGTATATATGCATCCGTGCAAGCAATCAGTAACAAAAGAGAAACTAGCTAAGAGCTAGCAACCAAATGCTATGATGAGAAATTTTATGGGACCATCCCCTAGTACTATACATTGGCATTGCATTCGTCATCTGTCCGACAGGTAAACAGGTTTCCACTGGCAATATACAGTTAATCCAGTACAATGCTTGGAAATATCATCTTATTAGTGACATTTATTAGACAATTCATGCTTGCAAGCATCTGCTGGTTCATATCACTGCATCGTCCAAATGATAATAAAATATTAATGGAAGTTATATGATGACTAGCCTGATCAATGGAAATTCAATTATCTTCTAGAAATTTTCAGATAATAAACATGAGAAAGGCAACAAAGTGAAAGGCTATGAAAAGAACCAAAGCTTGAGGTCTCAAGCAATAGCAAAAGAGAAATCTTTAAGCCTTCTTTTGTTGCTTTGATCATTGCAGAGTGTACGTAATCAGGGGCAGGCAAACAGATGAAAAGAAACCTGAGCTAACATTGCTTTGATCATTGCAGAGTGTACGTAATCAGGGGCAGCCAATTCAAGCTATGATCGAAGGCAGAAATAACGTACCCGTTCTCAGTTTCGTTCTGAGACGAAGGTAGGAAATCTTTTGGATCTTGGCAGTCGTCGCCGGCATCTTCGGCGTCTGATCTGCGTGGTGACCTTCCTGACGACGGCGACCCAAAGAGCGAAGCCGCCGCCCTAGGCCTGCTGGACATGACCGGTGGAGTCGGCCTCCCAGATGTTGGTGGTGTGAACATCGGAGGTAGCATCGCCGACGCCGTCGATGGTGTGTGCAATGATGAGGACGAGGACTTGGTTCCCCTTGACGCCTCGCTCGACGTCGGCAGCCTCTGCGCCATGGTGGTGGAAGGCGATGGCGAGAAGCACCTGCCGCCGCCTGGTGGACGTACGGCGATCGCTAGAACCCTAACTGACCGATGACGATTTGTTTTGCGATGGGATTAGGCAGCCGTAAGTTGATAACGCGGCTTTTAGGCTTGGGCCCAGGGATGGTGTGGCGCGGTCGTATGGCGCGGAAACAATTTTCGGATCGGGAAACATTTTCGGATCGGGCGCCAGTTGTTTTCGGAAGGAGAACAGGGACGCAGGCGTTTGAGAGCGAAACTGCTCGATCACTCACGGACTCATGGCCCCGGCATCACTGGACCCACGCACTAGAGAGCCAATTTGTTCAATCAGTAGAAAAGTTTTACAACTGCTCTGGTATTTTGGTCATTCCCATCCCAGTTAGATTGAACTCTTCAAATTTAAAATTTGAAAAGTTAACAAAAAATCACATAGTTTTTTAGGGTAATAATTCATTTCAAATAAAGAAGTCATCAATAACAAAGTTGTAGCACTCATCAAGATCTACAAAGTTTATTTAAGTCAATAATCCATTTGACAAAGTTTGAATTATAAAAAATTTGGATTTCATAGATTGTTAACTAAAAGCTAGATTTTATTAACAGTATATGATTTCATCTGGAAAAGTCATCAATACCAAATTTTAATAACTCATCGAGATGTACAATATTTATTTAGGACTTTTTTTCATTTGACAAAGTGTAGTGTACATTGATCATCAATTATCCATTTGACATCATTTAGTGTACAAACATATTGCTTGTACTTGTCAAATTTGCACTACATGATACTACCACTTGTGAAAATGACAAAATGACCTAAATAAATATTGTAGATCTTGATGAGATATGAAACTTTGGTATTCATCAATTATCCATTTGACATCATTTAGTGTACAAACAAATTGCTAGTACGCCAGGCATAAAAGAAAAAAAAAGGCAAAAAAAGAAATCGACTCCGGATAGGGGAATCGAACCCACGCCTCTAGGATAGTGAGCAAGTGCCTTAACCACTGCCGCATGCCACAACTTCTGATCATTATCAATTTAGAACATATACAAAATTCTTTTGTTATGGCACTTGGCCCCACATGTCAGAGACCGAAGGTGTTTGCTGGAAATGGAAATAACCGGTCCCCTACCTTTCGCCGCTTGACATTCCAATTTTTCCCCAATTCGTCCCATCGCCCCTCCCATCCCCGGGCGAACCGCCTCCCCATCGCCGGCCGCACCGCCTCCCCATCGCCCTCCCATCGCCGGCCGCATCGATGCGGAGGCGCAGCCACATATCCCGGGCGAACCGCCTCCCCATCGCCGGCCGCACCGCCTCCCCATCGCCCTCCCATCGCCGGCCGCATCGATGCGGAGGCGCAGCCACATATCCCGGAGGCAGGCGCGCGATGCGGCTGGGCGCTTCTATAGGAAGGTGGAGCGCGGGCCGCGCGTCGTCCACACGCCGGCCGTTGTGATCGCAGTGGATTCGGACAGCGACATCGAGCCGGTCGTCGACCCTGTGGATGCGGACAATGGAAATGAAGCCCGAGGTGGAGCGCGGGCCGCGCGCCGTCCACAAGCCGGCCGTCCTGATCCATGTGGAATCTGTGATACCTCTGACCTTCCTAATTGTGATAACTCTGATCTTGCTTATTTTCTGAGCTAGTCCTAAATTGCGAATTGTTTACTTATGTTCTGAACAATGTTGGCTCCTTCCATAGCTAATAGCCTGCTACTACATTTGTTTGGTTATGAACAGAACAAAGATGGAGAGTCATCCTCGCATCAGAGGCTTAATGTGACTAGGATCATTTCGAAGGTTACACGTCCGAAGTATCTCGTGACATTCGATAAAGTGGAAATCAAGTGCACATTCACGGATGAAAGCGATGACGAGGACCCTGGGGTGCTGCTTCCCACCAAAGAGGTGATGGTCCTACCCTTAAGTTAGCCATACATCATTTATATATGACCATACTGATTCCCTTCAAAATAATGACAGATCACAGAGAAGGCTGAGGAGATGCGGCTTGCTATCAAGAGCAAGCTGAAAGGAAGGGGAATTAATTTGAAGTAGTTTATGGAGCACGAATGAATGTCTCAACGTAGAAGCATGTAAAGTTTACCTTAGTGTTACTGGAAAAGCTGTAGTTTATCGAGAACTGGAACCTGCTAGTAGTTTCATGTCGGAGTCATTTGTAAATATGGATGGTACCTTTATAAATGGATGTTGCCTATCTAGTAGTTTGAATGTGCTATCAACATGTGTGCAGGTCTGGTTTCCTATTTTGTGCATGTGCTGCTGACGTTTTGGCATGGGCCAGATTTAAATTGGAGTAATGATCAATGTGTGTCATGCCTTTTTTTGTTCAATATTGTTATCTGAAAAGTGTAAATCTGGATAGAAAGCCTCTTTCTCAGATTATTTATGTTTTACAAGTTAAATAAAGCTAACTTCTCAGATTGTAATGTCGACATCTCAATTTCTCAGTTTGAGCTTTTGGATTTCTGAAAGTTCAATCAGGTCATGTTATCATACTTGTACTCTGCTACATGGTAGCCGTGCAAAGAAGAATTAAGACAGGCTGCTGTAGGCGTGCAAAGAAGAAATGTAGCGCATAAATCTCTGCTTTCATGAGAATAAATTCTTAATTGTCACAGGAAACAAAACTATCTCTTGATACGCCAAACAAAATCATACAAAGCATCAAATAAAAAAGTCATCATCTTCGCCTTGTACCACAGATGCAACTGGTGCAACAACTCCATCATCAATGTACGTGTCATCTTCATCATCTTCATCATCACAATCAAACACCGCATCGTCTGGTTCATCAACTGCTTCGGTCTGCACCTGAGCAATAACAGAGACATCCCCGGTTGTGCCTTCCTTGTCAGATCTTGTCCAATTTGTCAAATCCTGTTGTCCACCAAAAAAATTACTGACTTCGATACCCACGTCGATTGAGTCCTCAAGTTCTAATTCAGGCATGGCGAACAAGTCCCTTGGTTTCAATGCAATAACACTGCTCCAACCAGGTTTGTTTACTAGATTGACATAAAACACCTGTTCTGCCTGTGTTGCCAGAATATAGGGTTCATTCTTATACCTGTACCGGGTAGTATCGATATCAATAACCCCAAATTGATCCTTATTGTATCCTCTGCCTCTGTTGCTAGTGGCAGCAGGCACATCATACCAGTCGCACTGGAACAAAATAACTTCTTTTTGTCCAGGGAATTCTAGTGAGATCATTCTTTTAATCACCCCATACCAGTTCATGTTGCCAGTAGTACCGTCGCCCTTGACAAGCACACCACTGTTTTGTGTTACGAGGCTTTTCTCAATGTCAACGGTTCGAAACAGCCAATTATTGATATGGCATCTATGCAATGTACGAGCTCGATTGTCCGGTCCTTGAGCAAGTGCAAACATCTCTGAACTTACTTCCCCTGTAGCATGTAGATCCCTGATCTTGGCCTCAAACCATCTTACAAATTGTTCCTCGTGTCTCTTTTTAAGGTTTCTTGTACCATATTTTTAAGTTCTTCCATATGCGCACTGCAAAGAAATGTATATTACTGTTAGTCTACAAAATATAATTTTAAAATATTGATTTTCAGTAGCGTAACTTACTCGATCCATTGGCTAGCTTCATTACAATTTGAAATTATGTAGTGCCTCATCTTCCGCATCTCATCTCCTTGAATGATGTCGACAGTCTGTCCTCTCCTCTTGTAATCCATGTCAGCAAATATGCTCAGACCAGATGGTGGCTCATTCACAGCAATACTTTCATGTCGATCAACACGATTCAGTTTGGTGTCCACGTCCAAGAATCTTGAGCAAAATGTAAGGCACTCCTCGAGTATGTATCCCTCGGCTATTGAACCTTCAGGGTACGCCTTGTTCCTCACATATCCTTTCGCAGTACGTAGGTACCGCTCCACTGGATACATCCATCTATAACACACAGGCCCACCAAGTTTAGCCTCTTCAGCTAAATGAACAGGCAAATGCATCATGATATCAAAAAATGAAGGTGGGAATAGCATCTCAAGTCGACAAACAGTCTCCCTAATTGAACTGCTAAGTTTGTCCAACTCTGCTTCCACCAGCTCCTTGGAACATAGTGCATCGAAGAAATTACTAAGCTGAATCAATGCGATGACAACTTGTTCTGGCAAAATCCTACGCACCACTAAGGGTAACAGTTTCTGTAGAATTAGATGGTAATCATGAGTTTTCAAGCCAGACACCTTACATGATTTTAGGTCAACACATCTTCTTATATTAGAGGACACTCCATCAGGCATCTTCACTCCATATAGAAATTCGCATAACATTTCCTTATCCTTCTTATCTAACTTGTACAAGGCTGGTGGCAAGATATACTTATCATTCTCAATCACAGGATGCTGATCTGGGCGTATCTGTAGATGCTCCATGTCAAGCCGGGCCTTCTCGCCGTCCTTACATTTACCAACCAATTCAAGCAGAGTGCCTAATATGCTCTCGCATATATTTTTCTCAATGTGCATGACGTCCAAATTATGCCTGATGAGCAAAGAAGACCAGTAAGGGAGCTCAAAAAAAATGCTCTTCTTCCTCCAGTTGTGCCATCTTTGGTCTTCGTCACGCTTCCTTTTTTTTGATGCATTCTTCCCAAGTATCACTTTTTCAAAACTTTCAAACTGCTGAAGTACCTGTGCACCTGTCAGTGGTACTGGTGCCTCCCTGGTTTCGACCTCATTGTTGAAGCTGACCTTGTTGTTGCGCCATGGATGGTCCGAGGGCAAGAAACGTCGATGTCCCATGTAGCAGTGCTTCTTCCCATGTTTCAACCACAAATATTCAGTATCTATGTGGCAGTATGGACATGCAAACTTTCCTTTCGTGCTCCATCCAGAAAGCATAGCATAAGCTGGGAAGTCATTAATTGTCCAAAGTAGAAGAGCATGTAATTTAAAATTCTTCCTTGTAGCAGCATCCCATGTTGGAACACCCTTTTCCCAAAGCTCCTTGAGCTCCAATATAAGGGGCCTCAAATATACATCAATATCCATTCCAGGAGATTTCGGACCAGGTATCAACATTGACAACAACCAGTTAGATTGTTTCTGACACAACCATGGAGGCAAGTTGTAAGGTATTAGCATAACAGGCCATATGGAGTATGTAACATTTTGCATCCCAAAGGGATTGAAGCCATCAGAAGCAAGACCCAGCCTAATATTACGACCTTCTTTTGCAAACAATTTATATTCTTTATCCACATGCTTCCATGCAGGTGAGTCAGCAGGGTGACGCATTTTTCTATCGTTGACCAATTCTTTCTTATGCCATTGCATGTCCACTGATAACTGCTTGGACATATACATTCTTTGAAGCCGAGGAATAAGAGGAAAGTAGCGTAAGATCTTCACTGGAAACCTCTTCTTTACACTAGCACCATCAGCAACCTCATTATCAGCAAGTCTCCACCTAGACTCCCCACAAACGGGACATGTCTCCAGCTTTGCGTTTTCCTTAAAAAACAACACACAATCATTCTTACATGCGTGTATCTTGATATAGTCCAAGCCTAAGTCTCGTACCACCCTTTTCACTTTATCCAAGGAGTCAGGGATACAATGGCCTTCAGGGAGAACCTTTGAGAACAGATTAAGTATGGCCTCCAATGCTGAGTTACTAATTCCGTACAAGCACTTTATCTGAAAAAGCTGCACGATAAAAGAGACCTTAGTTGCATCTTTGCATCCTGGATACAATTCCTTCTTTGCCTCCTCTAATAGTTTCAAAAATATCTCTGCATCCTTATTTGGCTCTTCACCAGCATCTATGCTTTCTCCATGTATATAGCCACTGATAATGTTTCTAATCAGAGTATTAGTGGCAGCAGGGTTATCACTTGCGTCTTCATCATCGTCTTCTCCAAAATAAGGTGTTGCGTCAGCTGTAGGTTCTGCATCTTCAGGTTCTCTTGTAACAGCATTGAGATCAGGACCGACACCATGATTCACATGACCATCAGCTGATGATGAACAATTTGGGCCTTCCAATTCATTATTGATGAAGCAATCAGCAAACCCTCTAGTAACTAAATGAAGCTGAATCTTAAACACATCTGAATGTCTTATCATGCATTGACATGTAGCACATGGGCACGCAACAGATCCACCAGCCCTTCGCGATGATGATGTGCCAAAGTTTTGAATAAAAGTCCTGAAATTCTCCTTCCACACCTCTGAATGTCGAGGCAGCCGCATCCAACTCCTATCTTCGTGTGACGCCATTAATCTGCATGCATGTTTGCAACGAGACAGATCATGATCTAGCAAGCATATGTAAAATATTGCTATTCAAAATTCGCAATGGCAAAACCTTTTTTGACACTATTAATTATGTAACCATAACACATTGGGTTATCACATAAATGTACCAAAAAATAGGTTAACACATACATGAAAATAATTGATAACATATCAAAGTGTAGCAATTTGTGAAATAAATAGGGCATAACACAACACAAATTAATATAATAGTAGCTAGCACTATTCTTCCTCTAAATGTTTCACACCTAAAATTAAAACCACACAAGTATGAGCAATTTTCTTCCATGCATCACACAAGCTAAATAATTAAACCAAATATGACAAGACAAATCAGTGTGGTGTTGCTCAAATAACCAAGTATCTAAATTGACATCACAATACCTGAGAAATCGATCAGTGTGGTGTTGCTCAAATTGTGCCTCTGGAACTCACATGAACCTTTTGTCCTTACCAACGAAACCTGCATAATTAACACATAACAAACATGAGCTTACAAAATCAGTTTTCCTACTTCAAGCGCCTGAATTTTGTCTTTCGTTCAGTCGATAGCTTGCCCTCTGAACCAGACTATTTGCGGGCCTGCTTGTTTAGGCAGCTAGTCAAAGCAAACTAAGACAAAAGATAGTGGATCGATTTGCATCCTATGGTCAGCACTGTCGACTGAAAATTTTCTTGTTTACAGGCAACTGACAAATAGCAATTTCCTTTGGTCGATCAAGCAATGGAAGAACGACAGGGAGAGTCTAGTTAAAAAGACTTGAGCCTCACCGGGGATCAGGCAGTCCACACGATCGGGCAGGGCGGCGCCGCGGATTCCACTCAATTGGAGTTCTTGGGGGATGGCAGGCAGGATCGATCGAGTCGCACTTGGGCGGCAGCGGCGGCGAAAGCTGATCAGGTCGACGAGCGCCGCCAGGACACTTCGATTGATGATCAGTTCGACGAGCGCCAAGGCAGTCCACACGGGCTTGGGATCGATTGATGCCGAAAGGGCCAGTTCCTCAATTGGGCCAGCGTGGGTAAAAGGCAAGCCAGAGATCGCGAATACGTTCTGAATACGTTTGTATTCACAGGGAATTTAAACTGAGTTCGATTCGGATTAGAATTTGAATTGAGTTCGAGTTTCTTTTTAAATAAACCAATCGTAGAAGGTTACATATAGCTCGTCGTGCTGCAGTGGTAAGCTTGCTCAATCTCTATCAAGAGACCCAGGTTCGATTCCAACTCCCCTGTGCGCTCGCCTTTTCTTTTATTTTTTAGCGCCAGCCAACTCTTTTATATATTTTGATGCTCATTCACCAACTAGCTAGAGTACCACCAATGAGTCTGTTATTGCAACGACTATGACCAGTATGACAACCACGCAAATTTGTGGCAATACATACATGCTATTGCATCTCGCGGCAACAAAGGATGCAATAGCCACCTAGCTATTGCCACAACGCACCAAGTAATTTGCAACCCAAATCACTGTTGCATTATAGCCGTTCAGAAGCAACCAACGATAATATGGTCGCCATAGCACCTTTCTATTGCAACACAAGAAATGCTAATGCAACTCAGATTTGGTGTAGCATTAAATCTAATCAATTGCAACATGAATCGTAAAAAAGGGTGCATTTGCGTCACCCTGTTGCAACACAAAAAAAAAAATATCGCAACACAATTTATGTGTAGTAATAGGCACACATATTACTACCAAATCACTATTTCGATGCCATAGTACCCCCCTATTGCATCCAAATGTGTGGTGTTGCATAAAGGTTTCGTGGTTATAGGGGGGAATTCTAGTAGTGCGTGAAGTTCTTCAAGCACAGCAGCTCACCTTGCCAGTCACCGTCCGCTTCGCCAGAAAAACAAAATCACCGTTGTCGCTTATCTCGGCCGAAATGCTTGGAAGACGAAGCAACACCACCGCTAATGAAGACTACAAATGGATAATGGATTAGAAAAAGCTGAGCCGGTAACACAACCACTACTGAAAGCTGGACTCAGTAACAACTACAAAACGACAGCCCATGAAAACAGACGCTGGCCCAAGTCGAATGCTGTCGAGGGAACCACAAAATGCTAATAGAGCACCAGCCGCTAGATGAAGATTGGACGCCAGAGAAATTCGACTGAGACGATCGCACATTCTCAGTCGACTGAGGGTGAGCAAATCTCATCTTTGATTGCAAAGATAAGATACCGATGAGATTCTGCTAAATTTATTTCACCATGTACTTCTCGGGACATCAATGTCGTTCAAAACAAGAAATATAAGCGGGGCTTCTTGTAGAGCATGATGACTTCTACTTGACTTTTTGTGCTGTTGCTAATAATGCCCTCGAGTACAATGGCACATATGGTTTAAACGGGCGATGGGCGTTTGGCACTTCTTCCACAGTGCAGATAACATGCACACGCATGTGTTTCATATCATAGGACATGAGTCTCCTCCGCGGCTCGTCACAAAATATAATCGTGTCACCGTCTGGATGAAACGCAGCCACGCTGAAGTTCCATCCATGCCTCGACTTGTTCGGTCCAAACAAATCGAGCTTGCTTACTCTTTGCTTCAAGATCCACTCCTTATCACCGTCCTCGAAAACATAGATTGTCAAGGCGTCATCGTGGATAACGTCGTCCACGTAAAGCAAACGTCCTTGAGAATGGCCAACAACACCATTGCTGGAAACGCCGTAACACTTACGGTCACTTACAGCGACGGTGACCTTCCATGTCTGGCCCTTGGTGTCCACTGAGGCGATTCCATCGCTGAGGATGGTGAGATGCAGGAAGCCATTGAAATAAGTCATGCTGTTTGTGACGAGGATCCAATCGCACCCGTCCAATTGGAATTTGCTTCAAACCCATCTGCCAGTTTCCGACGAGTAAATCTCTACCGCGTCGAGAAACAAATTGTACACCTCCTCCTTCTCCACCAGCTGGAACACATGGAAATGCGAGGACACGGCTGGATCGAAGCCTAGCGCAGCCGAGGTCGTCTCAATGTTCGACACAGGGTCGTCAGAGTAGCTTGACACGCCTGGTGCATTGTTTGGTTGGGGCAGGGCAACCACTCCTCGGTGGTGGGATTGCACACCACGTAGAAACGTGGTGACAATTGGGGCCCCAAATCAAACCAAGGTGTTAGCGAGCAGCGAAAGAGGAAGAGGCCATTGCAAGAGTCGAGAAGCTCGATGTCCTTGTAGCTGGAAGGCAAGAAGGAGAAGGATGGTTTAACTAGAGGCGGAGTAGGAGAAGAAAGACCGGCGAAGACGAAGGTGGCCGGTTCGGCGAGGACGTGGTGGTGGGTGAAGAAGACGCCGGACAAGGTCTGTGCGAGCCTGTGGCAGTTGGCAGGTTCGGTGATGAGGCGATGCCATGATCGGGAGACGCAGCTGCAGGCGCAGAGCGACCTGGCCGGAAGTCGCGCGAGGACGTCGACGACTAGGTCGTCGGGAAGGAAGCTCACCGGGCTTCTTTCCTCCGCCATCAAAGAGGAATATGTCGTCCAGGAGGGAAGATTCAATCTCGAGCTGGATTGCGCAGTTATGTATATCATAGTATGGAGTTGATCGAATCTGTTGCCATGTATTTATTGGGCCAACCTTGAAACAAGAACCGATTCCGAATAGAAATCACCAGCGAGTGGAACTCGGTCTCACGCACTGTCTCAGGGTGCCACCATCGAATCGAAGAAGTACAAACACTGCTACTCGACAGAAAAATACTCCAGGCACATCAGCAAAATTCGAGTAGGTGCTTGTGTATCTATTATATATATATTTGATGACGAAAAAGTGCCACCACGTTCGCTCTAAAATGCTAGAAATTCCCATGTTAATCCAAGAAAATAAGAAGAGAAAATTACCCACCACTGCTATTATAAAACAATTAGTCAGAAAACCTCCTAAAAATATTTATAAAATAGCTAAATTCGGAATTAATAAAAATAGCCAAAAAAATACCCCTCACACCTATTTCTAAATTACGCACCATGCCATTATGAGTAAAAAAACACTAAATTCGAAATAATAAAAAATAACAAAAAAAATACTCTACACACATATTTCTAAATTACCCTCCATGCCATCACAAGTCCAAAAAAGCTAAATTCGAATTATACAAAATAGCAAAAAATATCCCTAATTCTTATTTTCATTTACCAAACATACCATTACGAGCCCAAAATAGTTAAATTTTGGAATAATATAAATATCCAATAAACACTTCATCCCGATTTTTAAATCCACTGTTATAAAAATACATTGTGACATTCTAGCTAGCGTGGCACACTATCCTATTTTTAGCAAAACACATTTCCTTGAAAGATTCATTTGTGGCAACCGTGACATATGTTAGTTGTTTAGCATGCCACGTTTGAACCGACCTCACTTCTAAAATAAAATGAAATACATTGTTAGATAAGACAATAAATGATGACTCATCTCACACTCAAATTGGGGGACGGTGAGAAATTCACCAATTTATTTCTACTATTTTATAAATATAGCATATAAAATAAGTAATAACAATAAACTATATTAAACTAATACAATAATATAAAAATATTCTAAATATTATAGTAAGTCTAGCCGCGCAAATGCGCGGGCAGCCATACTAGTTACTTAAATTCTGTGATGGGTAGGCATAATTAGATGAGGCATTTGCTATAGCTAGTATGGCAGCCCGCACGGCTAGAGTTGCTAGACTATTATTATGAGACGAGATTAAATATAGTTTATTATTATATTTCATAGCAATACATTTCTAACCTAATAGAGAAGAATGGACAAATTTCTCACCAAGTCACCGTCCCCGTACGAGTGTTTGATGCGTCATCATTACTACTCCAGATTGTGTCTTAACTCTATCGTAAAATCGTTCCTAAACAAAAAAAAAACTCAATCATAAAATCCAACCAATCTAATAGAAGTATAATTTGTGGCGTTAATCTATACAACTTTAGAATTATAAGTAGCATATAAAGATCAGTATTGTGGTCATGGATGATAAAATTTTCTATAGTGTGTCTTTTTTAAAATATTTATAAGGTGGGTACTAGAAAATTTGTTTCCTAATGGCAGTGGTGGTAATTTTTCTTTGATGTGTAATTTTACAAATATTTATGAGTGGTTATCAGACTAGTTGTTGCATAATGGCAGTGGTGGATAATTTTCTCTTTTTATTGTTTCCAATTAACTTGGTGATTTCTAGACATTGAGAGAGAACGTGAAAACTTCTTTTTTTATCAATTATATATATAATAATAGATTCACCTTACACATCATCATTTTGTAAGATTTTTATAGATACCGAACGGCGTCGAATAGGTGAGCCAACCGTACTTTTAGTTTGTACCCAATGGCCAGGAATATGAACCAAAATCTCTCCTACATACAAGGGATCGAGTCGTCTGCCGTGGCCCGCGGTGAACGACCGCCGACATATAGGTTATATATATGCGAACTTGTGGCCGTGTTTGAGTTCAAACCGGCTACCCACCCCACCTCAACCATGCGGGCACACCCTATAGTCAACTTGTGCTCACTCAGCTAGGAGCACCATCCACGGCTGAGTAATAAGATTTTCAGCAAACAAATAACAACGCTAAAACTATTCTAAAAAATACAACAGCACAAAATGATCAAGGCTCTTAGCTATTAACAACCACGTCAGAAAATAAAAATAAATAAGCACTTTTGGAAAGCCATTGCAATAATGAGAAGGCAACCAGAACCTATGCTCTGGGGCTCCAGTGAATCCAATAAGAGCAAAAAAATAATAATAATAATAATCGGCACATCCATGATGTAGTTGGAGGAGGTGATAATAGATCATCGAGATTTGATACTTCGATTATAGAAACTTTGAACGGAAGGTACATAACGTTTAATTTTTGGAGCATATTGCATTGCTGCTCCAAGGAAAAACAAATGTGGACAAAAGTTAATCATTTATAACTGAACGACTGAATCCCAATTTTGAAATTGATACTTCAGTGATTATGCGATTAATTGGAAACTAAGTTAATTATGAAAGTCTGAATTTTCAAGTTTCAGATAAAACTTCAATGCAAAGCATAAAAATTTGATTTGTGAAAGTTGTAACCTAAAAATACAAATAATGGAATTTGATCTTTTAAGTAGTATGTAATATAACAAATCATCTTACCAATCAAATTGGATGATTGAACTTGAAGAATGTAAAATTCTGTTTCGCACATACAAATTCTAACTCCAAACTTGACTTTTCGAACATAGAACTAAAAGCATCGTTTTAAGCTTACAAATGTAAAGCTGCAAATTATCTGACGCTGGTAGTCGAGATACGAAGCACTTCTAGTTACTCGTCGATAATGCTAATGCCCTTGCGTATAAGGGGACATGTGTCAAAAGGTTTCTCGTCGTACTAATTTGAGAGTGCAGATAGCGTTGACATCCCCTTTATTTACATCGTAGGATATTAGTCTTTCTTGGGAACGGTCACAGAAGAAAATCAAATCGCCATCCGGATGACATGCAACAACTTCGTAAAGCAGTACTCCTCGCCAGTTTCTTCGTGATCCAACTAGTGACGGCATGCTTACGGTCTTTTTGAGTGTCCACTGCTGACTGCTTTGATCCTCAAGAACATAAATCGAGAGCTCGTCACATGGATCCTTGGTATCCATGTAAAACAAGTGTCCCTGAGAGGCGCCAAGGAAACGGCATATGTAGTCATCACCTATTGACGGCACATGGGTGACCCTCCAAGACTCACCATTGGTATCCACAGAAGCAACCGCATTGAAGGGGGTGGCGAAATGCAAGAAGCCGTTGAGGTAGGCCCTGTGACCCAAGAAGAGAATCCATTTCTCAGGCCACCTGCTTTTCCTTAGAACCCATTTGTTGGTTTCAGACGAGTAAATCTCCACTGCCTGGACTTCAAATGCATACATGACCTGAACCTGGATGAACTGAAACACATGGAATTGCGAGGAGACGGATGGATCGAAGCCTAGAGCGGCGTTTTCTGTCTTCAATTCTTCAGTGTATTTGTCGTGGAAGTCGTGATAGCCTGGAGGATGGCTGGGTTGGGGCAAGGCAACCCACTCCCCGGTGGCCGGATTGCACACCACGTAGAATTGGGGCGGAGGCGGCGATGCGGCGGCGCCCGAGCAGCGCAAGAGGAGAAGGCCATTGCAGGAGTCCAGCAGCGTGATCTCCCCGCAGCTGCGGGGAAGAAAGGAGAGGGCTGTATCAACACCGGGCGGTGGACAGTCGGACAAGGCCACGAAGCGCCATGACTGGCTCGTGACCGGAGAAGAAGCCGCACAGAGTCTGCGCTAGCCTGCAGCGGTGCGCCGGATCGTCGATGAGCGCACGCCAGGATCGGGAGACGCACTTGAAGCGGCAGAGTGACTTGGCAGGCAATCGCTCAAGTATCTCGACAATGAGGTCGTCGGGGATGTTGGCTCCTGGGCACTGCCTCTCCTCCTCCATCCTGAGGTAGAGTTCGTAGAGATGCGGTACCGGTTTCAGAACCGAACCCAACCGAACAGCTTGACTTGGAGGAAGATGGCAACAGGTGCAAGTTGTTGGAATCCGTAGGCGTCCCCTGTATTTATTGGCCTCTGGTCTCTGGAATTGCAACGTACTCCGTATGAGATTGTAGAACCGTCTCGAACTAGTGGCTAGCGTAGCGCCCACGATGGATTACGTGTTCAGCACTTCAGCGTGAAAAGCTAGTATTCTCGGAAGAAACGGCAAAGTAGCTCGATCAAAAATCGGACTTTCTGTTTCGGACTCGAAAATTGATTGCTGGAAAGACCGGAGCCTGGTGAAGTGAGAAGCATGCAACTGCCCAGGATTATTGTAGCAAATCAAAACTAACACTTGATTATATTAGTGTTCGCCATCACATGTTCCACCTCGTACAATTTATCTCATATTGTTTTTTTTAGAATTACACAGTACAACTCAGACACTCACAACGCACGCACACTCACCCCTATGAATGTACATACGCAAACCCTACCCTGTGAGCATCTTCGAATACTGAGCCGGCAAATCCTCGAAATTGACGAAGTTACCACTGGCGCCCCGCTATCGACGCCCATGTCGCCTAACACTGAAAGCACAACGTCATTAAATCCTAGAAAATTTGCTCCCATAGGAGTCGAACCCAGGACACATGAGGTGCTACTAAGGTTCTTGTAACCATTAGG
Organism: Eragrostis nindensis; assembly: GCA_012490785.1. Lineage (NCBI taxonomy): Eukaryota > Viridiplantae > Streptophyta > Magnoliopsida > Poales > Poaceae > Eragrostis > Eragrostis nindensis. The sequence goes on along the minus strand of JAAXCT010000046.1, from coordinate 1,701,758 downwards.
CTACAGGCCATTCACCAATTTACCTCATATTGAAAAATGTTCTCAAAATCCTGTCATAAATCTATACTGTTTCAGTCTTCAGCCTCCTCTACGTTGCTTCATGCAACCGTCAGTCTAAATAGCCAAGCAGAGATCATATGACAGACTGACACAAACATCACTCAGCCTCAGAAGCAATAACCTAATCCTGTTAAGCTGGTAAACAATAAAGCCAATATAATTTAAGCAGCTGGTTTTCTGAAGAGAACAGCAGGGAGCCCCCTACTTAATTTTTTTGATTAATTTTAAGGTTTATGTACGTGATACAAGGCCGTAGGCCCAAAAAAAGACCCTACTACAAATTACTAATGGAGATCACTCAGCCAAGGTTCTAACAGCCGCTTGGTCTTTTTGTTTGCTCGTAAAATAACCAGGGCAAGTTCATCTTTGATCGTTTTTTTCCAGCGACGCAGCGATAAAGAAGCTCCATCAAAATTTATGGAATTCCGATGACACCAACCATCATGACTTCTCTGAAGCTCCATCAAAATAGTCCATGCCCCAACCATCATGACTTCTCTGAAGATTTTTGAAGCAAACTTCCTTCTAGCATGTATGATCATATCCTGAGCTGATAGAGAAGTATCCCAATCAATATGCAGGAATCTCCAGCACCCCTGGCTGAAGGGGCATTCAAAAAAAAGATGTTCCAGAGTTTCTTCCATGCCAGCTGTGCAAAGCACACAATTGTAGCAGGGCAACTGCTTGTTCTTCCTTCTAAGGAGATTTCTGGTGTTCAATCTATCCGCCGGCCACGAGCACATGACTTCCACATCCACTTATATATTGGGGAAGAAATAGCATAACCTTTTAAAGTTTTATAAGCAGATGGTTATTCCAGCATGACCTGACTTTCGTCAATTATCGATCTTTCAGAAAAAATGAACTTTCCTCAATTATCGAACTGACAAACTGTTTAATATATCTGCAGGATGCATGGTACGAATATCAAGATTCTGACCGTAGTACACGAAGTCCTTCGAGAGGCATCTGCATCATTTCAAAACTATAAACTAAAAACTACTGCAAATAAATGTGAGCCCAATACCAAAAATTGTGAAACACATGCTTCTAGCTCTCATTTGGTATTGCTAGGGTCCTGGTGTAGAACGGAACATATCTAAAAAGGGGTGGCAAGAGCGTAGCTCTTCATCCAGAGTGCAGAGAACACGCACATTCCCTGTACTCATATCATAGGACATGAGTTTTCTCCGTCGCCTGTCAAAGAAGAAAATCAAGTCATGCTCAGGATGGATCGCTGCCACGCTGTAACTTGGTCTCCAACCCGAGTCGTCTGACGGTGTTCCAAACAAAGCTCGCTTGCTGACGCGGTGCTTGAAGGTCCACTCGTCAAGGTCGTGATCCTCAAGAACATAGATTACCCACGCATCGGGTCCTTGAAGGGTGTCAACAATGTAAAGCAATCGCCCTTGAGAATGTAAAGCGATGTGCGTCCACCGTGTGCTGACTAGGATGCGGACGGACGAAATTCTGGAATGAACGGCAGTGACGCTTAGTTTTCGTCATAAACGACCCAACCCGTAGGCCCGAATGGCAACAGTGACGCCTTTTCATCACCAAACGGGTCTGTTATGGCAATTTTAGTGACGAAACGCGGAAACGTCATTAAAGTTGGCCGAAAACGAGGAAAATCCCCAAAATAGTGACAGATCTACAGTAATTTCATCATAAATCAGCAGATCTGTACTAGTTAGTGAACACATAGTTTCTATTTCAAACGTTTTTTTCGGTTGACAATTTGATTTCAAATGAAAAAGTTGTCAACAACAAACTTTCACAACTTCTTGAGATCTACAACTTTTATTTGTACTATTTCTACATTCGAGGTCGTTTCATAAATTCAAATTTTCAAATTTGAGAAATTCAAACATACCTTTCATTGACAATTTGATTTCAAATGAAAAACCAATCAACAACAAAGTTTCATAACTACTTGAGATCTACAACTTCTATTTTTACTATTTCTCAATACGTGACCATTTGAAAATTTCAAATTTTCAAATTTGACAAATACAAACATTTTTTTTGCTGAAAATTTGAATTCAATTTAAAAAGTGTTCAACAGCAAAGTTATGTAACTTATGAATATCTGCAACTTTTAGTTTGGTTTTTGTTATCCAAAATAATGGTAGTGACATTGTTCACAGATTCAAAATATCTCTCTTCAATGTTTCGAGAAACTATACGGGAGCTGTAGGATTTGTGAACAAATTTACTAGCGCATTGTCAAAATAAGAAAACGGTAAAATAAGAAGTCCAGATGTTGAGAAGTTTTACAACTTTGTAGTTCAAAACTTTTCTATTTGAATTTATTTAGTGGTTCAAAAAATCAATTAAAAATTTGTTTGCCGAGTGTAATGTGTGAAACACTTGCAAAGGGTCATGTTTGCCGAGTGTACAACAAAAACACTCGGGAAACATTTACCTTTGCCAAGGGTTTGCCGAGTGTCCGTTTGCCGAGAGCCCGGGCCCACATACGACAACGGCTGTTCCGAATTTCGGGCGGGCGTCAACTTTTGCCGAGTGTCCAATGTTTGCCGAGAGCCATGTGGCAGTTTGCCGAGTCCTTCGTCCGGGACACTGAACCTTTGCCGAGTGTACCGGCCCCAGCACTCGGCAAAGATTGGCTTTGCCGAGTGCTGGCTTTGCCGAGTTCGGCACTTGGCAAACTCTATGTTTTCCGAGTGCCTGACAGAAAGCTCTCAGCAAATCCCTCCGCACTCGGCATACGAGAGGTTTCCCCTAGTGAATGCAACATATGGTTAAAAAGGCTGCGCTACTTCATCCAGAGTGCAGATATCATGCCCATTCCCTTTATTCACATCATTTTCTTCCGCCGCAAAATCTCCCCACGATCAGTTCAAGGGCGTCCACGTAGAGCCCTGCACATGGGTTCCAAAACAGAAAGAAAGAAGAGATCGATGTAACTGGACACCAGTTCACCATCCCGAGATTCCCACATTTACCTATTTCTGCTGACCTCATTGCCGCGCTTGATATCGCCGGCCGAAACTCGTGTTTTCCTTTCCTTTCTTTTACTTTCCTTCCTTTTACTTTTATGTTTTCATTTTCCTTCTATTGAAGAAAATAACAGCCATTAGGAGGCGAAACCATCGCACTCACCCTCCTCTCTCCTCACTGACAGTAGGCCCGCGACTCCTATTCTTCTTCCTCCTTACTGACGCCGGCGACCGGCCAAGAATCCCAAGCCACGGCGGAGAATCCCTTAGCCGAACGGGTTTGTACCCCTAGAATCTACTCCTCCTCCCCCAGTCATAGAAGAATGGGAACAGGTTGGCCTAGCACAGGGCGGAGGTTCATGGGCGGGGCGCCGGCGGGGGTCGCTGGTGGTGGGCGGGGCTAGGGTAGGGGCATCAGAGTCAATGATTTAGTGAGAGAGAATGCAAGTGGGTAGCAGGTGGTCGCAGGGTAGCACGGTGAGGGCCATGAGGTGGTGGGGGCGCCTCGACTAGGGTGGTGGTCGCTGGTGGCGAGGAGTAGGCAGGATGGGGGCAACAGGTCAGAGAGTTTAGCGTTTAGCGGAGGGTGGGGCGGGCGTGCGGTGGGTATTCATGGGATGGGACAACGAGGCGGCAGACGCCGCATGCCGCCGGAGGTGTAGGAGGCGGCAGTGGGGAGAGGTGGTGGGCGAACATTAGGAGAAAAAGTATACTAGGAGTACTATTTGTGACGTACTCTTGCTTTTTTTTTTTAGAGGATTCCCTCTTGCTTAATTAGGTGAGAGCAAAAACTCCAACTTGTACTCAACGCCCAGAATAAGAACTAACATCTAAGTATCTAAGCAGCATGGTTTGGATAAACCAATTGAAGATACTATATCAAGATTCATTGTAGTACACGAAGTCCTTCCAGAGGCATCTATCATGTCATTTCAAAACTATAAACTAAAAACTGCAAATCGTGGAAAACATGCTTCTAGCTCGCAGCTGGTAATGCTAGCGTCCTGGTGTACAATGGAACATATGGTAGAAAGGGATAGCAAGAGTTTAGCGCTTCATCCAGAGTGCAGAGAACACGCACATTCCCTTCACTCATATCATAGGACATGAGTTTTCTCCGTCGCCTGTCAAAGAAGAAAATCAAGTCACATTCAGCATGGATCGCTGCCACGCTGTACTCCGGTTGCCAACCCGAGTGGTCTGATGGTGTTCCAAACAATGTTCGCCTGCTGACGCGGTGCTTGAAGGTCCACTCGTCACTGTCATGATCCTCAAGAACATAGATCACCCACGAGTCATGTCCTTGAAAGGAGTCAATAATGTAAAGCAATCGCCCTTGAGAATGGCCAAGGAAACCACCATAGTCCGAGCAGCCAGGAAAATTCAAGTCCATGGTCCTCCATCTCTGGCCCATTGTGTCTACCAAGCCGATGTAGCCAAAATCCATGGAGAGATGTTGAAAGCCATTGAAGTAGAAGGTGTGGCCGGAGAACATTCTTTTTTTTTTTTGAGGAAGTCGGGAGGGGAGACCCCTACCTATTATATTAAAACAATGATGATGATACAAAGGTGCAATGCGAAAAGGAAAGAAAATTACAAAATAAAGAATGCAAAAATTACAAAGCCGAAGAAGCCGATAGAGTGCGAGGTGTAATTCTTGATGCTGCTTGTTCAGTCTGGTGTTTGGGGTGTGGCAGCCTGGTTGGCCCATTGAGTGATTGTCCTCCTCCTTTGGATCTTTTTTGTCCGGTTTGCCCATAGTTTGATGGAGTCAATCACATTGTCCTTTATTCGTTGAATTGGGATTGTCACATTATCAAACGCTTTCCTGTTTCTAGCCATGGCCATTGCCTTCCCTTACCAGTTAGAGCACCACCATGGCGCGCATGTCTCCTCTCGCCGTTTCCACCGCTCTCCTCTTCCTCCTCTGCTTGCCATCCGCTAGCCGCGGGCTCGGGCCCGCCAAGCCGAGGGCCGTGAAGCTTCCCGTGCGGAAGGACGCCGCGACGGGGCAGTACCTGACCACCTTCCGGCAGCGCACGCCGCTGGTGACCGTGACGGCCGTGGTCGACCTCGCCAACCCCACGACCTGGGTGGACTGCGAGAAAGGGTACGCGTCCTCCACCTACCGCGGCGTGCACTGCGCGTCCGAGCAGTGCCGCCTCACGGGCCACGCCGCCTGCGGCCGCGCCTGCTATGGCAAGCCGGGCCCGTCTTGCCTCAACGACACGTGCGGCGGGATGCCGGACAACACGGTGACGAGGGTCAGCGCCAGCGGCGACCTGCTCACCGACGTGCTGACGCTGCCGACCACGTCCCGCCCCGGCGGGCCGGTGTCGGGCCAGCTCGCCGTGGTGCCGGAGTTCCTGTTCACCTGCGGCGCCACGTTCCTGACGGAGGGCCTCGCCGCGGGCGCCACGGGCATGGCGTCGCTCAGCCGCGGCCGGAGAACATTCCTAGGTGTCTGCCCCTCTTACACGTGCATTTCCTTAGAACCCACGTGCCGGTTGCGGACGAGTAGATTTCCGCGGCTGCGACATAATGATTGTACTCGAATTCCTCCTCCACGAGCTGGAACACATGAAAATCATGTGGGGACGTGGCTGGATCGAAGGCCAGCACAGCGTGCTCGAACGAAGTTTGTTCATCGTAGTTGAAACTTCCAGGTTCGACGCTCGGCGGAGGCAGCGTCACCCGCTCCCCGTGGGGGGGTTGCACACGACGTAGAAGGCGACGCCATTGTTGCGGGACGGCGAGCGGCAGCGCAGGAGGAGAAGGCCGTTGCACGAGTCCACCAACTCGGTTCCCTTCTCGTCGCTTATGCACGGAGCCGGGTCGACCGGAGGTAGAGACGACGACGGCGGCAAGCTGACAAAGCCCCACGATTTGGGAATGTAACTATCGGAGGAGAAGAAGAAGCCCGACGGGGCCTGCGTGCAATTGGCACGGCGAGCGATGTCGGAGATGAGGGCGCGCCATGACTGGGAAACGCAGTTGAAGCGGCAGAGCGACTTGGCCGGCACTCGCGTGAGGATCTCCCTGACGAGGTCGTCGGGGAGGTAGGCGGCCGGGCTCGGGCTCCCGTCCTCCATCAATTGCCTACCTGCCGATGAGCAGCGCCGGCGGGCGAGATCTGCGCGTTGGCGAGGAGATTCAACGAAAGATTTCGTGGGAAGGACGCATACGTACGGCAAGATTCAATCAAGATCCATGCCCGTGCATGCTTTATTTATATAGATTGGTTGCATTGGAACTTACCCAAAAGAAATAAAATTCCTTCCAAACAAGTCCAAAGAATCCCCCATTTTTACCATGTGCTGCTGACACATTGCCGCCGAATAATCTAAGGCCAGCCAAAACTTGAGTTTTGCTTTCCATCTATTATACTCTCTCCGGTTTTAAATTGTTGGCGTTTCACTATTTTTGCGTTACGTTTGACCGTTCGTCTTATTCAAAATATTAGCTTAAATATGCAAAATTATAAATTATATTTCAATTCCTTTAGTAATGCAACTAATCATAACAAGATTTATGATAATTTTTAAAATATTTGAAATAAGACGAATCGTCAAACATAACTCAAAAATAATCAAACGTCATCAATTTAAAACCAGAGAGAGTATATATAATTGACGACGAAAAGGAGCCACCACGTTCGCTTCCAAGGCCTAAAAATTCTCACATTAATCGGAGAAAATAAGAAAAAAAAATTATCCACCACTGTCATTATGAAAAAGTTAGTCACAAAACCCCCTATAAATATTTAGAAAACATCTAAATTCAGAATAATAAAAAATAGCAAAAAATTGGTCATAATGTGAGAAAAAAATCTCACATTAATCGGAGAGAATAAGAAGAAAAAATTACCCACCGTGCCATTATGTGTCAAAATATAGCAAAATTCGAAATAATAAAAATAACTAAAAATTCATATTTCTAAATTACTCACTATGCCATTAGAGTCAAAAACAGCTAAATTCGAAATAATAGAAAATAACCAAAAATACACTTTACGCCTATTTCTAGATACCCGCTATGCCATTATAAGCCCAAAAAAAACAACTAAGCTCTAATTCTTATTTCTACACCCTACCATTATGAGTCCAAAATGGCCATATTTTGAAATAATAAAAATATTTAAAATACACTTAATTCCTATTTTCAAATATAGCATTATTAAAATACACTGCCATATGTCTAGCTAGGCACATTCTTTTATTTTTAGCATGACACATTTTTTCAAATATTTATTTGTAGCACTACACGTTCCTTTTTTCTACCATGACATATGTTAATTGTTTAGCATGACACATTGAACCGACCTCACTATTAAAATAAATTTAGGTCACTTTAGGCTCTATTTTTTATTTTTTAAAAAAATAGAAAATAATAACAATAATTAGGGGTAAATTTGTGCATCTTAGAAAGTAAGATGCCATATAAAGTCTCAAAATCTACTCAAATGTACTGCAGTGACAAGGTAATATTATAGCTTAAGTACCATAAGTTCAATTCGTATTTATTATTTTATATTACCCGTGATTCATCTATTATTCTAACACACTTACAGTTACACGATACTTACCTACTCACTATGAGTTCACATTTACAATATTGATTTTTACGTGCTACTAACCAGGAAGTTGTATAGGTGAACACCACATGATATACTCTTATTAGATTGATTGGATCCTATAATTAGATCAAGCTCTAATTAGATTATAAATCAAATATAATAGGTTAGCTAAGAGACGATCAAAGATGACTCATCTCACACTCAGAGGGATGGTAAAAAGTTCTCCAATCTATTTATACTATTTTATAAATATAATATAAAAATAAGAATTAGGGCTTAGTACAGTAAATATTTCTACTATTTTATAAATAATAAAAATAAACTATGTCAAACTTTGCAATAATATAAAAATATTTAAAAATACAGTTAATCTAGCCGCATAAATGCGCAGCCAGCCATACTAGTTTCTCTTATATTTTCATTTTCCTTTGACGGAAGAAAGGAAGGACTTTTACGGTCCAACCTACTTAGTATTATGATCTGACGGTTTAGATCGATTGACTCTTCCGTATCGATACTATAGCTAGTATTCATGGCTCTCCCACAAAACATGTCGTTCTAGCTATATGCTCGTACGAGTACCAGCGAATTGGTAAATGACACTGCTGCCCTCGGTACGGTGTGCAGGTTGTGCGGTGGAAATGGGAATGCGTGAGTGGTGGGATTGTGCGGGGAACCAATTCCTCTACAGTCAGCATATTTTGCAGTGATCGCTGAGAGTGGGTCCCCTCCAATGCCTGGCCCATAGGTCAGTGAGAACAACCGCACATGTGTGGGACTGCAAAGGATCTCTTTCCATTGTGCGGTGGAAATGGGAATTGGGAGCGTGCGTGGTGGATCCCACCACTAAACGTGATAATGGAGGTTGTTATCTTCTTCGCAGCATGGGGTGGATGGCTGGAGTGGCGATCGGTGAGTTTTGCGGGGCAGGCACCATTGCCGTGAGCTCGACCACTTGAGCCGCACCACCGCGAGCAGCTCCCATGGAGCTCGGTCAGGACGTCGGCAGCCGGCCAACGCGACGTCTTGGAGCTCGAGCAGCCGCAGTAGAACCAGCACCTAAGCAACTCGCCGCCGGGAGATTAGGGAATGAATATTGTTTTTTTAGTGAAATGCATAAAAGTTCGAGAACTTGTCTCAAATTCTTATTTAGGTCCTAATACTCTTAATGGTTAGTTTCTTAGTCTTCGAACTTGTCTTGGGTTTTCTTTTAGGTCTGAGTACTCTCAAATGTTGACATTTTTCCCTTTTGCTATATTCGGGGGGAGAAGGAGAAGAGCTGGGGGTGTGAATCTTGCTCTAAAGGATTCTCAGGATGACAGGATCGCCCGAAGGACGGCGGCGTCGCCGGCAAGTCGAGGAGAAAGAAGATGGGTGGTGGTAGCGCGAGCTACGGTTGGACTGGAATTTTTATAAATGGTCGTCCTTTTAGAAAATGCTTATCACATTTGGACCCTCTAGAAAAATATTCCCAAAAATGTACCATTGGCGTTGCGTTATTTGGCGCTGTAGCCCTTTCCTCACAGCGTTCAGATGAATTGAAGTTGTATTTTACCACATCGGGAAGCGCGTCTCATGCCTTTCCAATACGACGCTAAATAACACGGAGCCGTTGTGTCGGTAGCACGCCACCAAATGACGCCAAATAACGCGGCACCGTATCAAGGGTCTATTTCTGAGAATATAGAGGTCCAAATTTGATAAACGTTTTACGAAAGAATCATTTTATAAAAATTCCACACGGTTGGACGTACAACATTCCCCAGAGCGCGAGAAGGCGTTTGTGTTGTTGGCCTTGTGTTGGGCTGAGATTTATTCTGTCTGTTTAGTCATGGACGTGGCCGGTTACGGCCTGGCCCAGAAGAGGGCAAAAGCCACAAAACCCACGGAACTGCCCCCGCTCTCCCCAGAGGCCCAGGGAACTGCCTCCGCTCGCAAGAGGCCCCAAAAATCGCAGCGCGCGAAACGCAGGAGCAGCCCGCCACTCGACACCGCCCGCGCGCCCGCGACCACAGCCACCGGCGGCGGCGGCGGAGGAGGAACAGATGGCGCCGCTCGTGCCGACGTCGCAGCCATGGGTGGAGAAATAGTAAGCCGCCGCCGCCTCTCCCCTCCCCTCTATATTTTTTCCCGGATTTTGCAATGAAATCCTCGTGGTTCTACCTAATCCCGGCTGCTCGTACTGGAATCGCAGCCGGCCGAGGCAGGTGAAGGATGTGGCGCACCAGGAGGAGGTCATCCGGGTGCTCACCAACACCCTCCAGACCGCCGACGTGAGAGCGCGCGCTAAACCCTAGCCCCCATTTCCGATCCCCCCAAGTTCTTGTTTTTATTCGGGGAAACCCCTACGAGGTTTCTCATTTGCTGTTTGGTCCCTCGCAGCTGCCGCACATGCTGTTCTACGGCCCGCCGGGCACGGGGAAGACCACCACCGCACTCGCCATCGCCCACCAGCTATACGGGTATCCTCTTTCTGCATTTCCGTCTCTTTGGTTTTTGTCTTCATTGATTAGTTGTTGTACTTAAATCTCTGGAGATTATGGCGCATTTTGTTATGATTATTGTTATTGGCCTTGATTTCTGGATACTATGCTCTGCATTTCCAATAGTATGGTAGTTGGTTAAGATGACAAGAGGAACAGCAATTGCGATATTCTGTGGAAAGCTGTACGTTTTCATAAGTATTGACCATTTAGATGCTACAATTTCGAATCATTTTGCAATTGGCACAAATTGGCGTGCTTTTTCTGCAGCCTGATGATTGAACATTTGATGACTTCAAACTTCATTACTCTTGCTTGATTAGAATCAGTTGCATTATATTCACAGCTGTAATCTTATTTTCCTTGATTGAACTACGAAGCACCTGTCAACTCTAGTGAGGAAAAAAGGAAGAAATTCCTAAAAACAGCACTTTGTGATGCAATAGAATTCTAAAAGTCGAATTCTATGTGTGTTTGAGTGAGCCATTTTTTATGAAAGTCGGTTAGTACAAAAATAGGAAGATGCAATTCTTTCCAACTCACTAAGAGCACTGATCTAATTAAGAACTTGTATCGACCTGCTAAGCTTGGTCTCTTTTATTAATTTCTTATTAGGTTTATATACTCATGGTATTCTGGTCCTCTTTGGATAATGCAGTCCAGAGCTGTACAAGTCAAGGGTTTTAGAGCTTAATGCTAGTGACGATCGTGGAATTAATGTGGTGAGGACAAAAATCAAGGACTTTGCTGCTGTTGCTGTCGGTACTGCAAAGAAGGCGTAAGGCTCGACAAAATTAGGAAGCTTTCCAATTTCAGTCTGATATAGTTATAATGTTATATCTTGACTAGTTTTCATTCTTTGATTACCTTAGTGGTTATCCCTGCCCACCATACAAGATTATCATACTAGATGAAGCTGATTCCATGACAGAAGATGCTCAGGTATTTGGCACACACAGCACTCTTCTGACTGTTATGCTTCAGAGCTTATACATATGGTAATAAGAATTGCTGATAATTTTTATCTGTATATAGAATGCTTTGAGGCGTACTATGGAAACTTACTCCAAAGTGACAAGATTCTTTTTTATATGCAATTATATTAGCAGGTATTTTTTTCATCTTGATTTTATTATATTGCCCTGTGGTGCAAGTATTACATCTATGTAATTTATTATCCTAATGTGTGATGTAGGATAATAGAGCCACTTGCATCAAGATGTGCAAAATTTAGGTTCAAGCCTCTTTCAGAAGAAGTGATGAGCAACCGTATTTTGCATATATGCAATGAGGAAGGACTCAACCTTGATGATCAGGTACTCCTAGTGTTTTGCTTCTGCAGTTTATCTGAACTATGCTCAGTCTGGAGTAGTAGAAGATATATATTTACATCCTGTATAATAGCAGTATTGTAAGGTTGATTATTTCAATGCTTTTAGTTTATTGTTTATTTATGTTGAGCTGCTTTTCAATTTCCAAATTAGGCACTATCCACACTAAGTTCCATTTCTCAAGGCGATCTTCGTCGTGCTATAACCTATCTTCAGGTCTGGTAGTTTTCTTAGTTTGCTCTTTTGCATTTAGCCATCGTCCGTTTACCTTAAATTGACATGCTTCTATATATTGTGCAGAGTGCAGCCCGCTTATATGGATCCTCCCTTTCTTCCAAGGACTTGATTAGTGTTTCTGGGGTATACCACTACACCCTTTGCTTTCCTCTTTTGATTCTAGGCTTGTGCTTCTCACATATGAAAAAGTTTCCACTTCCTGCATTATGTATGTTGGAACAACAGTTTCTATTTTGTCTAGTAACATTATGTTTTTGCTTGGTGCCTGCGGTTATAAATATTTTGTCTAGTAATGTAGATTCTGTTCTAGCCTTCAGTAAGGTTTCACACATATAGCATACATTTTTTTTTGTATTGAAGGGCTGGCAAGCCCTGCAAACTGTACAAAAGGGAAACTAAAAGCAAAAAAAAGAAGAAAATTGCAGAGCATTTAACCAAAAAGCCTTTATTCAATTCTAGGGTAGTTTTTCACTTTACGAATAATCAAGCTGAATTCTTTCTGGAAATGTGCTTGCAAGTCGTCACGTTCGGTCCACGTTGTCAAACACCCAGTCCTTATTTTTCAGATGTCCATGACATGAGCACAATTATTTCAATGTAAAATGGTTTTTAGAAGTTTATGTCAGAGATGCTGAAATACGAAACACAGATATTCTAGGCCAAAGAGGAAATTCTCTATGTTTTTTCCTAAGAAAATTATATCATGATAAACTTTTATGCAAGGAATTGGTTATCTGAACAAACATTTTGAAAGCTGCATGCTTCCCTCTTACATTCAGCATGTTGGTTTTCTGTTTCAGGTTATCCCTGAGGATGTGGTCAAGTCATTGCTTGCAGCTTGCAGATCTGGTGAATTTGATGTTGCAAACAAGGAAGTTAACAACATTATTGCAGAAGGGTATCCAGTTTCACAGCTGATATCACAGGTTATTTATTTTTATCTTATTATATTTTTTTCATATTATTACCTGGCAATCCTGTTTCATCTTATCAGTACCGCTAACTAATGGTTGTATTCAGTTTCTAGATGTGATTGTGAGCATGGACGATATTCCAGATGAGCAAAAGGCACGAATATGTAAAAAGCTTGGAGAAACTGATAAGGTTTGTCCTGCTGAAATTATAGGATCATAGTATTATCTGTTGCGTACTTGCGTATCTTTTTTATTTTTTCCTGTTATCATGACCACATTCGTTTGAAAGAAGACTAGGATTTTGGGAATTAATAGTAGATTTTCTTTAAGGGCAAGCAAACTTTCCTGTTTTATGTTCCACTTGACTAGTTTAGCAATAACTTAATGTTGGCATGCTGACATTTTAGCGTTACCCCCTTTCTCCTTTTGGAGAACTTGCAGTGCTTAGTTGATGGGGCAGACGAGTATTTGCAGCTTTTGGATGTCGCCAGCGAGACTATCCGTGCTCTTTTCAATATGCCACAAGGGTTGGTCTTCTGAGAGTAACCGGAGGAGAGGAATGGTGGTGGCTATAACCATGATTTGTAAGTTCTAGCTAGATTATCTTAGTCTGTTCCGAAGATGCTGCCGAAGACTAACCTCTCTCACCTTAATGTTCTGTTTTCGGTAGCTTTCTGATGGGTGAAACGTGATGTGCTCGTCTTATGTACCAACTCAATTGTGCCGGATATGACAAGAACGCTTTCAACTTGACTTGTGCAATGTTGAATGACCTTTCTCGTTTTTTATTTTTTGACCTCATGTCCTTTCTTGTGGCCCGTTTGTTTAGTATGGCAAAACACGGCACAGCTTATGACTAGCTTACATGCGTGTAGCTGTCACAGGTGAGCTTCACACGACAACAAATTATTACGTAGATGTCCAATTATGTATTGTCGAATCACTTGTGATCTGCCCTACCCGATATTAGACATGCGCTACTACTTGTTTACTGATCAATAAATGTGAGTTAAACGGGAAATATGCATGTCGAACTTAAGTAAGCAAAACTGTATGGTAATATAACAACTTAGCTAAGTAATTCATGCGTTCCAAAAGGTAGATCCCATTGAATCAACCAATTTTGTACGATTGGCGCAAACAAGGCACAACATGGATGCATAATGCTATTTATGTGCACTGTACGTCTGTACCTTCAATCCTTTTCTTCTCTCTCCAGATTAGCGCACACTAATTGCAGCATAGTTGCGTGCTATGCAGCAAGAATACGAGAATACAGGGCCCATATAAGATGTTTCAGCAAACCTCGCTTCTTCTACCCAATACATCCACCAAATTAGTAAGTAATGAATGTTGGCAAGAAATCCTTGTACTGACATTAGTTGAGGGAACCAAGGAAGCTCCTACATCTGACATCGCCATGGCCACAATCCACAATCGTTAACTCCTGGTATATCTATCTTCTTTGTCCATCACATTACGAGAAGATCTCATCTCATACCTCCAATTTACAAATTGGAATCCTGTTGCTTCAAAAAAAATTTACAAATTGGAAAGGTTGAACCTAATCTGGCCTGAGCGCCCTTGAACAGTTGTTGGATTGAACTCCTGCTCAAACTCAACCACGCTAGGTATAGTTAGAAAAATTCAAACCGAAAGTTTGAAGGCTCCTCGATCGCGCACCACTCCGCCTCGCACGTGCCTCCGGACCAACCGCCGTGGTCCCCTCACTCGCGGACAGACACACTCCGCGCCGAGCTCCCTCCCTCCCACCCCCGCGTCCTCCGCCGCCGCGGGCGCCGGCGACGATGCCGCGCAAGGCCTCCTCCAACTCAGGTACGCGCCCGCCCTTCCCGGCACCCGTTCGCGCCTCGCAATTCTCGCGCGCTCCCCCCTCCGCAGAACCCTAACTTCCATCCGCCCCTCTCCTCTCTCTCCCCCTGCCAGATTCGCGGTCCAAGTGGCGGAAGCGGAAGCGCGCCGCCAACCCCTCCCCGTCGAAGCAGCCGGCCGACAACTCCGACGACTCCGACTCCGCCGCGGCGGCCACGAACGGCGACGACGACGCGCCCCGCGCCGCCCCCGCCAACGGGGGCGGGGGAACCCTAGCCCGCACCGGCGGCGTTGGCGGCGGCGATGACGACCTCACCCTCGACCCCCGCGAGGCGGAGGTGCTCTCCTCCGCGGAGCTCGTGTCCGTTTTCCCCGCCGCCGTCCGCCGCGCCGTCGGCCGGCCGCACCCCTCGGTGCTCGCCGTCATCGCGGCGGAGCGCGCCGCCGCAGGCGGTGCTTCGGCCGGCACGGCCGCGGCGCCCGCGCTCGAGAACATCTCGCACGGGCAGCTCCAGGTGGTCTCGGCCATGCTGCCGGACCACCCGTCCCTGTCCAACGACCCTGACAAGCCGTCCACGTATGTCTGCACCCCACCTCCCCAAATGGAGGGCCGTGGGGTGCCCAAAAACTTCTACGGCAAACTTCACATCGTGCCCAGACACTCAGGTATCCACCTCGCACCAAAAAGAACCCTTTGTCAGCGACCTTTCCCTGTAGAACAGACTGTTAGTTCAAATTGATAGGGTATCTCTGTTATTTCGTAATTGTAGATTGGTTCATGCCTACGACGGTGCACAGATTGGAGAGGCAGGTGGTGCCACAATACTTCTCTGGGAAGTCGCAAGGGCACACACCCGAGAAGTACATGATGATGAGAAACAGGGTGATTGCAAAGTATTTGGAGCGACCAGAGAAGCGGCTTGTGTTTGCCGAGTGCCAGGGCCTTGTCACAAGCACGGCTGAATTGTATGACCTGAGTAGGATACTCAGGTTCTTGGAAAGCTGGGGGATAATTAACTACCTGGCAGTCGGGTCTGTTCACCGGGGCCTGAGGATGGCAGCGTCGCTAATCAAGGAGGAGGCAACGGGGGAGCTGCAGCTGGTATCTGCTCCGATGAAATCAATTGATGGCTTGATTTTGTTTGATAGACCGAAATGCAGTATCCCAGCTGAGGATATAGCTTCAGTGTATGCAACTTCGTCTGCTCCGGTGGTGGCGAATGGAGATGTGGATCCTGCCGACTTGGATGAGAAGATCTGGAAGCACTTGTCAGAAAGCTTCTGCAATTTCTGCTCAAAACCTTTGACCGACACGCACTATGAATCCCAAAAGGAGGTATGCACAATCATACTGCCACTTAGATACATTTCATTTTACTTTGTTATATATTCAGGATTCTCTTATGCAATGACCTTACGTGATCATACTTCATACCCCTGTATTGCTGGATTAGATTCATAATTTTAATTTGTAGAATGATGCTATGCTATTGATTATTCCACATTCAAAACTTAGTATTGATTTAGCACGTGAATAGCTGTGTTTATGTGAGATGGAACTGATTAAGGCAATGCTATTGAGTTTGTACTATGGTCCAATTCAGATCTGATATCTCAACAATTAAATTGGATTGTCAACTACTATGTCAGCCCTGGTGCGATCTAATCAAATAGAGACCATTTTGTATTTTTATGGTTACATAGTCATCTTAGTGTGCTATTTCGCTGAGGAATTTGTAGGCAGAAAAGTTGGGACCTTATGATTCAGAGTGTCTTTGTATAGAAGTGGCATTTGAACTTTTATTCTTGCAACTTTCAAGTGCCAAGAGACCATATGGTTAACATCATAATTTCATTATTTTGTTAAAACACCTCTTGTGGAGGCATCATCGAAAGCATATTACTAACAAAACTAATGTGACAATTGTTAACACCATATTAGAGTGGGGCAAAATGTAATTTGGATTTTGGTTATCCAAGTATGAACAGCTTATGTTGCTGTTTCAGATGTGCCGAGATCATTGCCTTCTGAAGTGCGCACCTTACATGCTGTACTAGTTGACGCAATGGAAATAGGATCTTCAAACACTCCACTCATGGATACATTGTTTCAATGTAGTTGTCCATTTTTGCTGAAACGTGGCAGGTGCACGCTGTTCATTAAGTGCAAAAATTTTTTACAAAAAGAACAGTCCCTTAGCACAGAGGATAGTTGTCATTTGACGATGCTGAAATGTGTTTATGACCAAAGGGGGTCTATGCAATTAGTCACGATGGGCGTGGTTCACTGGCGGAGCGAACAAGGTCTGCTCCACCGATCCAGCAATCTCCGAAGGGGCACCGTGGGAATCATTTGGCTTTTGCTAGCGCTCCCTTTGACCCACCGGATATTTCAGGTTGACCCATATCCGGTTGCATGCATTGCGTGCGTGCTGCTACTTGCAGCTTGTAGGTTGCTTGCTGCTGGTTCGCATAAACTTACGCACCTCTTCTAGCACAATTTTTCGCATAATCATTACGCGAAGTTTGTGTAAAAGGAAGACAGCACAATAAGATGAAAGTCTGCAAACTGAAAGATGCAAATTTAATTATCTGAAATTAAAATTGGCTTGAACTATACAAGTATGCAACAATAAGATGCAGATGTAACGAAACCAGAGGTCCATAGTGGCACTATCCATCAAATCAACCCTTAAACTCAGTCATCAGTGGGGAAGCGGCAAGTAGATTACAACTAGTAGCAAAGGAACGCCATTTCCAGTTAACCTAACTAATCAAAAAATGATCATACAGGTTGGTCATATCTCCACGCCATACAGATCGATGTAACCAGCTGGATCAACCATTTGTCTTCTACGTGCCTGATCTTGCAAATGTTCACAGCACCTCTGTGATCTTTCATTCTCTAAAACTATTTCCTTTTCCGTAATTGAAACAAAGAAAGGAAATTTCAGAAGCTAAAATCTGAACTGCAGTTACAGCTACATTATACCTTTATTCTGCAGATCATTTAAATTTATCAGCTTCCTCAGTGATGTCAAAAATAGCATCCATGCGAAGTTGAGATGAGCCTGCACAAAAGATATTAGCAAAACGTTTTAAAGCATTGAAAGAGTCGTAAGCTGAATATATGAGGCTTATACTAGAAGCATGCATCCAATCTTGAAGTCAAATAACTGCTTCCACTACTGTATACATGCATTCTAACAAACACCTACTCTGCATGAGGCCTCTGCCTTACATCTCCATATTCCGCAGCACACCAACCCAATCAGTTCAGCAACGTCATGCTCCTAGGTGATCCAACCACTCGCACTGAGAAAACAATGACAGAAGACAAGGTACAAGGAGCATGCGAAGCAAGAATCGTAGGAGTTTAAGAGAGAAACAGAGAGTATTTGCTCTGACCTTGCCGTCAGACGGTCATGTATGGGATGAGCGTCGAACGAGCGGCGGGTGACTGCAGTGGACGGCGTCGAACAGGAGTCGAATGGCAGCGCCTTGGGCGGCCGGAGGCGGCCCATCGAAAGGGCAGCAATCGGCGATGTGTCGAACAGGCAGCAGCAACAGGTCGAACCACTTAACCCACGAGTTTGATGGTTCTGAACCACTTGGCTCTGTACCAAATCCATGGTGACCCAGCGACCTTGTTTTCGTGGAGCAGTTCGCGGGTCTGTTCGTTCGACCCGAACTACGCCCATCGTGCGCAATTAGCATGCTCTGGAGCCTTCTATATGAACTGATTTTGATGTACCATTTTCCTTTATCAGCGAGTTATCTGAATTGATCGGTTAGGAGAAGAGCACCATTTTATTATGATCATCTGTCCTGTAAATATTCTATTTGATGCACAAAGTTTTAAGATTGTTTTGCATTTTAATACTGTATGGCCTCCATTTTCCGTTCTGGTAGAAGTTCACTAGCATCTATAGTTTTCGAGCACTGTGTTAGTTTATAATGCTTTCTTTTGTCAATGGAGCAGGCAGATATTGCACTCTGTTCGGATTGCTTCCACGATGCTAGATTTGTTACTGGGCACTCAAGCTTAGATTTTCAGAGAGTGGATGGGGATAATGAAGGATCACACAGTGATGGCGACAGATGGACTGATCAGGAAACTTTACTGTTGTTGGAGGGCATAGAGAAGTTCAATGATAACTGGAACAATATTGCAGAGCATGTTGGGACAAAATCGAAGGCACAATGTATTCACCATTTTATTCGTCTTCCAGTGGAAGATAGTTGGTTAGAGAACATTAAAGTTCCAGAAGCATCGACTCCATCCAGAATGGAGAGCAATGGTTTTTTGCATTCAGATTCCAACGGTGGTATGTCAAGTATCTTCAATATTTGTTTGACAAGCAAACCTCTCTGCTTTTGTTTGCAAAATGTATCTTCCTCCATTTTTAACTGATGATTTGTTCTCTTAGGTTGCTTTCCTCAAAGTAGCCAACCTGGAAACCAGATTCCATTCATCGATTCTGCTAACCCGGTCATGTCACTGGTGAGTCTATGTTGTTTTTAATGTCACTCCACTGCTCTATTCAATTTTAGTTGGGTTAAGTTTCTGAATAACAGTCCGTGTTATCATGGCAAACAATCATTTGTGAATCTGGTCATTGAAGTGTAGTTGCTGACCCTGACACTGCAGCTGTTAATCCATATGTTAAATGGTGTATCAGTTTAGAATTTGACTCAATGCATGATTATATAGCTTATCATAGTTTACTTGATTGACCAAACTTCAAAAAGGGCTTGAACTGAGATACGTGGAAAGTTGCAGTACCTATTAGCTCTCTGTTTCTTTTTAAAAAAACTTTCGGTACGCACTCTTATTTTTTAGAGTTAATTTCACAATACCACAAGTATTTGTGATATCTGTTGCACAAAATCACAAGTTTTAGTTTTGGTCCCACATGGCAGCCAGACAAGAAGTTCCTAGAACCAACAGAGGCTGGCAAGTGGGCCTAGGACCAAAACTTGTGGTTTTGTGCAACAAGTGGTGCAAATAGTTGTGGTTTTGTGAAACTATCTCTATTTTTTATTTTAACCACACATGTCTTATTGCTGTTGATTGGCTCTTCAACTCAGATATATGGATGTACCTGGTTGGGAGCTCTAGAGACAACATTGTATTGGCAAGTAGTGTTGCTTGGAATACATGTTTGTACCTTTGATGGATAAAATTTGTTGAGGGAACCATATGTTATTGGTAAATGATAGCTCCCAACAGGGGCCACGGGGTGGGACATGTAAGCATAATATATAGGTCGACAAGAGGAGCAGATAAATGCAAAAGTTTGTCGTACGAAACTATATAATTGGTCAGTTGGTTGTAGTCTTAATATTCAGAGATGTTTTGCAGGTTGCATTTGTGGCCTCTTCAGTAGGACCAAGAGTCGCAGCATCCTGCGCAAGTGCAGCGTTATCTGTTTTAACAAGAGATGATTCCAGGTGAGCCAGCAAATGCAATGGTCAATTAATGAATATTTATTGATTCTTATATTCCGCCGTGTAGCTAGCTGATAATGCAGGAATTCAACATTGGTTTCTTTACATTAACTTTGTATATTGAACTGGATTTTTTTTCCCTTGTGGGTCTCCCTGGCACTTTGCTGTATTTATCTTTATCTTTTAACATGATATTTTTCATTCTATTAAGGATGTGTTCAGAAGGCACTGGTTCTATGGGTCATGCTGCTCATTCGGATTACGGTGACTGCCTTGTCCCCCAAATTGCTAGTTCTCTTTGTTGTTCAATCTTATTTTGCAGGAGATTAAAATACATTTTGTTCTTAAACAGGTCCCTCGTCAGCCATCTCTCCTGAAACTGTCAAAAATGCTGCAATATGTGGCTTATCAGCAGCGGCATTAAAGTCCAAACTTTTTGCAGATCAGGAGGAGCGCGAAATACAGAGATTATCTGCCACCATTATTAACCATCAGGTTTGTTGCAATTCAATGATTGAGTATGTTGCGGTTTTGTTTTGATGGTGACTACCATAATATTCTTGTGTATTAACTACCTACACTGTGGTGTTCTTGTATTTTATGACTTCATGGAGTTCTTTAAACATGATTCTTAATTGAAAAAATATGTATCTCTAGAAGAATATTTTTTTGCTTTCCCCCTCTCACTAAAAAATGAGTCACAAGCATCCTTGACATGATTATGTTTCCATAATCTTACTTCAAAAGCATACCTTTTTTTTCTTTTTAAGATTGACCGAACAGGAAAATATGAGAAGAGGTTTTTAGCATGATAAGAAAGAACCATGCAGGTGAAAGGATTGGATGTTGTGAACTGGAGCTCGTCTTTGTGCATGTTAGCTGATTCTTTGTACTGGTAGTTTTTTTAATTTGACGGGATAAAATCAATCTACCATTATATTTTTAGATAATGCTCCAAGACCTTGGTTGACACTGTCTTCTAGTTAAGATCAGGAGGATCCAACCAAGTTTGGCACAGGTGTTTACTTTTTGGGTTTGAGATCTTAACCGCCCTGTTCCGTTAACCAGCTGCTAAACCAATATTTTGGTAGAAGCCTTCTGTCATTATGTGGCCTTTGTACCCCTTCTTTTATTATTTACCCATTTGAAGTTCATATATGATCGCTGGACAAAGAACAGTTGTTGATCTAACTATCAACTCAGCATTTTTCATGGAGACATCAGACATGCAACATACTTAATCTTCTTTTCATTATTCAGTCTTATCGTTTACCACCACTCATTTGCAGTTAAAGAGATTGGAGTTAAAGCTGAAGCAGTTTGCTGAGGTCGAGACCATGCTCTTGAAGGAAAGTGAGCGGTATGAGCTGGCGAGGCAGCAGCTAGCAGCTCAGCGTGCCCGGATCATGTCAGCCCGGTTCGCTTCCACAGGTGTAAATATGGCGGGAGGCAGTAACACCATGGTTTCAAATCCAATGAGTCAGGCTACGAGCCCTAGACCTCCATTGATACCAGGGTCGATGCCTCAGGCCAGCATGCCTGCAATGTACACCAATAACATGCAGGGGCATCCCCAGATGGCACTACTTCATCAACGGCAACAGATGCTCTCGTTTGGGCCTCGCCTGCCGCTCTCAGCAATCAACCCTGGTACATCGCCGTCGGGACCCAACACCAACATCATGTTCAACCATGGGATGGCCAACTCGGCAACTCCTAATCACCATCAGTTGTTCAGACCACCCTCAGGGAACAATTCAAATGTAGGTTAATAGGATGAGTTTTTTGGGTGTCCACAGATTCCTAGGCTGTAGCCCTGATTCGTGATCATTGACCACTGTAATTCAATTGCACAATAACTTATGTAGTTGTACCAGGAATAGGTTTTCCATTGTATTATGTGTGCGAGACAAAACTGATGTTGTTAGTGGCCAGGTGGTCCATAGAAAAGGTAGAATGTCATCCTGATCAAAGTAATTCCTCTTAATTTTTCTTGGAAAGTCAATAGGAATTGAATCCACGTGTATCCTTTATCTGAATCTGTGGCTTTACTGCATTCAGTAGCTATATCTTCGGGAATGGCGGTGTGTATGTATCTCTACTAAGGCTGTTCAATCCGATTAGGAGAAAACCGGTGAAGAAACCGGGTACTGTACATATACGTGCGTATAAACAGAGTACTCTAGTACAATGAACAGTAACCTACAGTGCAAAGTTGCCCCGCCGGTTTGATCACCGGTTCCGCAACCCGCAGCTGCATCAGAAACAAGGTCAATGGCAGGTCTTTGCCAGATATTGCCCAGCTTCACTGCAACTATAAAATTATATTGGAACAGTACAAAGAAACCAAAATACAGGAACGAATAAACCTATACTTGAACAATACAAACTAAATTGTAAAGGAAGGAGGAGCTTATATTAAGATCACTACTAGTTGATGATATCTGATCAACGTTCGTTGACATATAGGCAGGGGCAGTCTTGATCCAAACACACCACGCTTTCCATGCTTTGCGGCGTTCTAATTTACACACGATTTAGTGAGAAAAGTCTAATTTGCCTCCCTCAACTATTGGAGGTAGCGCAATTTTCACCCTCAACTATAAAACCGGATATCTGATACCCTAACTCATCACCCGGGTGCAATTTACCTCCCTGGACGGTATTGAGAGTGGTTTTGTCCTACGTGGCACAGTGAGGCCTACATGTCAGGTGCCAGGTCATTATTTTTTTCTTTATTCTCTTCCTCTCTTCTTCTTCTCGCCCCTGCCCACTCGCGTCGCCACAGCGGGGCGCGCGACGCGGCCGAGTGTGGCGGCGTGAGGCCGTCGGGGACGGCGGTGCGGTGCCGCGGGGCGCGCGGCGCAGACGGGGGTGGCGGCGTGAGGTCGTGGGGGGCGGCGGCGCGGTGCCGCGGGGCGCGGTGGCATGGCGGGTGATGGCGCAGAGGCACGAGGCGGTCAGCTAGTGGCGGGTGGGGGCGTGAGGCCGTGGGGCGCGGCGGCACGGCGGGCGGCGACGCAGGGCCACCAGGCGCTGGGCCACGGGCCGCGACCGACACCTCGACGGATGCCCGTGGCAGAGATGCATTGGCCGCGGCGAGGTGCGGCAGAAATGGGCAGAGGCTTGACATGGCTAGAGCTGGGAGCGGGAGAGAGGGGCGGCGGTGCCGGCGGGAGGGGAGGCGGACGCTGGAGGGGCGATGACGTGGGAGGGAGGGAGGGGCGGCGGCGCGGGTAGGCATGGGCGGCGGCGCGGGCGGGCACGGCATGTAGGGGAGAGGAGAGGGAAAAAAAGAAAGAAAAGAAATATTGACGAGGCACCTGACATGTGGGACCCACGATGCCACGTAGGACAAAACCGCCCGAGGAGTCGATTTGCACCCACCCATACAATTGAGGGACTGTGGATATCCGGTTTTATAGTTGAGGGTAAAAATTACGCTACCTCCAATAGTTGAGGGAGGCAAATTAGACTTTTCTCCGATTTAATCAACATTTTTTTTTTTTTGAGGAACATTTAATCAACATCTGGTGAAAAAATGACATCCAATGGACAAGCCCACTAAGGCAACATCCGAGTGAAATTTTTACAATTTAGCCCTTTTCGTCAAAATTTTTCACATATGGACCCCTAGGAAAAACATGTCTAGAAATGGACCCATCTCTGAGCGCCATGTTATTTGGCGCCCAAGTTACATTACTGGGCGCCGTATGACATGGCGCTCACTTGTGCCACGTCAGCACGGAGGCACGCACTGGGTGCTGACCTGTCAAGGCTGGGCGCCAGATCGATTGGCGCCCATGTTACATTGCTGGGCGCCATTTAATTTGACGCCCAGCCCTCAGACTTCTGCTGTTCGGTATCCCTGCTCGAGAAGCAGCCTCGCTATGCTGGATTGGTGATGTGGGACCGATGAAAGCGACGCGAGCAACCTGCAGTGGCGTAAAGTCTTCTTGGTCTGGCAGTTTGGCTTGTTTTCTTTTCTCCTCCATATGCTGCAAAGCCTGCTCCAAGTCTGCTCCACGTCATATCCACAGGTCCTAATTAGATTAAGAAGAAAGGGCTCATCCAGATTCAAATCTGAAGATTAACCGGGTAGGCTTTCTAATTTATTCAGTTCAATTAGATTAAGAAGAAATGGCTCATCTAGATTTAAAACTGAAGATTAACAGAGATTAGGAGAAAAGAAATACTCATATGTGAGAAACCATGGGCTCCCTGCTTGTTTTTCACTTATTGAACACGCATCAAAAATTCTCTTTGCACGACATAACTAGTCCATGGCTAAAATTCTCTTGTACAATCATTTCTGTTCTGGACACCTATTGTATAATATTGATTACAGATGATTGTAATATGTTCTTGTTCATTTCTAATCTGCTAATGAATTTTTTGACCACCAGAATCTCAATGATGCAAATGAACCTTGTGCTTGAATAAGAGGAACAGCTAAAGCACTAGCAATTTTGAGAAAGAAAAAAAATCAGCTTGTACAGTTGGTCTTCGAATAGAAAACATAAATTTTCAAGACCTGTACTATAGAACTTTTTGTGTCTAAAAATAATCTTATAAGCAATGACATGTACGTGTATTCATAGGGGTGAGTGTGCGTGCGTTGTGAGTGTCTGAGTTGTACTGTGTAATCTCAAAAAAAAATGTACATTCAAACCAACACTAAAGATTTCAGCTGGATTCAGACCAAAATAAAGATTTCACTCGGTCACATTAAAATCTTGTCACTGCAAATTATAACAACTATAGTTTCATTCACAAAATTGAGATTTGTACAACCTGCATAGTGCCATACAAATGGCCTCTCATCTGAACATGAAGTGGACTAGTATTATATTTCCGCTACAAATGGTAGCTGAAAAACTTGGCTCTAAGATTCCTGATTGGATGAACTAACACCCTTCTATGCTCCTCAGCTAATAAGGGACAACTAACTAGCTTCTTCTTTATTGCTCCTTAGCTTTGCTCCTCAGTCTCCGTAGCAGCTTCTTCTAGTACTGCATGAAGAATTTCCATTAGAAAAATAAAATCTGGTCACTAACACATACACTAGTAATATAGAGGTCCGGTTAAATCATAAAGGTCACAAACTGTGGGGATGCTATATAAACAACCTTGCAAGACTAACTTAAATGGATTCTATAGTGTTTTCTTAAATTAAATAAGCAACCCAAATGATTAAACACTTATGTGTGAGCACTTATGTGTCCAGCATGTTACAAGTTCTTCATTGCAATGATGGTGGAGTCGTACACCCGTGCCACCTCTAGCACGCGCCATCGCCACCGCATCCTAAAGCTGGCGCCATCACCGACGACCGCGGCAGCTACGACGCCGTTGTCTGCCGCCCGGCGCCGCTTCGAAAGGGCAGATCTAGCCGCCTTGGACTGCCGGTTAGGGTTACTACAAAATTCGAATGAAACAAGCAAATCTATTGGAACAAATTGGGGGAAGCGGTGGAGATTACCTTGGGGAACCGATTCCTCCAACAATTTTTGCCTCAAACCATAGGGATTTGGGGGATTTGGAGGAGGGGGTGAGAGGGGGGAGAGAGAGGGCGGCGCGCCGGTCTGTTTCGTCGACTGGAATGGAGCGAGGGAGGGAGGAAGAAGAGAAAGAAGGCCGCGGGGCCTTTTCTGCGCCCGGGGGTGGGCGCCAATGGACGCGGCGCTCACCAACCTGAGCGTCAACGGGTCCGGCGCCCACCCCCTGCCAGCTCAGCAAAACGACCGCGTCCCCGCAAGCTGACGTGGCCAGGGTGAGCGCCAATTATGACGGCGCCCGGAAGTTCAACCTGAGCGCCAAATGCGACGGCGCTCAAGAAAGGGTCCATTTCTAGACATGTTTTCTCTAAGGGTCTATATGTGAAAAACTTTTTCTAAAAGGGCTAAATTGTAAAAATTACACTATCCAAATGGGCCGAATGGGCAAGCCCAGGGAAGTAGTATGGTCCAGTTCGGGCCGCGACGTCGTCTTCCAGTGCGACAAGCTGGTAAGGCCGGTAAAGGATTCGGGCTGTCTCAGGCCCGAGCAACTTGGCGAGCACCGAAAGATGACACGTAAGCCGCCTTTTCTGTCAGTGCGATCACGGCGGTTGTCCGACAGTGCCGTAGTTGAATAAGCATTTCCTTTATTTACTTCTAGAAGGACTCGAAGTGAAACCAGAGAGAGAAGAGTTTTCCCTCAAATTTCCGCAGAATTAATCCATCCTCAAAGCACCAAACCGCACCAGCACGCCGACATGGACGTTACCTTGGGTCAAGGTCAATTCAACAAGACGTCCATGGCAAGGGTCTTCGTCTTCTTCTATCAGGAAGACAAGAACGTTGAATTGGAAGCAGGGGAGGGAAGGATCCAAATCCATCGAGGACGGGTCGTTGTTTGCATTGCACAGCACGCGTACAGGAATATGAATCATAGAGAGGCAATTGCACTCTAAAGTAACGTAATGAAATAAAGATGCTTCGCTGTTGGCAAAGAAGAAATGCTTTGTTTATGCTCATGGCAAGCAAAGTCTGACACGGTTGGTTTTGTTTCGTGCTGCTCCATGCCAGCTCGTCAGAACGTATGCTTTCAGTTCAGGGTAAATAGCAAGAGCTAGAGAAAGGATCGGACGGACGAGGTGGGGTGCAAAGGCTAGAAATATACTAGGACGCGCTCCCTGTTCTTCCTTGCAACATCATATGAGATTTGAGAAGAAATCAGTGCTTGTACCACCCTAAAGCAAGGAATACGGTACTTTGGTTTCAACTTACACTCCGATTTTTTTTCCCCCTTTGTGACAGAATCATGGAATCAGTCAAACTGTAGAAATGTCTCGGTTGATAGCAGAGAGCGCAGTATTCACTACTCGTAGCTTCAAGACATTGTGTAATAGTATTACTACTGATCCCGTTTATGATGTTGTAATCTGACATCTGTGCACTTGGGCTGTCAGCTCAGGCTCTGACCTTCTATGTAGGTGCCGGGCAGCTTTGTCAAACATTTTTGTGGACGAACTTTTATGAACCACTTGGTTGAGTCAATAAGACAGGAGCCAATTGTGAGTCAGTAGCCCTAACAGTTCGATAACGACGCGAAACTGTTACCAACGTCTCATTGATGACTAACACTCGCATAAGTTACCGCTGAAAATGACAAGCAAATTGTTATTTAGTTATTTTATCCTTTGTTCTTGAACCAAGGCGAATGGCATGTGCTACTGCGACATCACACACTGCTGAGTTGGTTTCTGGTAATCATCAATAACAATATCATCTGATGCCAGTTTAATCTTGCATAGTTTAATTTGGTGTGCCTGTCCTCTTAACCCTGATACAAAGCTGATGAGCCAGGCAATACCTTTCTCCCCAGAACCAAATGAACCAACAGAAAAGGCAGAGCAATTTCAGCACAACAAATACACTATTCCTTTTGACTCCAATTCTTCCCTTTTCCCCAGACCCAGAGTCCAATGAACCAACAAAAAAGGCAGAGCAATTTCAGCACAACAAATATACTATTCCTTGACTCCAATTCTTCCCTTTCCCCTCGGTGACAATGAACCAACACAAAGGCAGAGCAATCTCACTACAACAAATATACTATTCCCTGACTTCAGTCCTTCGTTTTCCCCAGGACTCAGGTTACCTCTGTGGAGCTGAAAAGTTTCTTCTTCTTTTCCGAACCCTGAAAAGTTGGCAACTGAAAAACCCTTTCTGTTCCTTTGCTTCCCTGCAACCAGAAGAGAAAGGCCAAAGAAGTTTCCAAGTCAATTCACTGCTCCTCCAACACTATTCCTGCCTGCTATAAATAAAACCTTCCCTCCTCCAACTCACCATCAATTCCCTTTCTCACTATTCCCGAAAAGAAAATTCAGCGAAAGGGAAGGAGAGACAAGAGGCGAGGTCCTCTGCTCTGCTCGCTCCCCTTCCCCAGGCTCTGCGCTGGCCTTCCCACTTGCTGCGCCCATGGCCGCCGCGAGGTTGGGCCCGCTCGCGGTCCTGCTGCTCGCGCTGGCGCTGGCGCCGGCGGTGCGGGCGGACAGGCCGGTGAGGGGCGGGCTGGCGGAGCCCGAGGCGGCGTCCTCCGCCGTCTTCCCGCTCTACGGCGACGTCTACCCGCACGGGTGCGTCTCCCCTCTTCCTCGTAGTCAGCCAATCCGTTTCGGTCCATTCCCAATCTCTGACTTCAAGAACCAATCAACTGATTGCGAGCCTTGGTCCCATCGTAGATTTCTGGGCGCATTGCTCTGTTATCATCGCTGGAGCGTCAATCAGTTTTGTTTATTAGCGTTGATGGATGGATCAAGTTGCTACGTGGGAAGAGAAAAAAAAAAACTGATTTGTTTTTTTTGGTGTGCTTGTCTTGTTTCCTGGTGCAGCTTGTACTATGTGGCCATGAGCATCGGCAACCCGGCGCGGCCGTACTTCCTGGACGTCGACACCGGTAGCGACCTCACCTGGCTCCAGTGCGACGCGCCCTGCGTCAGCTGCTCCAAGGTGCTGTTCCTCTGCCTTCTTGTGTTCCTCTTGGCCTTCTTGTGTTCCTCTTGGCTCAACCATTTTGATGTGACTGAGGCAGTTGGATGTTGCATCATTGTCATATTTCTATATTTGTAGAGTGTTTCCAGTCCAAATGCTGGTGTCATTTAAGGTTCACGCTTGGATCTTGATAATATTTTGGTCAAACATGTTGGAGGTTCAAACGTTTTCCTTGTTCAGGCACTGAATCTACTGAATTTAGTCCAATCCGTAAATTGCTATGTTTTGATTAAAAACAATGCAATAAATGTCCTGTTGCCTTTCTGACACAACGTTCTATTGGTTTCATTGTTTGCCCCCTTTATTTGGGAATAAAATGTTAGTTTGGTGTCAGTAGTCGTTAAGTGGCATTAGTTTTAGTTCAAGAACTGATACTTTGTTGTGAATGTCCTATGTAGCTTTGGACAATTTCAGTATTTGTTGTCTTTTGATTTCTTCATCTTGCATTACAGCACCGAGTACATAATATTTCTGTCTAGCCCAACATTTTGAGTCAGACAACAAGCTCAGTATTGGTTTGGTCAATTCGGTCTGTGATGTTGCTTACCATAGTATTGTTGGTGCAGGTGCCCCACCCGCTGTACCGACCAACAAAGAACAAGCTGGTGCCGTGTGTGGATCAGTTGTGTGCATCCCTCCATGGTGGCCTGAATGCGAAGCACAAATGTGACTCACCGCAGCAGCAGTGTGACTATGAGATTAGGTATGCCGATCAGGGGTCATCCATGGGTGTGCTAGTCAACGACAACTTTGCGCTCCGACTTGCAAACACCTCCGTTGTCCACCCAAGTTTTGCATTCGGGTATGCTAGTTGCATCTTGTTGGGTATACAAATTTGTAATGAGCTGCTTGTGCTGGTCTTTTATGGTTGCTACCATCTGTACAGGTGTGGTTATGACCAACAGGTTGGCAGCAGCAGTGAAGTGGCTCCCACTGACGGCGTTCTTGGTCTTGGGAGTGGATCAATTAGCCTGCTTTCGCAGCTCAAGCAGCATGGGATCACCAAGAATGTGGTTGGCCACTGCCTCAGCTCTAGAGGAGGGGGTTTCCTCTTCTTTGGGGATAATCTTGTGCCGTACTCACATGCGACTTGGGCTCCCATGGCTCGAAGTGCATTTCGGTGAGTGCTATTGTTCTTGAGTTTTATTTTTGTTGACATCTGAAATTATCTGCAAAGAAGGTTTACAATACTTAAGAGCTTTCTCTACAAATACTATCACTTATTTGGTGTTTGACTCGTGAAAATGACATTTTGTGATAAATAATTCCTAATGTGTAGATATATTTATTTGATTTTAAAACTGTGGACGAAGGTAGGACACAGGTTGCCATACTAAACTTTCTTGGAATCACCAACCTTTGTACACATTGCGTTTGTAACCATCTGCAGCCAATCCTGATGAATCAGTTTCTTGTTATTCCTTGTACATTTTGTGTAGTTGAAGGTCTGCAACTCTTAACTATGCAGGATATCTATCCTACCACGTTTTCTAGAATAAACCTGGTGTTGTAATTCTCACATTTAGTCTGGTACAACCTTGTACTACAAGAATCACTATTCTAGTCTGACAAAACCTTGTGTTTCCAGGAATTACTACTCCCCTGGCTCAGCAAGTTTATACTTTGGTGGCCGGTCACTAGGTGTGAGGCCAATGGAAGTAGTTTTGGACAGTGGCAGCTCATTCACCTACTTTGCCGCACAGCCCTATCACGCCCTTGTCACCGCGGTAAATTTCGAAACATTTTGTATTCCAAAATCACATTAGTAAACATGAAGCTTATCAGATTGTGGTTCTTGCAGCTTAGGGGTGACCTAAGCAAGACTTTGAAAGAGGTATCTGACCCTTCCCTTCCACTGTGCTGGAAAGGGAAGAAACCATTCAAATCCGCGCGTGATGTCAAGAAAGAGTTCAAATCATTGGTTCTGAGCTTTTCTAATGGCAACAAGGCTCTCATGGAATTCCTCCTGAAAACTACCTCATTGTCACTGTAAATATTCTGTACCTAACGATCAGTTGTGAGCAGTTACAGCATGTTTTTTTGTGTCTAATCTCTTTCTCTGGTTGTGCCAGAAATACGGAAATGCGTGTTTGGGCATTCTCAATGGATCTGATGTGGGCCTCAAGGATCTGAACATCGTTGGAGGTAGGTAGTTCAGGTCAAACCTGTTGATCCAATTTCAGAAGTTCATGACTCACTAGCAACTGATAATGCTTCGTCTTCTTGCAGACATTACAATGCAGGATCAGATGGTGATATATGACAATGAGAGAGGGCAAATTGGATGGATTCGTGCACCCTGTGATAGAATCCCCAAGTTCGGATCTTCCCTTCTGTGATCATTTCACAACCCCTGTACAGTGAACAAGCATGCTGCATACCCTTAATTCATTTCTATTATTCATTCAAACAGCGACAGTACCATTCATGGATTTGAGGAAGGTAATTGCCGGCCTCAATTCCCCGGGATCATTGGTCTTCGGAACGAAGATTGCCCAGCTTATTACCGGTCAAATAAAGAGTGATTAACAAGGCAAAGCCACTAAGTGATGAAAGGACTGAAGGTTGATCATCTAAAGAGTAAAGGAGACTGCACATGGAGTTAGAAACATGTATTCTTTAGGAAAGGGCAAAGTTAGTACCATGTAAACATCATAATGTTCATATGAAATATATTGATCACCTTCTTATGAAACATGCATATGTGCTATTACTCTTTGAGTTGTTTGTTGTCGAATGGATGTAATGTTTTTGACGGTGGTTCCTTGAAGTCTCATTCTCTTTCAACATAAATTTATTTCGGGAAGACATGTGTGAAGGCTTCACTGCTTCATGATGGTTCAGAAGTGGAATAATACAGTCCCGTGTTTATTGTACTATGGTTGAGAAATTGATGCCTCCGTGTAAACATTATGTTCACCTAAATTGAGTGTCCTTGTAGAAGTCTGCATCAGTTTACTCGTTCAACTTAACCTTGTACAGACCAGTAGCAATGACAATGTTTTTTTCCCCCTTTATTATTCGTTGTAGACAAGGTAATGAGATTTATCTGGTAGCTGTTGCACAAAGTTATGCAATCAACTCAACCGGCAAAAGGAAATTTGTACTATTTCACCAAGCCTTTATTCCTAACTTAATTTTATTGGGGGAGGGGGTATAGTAGTAATCAAATCGAAAAGGAAGATCACAGCTGCACCATAACACAAGAACTGTGCTTCGCTTTTAAATTATGAAAGCCCAATAGCCGAGCTAATATATGGTGTCCATGGTACTAACTCCGTACCATTTAAGTATATGAGTTTAGGACAAGTCTAGTTTTAATTTGTATTAGATAAGCTGTTCGATCTTTAAACGAGTAAACGTCATATATTCGAGGTAGTAATTACAAGTAGCATTGCAACATGATACGGAGAACAAATAACTTTTCTTGAAACAAGAACACGCAACAATAATCACCATCCATCTAAAAAAGCCGTCGATCTTCTCTCTCAACAAGGGAAAAAAAAACACTGTCCATGGCAGCAAGTAGACAGAGCAGCAAGTAGGATTTTTGATGCTTCTGAACAGAGCCCCCGATTTCTCGCAAAAAAAAAAAAAAAAAGAACAGAACCCCCGACCCCGTGTGTTGCCAAACATATTTATTCGGTATTATCTGTCGGCATAGTATAGAGGACGAGTATATGTAATTTAGTGCTTGATCACTCATCGGCAGTCACGCGGTAGAATAAGGAAGGCGGCACGGCTCCTTGAGAAGGCCAGCCTTCTCGAGCTACTCGAGACCATCAACCAGCGTCTCTTCCATGCTCCTCGGCTTCCACCCCAGGCTCCTCAGTTTATCTGACGAACCTCAACTTTGTAAGGCTAGTTTTAATGGGCCTTTCATTGACATTTATTAAGGTGCCACATCAGTTAAAAAGATGACATGGCAAGAATTTTAAGAAGAGAAAGAAGCTATGCCTTTCATTAGGATGAAAGGAACCCAACACTCTTTCCTAGACAATGAAAGTGAAATGAAAGTGCATTGAGCATATTTTCTTTCATTCTCCACAACTTGATCCAATCACGTGCATCCATTTAATGTTCTAGTTATCCTATGAAACTGTGAAAATGAAAGTATGCATTGAGAGATGTAATTTCATTTCACAAAATACGATTACAAAGCTGATGTGCCATGCTTGAAAAGTATGAAATGAAAGCCTCCACTGAGACTGGCCTAATCCACATCCACCGTTCTGCAGCATGAACCCAAGTTAAACCATGACACCGTTGTTACATTATTCACAGCTGCAGTATGAAGGCTGGCACAGTGGCACAGCTGAACTTTGTAATTGGCCATGAACTCATTGCATTTTCTTAAAAATATATAAGGGGACTTACTTGTCTACGTAATGGTAATTCGGGTACTTGCTCTTCATCAGGTTCACCATATCCTTTATGTCCATCCGCTCCAGCGCGCAGATGTATCTCCCCGACGATTTGGCCTTCTCGTATGCGAGGAGCAGAGCGTCCACGACGTCGTGGACGTGCACCAAGGGCCAGAACTTGTTGTTCATCGTGTCAGGACCTCCTGCAATCTATCAAATCGTGATGGGATCGCAAATTAAAGAAGGGAAAGGCGTTCCTTAATTTTTCTGAACGTGGGCAAACTGCAGCTTCAGAATTCAGGTTAGGAACCGGTAAAGAAATTCAATGAACTCTCAGTGGAGTGAAGTGCTGCACCTGTTATGATGTACTGGAGAACTTTCATGGTGGTGTTGAGCTGCACCATCTGTAGCAGTGGTCCGACAACCATACCAGGCAGGACGGTAACGACATGGAGCCCGTTCTGCTCGCCGTACTCCAGCGCCATCTCTTCTGCCTGGATCTTGGCAACGGAGTACCATTTCTGTACAAAATCACAGCC
This sequence comes from Eragrostis nindensis, assembly GCA_012490785.1. Lineage (NCBI taxonomy): Eukaryota > Viridiplantae > Streptophyta > Magnoliopsida > Poales > Poaceae > Eragrostis > Eragrostis nindensis. The sequence continues at coordinate 1,668,473 of JAAXCT010000046.1, read as the reverse complement.
ACACGCATGAGGAGTTGAGGACAGCATTTTCGATGTACTAGTAACTACTGTGAACTAGACAGAGAGATCTGCTGTCTCTGACCCCGAGCTGCTTGCAGAGCTCCTTGTCCGACCAGCAGGTCTCGTCTTTGATCTTATCCTCCGGCCAGCTTGTGTTGACGCAGACGGTGGCGGCGGACGATACCACGACGAGCTTCCGCACGTTCGCTGCCGAGCTTGCCTCTAGGACGTTTCTCATGCCCTCCACGGTCCGCTCTTTCTGCATGCAGCAGAGTTGGGACAGTACGTTTCAGTAATAAAAACTGGTTGGATGATCAACACGACACGAGCACGTACTTGCGTAGAGACTGAAACGGATCGAGCGACGTGTTCAGATTCAGGACAGAGACCTCGGGGTCGACGAGCTTCTCGTCGGGCACCGGCGAGGCCGTGTGGAAGACGCCCTCGCAGCCGGCGAAGGTGGCTGCCAGCGTGGCGCGGTCCAGCACGTCGGCTTTGAACAGCCGCAGCTGGTTCTCCGGCGAGTCAAGCTGGGTCAGGAAGGCGTTCTTCGGATCACCTGGAAGAAACAGAAAGGGGAATTTCCACTGAATATTCACACGACACGAAGATCTATGAAGAAGGAGCAGAAAACAGGAGTGTCAGACCTGGGTCGCGGACGGTGGCGTGCATGGCGTAGCCGCGGGAGAGGAGCAGCTTCACGAGCCACGACGCGATGAACCCGCCGGCGCCGGTCACGCACACGCGCGGCGGATCTCTCTCCGGCGCCGGACTTGGCGCAGCCTGCGCGTACGTCTGTGACTCTGCTGTACACGCCGGCCTGCTTATTTCTCATGTGTGCGGCTGCAAGAGTGATGCAAAAAGTCCAATTTTTGCCTGTCCGCACCGCGCACGGTCGTCGGCGGCGTAATGGGGCAGTCTAAGAAGTCAATGAAGAACGCCGCCATATTGACTACCCGATTCATATTTTTTTGCCATCGTTATTAGGACAATGTGATCCACCACAAAATCTTGTAATATGTGACATACATAATTTATCATGGATCACTGAAATAGCTGCAAAGCAGAGCTTGTGATGTTTTTAGAGTTCCTTTGGTAGGACTGTTGCAAAAATTTTGAAAACCATTGAAGAACTGGATACCGGCCCTCACCGGTTCAGCTGGTTTTCCAGAAAACTGGTGAAACCGCTCCAGAAACCAGACAACAAACCTTTTCAAAATTTGAACTGAGAAAAACCGCCGGTTTTGCCAGGAAACCCGTGGAAAAACTAAATGATAAATAGCAAAAAGGAAAAAAGTGAAGAAAAATGATGAGAAATTTCGCATGATCTTTGTGAATTATCGTTTTCTTTTTTCTTCCCATGTTATTCTTGTGATTGTGTAATCGTGATGTCTTTCATGTGATTGATGTTTGTCCAAGCTAAGCTCTCTATTGAACCAAATATCTACCAATATGTATGTAGCATCAACATCTCTTCTTCGTTGCCAAAATTGTGGCGCCTATTGGCAACACAAAAGCATTGAACCACAAGTGTACTGAAAGTTTGAAACTATTTGTACCCCTGTTAATAGTAACAATGTTATCAATCAACGGTACCATGTGACACAAATTTGTCACACGCACTGGTGCAAACAAGAATCATCCAAGTAAAAGATAATAATAACTAGATATATATTATCTCCATGCATAATCTACTCATTTACTTTTTGAAACTATAAGCCGTTCATTGAACATTATTACTGCTGATGAATCTAAAATAAATCATAATTGGCTTTGAGCTTCTCCAATACTCTAAGATGGAATTTATATACCATGTAACCCAAAAATGTAAGAAGCGAATAAAGAAAAGCGTTGGAGATAGAGCGAGCCTATATATTTCTTTGGTGATTTCGATCACACACTTGGTAGACACAATGATGGTGGAAAACCAGTATACGGCACGCCCTCTCCAAGCAAGGAGCGACACACCTTGTTAATCTGCATAGATCCAAAGTCAACGGAGAAGAAAGCAAAGTCGACATCTGACGTCCCCCACACGTTGGATCTGTCCCATGAAGGACTTCGCATCCGCTTCACGGTTGGGTACCCATGCAGGAGCAAGCACCGATCAGTTGCGCCTAAAAGCTTGTAATTATGCAGAGGCGGCAACGTGAGTACAATCTTTTTGGGTCGCCACTCACCATTGAGCCCTCGAGTAGTGTACTCAATGTAAGCATCCCTTGAGGCTTGAGTCATGGATGCTCTTGTGGAGAGTACACATCCCGATCCCTCCTCCTTCCTCTGCAGCTTCCACAATGACATAGTCACGGAACGCGTACCCCGGGCGGGGAGGCGGGAGGTTGACGGTGGAGAACTCCATGGACCGCGTGTCGAGCACGAGCAACCTGTCGACGTTGCTTTCTGCTTCATCATCATCGTCGGAGAAGAAGTTGAAGCGGACGTCGGTGGTGGTGAATATCCAGTACAAGCAGCCGTTCGCGTAGCACAGAGTGTGACGGTGCATCGTGTACAGCGGCGGCACGGTGCCGTGGACACCGTCCATAGCGAGACGGCTCCACTGCCCGGTGGCCGAGGAGAAGACGAAGGCGGACGGCGGCTCCGGACTCCGCTGTAAAGGTTTGTGAAGCGTTGAACCCCGTAGGGCCGCGTAGCTTTGTTAATATAGGCAGCAATAGCCGCTGCCGTGGCTTACACTGCAAGGCATGATCCGATTAGCATTGGCCGGTAGAATCTAAACTATTGTTACAACAACATAATCTACAACAACGTAATCTACAAGTACCAGCTACGCCACAGATCATGCCTTTAGAGATAAACATAAACTGTTACATATCTTAACACTCCCCCTCAATCACAACTTCCTAAGTTGAGATTGTTCTTAAACATCTCCAGTTGTCGCACAGGAAGAGGTTTTGTAAATCCGTCGGCCACCTGATCACCTGACGAAACAAACTGAATTGACAGCAACTTCTGCGCTACCCTTTCTCTGACAAAGTGGTAGTCAACTTCTATATGCTTCATTCTTGCATGAAACACCGGATTTGCTGATAAGTATGTAGCTCCAATATTGTCACACCACAATCGAGCTACCTTGGGTGAAACAATTCTGAGTTCTTGAAGAAGCTTCTGAACCCACATTACTTCCGCAGTCGCATTTGCGATAGCCTTGTACTCTGCTTCAGTCGATGACCGAGAGACTGTGGCTTGTTTCTTTGAACACCAGGATATCAGATTGGAGCCCAAGTAAACAGCGAATCCACCTGTAGATCTTCTGTCTTCCAAGCTGCCTGCCCAGTCTGCATCAGAGAAGGCGCTCACAAGTGTCGAAGATGATCGATTAATCTTGACACCAATACCTTGTGTACAACTCAAATATCTCAATATTCTCTTAACTGCTGTCATATGCATTGTAGTAGGCGAATGCAGGTACTGGCACACCTTGTTGACAGAGAAGGAGATGTCTGGTCTTGTAAGAGTAGCATATTGCAATGCACCAACCAAGCTTCTGTACTTGCTCGAATCAACAGGACCAAGAACATCACCCCCATTTATAATGAGCTTTTCTGAAGTGGACATAGGTGTGTTAACTGGTTTACAATTCACCATACCTGCCCTCTTTAATATATCACCAACATATTTCTCTTGTGACAGCATAATCCCACTCTTTGTCTTCTTAACTTCAATACCCAGGAAATAATGCAGCTCACCCAAATCTTTGAGTGCAAACTCAGTCTTGAGATCTGAGAGCAAAGCTTGCGTTGCTTTCTCTGAAGAACTTGCCACAACAATGTCATCAACATAAACAAGAAGAAATATTGTAACCCCTCCTTTATGATAATGAAACAAGGAAATATCAGCTTTAGAAGAATGAAATCCCAAGGAAAGCAACTTTGTACTCAGTTTGGAATACCAAGCACGAGGGGCTTGTTTCAAGCCATATAAAGCTTTATCTAGCTTGCACAAATAATGAGGTTTATGAGCATCCTCATATCCAGGTGGCTGCCTCATGTAAACTTCTTCCTCAAGAACACCATGCAAAAACGCGTTCTGAACATCTAATTGACGAAGACTCCACCCCTTGGAAACTGCTAGAGATAAGACCAATCTAATTGTAGCAGGTTTAACAACCGGGCTGAAAGTATCTTCATAATCGATCCCATATCTTTGTTTAAATCCCTTTGCAACCAACCGAGCTTTATATCTATCTATAGAACCATCTGATTTTCTCTTAATCTTGTACACCCACTTGCAATCAATAATATTTTTACCACTTGTAGGAGGTACTAAATGCCAGGTTTGATTCTTAAGCAAAGCATTATATTCAGAATCCATAGCCTCTTTCCAAGAATCATTACTGAAAGCATCCTCTAAAGTACGAGGTTCTTCTGTTTGTGCTAGGAAATTATACCTGACGGTGCCATCAGTGTACACCTTTGGTCGTTGTATGCCACTCTTAGCCCGTGTACGAACTCCTTGATCACCGGGTTGCTGTTCACCGGGTTGCTGTTGTCGTTGCTCGCCAGCGGGTGCCACAGAAGTATCCACAGCAGCAGGCTCCGCCGTTTGTGTTTGTGCCCCCCTCGCTCCACTCGCAGGCGACCGTGCGGGCGATGCAGGCAGAGGCGACGTGGCAGGCGCGGACGGGGCCGCTGCAACCTCGGACGATCCTCCGACCGCGTCAGGCTGAGCAGCCGCAGGAGAATCAACTCCGGGAGCTGCACCAGGGTGATCCTGTTGTTGCAAAAGCTCTCCTGGTTCAATTTCAGCATCGTTTTCTCCCAAATTTTCTGCAGAAGACAGAGGGTGATTAGTAGCACCTGTATGACTATTATCCACATGGTCATCTACTGTTATACCCCCAATCGAATTACGAAGAGACGGCGGAAGCAAAAGGATTTCAGATCGTAATCTTGCACCTGCATTTTCATGCAGCTCGGAGAAAGGGAAAACGGTCTCATCAAAAACCACGTCTCGTGAGATATAGATACGACCAGAAGAGATGTCAAGGCACTTGAATCCTTTGTGAAGGTTGCTGTATCCAAGGAATACGCAACGCTTAGAGCGGAATTCTAGTTTTCGTCCATTATATGGACGGAGATTGGGCCAGCACGCGCAACCGAAGATTCTAAGAGATGAGTAATCTGGTTTTTCCTTGAACAAGACCTCAAGAGGTGTTTTGTAATCTAGGAGCTTGGTTGGCGTGCGATTAATCAGATAAGTGGCAGATATGAAAGCTTCGTCCCAATATTTCAAAGGCATGTGTGCATTTGCTAGAAGCGACAACCCAACCTCTACTATATGGCGGTGCTTGCGTTCAGCTGCACCATTTTGCTGATGCGCATGAGGACATGAGACAAAATGTGTAATTCCCACTTGGCGAAAGAAAGAATTCAACTTTTCATACTCTCCTCCCCAATCAGATTGAATGGAGATGATTTTGCGACCAAACAAGCGCTCAACAAGATTTTGGAATTCATGAAAACGTTGAAAAACTTCAGATTTATGTTTGAGCAGATATATCCATGTGAATTTACTGAAATCATCTATAAAACTGACATAATAGTTCTTCCTTCCAAAAGAGTCGGGTGCATGACCCCATACATCTGAGAAAACAAGTTGCAAAGGTGCACTAGACACACTACTTGACACGGGATACGGAAGCTGATGGCTTTTAGCTTGTTGGCAAGCATCACAAATGGCCTCAGCATTATTTTCACTAGAGGAACAAGGTAAATTATTGGAGCTAATAACTCGACGAACTATGGGCAAGGATGGATGCCCTAGTCTTCTATGCCACCTCTCTGTAGATGGCTTTATTGCGCTTAGCGCCTGCAGGCTTGACGATCGACCGAAGGAAGGAAGAGGATAGAGACCACCTCTACATTTTCCGCGCAGGAGGGTTCTCTTCGTTGCTTGATCCTTTATCAAGAAAAAGTATGGATGAAACTCAAGAAAAGCGTTATTGTCAACAGCTAGGCGATGAACAGATGCTAGGTTTTTGGAAGCATCAGGAACATGCAAAACATTCTTAAGATGTAAATTGCGACTGGGAGTAGTAACAATAGCATGACCAGTGTGATTAATAGCCATACCTGACCCATTGGCGGTCCTGATCTGCTCGTTGCCGTGGTAGACATCATGCACGGCAAGTTTGTTTAACTCACTCGTGATGTGATCGGTCGCCCCGCTGTCGGCGTACCACAGTGGATCGTAGCCGTAGCTGTTCATTGCTGCCGCCACGCTCCTCTCATCCGGAACGAAGTCCTCCTCGAACCGGTGCCAGCAGTTTGCCGCAGAGTGTCCTTCCTTGAAGCACACTTGGCACGGCGGTCCCTTCTTGCGCCCACCATTACGGCCGCCACGCCCGTTTGGTCCGCCGCGGCCTGGATTTGGACCACCACGGCCTCCTCCAGTGTTACCGCCGCGGTTTCCTAGCCGGCCTCTGAAGTTGCCCCGCCCTCCACCGCGACCGCCGCCGCGGGAGGCAGAGTTGGCCGACGACTGATTTGTCGCGGCTTGCAGATCGACGCGATGCTCATATGAGAGGAGCTGCGCGAAGAGCTCATTCACCGTGATGGGCTCGACACGTGCAAGCACTGCCGAGACCACCGAGTTGTAGTTGTAGTCGAGGCGGTGAGGATGTAGCTGACAAGTTCTTCATCATCGATTGGCTTGCCGGCGGCCGCCATGTCATCAGCGAGCGACTTCATCTTGGCGAAGTACTCGGACATGGGCATGTTGCCCTTGTGCGTGGTGGCGAGGGCGATGCGGGTGTTGACGGAGCGTGCTCGCGTCTGAGATGAGAGCATCTCAACGATGCCCTTCCAGAGCTCTGCCGCCGATCCTTTGTCGGCGACCTGGGTGAGGATCTCCTTGGAGATGGTGGTGAGCAAGTAGCTCACAACCTGCTGATCACGGGCAATCCATTTGGAATATGCCTCATTGACCACCATGACGGCCTTGCCGTCGATCTTCTGCTCGACCTGCTTGGATGGAGCGACGTCCGTTCCATCAAGGAGCCCTTCAAGTTGAGCACCTCGAATGGCCGGCAGCACCTGTGCCTTCCACAGGTTGAAGTTGCCTCTGGTCAGCTTCTCCGTGACAGGGAGCGCCAGAGGGGCGGCGAGAACTGATGAGGTGGATGAACTCGCCATAGATGTGTTTGAGGAATGGCTCTTGGTACCATGTAAAGGTTTGTGAAGCGTTGAACCCCGTAGGGCCGCGTAGCTTTGTTAATATAGGCAGCAATAGCCGCTGCCGTGGCTTACACTGCAAGGCATGATCCGATTAGCATTGGCCGGTAGAATCTAAACTATACAACAAACTATTGTTACAACAACGTAATCTACAAGTACCAGCTACGCCACAGATCATGCCTTTAGAGATAAACATAAACTGTTACATATCTTAACATCCGCTCCTCCATGTAGAGAACTTTGAACGACGGCGACGGCGTTTCTGCCTTCGCCTCGCCGGAGGGGACGAGGAACGCCCTGCGATAATACCGCTTCTTCCATTGCGGCCGGTCAGGCGAGGCGGCTGAGCTGACGTCTGCTTGGGGGATCTCCGGCAGCACGAGGTATTGCCGGCGCAAAGGGTCGCACACGGCGAGCTCGGTGCATTGTTTCTCGTGGTTGATGAGGACGCGGCCGTCGCGGGTGTCGATCGTGAAGTGGCGGCCGGCGGCGGAGGGGACGAAGGCGAAGGAGAAGTCGGTGGCCTGCGCGAGCGATCGCGCGGCGGGCGCCGAGCTGTGGGGCGGCTCGGCGGGGAGGAAGAGGGACGTGGGGGAGAGGAAGCCGAGGAGGAGGGGAGCGGCCGGGTGGGCGCGGCGGAGGCGGCGGAGGAAGGCGTAGTCGGCTGCGACGCGGCGGAAGGCGGGGCAGGCGGCGGCGAGGGTTTTTTTTAAGAAACGGGGTTTTCACCCCCCACTTCATTAGGAAGTAGGTAAAATTACAGAGTTTAAACGAAAACAACCTTTTTACCAGAACTCCACACCAGGGTGAAAAGGTAAGCTAACGATGATCATCGTATTACCAGCCGCGAGTTCGTTGTCGAGTCGACGAGAATTGACTAATTGAGATCGATCGGAATTCGGAGAGGTGATGATCATCGTTAATCAATGCTGAAAAACGCAAAATATCCATTCCATCCATGGGAAAGGCCGATTCCAGAGACAGAGAGTCCGTACCGTATAGAATTCCTTCTTTTTTCTCCATGCTATGCTATAGGTAAGATTCCTTCCTTGTTCCTCCAAACAAAAAGGTCTCCGCATCCTACACGGCTTCGTCGTGCCCCCGTCTCTCCCGCTCATCATCAATAAGATCAACACCAGCCCTGGTGCTTGCTGGGTGTGCCTACGCTTTAATTCTCACCAATGGCCACCGCCGTCGACCACATCCGGGCGCGCTGCTGCGGCGCCGACGACGACGGCGATGACACCCACAAGGCTCTGGTCGACACCATCGGCGGCTTCTACCTGGAGGCGGTGGCCCGGCTGCCGATCCACGACTATCCAAACCTCATCTACTGCCTCGAAATCGCGGGCCACTGCTACGGCCTGCTGGACCCCGTCTCCAACATCATCCTCCACGCCATCGCGCACGGCCCCAACAAGAAGGATAAAATGTTCCGGAGGAAGCACGTGACCGAAGATTTCATGGCGAGGATTCAGCGCCCCATGTTCTGGCGGTCCGCGGCGAGGCGGTCTCTCCACGGGCTCGTCACGTTCCTGATGAGCTTCTACCGGTATCTGACAAGAGACCAGGCGTTACGGTACCTCGGTCTGGCGGAGGCCGACATCTACTTCGCCGTCGACCTCGTCGAGCGAGACTTCAACAAGTGCGTCGTGGTGCAGGAGCTGCCGCCGCCTGCTGCCTTGGACGACGCTTGGATCCTGAGAACGGAGGACGCGGTCACGTACGCGGCGATGGCCGCGGAGCACCCGGAGCCTAACGTCCTCGTCAAGCTCGCCACCGCGACGTTCGGCGCCGACGAGGTCCGAAAGCTCGCGGCGTGGCTGAACGCTGCTGATGGTGACCGGAAAATCGACAAGGCCGCCGTCGACGGCATCTACGAGTCACTGATGTACGGAAGGGACAAGGATGGCCTGCATCTCTACAGCTTACGGGTACGCTACCCACCTGAAACAGACGCATGCGGTATGTCATTGTCATCAACGTGCATCCACCGCTGCCCATCCCAGCTGCTGGTCAAGGACAAAACGCCATCGGGCTCGGACGTCTCCCAGCATCCTCCGTCATGCGACTACATCAAGAGAATCGAGGCGCTTCTAATGGATTACATCAACGCGCTGAACCTCGCCGCGGTGTCCCGGCTATCGCCGGACGCAGTGAAGGCGCTGCACCGCGGGCTGGTGGTGGCCGGCTACTTGTACGGTCCGTTCGAGGACCCCGTCCACAACATCCTCGTCAACGCGATATGGTACCAGCTCAACGTTCCTACTGGTGACAATGACAACGGCATAATCGGCCCGTCGCCGCTGGTGGGTCAGATGATCTGCCCCGACCTGATGCTCCGTAATGGGTTCAACGCGCTCTCCGGCCAGGTCGCCTTCCTCTGCTCCAAGTACGGCGACACGTTGTTGTCTGGGCACGACGCCGTGGAGTGCCTCTACTCCACTAACTGCAACCTCGTCGCCGCCATGGAGCTGGCAGAATTGGCCGGCCATCGTGCGGTAATAAGCTCCTCCGGTGACGACGTGGCCACCGAGGCTGCGGTCAAGGCGCTGAAACACCCCAGGCCGGACGCCATGATGGCGCTCATGGATTGTTTCACGCCCGAGCTCGAAGCTGAGCTATGTGACCTCTTGCCAGCGAAAGGCCACGAGCTCTCCTGCGAGGCCATAGATCACGTCTCCAGGTTACTGTCTTCGAAAGTGATGTTACCAGCAGGCATCATCATGTCGCCACCGGATGTGATAACCATGCACCAAGAGGCCCTGGCACAGATAGCATTGGAGAAAAGGGCCTTCAAAAGGAAACAAAGGTTCATCAGGGAGTGGATCCAATTCTTATTGGTAATATTTTTTTTCTTCTCTTAATAACGTGCAGCTGATTGATTTCTTGTTGCCGGAGTCCTTCAATTGGACGGTACTAATACTATTACTACCCCCATCGTCATCTCCTTGCAGGACGAAAACTATCAGGTTCACACCATCACTGCTGTGGAAAGATTCGATCTCCGTTACAAGCAAAAAATCTACCACGTCAACTTCTTGGCTACCAGAAAGGACGCTACCAATGGCAGCCGAGTCACCCGCGTTCTCTTCTTTGCACAGATTGTTCATGGCGGTTCTCGTAGGGGGATACTGGAGAATGATTCGTGTGGGAAGGACTGGAAGAGGACATTTTGCTGCCCCGTGACTATTTCGGCATTTCTTGGTAAGTACATTGCATGCAAAAAAAAAGTTCTTGGTGAAAATTTGAAGCCTTGGTGACAGTTTTGCTGAATTTTGTTTCATTTGGGTTGTTTGCACCGCAGGTCGTTGCTTTCCCTGTGAGTTTCGAGCAGCTAAGATCGTGCACCCCATTGGCATTGGCTTGGAGTACTATGGTAGACAAGAGAAGACCTACGTTGACTTCGTGAACTATATCAGCACGTCAACTCATACCGTTGACAACTATCATATGGATTCTGATTACGTCTACTTTGACCCAAGTGTCAACACTGAGCTCCATGCACCTGAATCAACGCGCCAAAGAAAAAGAAGAGATGACCGAGGAAGAAGCCTATCGGGCCTTTTTGAATGAAATACCATGCGGTTAATCTGATAAAATCGGCTAATTATTAGTGACCTGAAATTTCGTTATTCTTGGGCTGTACATAGGTGGTCATATGTTGTAGTGTTGAGATTTGTGTGCAATCATCTCGTGTCTCTGTATAATGTGTACGTGTGTGCACATAGTTATTCTGATTCTGCTGTTTGATTTTATCTACAATCTGAATCTGAATGGTGAACGAAGGAATGCTGAGGGGTATTATTGTTGAAACATTGCAATGCAAACTTCCTGAATCTTCTCTCTTGTTTATGAACCATGATATTTCTACTAGGAGTATCATGACAGGTTTAGAATTAGTGTAGAATCTAAACTTCCTTAATCTTTTCTCTTATTTATTAACCATGATAATTTTTACTAGGAGTATCATGACAACTAGAGTAGTGATATTTACTTAAAATGTTCTAGATCATAGACACTTGTCACAAACTCATGGCTCACCTGGTCACCCCCTTGCCATTCCACAAACTCATGGCTCACCTGGTCACCCCTTGCCATTCCATCCATCCAATGCATCGTAGAGGCTAGGCAGAGAAGGGTGTGTGAAAGCAGGAGTGGTAAAAATATTCACCTCAAGTGTTGTGTATGCTCATAGTTAAGCTATAATAAAGCTTTGTAAGTACAAGTGCTAATCCCCCAGTTTGTCCATGTAATATTGGTGTAGGTCGTCATTAGTACCTAGCTAGGCTAAGGGGGAACCTAAAATTCTACTTCCTCCACTGTTATTTACTTGATGTTGGTTGGCTCAAATTTGTTAGGATGGAAAAACTTCTACTGTGACAATCCAAAGAAGATAACACTTTGTGTAAACATGATTCAACATTAGTTTTTGTCACGTCCCGTGTTTTTGCCTCCATTTGAAATCCACTAAAATTTGAAATTTCTCGAATTTGGAACAAATTAAATCAAGTGAGTGTTTTAATTAGCCAACCACCCCAATTTTAAAATTTTTATTTTGAAAACTTGCACAAAAACTTCATCATATGCATTTTGAGGATTTATTGGATTTATTTTGAATAATGTTTGTTTTTCTCTTTTTGGTTTGAATTCGAAATCCTTCCAAATTCAAATCCTGGGAAAAGATTAAATCTTTTCTTTCTGGGGCCGCTCCCTCTCCTTTCTCCTTTTTCCGGCCCAACTCCCGCTTTTTCTTTTTTCCTTTCTTCCCTCCCGCATCGGCCCAGCTCCTTCCCCTTCCGGCCCGTTTCCCCAGCCCAGCGCCGCTCGCCAGCCCGACCCCTCTCCTCTTCCGCCTGGGCCGCGCGCCAGCCCATCAGCCCGCTTCCCCTCGGCCCAGTCGCGCCAGGCCTCCGGCCCGTTTCCCCACCGCCGTCCTCCTCCTCTCGTCCGGTCGTCGCGTCAACGCGCCGCCGCCCATACCGTCGCCGACGTCAGCCGCCGCACCGCCTCACTGGCGCCACCGCCTTCGCGATTTCTTGGCGGCCCCGTCACGTCCAGCCGCGCCACCGCCATTGCCGTCCTTAAAAAGGGCCGAGCTCTTCCCCTTTCGCTCATCTTCTCCCCTCTCTCTCTCCTGTTCCTCCTCTCTCCGCGAGCTCCTTCGCCGCCTCGAGAGCGAGACCCTCTCTCCCTAACCTCCTCCAAGCTTCTCCGAGCTGCGAGCCACCCCGAATCGCCTCCTTTTTCCGCAGCCGCGCCTCGGGTGAGGAGATCGACGACGAACCTAGGTCGTCGCCGCTTCTCTTCGTCGCGCGCCAACTCCAGCCCATCCTCGAGCGCAAAACGTGTCGAGGTGAGCTCGCCCTTCTCTTCTCTCCCTCTCGAGCTCGCTCTTTTTCCCTTTTCCCCGCGCGCGCGCCCCATTCCCTTCGCGCGCCGCCCGCTCCGCCCAAGTCCGGCGAGCTCGCGCCGCCGCTCCCATCCCTCTCCACGACGACATCACCCTCCCCTACCCTCGCCATCATCTCCTCTTCCTCCCAAGCCCATCCGCGCCGATTTTGGGCCACCGACGAGCCGTAACGGCCACTCCGCGAGCTCCGGCAAAAGCGCCGCCGCGCCGAGTCACCGCCGGCCGCGCGCGCCGCCCTCCCACTCTCTCAACCGTCTATTTCCCATCCAACGCCCCAGATTCCGATCGGTCCACCATGGCCCGTGGACCAGCCCATGAGCCCGGTCCACAGGTCGTGGACCTGGTCTATGCCATTTCCAATAAGAAAATAAATCAGGAATTTCCATAAAATCCCAGGGCCCTGTCCTTTTGCAGATACGCCCTGACCTTTTCAGTAATTCTATTTTAGTCCTATCTTTTTACAGAAAAGTCCCTATACTTTTCTGTATTTACACTTTGACCCTTGTCTTTTGCACCGAGGCCCCTAAACTTTTCCAAAATTACAGATAGGTCCCCCGACATCTTTCTGTATTTACCAAAAAGTCCCCAGAACCTTTCCATTCATGCAAATAAACCCTCAGATCCCCTGGACCCATCTGTCAGCCTCTCTTTCCCTCAGGAAAATGCTAAGTGCACCCGGCTAGTGTACACACATTTATATTCCGAACAATTTCCAATATCAGAAAAATCTCAGAAAATTCTCAAAAATCCTATATTCCTTTCTAATCATTCTCCAACCCTTAATCACTCCGGATTAATTAGGATTATGGCTATACTTAATTAAGTTAGCTTAATCCTGATCAATTTCCTTTCTTAAACTTGTTTAATTCATATCTCCTCCGTTTAAACTCCGATTTTGGCGATTCTTTCGCCAAAATTCATCTAAAATCATCCTCTAATCATTGCCACCAGATCCAATCTAACCTTGGTCTCTATTTGGTTTTATTTGATTTATTGCTTGTTTGCTTGAGCGGTAGATTTATTTTCTTTTATCGCTAGATAATCAAGTCTTTGAAGAAGAGCCCGAGGATCTGGAATACGAGGACTTAAAGAAGAAGATCTTGTTGAAGGCAAGTCTAACTCCCTTTGATCATGTTGATCCTATGTTTGCAAAATATCCTATTTAGAGCTGTTTACAAATAAATGTGCATGGTATTTTAAATGGATTTAAAGGCTAGAATAGTCCTATGCAATATTTGATTGCCTGCCTTGACTTGATTATATCCTGATCCCTTGTTAACCCTAGGAACCAACGTCATTAAATCCCTTAATGACATGTTGGATTGCTTTGCCGCTTAGGACTTTCATCACATATGTGTTTAAGTTAATACTGCTCACATGATTTTCGTGTAAAATGCGTGCGTCTTGGTGGTGTGTGTAAATGTGAAATTGGGTGGTATAATAATAATGCAACCCTAGTGGGGGATCTTTGTGACGGGATCAGGCGAGGTAGTCCTCAGTGGGAGGCTATCTCTGGGACGCCCTTCCACTTGTGGATTGGCTATTGAAGATGCCTGATTCGGTCGTATAAGGACCGGTTTCTTGTGCCGCCTTTGCTTAGCACCTTACGCGCAGCCACAAGCCGTATATGGGTACGGGATTGGAACCACACCCTACTAGTACTCACCCGGTACCCCCCGGAGGCAGGAGATGCAACGGAGTCCCAGGAGAAGACTCGTTCGTTGGTGGGTGTTCGAGATCCGGCATTTATGACTGGCCATATTATTATGATTGTGAAGCCCCTGGTGACGTCCGTGGGGGATGCCGTGGTGGTACCAAGTAGGTATGGAACCTTTAGTGGGACAGTCCAAACTATGACGATAGGGAGGACTGGACCACCTTGTGGGGAAATTTGTGCATCCTTGGCCAAGGTTAAGAAACTTCCGGAAAGCCGTGTTCCACGGTATTGGACAACGCGAAAGCATCGGCCACACTATGATTAGACTTTTCTGTGTGAGTTATCCTTGGCGTGTTTTCGGAATACACCGTTTGGAGCCGTGTGCTGGTTGACGGCCAGTGATAAAACTTGAGGCACTGGCGGGATGGACAGTAACTCCCCCAGGGCCGCCCAACCCCACTAATCTCTACAGATACTTGATTAGATTGCGAACTGCTTTGTTTTCAAAACAACCTTGCATAAACTTGGCTTTCTTGCCTCGTTGATATAAACCACAAGCCTATCCTTTGATGAACTCCCTTGCATAACTTACCCCTCGTGTTAGGCTTGCTGAGTACCTTAAGTACTCACTCTTGCTTCAATCATTCAGAAGATGAGCCAGAGATAGAAGCTGATGGAGGTGAAGATTAGGGTTCAGCCTGCCCGCAAGTCTGCCTGTTGGAGTGGTGCCGTTCCGTCTTCCGCTGGAGTAGTAGTCTAGTGCTGCTGCTGTAGCAGCTAGTCGGTGTGTTGTCTGTTCTTGTGGTCAGGCCGCTGGCCTTTGTTGTAAGACCTTTTGTATAATAAAAGGGCTTGTATGAGACTTGGTAATATTATAAAGGGTATGAGACTGTGATGTCATTCTGTGAAAGCGTCGTATCAGCGTCTGATCCAGGGACTGATACGGTAAGCGCTAGTGCCCCAGAAATGGGGTACGACAGAGTGGTATCAGAGCCATACTTGCTCGTAGGTTGAACCCTAGGACGGATCGAGTGAGAATGAGTGCTATTTTATACCTAAAAACTATTTGCAAAACTTTTCCTATGTACTTCTCTCCCATTTTGGAAAATTTCTCCTTCCAAAAGGTCGCACCCGTTGGGAAGCCCTCAGCAAAGAGATCTCATCTCTCCAGTTCCGACAACTACAAGTCAAAAGTACAAGAGTCTTCCGTCAAACCAAGAATCTGCAGAAGACGAGCCATCAGAAGGCCTGTCAGCATCAAGCAACAGCGGCCCTCAAGCTAGAGTGTGGAGTGCCGTTGTACTTAGTGTCACCTTGCTGTCGAGTCCTTTTGTCTAGGTTTAACCGTCGAGTCCTGCTATATAGAAGGACTTGAATATGTGTGATCGAGCCCCTGTTATGATGCTATGTTTGCTGTAATGTTGTACTGATGCTGATTCTTCTGTTTGAGTGTCCGCAAGATATTCGGAAATTCTTTTCCATTATCTTGTTCTGCTCGTAGCTCTAGAATTCCTGTAAATCCCTTCTCATCTTACCTTATCCTTCCAGCAGATGCCTCCCAAAAGATCTGCCAGAATTCAGCAGCGCCAACGCCGATCGGAGAGCCGTCAGAAGATGATATTCAGGATGACGCCCACAGTACAGGGCGTGGACGTGGTCGAGGTAGAAATAATAATCAGCGTGGCAGAGGTAGAGGAGGAGGCAGAGGTGGAGGTAGACATGATAATGAACAAGATTACCAGGAAGAGGAAGTGAGTCAAAATCAGCAAGAAATACAAGATGAGGTTGGAGGAAACAACAACCAGAACAGAAGTGAAGGACAACAGAACCGTGGTAGAGGTGGTAGAAGAGGTGGTGGAAGAGGTGGAAGAATACCCGCAGCACCAGTCACCAACTTAGTGGCTGTAATGGATAATCAGACCCGCCTAATGGAGATCATTGCACAGGGACTCATGGACAGAGCTCCCGGCCAGCAGAGTAAAATGTCAGAGTTCATGAGACTCAGACCCCCGACCTTCGAGGGTACTGAGGAGGATCCTCTGGCAGCTGATGATTGGCTGCGTGATATCACCAAGAAATTGCACTTGGTGAATGCTGATGACAGAGAGAAAGTCCTTCTGGCATCTCACCAGCTCAAGGGAGCAGCAGGAGAATGGTGGGATAATTACCGTGAGGGTGCAGAAAATGCAGATGTTATTACCTGGGAGGAATTCCAGGAGGAGTTCAGAAGGTATCACATCCCAGAAGGTGTAATTGAAATGAAGGCTGATGAATTCCGCTCTCTGAAGCAGGGGGCGATGACAGTAAATCAATATATCAGAAAATTTATGAAATTAGCTAGATATGCTCCTGATGATGTTAATACCGATAAGAAGAAGCAGGATCGCTTCAGGAAAGGACTTAATCCTGGATTGAGAGTGCAGCTGGTTACCCATATTTATCCAGACTTCAACACTCTCATGAACCGTGCACTTCTTCTGGAGGATGCACGCTCCCACATTGAGCAGGACAGAAAGCGCAAATTAATGATCAGAAATTCAAGCAGCAGGAAAGAAACCAGCAATCAAGGTCTAATAATAATTTTCAGAAATCAAAGTATCAGCCAACAATGCAGTACAGAACTTCAGCGTCCAATCAACCGAGCTCAGCACCAGCATATAGTAACCAAAATTCTGGTAGTCAGCAGAGGAGCAGTTCCAGCATTGCCCAGGCCAATAACAATGATAAGAGAACTTGCTTTCACTGCCGCGAGCCAGGCCATATGATCGCTAGATGTCCTTACCTGAATAAGAATAATGCTCCAACTCAGTCACACCAGGCAAGCAATAGGACTACAGCATCAGGAGTTGGACGCAGTGGACAACAATCCTCCGGACAACAGCAAAGGAGTAGCCAAACCACCGGTCGAAGCCGAGTAAACCATATCAACGCTCGGGAAACTAATGGAGCACCGGAAATTGTCCCTGGTGAGTACCTTAACAACCCAACTCGTCCACGAGTTATATTTGGATTTGAAGCCTTGCTTTCATTCGGAACTTGAAACTATTACTGCATGTGGTTTTCAAACTGGTTGCTCAAGAACCCCGATCTTCCTGGGTCCAAGTCTTTTAAGTGGGGTAGGCCCCACTCCAAAGTTAGCATATGGAAAAACAATGGATCACCGGGAAACAGATACAAGAACAAAGATCTTTCTGCTCTTCCCTTCCTGCTAAGATAGCTTGAATCTCGAGGACGAGATTCTGTTTAAGTGGGGTAGATTGTCACGTCCCGTGTTTTTGCCTCCATTTGAAATCCACTAAAAATTTGAAATTTCTCGAATTTGGAACAAATTAAAATCAAGTGAGTGTTTTAAGTTAGCCAAACCACCCCAATTTTAAAATTTTTATTTTGAAAACTTGCACAAAAACTTCATCATATGCATTTTGAGGATTTATTGGATTTATTTTGAATAATGTTTGTTTTTCTCTTTTTGGTTTGAATTCGAAATCCTTCCAAATTCAAATCCTGGGAAAAGATTAAATCTTTTCTTTCTGGGCCGCTCCCTCTCCTTTCTCCTTTTTCCGGCCCAACTCCCCGCTTTTTCTTTTTCCTTTCTTCCCTCCCGCATCGGCCCAGCTCCTTCCCCTTCCGGCCCGTTTCCCCAGCCCAGCGCCGCTCGCCAGCCCGACCCCTCTCCTCTTCCGCCTGGGCCGCGCGCCAGCCCATCAGCCCGCTTCCCCTCGGCCCAGTCGCGCCAGGCCTCCGGCCCGTTCCCCACCGCCGTCCTCCTCCTCTCGTCCGGTCGCGTCAACGCGCCGCCGCCCATACCGTCGCCGACGTCAGCCGCCGCACCGCCTCACTGGCGCCACCGCCTTCGCGATTTCTTGGCGCGCCCGTCACGTCCAGCCGCGCCACCGCCATTGCCGTCCTTAAAAAGGGCCGAGCTCTTCCCCTTTCGCTCATCTTCTCCCCTCTCTCTCTCTCTGTTCCTCCTCTCTCCGGCGAGCTCCTTCGCCGCCTCGAGAGCGAGACCCTCTCTCCCTAACCTCCTCCAAAGCTTCTCCGAGCTGCGAGCCACCCCGAATCGCCTCCTTTTTCCGCAGCCGCGCCTCGGGTGAGGAGATCGACGACGAACCTAGGTCGTCGCCGCTTCTCTTCGTCGCGCGCCAACTCCAGCCCATCCTCGAGCGCAAAACGTGTCGAGGTGAGCTCGCCCTTCTCTTCTCTCCCTCTCGAGCTCGCTCTTTTCCCTTTTCCCCGCGCGCGCGCCCCATTCCCTTCGCGCGCCGCCGCTCCGCCCAAGTCCGGCGAGCTCGCGCCGCCGCTCCCATCCCTCTCCACGACGACATCACCCCTCCCCTACCCTCGCCATCATCTTCTCTTCCTCCCAAGCCCATCCGCGCCGATTTTGGGCCACCGACGAGCCGTAACGGCCAACTCCGGCGAGCTCCGGCAAAAGCGCCGCCGCGCCGAGTCACCGCCGCCCGCGCGCGCCGCCCTCCCACTCTCTCAACCGTCTATTTCCCATCCAACGCCCCAGATTCCGATCGGTCCACCATGGCCCGTGGACCCAGCCCATGAGCCCGGTCCACAGGTCGTGGACCTGGTCTATGCCATTTCCAATAAGAAAATAAATCAGGAATTTCCATAAAATCCCAGGGCCCTGTCCTTTTGCAGATACGCCCCTGACCTTTTCAGTAATTCTATTTTAGTCCTATCTTTTTACAGAAAAGTCCCTATACTTTTCTGTATTTACACTTTGACCCTTGTCTTTTGCACCGAGGCCCCTAAACTTTTCCAAAATTACAGATAGGTCCCCGACATCTTTCTGTATTTACCAAAAAGTCCCCAGAACCTTTCCATTCATGCAAATAAACCCTCAGATCCCCTGGACCCATCTGTCAGCCTCTCTTTCCCTCAGGAAAATGCTAAGTGCACCCGGCTAGTGTACACACATTTATATTCCGAACAATTTCCAATATCAGAAAAATCTCAGAAAATTCTCAAAAATCCTATATTCCTTTCTAATCATTCTCCAACCCTTAATCACTCCGGATTAATTAGGATTATGGCTATACTTAATTAAGTTAGCTTAATCCTGATCAATTTCCTTTCTTAAACTTGTTTAATTCATATCTCCTCCTCCGTTTAAACTCCGATTTTGGCGATTCTTTCGCCAAAATTCATCTAAAATCATCCTCTAATCATTGCCACCAGATCCAATCTAACCTTGGTCTCTATTTGGTTTTATTTGATTTATTGCTTGTTTGCTTGAGCGGTAGATTTATTTTCTTTTATCGCTAGATAATCAAGTCTTTGAAGAAGAGCCCGAGGATCTGGAATACGAGGACTTAGAAGAAGAAGATCTTGTTGAAGGCAAGTCTAACTCCCTTTGATCATGTTGATCCTATGTTTGCAAAATATCCTATTTAGAGCTGTTTACAAATAAATGTGCATGGTATTTTAAATGGATTTAAAGGCTAGAATAGTCCTATGCAATATTTGATTGCCTGCCTTGACTTGATTATATCCTGATCCCTTGTTAACCCTAGGACCAACGTCATTGAATCCCTTAATGACATGTTGGATTGCTTTGCCGCTTAGGACTTTCACCATATGTGTTTAAGTTAATACTGCTCACATGATTTTCGTGTAAAATGCGTGCGTCTTGGTGGTGTGTGTAAATGTGAAATTGGGTGGTATAATAATAAGTGCAACCCTAGTGGGGGATCTTTGTGACGGGATCAGGCGAGGTAGTCCTCAGTGGGGAGGCTATCTCTGGGACGCCCTTCCACTTGTGGATTGGCTATTGAAGATGCCTGATTCGGTCGTATAAGGACCGGTTCTTGTGCCGCCTTTGCTTAGCACCTTACGCGCAGCCACAAGCCGTATATGGGTACGGGATTGGAACCACACCCTACTAGTACTCACCCGGTACCCCCCCGGAGGCAGGAGATGCAACGGAGTCCCAGGAGAAGACTCGTTCGTTGGGTGGGTGTTCGAGATCCGGCATTTATGACTGGCCATATTATTATGATTGTGAAGCCCCTGGTGATGTCCGTGGGGGATGCCGTGGTGGTACCAAGTAGGTATGGAACCTTTAGTGGGACAGTCCAAACTATGACGATAGGGAGGACTGGACCACCTTGTGGGGAAATTTGTGCACCCTTGGCCAAGGTTAAGAAACTTTCCGGAAAGCCGTGTTCCACGGTATTGGACAACGCGAAAGCATCGGCCACACTATGATTAGACTTTTCTGTGTGAGTTATCCTTGGCGTGTTTTCGGAATACACCGGTTTGGAGCCGTGTGCTGGTTGACGGCCAGTGATAAAACTTGAGGCACTGGCGGGATGGACAGTAACTCCCCAGGGCCGCCCAACCCCACTAATCTCTACAGATACTTGATTAGATTGCGAACTGCTTTGTTTTCAAAACAACCTTGCATAAACTTGGCTTTCTTGCCTCGTTGATATAAAACCACAAGCCTATCCTTTGATGAACTCCTTGCATAACTTACCCCTCGTGTTAGGCTTGCTGAGTACGTTAAGTACTCACTCTTGCTTCAATCATTCAGAAGATGAGCCAGAGATAGAAGCTGATGGAGGTGAAGATTAGGGTTCAGCCTGCCCGCAAGTCTGCCTGTTGGAGTGGTGCCGTTCCGTCTTCCGCTGGAGTAGTAGTCTAGTGCTGCTGCTGTAGCAGCTAGTCGGTGTGTTGTCTGTTCTTGTGGTCAGGCCGCTGGCCTTTGTTGTAAGACCTTTTGTAGAATAAAAGGGCTTGTATGAGACTTGGTAATATTATAAAGGGTATGAGACTGTGATGTCATTCTGTGAAAGCGTCGTATCAGCGTCTGATCCAGGGACTGATACGGTAAGCGCTAGTGCCCCAGAAATGGGGTACGACAGTTTTAGTCCGAGTTCCGGTCAAAAGTACAATGCACGGAAGTTGTCTCGTTAATGCAAAGGATAGTATAGCAATTCCCAGAACATTGTGTGAATGAAACAAGTCACATTAAGGTAGCGCAAAATTGTTTTCCCTACAATTTCGATACTCTATCTTACACCAATTGTCCAAAACTAATAACTATCTAACACAAGACCTTGACCAGAATAGTAGAACAAAAATTGGAATCATATATGCTCCAGCCTGCGAGCGCCTTTGCTTCCTAGAGAAGACACATTACATATCCAACCCAATCATGAGGCAACCAAACAGAAAACTAAATAGATCTTATATGGGCATTATAATAGATCATGTGTGCATAGTTATTCTGATTCTGCAGGCCGTACCAGAAGACTCCACGTGGACACCATTAAAAGGCTAATTATCTCCCCCCCACCCACCGAAAAAAAAGAAAGGAAAAAGGAGGCACTTCTTTCTGTATCAAATGTACCGGAATAGCCAATTTGGTCCTCCATTTTGACCGAATATTCAATTTATTCTCTCATCGAGTTAGAACTGGTGTATGAAGTTTGGCATGGTGAATATCGATCATTGTGATATCCTGTGAAGTGCCCTGCTGAAGCACGAACTTTCAATCGATCGTGTTGCTTTCTTGACCGTGGAACCCACCTGCTCGTGAGTATCATCTTTTTGTATTTCACAATCTTTATCATAAAACTATGAACAAATAAATTTTGGATTGATGTCTAAAAAATAAAGTCTTCATCTATTTTTTACCTCCAGCCCTTGTGTTTCGTTGTTGCCACTGCCCTCACATCCTAACCAATAACCTGCCACGTGGAGCCGTTTGGTTGGCCTTGCAAATATAACGTGCAGGGCCCCTGCACGGAGCCGCAAATTGTGCCACAAATACATAAAGTAGTGCATATTTGATACTGAAGTTATGACAGCCATACAAATACAAACAATTCTATTTGCGGTCATCGGATGACTATATATATCGTAACCTATGCTTCCAACAATTGAAATTTACAAATTTCTCATAAATTAAATCAGTCCCATTGCAAGAGAAGCCAAGTCTAAGAACAAGGTTGAATCTATGTGCATTTACAAATCTATTTTTTCGTCAACTTGAGGTTACCAAAATCATTGTTTGTTTCGTCAAATCATTTGGTTTTATCACATGATCGTTTCGGTTCCCTCTTCCAGATTTCAACCTTCATAATGTGCATGCATGTTCATGGTGCTTTTTTTTTTCACAATATTAAATTTGGATCTAGGAACTGCTGCGATGTACAAAGAGGGGCCATCTCGCTAAACAAAAGCCTCGCAGAAAGCAGGATATACCTAGCTTCATCCGTAAGATGTGGAATATATACCCGGGTTGGTTTGGCAAGATGTTCTTTGAGTGCTACGAAAGCAAACGGCTAATTCATGTTTTCAGTGCAAGCAAGGGATCAACTCCAGGCAGCATCATCTTATTAGTTTGTAGTATATAGAGGAGTAGCAGATCGATATTTCACTGATGGTGTCCCGGTGCCTCGCGTTGCTACCATCCAGCCTCTCCTAGTCCTGGAACTGATTTGGTAACGTAAGATAGCCGAGCAGCTGAGCAAGCTGGGGGGATAAGTATGCAACCAAAGCATGCATGTATAATCCCGGAGGGAGATCTATCTACAGGTATGGTATGATTCAGAGCTAACTAACATCCGTCAATAATGATTGGAGGCGCGACAGATTAGAGCTCGCGCACCGCACAAATGGCATTCATCATGGATCCCCTGTTGTACAAGGCCGCGACACAGGGGAACGTGGCGGCCCTGAGGCAGCTGTTGGCGGTGGACCCCAGGTTCCTCGACTCCACGACGCCTACGCACAACACGGTGCTCCACCTGCCCCTGCCCGCCTTGAACGGCCACACGGACTTCGCCGCCCAGGACCTCAACGCGAAAGAGGAGCTGCTCGTCGCCAGGAACGACGACGGCGACACCCCGCTGCACCTGGCGGCCAAGGTGGGCGAGCGGCATGTGGCTGAGCTGCTCGTTCGCCACGCCAGGACATGGCAGGAGAACCTCACCGCCGCCGCCGCCGCGGAAACTCGGCTGAGTAGTCCTCTGGTCATGACCAACAGTGCCGGCGACACCCCACTTCACGAGGCGGTGCGGCACCGCAGGAGCGGCATGGCGCTGTTGCTGCTGGAAGCCGACCCCGACCGCGGCCATGACCGCAACATGCAGGGCGAGTCGCCGCTGGACATTGCCGCCCGCGAGGGCCTCGTCCAAGTCGTCCAAAGGATCGGTGACATCCCTTCGCAGTACATCCCCTCCATCCATGGTACTGCTCTGCACCAGGCCGTGCGAGGCAGGGATACTAGTAAGTTTCACCGCCATCCCGCCCAGCTGTATGCATGCCTTTAATTTGGTGTAGCAACAATAAGTGTAGCATCAACTTGTTAGAGTACCCAGTTTATGTGCCACCAACGACATATGCACACAACAATTTCAACTCTCTCTCTCACTACGGGAAACCACCTGCCCAGGGCACACGGCAAAGGGTTATATGCACACAGCAACACCTTTGCCGTGTGTTACACTCGGCAAAGGGCACACAGCAAACATATACCGGGAAACAGTACTTTGCCGAGTGCCATCTGTCGGGCACACGGCAAATACTTTGCCGAGTGCCCCACGTGGCGCTTGGCAAAAAAAGGTACTGACGGCCGTCAGCCGTGAACCATCTCTTTGCCGAGTGCCGTGGGTCCCGGCACTCGGCAAAGTTTAACGTTTGCCGAGTGTCGTGGGCCCAGGCACTCGGCAAACTGTTGCCTCTTTGCCGAGTGCCACGCTGGCGCACACGGCAAAGAATGGCATCTTTGCCAAGTGTCTAGGCCACAGCACTCGGCAAAGAATACATACACTCGGCAAAATATTGTTCCAGAATGCAATAAACGTTTTAAATCGTACAACCTGGACCACAATCACAAAAAAATATCATATATCACATATATCAACCAAAACATCATCACATATCACATATTTGAGCCCGCATCATCACAAACTCAACATATCACATAGATGAGCTCCACCATTATCACAAACTCAACATATCCATAAAAAGGTCCACCATCATCACAAACACATCACATAGAGGTCCACGATCATCACAAACACATAATCCACCAACCGTCATCACAAAGTCCCACACGATCACGACACATAGTTATAGAAGTTGAAATAATATTACAAGTTTATTGATGAGGTGGCCACGGCGACCAAGCATTCGGCGGGGAGGGGTTGTTGGATCCCGCCGATTGATTCTGCACGAGCAAAGTAATAGAAGTATTTAAGTTGTAGGTTACTGCATATAAGCTAAAATGTGTATGTTAGAAGCATATAAGCTAAAATGTAATAGAAGTGACAAAATGTAGGTTACAAGCTAGCATAGCTAAACCCTTCAATTACTTCACTATATCTTGAAGGTAAGAAATTAAAGTACAAAAGATTTGAAGTGACTCACCGGAGTGCCTGCAGAAGGAGTGCCGGTAGGAGAAGTACCATCGAAGGCAGGAGGACCGCCGAAGGGAGGAAAACCGCCGAAGGAAGGAAGACCGCCGAAGGGAGGAGGACCGCCGTAAGAAGGTAGTGGTAGAAGAGGGAGTTGCCTTGGCTGTGGCACCGTACCATGAGTCTGCATGTAAGCGAACATCTGCGCCATCCGCTGGTCATTCCTCTGCCGCTCTGTCTCCAGCTTCGCATCCATCTCGGCCTGCATCCTCTGCCGCTCTTGCTCCAACTTCGCATCCATCTGGGCCTACAATATTTCATCGATCCCAATATTACAATGCAAGGCAATACCATGTACAAATCAATGAACAACGAATTAAACCAAGATTACCTGAATTTGCTCAATCTGGATCTGTGTAGCGCTAGGCCGTGGGCGTATGGGCGGAGCTGAGCCCGTGCTCCTTGCTCGGATGCTTCTTACCTCCACCCACCCTCATCACGACCTCTCCATCAAGGGGCTCGGTGCTCGGATCCCACTCTGGTCCATGGACCTCCCTTGCCGCTGAGGTGTACTCACTGAGGCGGCTGTGGACGGTAGCGTTGCTGTACGCCTCGGGCGGGTCCTCCGGGTTGTAGTCGATGTCGGCCGTCGCCTTGCCCTTGTGGGACAGAGCAAAGGCCTTCAACTGCCCGCAAGGCTGGCCACCATGTGCCGCCGACTGCAAGGAAAATAGAAAGATGATTAGAAGTTATGGAGAATATTAAGTGTTTAAATAAAGAAGTTGAGTTCACGTACCCATCTAGCCGCGTACTGGGAAAGGGTAAGGTTGCCTTGATGGTGTGGTGCCCCAGGCATCATCAAGCGCCGCTCCCGGCAAGCGTTGTGTGTCTCATGCCACTGGGGGTCGCACCATTTGTTGACAATATAGGACCAAGTGTTGGTATTTCTTAACGATCACAGATAAATCCGCAAGCGCACGGAGAATACCGCTGTAGCATTTCACCCGGGAGTATTCCAAGGTATCGTAATTTATAATTTCCACAGGGAAGACGATGGTCAAGAGAGTACTGTGCTCATAGTTAATGTCTACATTTAAATGGATCACGATCCATACAATGCTAAATAATAATATATGGGTAGTGTGACACACAAGAAAAGGATCAACTCTAATATACATCCATAGCTAAGTGGAGAAGAACAAAGAAAAGAGCTAAGTTCCTATTGTACTTCATTATACAGTGGCATAGTATACAACATACATATACATGTACATCAACTAAGGTTTAGGCATATGCACTCAAGCAAATTGGGCACCGGCTTACCCTGGTCTGCCAGGTGACTCCGGTCTACAGCTCTACGCCGTACCTGAACGTGGAGGGATACCGAGGACGGACAGGGCTGTCACCACCTACCGTCTACCTCAAACAATCCGTGGGGCACGAGGCATCCAATGTATTCTACCAACCCAAGCACCATGCTTGCATTGCTAAAACATTACTCTAAATCCCTAGCGATAGATCAGATCTAGAGCATAATCCTAAGGATCACTGGACTCATGCTTGGATATGCAAATACATGTAAACCCTAAGTATATACATGTCATGGTATACTATGTACTAGGACACGTGACAATAAGGCAATTATGTCCATACTGCCAGTCCTCTAGGCAATACTCACATAACAAGCATATGAATATCACACTAGCACTATATAAGAAGATTATAATTACTCTATTACATAAGCAAGTCAAGGGTCCACAACCAAACAAGGAACGCTTAACCAAGACAAGACTATATGAAAATAATAATATTATTAAATAGAATAAAGTCACAAAAAGAGAAAATGATACAAGAGCCATACCAGAATCTCCAAGAGGACTTGGGAACTAGAGTAGCTCTACTCTAAGCCTAACTCCACTAGAGCTTGGAGACTAAAACTAATGCAAGAGTGATTCCTCTACTTGGTGTGTGTTCTAACCGGCCGAGCACCCCTCTATTATAGCCTTAAATGAGAGGGGGGATTAAATAGAGCAAGTGAGAGTCGGCTGAGGCAGATTGGCCGCCAAGGTAGGCCGGCCGGCCTAGGTGGCAGGCCGGCCGGCCACACATTGTGGCGGTTGGCCACCGCCTTCCGTGTGTACGCTCCAGATTGCTTCCTGAGGTCGGTTCCGAAGTCGCCTAGCGCTTGGAGGCGGTTATGGTGGAGTAACCATCAAGTTTAGGCCCAAAAGCCCACCTGCGCGAAGTCGGTTGTTCATCCACCATGGAGGGCACTTGGGCTTGGTGTTTTGGCGTGTATGTGGCCCACTGGAGGAAGCTTGGGCCATTTGGAGACAAGTCCAGGCCGGCCGGCCTAGGGGGGTGGCCGGCCGGCCAACTATTTTCAGCATTTGCTGAAATCTTCTTCGTGGCATAACTTCTCCTCCCAAACTCCAAATTGGGTGAATCAAAAGTCTATTTTGACTATCTCGACGAGGGCTTCAATATGGCGATATCAAATTTGTCATTTGAATAATTATTTCATGATTTCCCATTGCCTCTTTGATTCGTCTCGATGTCGTGAGACAATATCTTCCAGATCAACCCATTTTCCTTTGAAATACACCTGCATAAAGAAATCTACCAAAACTCGTGGAACTTTATTAGTTTAAATAATTATGCGAATAAGAAATGCTAATTCTCGTTTATTTGTAGAAATGTTAGCGGTCAAAGCTGGTACTTAAAGACCGTCAACACCAAGCCGTCCAATGGTTGGCGCACCACCACGGAGGCACCTACACGTCAACAAGTATAGAACTATGAGAAGATCAAATTAAACGTACTTAATCTCATAAGAGTTCGGTATTCATGTTTACCTGCAGGTATTGCTCTCGGGTAAGCTCAATGGTTCGTGCCTCCTTTTTTCCACCTTCATGTGACGGCAGTAGCGTAGTAGGTTACGACGGCCTGGACGCGTGACTCGTAATACATGTCTCTGACGAGTTTACGACATGCATTGTTCGTCACACGAACCGCCAACGCCTCCTGCCTAGGCTCGCATCTGAAGAAATCCTGCATCAAGACGCAATGTACACTGTCATTATTTGAATAATATCCAATGAATGCGATGTATCGACCAATGCAGTGCAACGAAGACTTACCCACATCTCTTGCATCACCCTCTCCGCCTTGTGCTGAAAAACCCTGTTGTCCCAATCTGGGAGATCGGCGGTGTTTCTGTAGTGATCCCACGTGAGGGCCGGCACCAGCTTGCCGGCGTAGAGCTCCATGCCAGGGAAGTGTAGCCTGCACAAAAGACCCAGGATGCCATTGGGAAGGCGCTTGTGATCACCTGCTACGATCACGTCCCAACCCCTGTCCAAATGAAGACAAAATAATATAGTTATTGTGATGTTGAACATATGAAATAAGAAATTAGCGATAAAAATAGAAAATTACGTACCTAGGCGGTAGGGGTCGAACCATCGGCCGTCTCTCAGGAGGAATCGGCCGGGTCGGGAGCTGTGAGGTACCTCGCAACCACACACTCTGCAAGTCCTCGGAAGCGGAACCGGACCCCTCTCCCTCCGCCTCCTCGTCCTCGTCGTCCTCCTCAGAGCCCAATTTTTCCATCCGAGATTGTGAGATTGTTTAAAAAATTCAAATTTCAAAAATTAAGAAATTCAAATGTACTTTACGTCAAATTTCAAAAGTCGACAATTTGATTTCAAATAAAAAAGTTGTCAACATGACAGTTTCATAACTTCTCGGGATCTACAACATTTATTTTTAGTATTTCTCCATCCAAAATTGTTTCCAAAATTCAAATTTTCAAATTTGAGAAATTCAAACAATTTTTCCGTTGACAATTTGAATTCAAATAAAAAGTGTTCAACAGCAAAGATGTGTAACTTATGCAGATCTACAACTTTTATTTTGATCTTTTTTTAAAAAATAATATAGTCGCGTTGTCCACATATTCCAAATATCCTTCTTCGAGTTTTGGAAAACTATCCGGGAGCTTTAGGATTTGTGAACAAATTTACTAGCGCTTTGTCGAATGAAAAAAAACCAAAATAAAAAGTGTAGATGTTGTCAAAATATACAAATTTGCAGTTCAAAACTTTTTTATTTGAATTAATTTAGAGGCCTAAAAAATTCTTTGAAATAATCTTTGCCGAGTGTAATGGTGCAAACACTCGGCAAAGAAGCTATTTTGCCGTGTGCTGGCGTGGGGCGCTCGGCAAAGGAGCCTGTTTGTCGAGTTCCGCACTGGCACACTCGGCAAAAAATAAAAGTTTTGCCTTGTGTTCTATTTTGCTGAGTGCCCGGGCCCACCTCCTTCAACGGCCGTCAATAAAATCTAACGGGCGTCAAAGTTTGCCGAGCGCAATTTTTTGCCGAGTGCTGGATGGCACCTTTGCCGTGTGTCGGCCACGTGGCACACGGAAAAGTGTGATCTTTGCCGTGTGCCGGCCACGTGGCACTCGGCAAACCGTTGTCTGCCGGGTGCCAATGGTTTGCCGAGTGCGGCACTCGGCAAAGATTCTTTTTGCCGTGTGCCCGAGATAAAACGCTCGGCAAACGCTATGGCACACGGCAAAGGGGGGTTTCCCGTAATGTCTCTCTCTCTCTCTCTCTATATATATATATATATTTAGACAACAATTTTACATTTTAAGTACGTGTTGAATGCCCTACGTTTTTGACTAATAATTATATTAGAAAACTTCGATCAGGGATCTTGGAGATTCTGCTGGGCAAGTTCCCGGAGCTGGTCGACCTCACCGACTCCAACGGCAACAATGTCCTGCACTATGCGTCGTGGAAGGACAACATGCGCGCGGTGGAGTTGGTGCTCAACAAGCGCGCGGAGCTGGCCTACAAGGTGAATCACGACCAACAGTCTCCGCTGCATGTTGCCGCGCTCTACGGCTCAACGGGCGCCATCAAGGCCCTGCTCCGGCACTGGCCCGACGTGGCAGAGATGGTGGACGGCGCGGGCCGTAACGCCTTGCACGTTTCGGTCGCCAGCGGCAACGTGAACGCTCTCAGGATCCTGCTCCGCCGCATCCGCCCCGCGGAGTTGCTCAACCGACGTGACAACGACGGCAACACGCCGCTGCACCTAGCCGCCAACATGTCACGTGTTCAATCCACGCTGTATTTGTTGATGGACAGGCGCGTCGACCCCTGCGTCGTCAACCGCAACGGCCAGACCGCGCGTAGCCTCCTCGAGATTAATTCGGCCAGCCGCGGGATGGATATGTATGAGGCGTACCTTTGGAAGCGGCTCAAGCACTATGAGTCAATCAGGTGCCGCAATCGGCAGATGCCGCCGCCTGTTCTAGCCTTCCGCCCCCACAGGGTCCAAGGTCAGGAGGGCTTTAAGCAGAGTGTTGATATCCACCTCGTCATTGCCACACTCGTTGCTACCGTCTCCTTCGCGGCCATCTTCACCATGCCCGTGTTGACACTAGATTTTGGAAGTCCTTGGACACGTGGCGAGAAGATAAGGCAAGAGAAGATTGTGTCCGGAAAAGGGGCCACGTTGACCGGGGCAAGGAAAGATTTTGATCTATTGCGATTAGCGCGTTAGTTAAGATAGGAATAAAATTAGTCTTGGAACAAAAGTTAGGAGGAGTTGTGTTTGTTTCCAAGTCGGTTACCTCGGATGTATAAATATAAACCTAGGTGCTTGTAATCAGAATAATACACAATTCAATACAACTCTCGGCGTATCGCCAACCTGTTTTTCTCGATGGGTTTCTTGTTCGAGCGGGCTGCATCGGCACGATCTCCGCTAGGGCAGGGAATGCGTCACCCACGGATTATCTCGACCATCTAGTAACCTTCTCGTCTGGTGCTTTGATCGAATTATCTCACTGCATTGGGTTGATCGAATCTGCTAGTGTTGTCGGTTTAATTATCAGTTATCCGGTATATTATATCTATTTGGAACTGCTAGCAAGATCGACGTCGTTATTGCTGTCTCGGTTAGGTCCGATCCTACGCGACGTTTGTCTGACCAACATAGTATAAATAGATTAAATATATTCGTGTCATCTTAGATCGATTTGTCAGCTGGTCTTCCACCTAATTATTTCTGATAGAACCTTATTGCTGTCTCGGTTAAGTCCGATCCTACGGGTTTTATCGGAATAGTTCTGTGACGTGACTTGGCCGATAGGCCGATCTAGGGTTTGATCGGGACGAGCCGATTAGTTACCATAATCACTTTAGATTTGTTTATTGGTCGATCTTCCACCTAATTGCTTTAGTAATACCTTATTGCTGTCTCGGTTAAGTCCGATCCTACGGGTGTTGTTGGAGTGGTTCTGTGACGTGGTTGGCCGATAGATCGATTTAGAGTTTGATCGGAGTGTTTAGCCGATTAGTTATCACGCAGATCTTTGCTTATTGAAACCTTTATATTCATCATTGCATTGTTTGGCTGGTTACAATGTATTCCTTTAAATATCAAGATCTAGCTGATGGTTTGCCGTGATTTATTAGATCTGTTTCTTTTTACTGTTAAATAGCCGATGGAAAGAAGCCGATAAAGCATAGCCGATAGTTGCAGTCGATCGCTTACTTCTCCTTTGTTTATTGTTATCGACTGTTTCAGCGACACCTGAGTGTTGGCTATACATCGGCCTGTTTCTCGGGCCGATGACCAAGTGAATTTGACCTTCTTGTCCTTTTGTTAGTTTTCAGGAAAACTGACTGGCACGCTTCGGGATCCGCACGGCGTACAAGACTTGGTCCTGTACTGGAGTTAAGCAGATCTCCCAGGCCGTTTGTGTGTGATTTTCTGGTCAACAGCCCGGTGGCTATAACCAAACCGAGGGCACCGCCATCCACGACCATTCTTCCGCCTTCAAGATCTTCGTCATCTCCGACACAATCGCCATGTGCTCCTCCGCTTTCGTCACCTTGGTCTACCTTTGGGGCTTGCAGGACCCCATCAGATTTAAGCTCGATCTCATCATGTGGGCCTCTAGAGGCAACATCATTGCATGCTTCTCGATGCTCGTCTCGTTTGTGGCCGCCGCCTACATCACCATAGAGCCCAAAGTGCGGTGGCCTGCCTACGTCGTCATTGCCATGGTTGCTAGCACCCCGGCCGCTGTCTTCCTT
This sequence comes from Eragrostis nindensis, assembly GCA_012490785.1. Lineage (NCBI taxonomy): Eukaryota > Viridiplantae > Streptophyta > Magnoliopsida > Poales > Poaceae > Eragrostis > Eragrostis nindensis. Next base: position 1,636,703 of record JAAXCT010000046.1, on the reverse strand, counting down.
GCATTAGGCAAGGAGGTATTATTTTATTTCCCGTTATAATTTTGTGTTATATAACTCTCCGGGGTGGTCAAGAATATTGGAAGAAATGTTAAGCGCGTGCGAGAGTAGCATGCCATATGCAATCAAACCAAGTTTATTTCCTTTGCAGCAGATGAGAACTGAAAACTGTGTCAGAAATATTCCTTAGTCTTCACATGTTCATTCATGTTTCTGTATGACTTGCCGCTTTGCTGACGGATCATACGCGTTTGTGGACTGTACGAGTGTCTCCATCAACCACGACGGATGAAATCAAGGACGGGTTTTCTCAAGTGATTGATGCAATTTTATAGTAACTGCATGTTGCTTCCTTTTACTCCTGTTGTTGTTCTGTACTTCTTCTCACATCACTTTGCAACTTGTTTACAAGTGATAAGTCATGTTGAGATGTGCCATGGTTTTTGCAATAGTGATGTGTAATTGACATTGTGTTGATTTTAGAGTTTGATTTGAAATGCGAAATTTTGATGATTGCTGTTGATGACTGTTAAGTCTCGTTTTCAGCCGTCAAATAGCTCAATAAATAAAGGAGAACTAACATTTCTTACACTCATACTTAGGCTAAATATCGGAATTCCACTTGTACCTCTAGAATCTTGTGTGTGGGTAGATTATGACAGAAAACATGAAGAATCGACTGGCCGGCCTGTGGCGAGGCGGTCCCCGTGGCCCATCTTTGGCGAGGCAGTTCCCACCGCCTTCCCAACGTCGGTCCAGTGTGGGACCCAGCATTGAATGCCGCAAAACCGCCTCTACAACCTACCTAAAGAAAGTACAAAAAGAGGGGTACCCCCATCTCCAACACACACCAAGAAGCAATTTACCTCTCACACATTGTTCTAGTACTTAGTGTAGTCGAGAATAGGCTAGTAATGAGCTACTCATAAGTTCCTCAAGTCCTTTGGAGGCTTTTGGGTATACTTCTTGTACCCTTTTATCCTCTTTGTAAGACTTTGTACCTTAGTAATGGAATCATCTTCTACATATAGCGTTGATTCATGTTCTAGCTGTGTGATCATGAGTTCTTGCTCAAGTTCTAGAATGCTAGTTATGTGTTCTTGTTTAGTTCTTCACCGGTGCTTTAAAGTATGTTTATCTAGGCTAGTCGATCTATGCCACGGAATCGGTTTAGTGTTCACCTCGGTGGTTGCTCTAAACTTAGCATGTCAATCCGTAGGGTTGGTGTTCCGAGTATGCTACCCCCTGGAAACCGATGCCTGTACTAGTATCTCATCAACATGCATCCACTGCTGCCCATCCGTACTGCTCAAGGACAAAACGGCTTCAGAGTCAGACATCTCTCCTCTCCTCCGCCATTCGATCACATCAACCGAATCGAGGCGCTAGTGGTGGATTTACAATTTACATCAACGCGCTCAATCTATCACCGAACGCCGTGAAGGCTCTGCACCACGGGCTAGGAAGCCTTCCTCTATGCTCCAAGTACGGCGACACGTTGTTCGGGCATGATGCCGTGAAGTGTCTCTACCCCACTAACTGTAACTCGCTGCCGTGGAGCTGGCAGAATTGGTCGGGCATGATCATGCAGTGATAAGCTCTGATGACGACGATGTGGCTACCGAGGCTGCTCTATCAAGGCGATGGAACACCCTAGACCGGACGCCATGATGGCGCTCATGGATTCTTTCACGCCCGAACTCGAAGCCAAGCTATGTGACGTCCTGCCTGCGAAAGGCCACGAGCTCTCGGCCATAAATAAAAGAGAAAAGTCCTATTTGCCTCCCTCAACTATTGGGGGTACCGCAATTTTCACCCCTAACTATAAAACCAAGCACCTGATACCCTAAACTCATCACCCCGGTGCAATTCACCTCCCTGGGCGGTTTTGAGAGCGGTTTTGTCCTACGTGGCAATGTGGGTCCCACATGTCAGGTGCCACGTCATTTTTTCTTTTCTCTCTCTTTTCTTCTCTCTTCCTCCTCGTGCTGGTTCAAAGGGGCATTTCATCAAACACCTTGCACGCAGCACGTTTCTTCCTCCGCCGCCTGCCGCCACCACCCTATGCACCGCGGCCTCGCGTCCTCGGCGGCTGTCATCCTCCGCCGCATGCCACCACCACCTGATGCACCGCGGCCTTGCGCCCTCGGTAGCCGGCGTCCTCCGCCGCCTCCCCGCGCCCCTGCTACGCTGCTGCCATTGTCCGAGCGTGCTGCCGCTCTCCCCGACGCGCCGCTCGACCACGCGCGCTGCCGCACATCTGGAGGTGCCGCCGCTGCTCCACGCGGCCCCGTGCCTCCTGCGCTGCTCGGCCTCTCGCCCCACCCCACGCCCACCCGACCCGGCACCGGCACGCTACCGCCCAATGGAGGCGCCTCCGCTCCCCGCCCGCCACGCGCCTGTTGACGGCTCTTAGACCCAAATTTTACCCGGCAACTAGCTGCACTTTTTATAATGAAACAATCACCAAAAGTAGACTTAGGGCTTTAAACTAATGATTTCCACAAGTCTTGGTGAATTTGTGAGTGCAGCTGCAATTCATAGGAAAACGGGGAAAAAAAGCATAAAAGGCCCATCCTGGAAACACCAATTTTCCCCGGCATAAAGAATTATACAAATAAAGCCCAACTCCCAATAAAAAGGCTTCAAGACCACCCATAGCAGGTGGATCAGAGGAGAAGGCAACCAGGGGAACCAACCTGAGAAGGCCCAGGCCCAGAGGGGCCAGCCACAGGTCGGCCGACCCCAAACCCTAGGTCGGCCGACCCCCTGTGGTGGCCCCACTGGCCCATCTTCCTATGGCGGTTCACAACCGACGTACCAAGGTCGGTTCAGCCTGCAATCAATGCCCCAAAGTCAGGAACCGCCTCAAGTTGCCGACCTTCTTGGGCTATAAATAAAGAGGTACCCCCCTCCTCCAAAGCACATCACAAGAATCCCAAGAGGAGAGCACCACTCCCACATCTCAGGCCTAGAGCCTCTTGTACAGTAGTAGAATAGGGGAGAGGGCAAGGATCAAGAGAGGGATAGCTTTGTTTTAGTTATTTCCTTATCTTGTACCTTGGCGGATATTTATCTTATTAATAGTTCATCGTTCGTTCTTCGTTCATTCGTCGTTCGTTCATAGTTCATCGTTCGTTCTTCGTTCGTTCGTCGTTCGTTCATCGTTCGTCGTTCGTTCTTGGTTCGTTCATCGTTCGTTCATCGTTCGTCGTTCGTTCATAGTACGATCGTTGTTCTTATTCATTAGACTAGTATTCGTGGTGATATTGATCTAGCAAGCTTTACATACTAGTCGTTATTCTTGTTATACTTGTTTACGGGATCATCGCTCCGCGAGGGGTGCTCTAGCCTTCCAGATTGGTACCAGGACCGGAGTTAGAGTAGTAATCAACGGCATAGACGTGGTGTCTAAGCTAGAGGTTACCTTTGTTTGCAGCGTGCCCCACGGTTTGTAGAGGTAGGCGGCAGGTGGTGACAGCCCTGTCCGTCCCTTGTAATCCTCCACGTTCGGGTTCGTCGTAGAGCTACAGGCTGGCGTGACTTGGCAGACCAGGTCTATACCAGTGCCCGAAGTAAACGAGTAGAACTTGAGTGCGATCGTCCTGCGGGACAGCTAGATCTTTATTCATCCTCTCAATCCTATACTACTACTATTCTTGTTGTCCTTGGGTAAAACTAACCTTGCTGCAGATTATCACCGTTCCTTGGGGAAAACAAATACGATACCTTGGAATACTCCCGGGTGAAGTGCTACAACGGTATTCCGTGCGCTTGCGGATTTATTCGTGGTGTAAGAAATACCAACAAGCATTTCTGGCGCCGTTGCCGGGGAACGGTTGCTAATTCTGTAGCGGACCAGGTTTGCCCTCGTAACTTATCTTTACATTTCCCGTTCAATTAAATTAGAAAAGAAAAAAAATACACACATGGAGTCATCACCCACAATTCAATCTTTTTCCACTCCACGCGGCGAGCTCTTAGAGCCACCATGTTCATCTCAACTTGTTGTTTCAACAAGCTATAAGCTCTGCCCCAATTTTATTTCTTTGATCAAAGGACTTTCTTTCTCTGGTCTTAAACATGAAAATCCTTTTGAACACTTGCGAGAGTTTGAGCAATTGTGTGCATGCCGATTGATCAATGGCATGACACATGAAACTTTAAAGTGGAAATTGTTTTCCTTCTCTCTCAATGGGAAGGCGAAGCAATGGTACACTTACACCGCTAAGAGAGTGAACGGTGATTGGAAAGAATTGCGAGACAAATTTTGTCTAGCATTTTTTCCCGTATCTCGTATCACTGCTCTACGCGCGGAAATAATTAACTTTCGCCAAGAGGAGGAAGAAACCCTTAGTGCGGCATGGATACGGTTCTGTTCATTAACAGACTCCGGTCCAGAGTTATTGCTCCCAGAACCCGTTCTTTTGCAACATTTTTATTCAGGGTTGAGCAAAGACACCGCACTTTATCTCGACACGGCTGCCGGTGGTTCTTTTTCTCATAAGACCATAGCGGAAGCAAAAGATTTGCTAGAAAGAATTATTGAAAATGCACCTTTTTCCGCTGAAATACCCGAGGAGCCGGAGTCAAAAGATGAGGAACTCATTGTGGAAACACAACAAAAGGTGTCTACCTTGGTAGACCCAACATCCGAGTCCTCATCTGATTCACGAACAATGACAGAGGATGATGAACCTCTTGAGTTCCCATTTGAGTTTGAGGAAAAAAATTTCGAAGATTTTGGAAACACCTCGAACTATTTGTTTCAAAAGAGATCGCCTATTCCTTTGCCACCTCCCGAACCAATTGAAAAAGAATATCTTGTGGAGACTGTTCGGGAGCTTACTTCAATCATGAGCGATGAATGGTTGAGGGAGAATGAGCTATCCATGGATATCATTCGGCTCTGCCCCCCCTCAACCAACATATGCTGCTCCATCAAAGGAACCAAGGTGAATGCACTCTACAACCCTCTTGTTGGTGCCAATATCCTCTCCGACACATACGCGTTGTCAATCTTTGGCAACCGACCATGGACATCAACAAACAAGCTCTTCAAGCACCCATTAGGCCATACTCTTGAGAGTTTGGGGATTGTCAGAGATGTAACTCTCTATCATGAAGACTTTGAGGTTATCATGGATTTCTACGTCTTCGAAGTTCCAGACTTCGACATAATGATAGGGCATCCTATAGAAAAATTCCTCATTGATGCCCCATCATTCGGAAACCTCGACTTCACCCTCGGAAAAGAGTCATTCTCCATACCAATTACCACCTCACGAAACACTCTTTCCGATGAACCACTTGAGGAATATCAAGTGGAGGAGGTCATGGCCATTTTTCCTCACATGGACCCCGAGTTGGCTTTGGAAGAAGATGCACAAGACTTTATCTTAGAAGAAGCCGACTCAGAGGACACTTTCGAGCTACCACAAGCCACACCACCGCCACGACCTCCCATTGATCTCAAAGCGCTACCTCCCGGTTTGCGCTATGCCTTCTTGCACGGAGATCCGCAAGCTCCCGTCATCATAAGTGACAAGCTTTCGGAAGAAGAAACCACCAAACTCATAACCGTGCTTGAAAAACATCGCTCCGTTCTTGGCTACTCACTTGAAGACCTAAAAGGGATCAGCCCCGCTCTCTGCACCCGTCGCATTCCCACAGATCCTGAAAGTACACCTTCAAGGGAGCCTCAAAGGAGGCTGAACAATGCGATGAGAGAAGTTGTGAAGAAACAGGTCTTGAAGCTATTACACGCCGGGATCATCTATCCTGTTCCTCACAGTGATTCAGTGAGCCCCGTACAAGTGGTACCCAAGAAAGGAGGTATGACGGTTGTTCATAATGATAAAAATGAACTTATTCCTCAACGAACCGTCACGGGGTGGCGAATGTGCATTGATTACCGAAAACTTAACAAGGCCACAAAGAAAGATCATTTTCCGCTGCCCTTCATCGATGAGATGTTGGGAAGGTTGGCAAATCATTGTTTCTTTTGTTTCCTTGATGGGTATTCGGGATATCATCAAATTCCCATCCACCCCGACGATCAAAGAGTTACCCATAAATGACTTCCTACGCGACGACATGCTACTAAAAATGACGGATTCGCACCCTTGGTACGCCGACATCGTGAACTTCATCGCCACAGGATACGTACCACCAGGGGCGGATAAAAGAAGATTGATATACGAAAGTCGTCGTCATTTATGGAATGAACCATACCTTTACCGTGTCTGCACCGATAGACTGCTTAGGCGATGTGTGCCCACTCCCGAGAGCACACAAATCATTGAGAAATGCCATGCAGCCCCATACGGTGGACACTATGGTGCCTTCCGTACCCAAGCAAAGATCTGGCAAAGTGGATTCTTCTGGCCAACCATGTACAAAGATACAAAAGAATTCATTAGAAGATACCCGCAATGCCAGAGATTTGGAGGCATCACAGCACGAGATGCAATGCCCCTCACATACAACCTCCAAGTCGAACTCTTCGACGTATGGGGCATTGACTTCATGAGACCATTCGTGAAGTCCCAAGATTGTGAGTACATATTGGTGGCGGTGGACTACGTATCCAAATGGGTAGAAGCTATGCCATGCCGAGCGGCAGATTCCAAACACGCTCGCCGGATGTTCCACGAGATTATCTTTCCAAGGTTTGGAACTCCGAGAATGGTGATAAGCGACGGAGGGTCTCACTTCATTGATAAGACCTTCCGTAGCTTTCTAAGAGAGCTTGGAGCAAAGCACAACATTGCCACTCCATACCATCCCCAAACAAATGGGCAGGCCGAAACATCCAACAAACAAATCAAGCGGATCCTGCAGAAAACAGTCTTGGAAATGGGGAAGGGATGGAAGAACAAGCTACCCGATGCACTATGGGCATATAGAACAGCCTACAAAACACCCATAGGCATGTCACCATACCAACTCGTCTATAGAAAAACGTGCCATTTGCCAGTCGAGTTGGAACATAAGGCATATTGGGCCATGAGGACTTGGAACATGGATATGAAAGGAGCTGGGTGGAGAAGAAAAATGGAGATAGCTGAGTTGGAAGAATGGAGAGACAAAGCATATCACAACTCAGCCATCTACAAGGAGCGTACAAAGCGCTGGCATGACCGGCGAATAAAAATAAAAGAATTCAAAGTTGGAGATAAGGTGTTGCTTTTCAACTCAAGGGTAAAGCTCTTCGGGCACGGAAAATTGAGAAGTAAATGGGACGGGCCATACACCATCATCGACACGTCGACTCATGGAGCAATCACACTCCAAGACGACGGAGGTAATATATTCAAGGTAAATGGCCAGCGTCTTAAAATTTATCTTGAGCCCGAAGCAAATAAGGAATTCGATGTCATGCACTTAATTGATTTAAATATCTTCTCGTGACCTCTGCATCGAAATATCCTTCTATACCCTGAGTATCCCGATCATACCTTTCCCAACAAAGCTCCACGAAAAATAGAAAGGCCAGAGCCTGCCAAGGCAGGTCGGCCGACCTGGCTACCAGGGTCGGCCGACCCCCTCTGGCCGACTCTGCCTTCCATCCTTTGCTCATTCTGCCATCCAGGCTTTCCTTGTCTCGTCCAGCTATGCTTTGGAAATAAATCCTTCTTTGCTTCGCCGGGAAGGGGGTGAAACCGCTATAAAATCAAACCATTACACCCCCTCTCCATTCATCTCTTCCAAGCTCCACTCCTCGAACCAAAACCTTCACCTTAGTCATAAGCGAAAAGAGCGACGCCTCTTCCATCTGCACAGAGAATAAGGGCAAGGAAGAAAAGCCCTATTGGGTGGCCGATGCCGAGCGTCTTGAAAGATGCGCTAAAGCCCTAGGAAAAGCCCACCTCAAGATTAGGAGCTTGGAGCAAGAGGTGGCCCGAGCAAAGAAGGAGAATGGCGTCCTCCAAAACCTCTACAACAATCTTTTGCATGAGAGGATGCAAGACGAGGCCCTCATCAAAACTCTCTCCAAGAAGTGGGCACAAGTTGATCTGGCCCTGGAGGTGATAGAAAAGGATTAAGAGAGGCCAAATAAATAGAATAAAAACGCTAGGCGCTTTAAGTTTTTGTTTCTAATCGATTAGGTTTACATGTAATGCGCCTATCAGTTTTTAATTCAATCAATGATAGTGCTCCCCGGGCTTGCATACCGGTAGAGCAATATTTGTGTTTCCATGTTTTTGTCGTTTTTTGAAGGAAACAGGCAAAAAGACAAGTGTGGGGGGGGGGGGGGGGGGGGGGGGGGACATCGCCATATCTGGAACAATCACGACCAAATCATCCAGAATCATACGAGGCAACTCAGGAGCGTCCACCACGCGAAACATCAGCACCAGTGGGGTCCAGGCCAGGTCGGCAGACCCCACCAGGAGGGTCGGCCGACCCCAGGTGGTCCCCACCAGGGCCCAGCCTCCTCCTGCCTCCTGAGTTTGCACCACACTTCCACTTTTTGCCTGCTACACCGTCAAGTTTATTCTGATAATCTGAAAATAAATAAAACTTGACGCACTAATCTTTGGGAAAATCTTAAATGATTTATCTTTTGCCCACAACTCTACCTCTCGCATTCATGGACTTGCACACTTGTTATTTCTCGCTTCATCGCTGATTGCTTGTGAACACCTTATCATTAGGAACCCATGTTTTTCCCAGATAATTGGCATGTGAGATATGGTTTGTCGAAATGATCTTTGCTTAACCTTCAAGTCCTTGGGAATTTATCTTTATGAAAACCAAAAATTCCATAGTATGATGCTCCTCACTTGATTATATTTTCCTACCGAGGCCAAAAACTCTACATGAATACTTTGATAGCTTATAAGCTACTAGTTGTCGATTTGAGCTTTGTCAAATTCTTGGACCCTAGTGAGAAGCTTGTCATACTCTTTTGATCAAGATCACGTACACTCCACCTCACATGCTACACTTCTACACTGGAAGTTGAGCATTCCATCATCCATCCACCAAAATAAGTGCTCCAAAAAGATTTGTTACCTTTCTCTCTCAAAAATATCATCGGAGACATGGCTATGCAAGAAGAAAAAGAATAATCCCTGCTCATACAAAAGTAGAGCATGATAAAAAAAAGAAAGAAAAAAAAGAAATGATGAGAAAATGGTGAAAAAGAAAAAGAAAAAGGTATGATAGCCATGTCCTCCTCAAAAATTCAAAAGAGAGAGAAGGTAGCATCATAAAAAGGAGTACAAATATTTTTCCACTCCATACCACCACACACATGCACATCTTGATCAGATTGTATGACTTGATTTCTCTATTGGATCCAGTCTTTGACTTGGCAAAATAAGAGACACTAGTATGCTCCACTTTACCCTACCTTGAGCTCCACAAAAGCCTGATCAAACACAAGGAGGGAAGAGGCAAAATCATGGCCCTTGAAAGGAGAATACATAAACACCATGAGCGACTTGAGAGAGTCACTTGAGGAGCAGAAACTATGTTTTTATTTCTGAAAATTATGCAAAAATCCCAAGGTACTTGACAGGGAAGGCGAGGTGATTTGAGACATGACCGTTCCACTTATCAATCATCCAAGGAATACATGCTAGACACCTCAAAGTTCACAGGTATGAAGTGTGGCTTGCAATAACTTGTGTGCAGGCTCTCATTTATGAGGATGAGTATCTCCCGCCTTATGCTCGCAACTTTACTCGAGGACGAGCAAAGAGCTAAGTGTGGGGGAGTTGTTGACGGCTCTTAGACCCAAATTTTACCCGTCAACTAGCTGCACTTTTTATAATGAAACAATCACCAAAAGTAGACTTAGGGCTTTAAACTAATGATTTCCACAAGTCTTGGTGAATTTGTGAGTGCAGCTGCAATTCATAGGAAAACAGGGAAAAGGAAGCATAAAAGGCCCATCCTGGAAACACCAATTTTCCCCGACATAAAGAATTAGACAAATAAAGCCCAACTCCCAATAAAAAGGCTTCAAGACCACCCATAGCAGGTGGATCAGAGGAGAAGGCAACCAGGGGAACCTACCTGAGAAGGCCCAGGCCCAGAGGGGCCAGCCACAGGTCGGCCGACCCCAAACCCTAGGTCGGCCGACCCCCTGTGGTGGCCCCACTGGCCCATCTTCCTATGGCGGTTCACAACCGACGTACCAAGGTCGGTTCAGCCTGCAATCAATGCCCCCAAAGTCAGGAACCGCCTCAAGTTGCCGACCTTCTTGGGCTATAAATAAAGGGGTACCCCCCTCCTCCAAAGCACATCACAAGAATCCCAAGAGGAGAGCACCACTCCCACATCTCAGGCCTAGAGCCTCTTGTACAGTAGTAGAATAGGGGAGAGGGCAAGGATCAAGAGAGGGATAGCTTTGTTTTAGTTATTTCCTTATCTTGTACCTTGGCGGATATTTATCTTATTAATAGTTCATCGTTCGTTCTTCGTTCATTCGTCGTTAGTTCATCGTTCGTCGTTCGTTCTTGGTTCGTTCATCGATCGTTCATCGTGCGTCGATCGTTCATAGTACGATCGTTGTTCTTATTCAAAAGACTAGTATTCGTGGTGATATTGATCTAGCGAGCTTTACATATGTAAGCTTCATGACCATTGGAGCTAGGGAAACCCCAAGGTATGAATGTTTTGGTGATTGGATGAGAACCATGAATGTGACTAACACTATTTGTGAGATCTTATAGGTCACATACAAAGAAAGCTCCGTCCGTTGGTGGTGAACGCCAATACGCCATGAACTTATTGACAAGGATGATTGGTTGCCTTCATCTACACAAGAACGGACTTGATGGAGTCGCGGAGAAGACATGGATCAAGGCTAAGGACATGCTAGATCCAAGCGAGTGTTGCTTGGTTAGATGTTAGCTTGAGTCCATAGGAAAAACCGGACTATCAAGAGGGTTTCAAGGTGGTTCTCTTAGTACACACTAGTTATAGAGATCATTGGATGCATGGTGAGTCTCTCAGGGGCTAGGGTGGCAGAAGAGAGTTGAAGGAACCAAGAAGATCAAGTGTTGAAGAAGAAGATCAAGAAGAAGATCGAAGCTGCAAAGGCAGAAGAGACCGGACAGTACGGTCAAGTAGACCGTACAATACGGTCTACAGAGGAGTTCCAGACAGAAGAGCTTAAGTTTCTGGAAGTTGGAGAAATAGAGACCGGACAGTTGACCGGACAGTACGGTCCTAGGGACCGGACAGTACGGTCTCTATTGGAGGGATCCAGACAGAGAAGCTGAAGTTTCTGGAAGTTGAAGAATGAAGACCGGACAATTGAGAGGATGGTACGGTCATGGAGACCGTACAATACGGTCTTACAGGAGAAGAGCAACAGAGAAGGAGAAGTTTCTGTTGGCTGAAGAAGAAGTGGAGACCGGACAATACGGTCCTAGAGACCGTACAATACGGTCTGGTTTGAGATGATGAACAGCACTCCCTGGACGCCAGTCTGGTAGAGACCGGACAATACGGTCAGATGGAGACCGGACAATACGGTCCTATTGTACGGTCCTTACGCAGACTGGGTACTTTTGGACAACGGCTAGTTTGAGGTTGGAGGCCTATATATAGTCGGTTGTTTACCTCTTTGAGGTGCTCTTGGACCCAGGAAAGAGGGGAGGTGCTGCCAAGAAGCCAAGAGGAAGAAGTGTGAAGCACTTGAGAGGGATTTGGAGTGATCCTAGTGCTTGAGAGAGTAGCAAGTTGCATCCTTTGATCTCTAGGCTAGTGTGGACTTGAGAGAGTCATCTAGGGCTGTTACTCTTGGTCTATGGCAAGGCCTAGACCGGTTAGGCGTCCGTGTTGAGCTGTCCAAGGAGATTGTGGAAGTCGACACAAGTTTGTACGGTCTTGGAGCTTCCCGTGCGAAAGAAGCATCACTAGTGGAGCGCCCTTTGGCACGCATCAAGTGCGGAGCCTTACCTCCGGAAGAGTACCCGGGATCGAGCCCGGCGGGACGTGCCCGCGACTTCACTCGGAGGGTGAAGTGTGCTCTAGGAGGGATCGCCATCGAGCGGAGGGACGGGGTCGAGACTCCGGCGGGAGTGACCCAACGTGGAGTAGGGGAAGGCGCCATCCTTCCGAGACCACGGGAAAACATCATGAGCATTCTCTATCCCTTCTCCTTTACTACTCGCATTTACTTATCGCACTTCATATGATTGCTTGTAGTACTTGAGTTGTGCTCATATCTTGCTTGTGTGTTTACCTTGGTACCTACTAGCTTCACTAGGTTTGCTTGATTACCTTGCTCGTGTGCTTACTTGTTATAGCCTATCTAATAGCTCTAAGGACTCTACTTAGTGTGCCTAGTATCTTGGTTTGCCTTGTCTCTAGTTATCTTGTTCCTTGCCTTGCCTAGCTTAAGTCTTCCGCTATCTATCTTGTGCTAGGTTGCTAGTGTGGTGTGATTGTGTTATCTATATGCACTAGCTTAATAGGTTAAGGATACTCCTTAGTGTGCTTTACCTTGTTACTAGAACTACTCGCTAGGAGTTGCTTGGGTGCAAGTGTTTGGAAATAGATTCTAGAGTGCACCGATTCACCCCCCCTCTCGGTCACACGATCCTTACAACATACTAGTCGTTATTCTTGTTATACTTGTTTACGGGATCATCGCTCCGTGAGGGGTGCTCTAGCCTTCCAGATTGGTACCAGGACCGGGGTTAGAGTAGTAATCGACGGCATAGACGTGGTGTCTAGGCTAGAGGTTACCTTTGTTTGCAGCGTGCCCCACGGTTTGTAGAGGTAGGCGGCAGGTGGTGACAGCCCTGTCCGTCCCTTGTAATCCTCCACGTTCGGGTTCGTCGTAGAGCTACAGGCTGGCATGACTTGGCAGACCAGGTCTATACCAGTGCCCGAAGTAAACGAGTAGAACTTGAGTGCGATCGTCCTGCGGGACAGCTAGATCTTTATTCATCCTCTCAATCCTATACTACTACCATTCTTGTTGTCCTTGGGTAAAACTAACCTTGCTGCAGATTATCACCGTTCCTTGGGGAAAACAAATACGATACCATGGAATACTCCCGGGTGAAGTGCTACAACGGTATTCCGTGCGCTTGCGGATTTATTCGTGGTGTTGTTGACGGTCGTTAAAACATAAATGACCGTCAACTTATCGGCGAATAAAAGGTATGCAACAATGTTTCTTGCATTAAACTAATAAAGTTCCACAAGTTTTGGATGTGATCTTGTTTTGCAAGGTATATAGGAATATTGGTGCAATTGTGCTTACAATCATGGATAAAAAGCAAATATACAAAAAGCACAAGATCAACAAGGTCATGCTCGGACATCTCGACAACATTCAAAGCAAGAAACAAGGAATGACTTGGAAATCAAAGAATAAATATTCAAATGAGAAATTTGATCCCTCCATGTCAAAGGCCTCATCAAGATAGTCGAAATGGACTTTTGGATCACCTAATTCGGAGTTCGGGAGCAGGAGTTATGCCTCGCGCAAGATTGGAGGAAAAGCAGGAAAAAGCAGGCCGGCCGCCCAAACTCCAGGCGGCCGGCCCAAACCAAACTCCAACCGCCTCAATCTTGCTCCAGTCGGTTCCAGAGGCGGTCACAAGCCACTTGACGCACCCGCCAAGCCAAGGGGACGTCGGCAAGAAGGAATATTCCACGAAATGCTCCAAGACCTTCTCCACTCTCCCAAGGCAACTCAATTATAAATAGAGGACCCCTCCCCTCACTCCAACCTGCACCATCACACTTGAGAAGAGAAGATCCAATGTACGGTCACGCTCTTTCTCATGGAAGATCATTCCACTTGTGTAGTTTAGAGTAGGCTAGTTGGTCATGGGAGTTAGAGTAGAAGTGAGAGCTTCCCTCGGAGTTCCGGAGTTTTCTTCGGATATTGGGTAAAGCTCTCTTGTATCTTTTCTTCTTGATATTAGTTAATATAATTATTTTTGCTATTTATTTATTTTCTCATTTATTTATTTTAGTTTTTCTTTTAGTTTACATTTATTTATTTAAGTGATAATTATAGAGAAATTCTTGTGTTGGTTCCACGTCTGTGTATGATAGGTCTATCTGCATGGGTTGTTTGCACCGTAAATGCTTACACAATCCACATAGATTTATTATGCATGGTTGGCTTGCTCTTTTACGTTGGAGTAAGTTATCTAGGATAGTTGCTTGTATGGTTCAAGGAATTATTCCTAGGCGTGAGTGTGCACCCACCCCATGGAGGATGGTAGCCGCGAGTGTATGTGACAGCTACACCGGTCTCTGTAATCCACCACGTCCGGGTTGGACAGGTAGGGCCTAGACGCGGTCCGTTGCCTGGATACGTTGAACTTAGTTTCCGAGTTGCGTGTCTTGGCGCGGCCGTGCCCCGATGCGCTTGAATGTATCTGTAATGAAAGCTTAAATAGATATTTGTAACCCCTAGGCTGATACCCTTCTTCTCGTTGTCCTCCCAGTTGACTAGTTCTATCTCTTTATCTTCATATGGAATCCTTGCGTGTGTTTGATTGCCACCCATCATATCTTCCATCTTTACCCATGTTTTGGTCTAGTTTGTAAGTTATAAATAATAGATGTTTCCTTGTCAATTCACGATATTCTTATCCCTGCTTCCCTGTGGAAAATATAAATACGATAACCTTGGAATACTCCCGGATGAAGTGCTACAATGGTGTTCCGTGCGCTTGCGGAAATTAAATTTAATCTTTTTGCGTAAGAAACGCCAACAGGTGTAAGAAATACCAACAGCGCCCCCAGCCGCCGCTGCTCGACACGGCCTAGCGCCTCCTGCGCCACCCAGCCTCACGCCCCCGGCCGCCGTTGCCGAACGTGGCCCCGCGCCTCTGGCTATCGCCAGTGTCCCCCGGCGGCCGCTGCCATCCGACGCGTCGCTCGACACGGCATCGCACCGCCACACCGCCACCCCTCGCGCCTCGATGAGCTTGCGGAACGTGTAGGGCAGCTGGTCGACTGGTCGACGAAAGCGGCGCCGTCGCGGGCGCGGGGCGGCTCGATGCCCTGGGCGCAGTCCGGCGGCGAGGCTGGTGGTGGCGACGGTGAAGGAGTAGGCGATGGAAGGAAAGGAAAGAGAAGAAGAGAGAGAGAAAAGAAAAAATGACATGGCACCTGACATGTGGGACCCACGGTGCCACGTAGGACAAAACCGTTCTCAAAACCGCCCAGGGAGGTGAATTGCACCGGGGTGATGAATTCAGGGTATCAGATATCCGGTTTTATAGTTGGGGGTGAAAATTGCGCTACTCCTAATAGTTGAGGGAGGCAAATTAGACTTTTCTCTAAATAAAATCTCCAGGTTACAGTCTTCAAAAGTGATCTTACCAGCAGGCATCATCAAGTCGCCATCGCCTCAAATAACCATGCACCAAGGGGCCCTGGCAGAGATAGCATTACAGAAAAGGGCCTTCAAAAGGAAACAAAGGTTCGTCATGGAGGAAATCGAATTCTTATTGGTAATACATATGAGGTTCACACCATCTGTGTAGTGGAAAGAATCGATCTTCGTCACAAGCAGAAAATCTACCACGTCAACTTCTTGGCTACCAGAAAGGATGCCGATGATGGCAATCAATTAGTCCCCTGCATACTCTTCTTTGCAAGATTGTTCATGGTGTTTCTCATAGGGGATATGGGAGAACAATTCATGTGAAAAGAACTGGAAGCGGTCATTCTGCTGCCCTGTGACCATTTCAGTAGTTCTTGGTAAGTACATTGCATGCAAACAAAATCTTGGTCAAAAATTGAAGCCTTGATCATAGTTGGCTGAATTTTGTTTTCATTTGGATTGCTCGCGCTGAAGGTCGTTGCTTTTCCTGCGAGTTTCGAAGGGCAAAAATCGTGCACCCCATTGGCATTGGCTAGGAGTACTATGGTCGACAATAGAAGACCTATGTTGACTTCGCGAACTATATCAGCACGTCAACTCATACCGTTTGCAACTATGATATGGACTCTGATTACGTCTACTTTGACTCTCGTTGACACTGAACTCGTCATGTACCTGAATTAACGTGCCAAAGAAAAAAGAAGAGATGACCGAGGAAGAAGCTTATCAGGCCTTTATGAACGAATTAAATATTGTGCGGGTTAATCTGATGAGATCGGCTAATTCTTAGTGACCTGAAATTTTGTTATTCTTCGGCTGTACAGAGGTGGTTATATGTTGTAGTGTTGATATTTGTGTGCAAAATGACATCTCGTGTCTCTGTTTAATGTTTATTGTGTGAGCATAGTTATTCTGATTCTGCTGTTTGATTCTTTCTACGATCTGAATCTGAATGGTGAATGAAGGAATGCTGAGAGGTATTATTATTGAAACATAGCAATGCAAACTTCCTCGATCTTCTCTCTTGTTTATGAACCATGATATTTATTCTAGGAGTATCATGATAAGTTTAGAATAGTGTAGATCTAAATATTTACTTAAATGTTCTAGATCATAGACACTTGTCACAATGTCATGGCTCACCTAGCCACCCCCTTGCCATGCCATCCATCCAAGGAATGGGAGAGAGTATTAGGTAGAGAAGGGAGTGTGGGAGTAAGAATGGTGAGAATATCCACCTCAAATGTTGTGTATGCTCATAGTTGAGCTATAATAAATCTTTGTTAGTACAAGTCCTAGTCCCCCAGTTTGGCCATGTAATAGTGGTGTAGGTTGTCCTTAGTACCCTAGGCTAACGCGGAACCTAAAATGCTACTGCCCCCACTGTGATTTCCTTGATGTTGGTTGGCTCAAATTTGTTAGCATGGAAAAACAGCTATTGTAACCATCCAAAGAAGACAACACTTTGTGTAAACATGATTCAACATCAGTTTTAGCCCGAGTTCCGATCAAAAAGTACAAATGCACGGAAGTTTTCTCGTTAATGGAAAGGATAGGATAGCAATTCCCAGAACATTGCGTGAAAGAAACAAGTCGCATTAAGGTAGCGCAAAAAATAATTTTCCTACAATTTTGGTGCTCTATCTTACACCAGTTGTCCAAAAGTAATAACTATATGACACAAGATCTTGGCTAGAACAGTACAATAAAAATTGGAATCATATATGCTCCAGCATGCTAGCACATGAGATATTATACGGGGATCACAAATTGAATTACTAAATGTAACCATGCCATCTCCACTAAGTCCGAAAGTCTCATCAAAAGAACTACATAACCAAAATACCGCACGTACTTCCCATACTCAACGCGAGCACCAGCACCCATAGCACATACGACGTGCATCATTAGCCTCTTTGACTCCTTTACTATCCTATTTTTAACAATGACATATAATTTCATCCCTGAAGATCATCAAAAATTTGTCTAGTATAAAAACTCGCTAGTACTTCTTCCGTTTCCCAAAAGTTTGCACTTCACATAATTATTTTTTGGTGTTCTCCAAAAAATCATTTATCTTAAAAGACCTAGCAACCATCATTGTTTCCATCAAAGGTTATGCAAAAAAATAGCGCAATAAGAGCAGGTAAAGACTAGTTTGTCTTTTTTGTAATCAAGAGTTCTGGTTACTTTCTTGGCAGCATTCCCGCCTGAGCGCTTGAATGCAACACCTTTCTTCAAAGAATGTAACATTTTTCAACCCCCTTATCCGCTCGTTCACCGACTTTTTTTCCTCCAAACATTGCACAAGCCTCAACTTCATATTGGTTGAGGAAACTAGGTTCATCGAGGACATCGTCAACAAACCTACCATTTCATGCCCCTTTCACTCATGATTCAATCTCAGCTTGTGTTTTAGATGAGTAATAAAGAGCAAAGGGCTGTAACCAAAAAAAAAAAAATCCTACAATTACCAAAGTCTTATAAAATGAAAGTCAAAACATATAAATTCTATAGAAATATAGACAATTCTATTTACGATAATCTGATACTTAAGTCCCAACTATATGCTTCCACAAATTGACATATATAAATTTCTCATTGATTGAATCATTCCCATTACTTGAGAAGTTGTGGAATTATGCTATATTTTCAAAAGAGTAGACATCAACCGCCATGCCTCAACCATGCAACAAAAGAAAAAAATGTGCGCTTCCATGTATCCTGGGCACCATGTAGGCATATACAAATCAGTTCTCGTTTTTTGTTTTTTCTCAACATTTTTTATATATCGTTTCAACATTTTTTAAAATAATGTTTCAAACTTGCTGAATTTGCTCCGCTGTTTGGATTTGTCATACGCCTTGACTGAAACTTTTTGCTTGCAGTGTTCTGAAGATATTATGATAGCTAATAATATTTCTTATGTTCCATGAAAAAAATTCTTATCCTTATTCATGTTTTAAAGGAACTTTTTCTGGCATTGTCTGTACCTATTTGAATCAGTGATATCATATAATAATAACGTGATTTTGTGGACGCACAAATGCAAGAACTGAATCATCCAACAAAAAAGGGACCTGTAGGATATTATCTCCAGCATTCTCTAGCGTACTATAATAAACTATGTAAGAAAATGGTATATTTGGAAGTCTTGAACACAGCAAAAGATAATAGACAGTAATTTTTGGCGAGGTTCTAAAACATCATCACAAGTCCTACAAAACATAAGAAGGAAGAAAATGGTTCAAAATAGAACGATCAAGCACACCACTTTAATTTCGATCATACACTTGGTATACTCAACGATGGTGGAAAACCAGTATATGGCTTGGCGAGTCCCGACAACGAGCGACACACCTTCTGAATCTGCATAGATTCCAACTCAACGGAGAAGAAAGCCAGGTCCACATCGGACGTCTCCCGTATGTCGGATTTGCCCCACGAAGAACTTTCTAGCCGGCTGAAGTTTGGGTACCCATGCAAGAGCAAGCACCGATCAGTAGCTCCTACAATACTGTAACTACGTTGAGAGGGCAAAGTGAGGACAGTCCTTTCCGACTGCCACTTGCAGGTGCCGTCATTATCGACTCCCAGAATCGCGTAGCCAATGTAAGACGGCCAAGAAGAGATGAAACTGCTTTTGTGGAGAGTAAGCATCCCAATCCTTGCTTCCCCTGCCTCCACGATGGCGTAGTCCCTGAAGCCGGAGCCAGGGCCTGGGAGGTCGACGGTGGAGAAAACCATGGACCGCGTGTCGAGCACAAGCAGCTTGTCTTCGCTGTTTGACACGTTAGGAAATAGTTTGACGTCGCTGGTGAATATCCAGTAGAAGCAGCCGTACGTGTAGCTGGGAGTGGCGTGGTGCACCCTGTACAATCGCGGCATGCCTCCCCGGTGGTTGTTGCCCGTGGCCAGACGGCTCCACTGTGCGGTGGCCGAGGAGAAGACGAAGGCGATCAATGGTTCGGGACTCCACTCCTCCATCCACACCACCTTGAACGACGTCTCCGATTCCCCGGCGCCGGCGGCAGGGACGAGGAACGCCGCGCAATACCGGGCATGCGGCGGCCGGCCACACCCAGACGAAGCCGGGTCTTCATGGGAGACCTTGGGGAGCACGAGGTATCGACGGGACAACGGGTCGCACACCGCGAATTCGCGGTGGTCGCGGTCGAGGCTGAGGAGGACGCGGCCGTCTCGGGCGTCGATTGGGATCCGCCGGCATAGGATGGTGGCGGCGGAGGGGACGAAGGAGAAGGAGAAGTCGGCGGCTTGCGCGAGGGCTCGTGCCGCGGGAGCCGACCGGTGCGGCGGCTCGGCCTGGTGGAAGGATGATTTGGAGAGGAGGCCGAGGAGGGGAGCTGTTATAACCGATGACCGAAACGACGATGAAGAACAAGAATCAAACCACAGGGGACACAAGAGTTTTACGTGGAAAACCCTCCCAATGCGGAAGGGAAAAACCACGGGCGCCAGCCAGCAATAATTCACTATCAAGAGTTGGGGTTACAACGCCGAACGGCGGCTTACAAGAGGATAATCTCATGGTAGAACCCTAAACGAGTATATGTACCGTACCGCTTCGCTCCGTCAGAAGTCGGCCTCCAAAGTACATGAATTTGGATCATAAACTCAACAGGAGCGGGGTGGGCGCGGCGGAGGCGGCGGAGGAAGGCGTGGTCGGCGATGACGCGGCGGAAGGCGGCGCATGCGGTGGCGGCGTGGCCAACGTCGGCGAGGGTGGGCAGGAGGAGGAAGATCTCCGCGAGGAGGTCGTTGGTGAGGCTGCACAGAGAAGGCGGCGCCGTGGCGTGCCTACACTTCGCGCTAGGATGCGACGACAGAGAGGTCATCGCGCCGCCACCGCCAGTTACTCAGCCGGCGGTGACCAGAAGCAAAAGGATCTATCTAGGGCCCGCCGTTTAGTTTGCCTCTCTCGTGATTCGTTATAACTCCGATTGACGGCGCTGTAGATGTTCGAGTCGAGATTGATCTCATTCCGATATGATGATATATAGTTAATAAAGGCTGAGCAAAAAAATTCAAAATATCCATGCCATTATGCTGAGCGTATCGAATTCCTTCCTTCTTCCCCCACTGTGAGAATCATTCTCGTTCATCCAAGAAGGCTGCTTCTTGTGCTCTAGTACTGCCGTTGGGGCCGGCCAGTAGCTCTAACATCTAAGATAGTTCATTTTTAGTCCTCCCTTCTTTTTGGAGCCTCAAGAGACTAAAATTAGTCAATTAGTTCTTTTTGACCCAAACAGGACTAAAGATTTTCAGTTTCTGTTGAGGCTCGACGTTAATCATCGGCTAAGGCCACAGAACAGATCAGTTTAGATGAAGGAAGGGAAGATAAAAAGAAGGGAAAATTAGGTGATGATTACAGATGATGCCCTAGGAGCTCATGCATTTTTTCCATAAGAGCTCTTGCTTTTAGATATAACTAATAATATAGTAAGAATATTTGCAAATTGTGCCTTGCAATTCATGTTTCCCCTTTGCGACTTTTTGGTAGAAAACACAGATGCAGATAAAATAAGTCATTGTTAGCTGATGGACATATATAAACAAGCTGACAAATAGTTGTTAGTACAACTTCTTAAATAGAACTGGACTATGCTCAACCCTGTTCCTCTCGCTCAAACTCACTACTTGGGTTTCTTTTGAAGCAGCGTCGTCCTGCGTGCCACGCTCGATCACAGCATTAATAATTATTACTGGCGTCACCCGATTATTTGGGAGAACGGCAAATATTTGGATCGAGAGAGCAACGATCAATCGAGGAATCAATCTAGGGCACACAGAGAGTTTTATACTGGTTCAGGCCTCCTGAAGGATAAAAACCATACGTCCAGTGTATGGCTTGTTGAATATAGTGGTCTCTGTCTCCCCCCTCTCCTGTGGGGTGTTTACATTTATAGGTGGGTCTTGCCCCCTTTACAAGTTAGGGTTGGAGCCTATCTAGGTAACTTCCGATCTGTAGTAATAGATTCGGAGTCTATCTCTAGGATCCTTTCCGTGTATTACAAGTCTTCGATAATTCCTAAATAATTTTTGAAATATCTGAAAATCAGGGTTACGACAATTACTTTTCCTTCTTCCGCTGGTACCGCATTCTTGCACCGCCGCAGTATCTTCATGCATGGAAATTCCTTCAAATGTGTTCAATACCATCTGTACATCAGGAAAAAAAATCAGGAATAGTGTTGTTATTTTAGAACAGAAACGCTAAGTTTACTGTGAGTACCCACATGAGCCTCCCGTATGGTTCCTTCGCCCCTGGGATGTTGATTTCCTTCATGATGGGTGGTGAGAATTCCAAGGCTGGTCGCACATATGAGGGCTGAAGGCTTCAGGTCCGTGACCTCTAGTGGGTATGCACCATCTTGGAGCATTTCCTGAAGTCTTCGGCTCTCATATGCACGGCCAACGTGCCCTTGGAGCATTTCCTCGTCGTTGGTCGCCATCTTGTGCTTCTATGCTTGTCTGCTTGGGTTTTTGGTGCTATAATGGCATGCCACTCTGCTTGGGCGTCAGCGAGGGTGGGGGAGATAGGAGGAGTAGAGATGGCAATGGGTCGGGTTCGGGTCGGATGGAGCAAAAACCCACCTATGACAAAAACAACATCGGGTGAAAAATGACACCCACATCCACGTCTATGGGTGAAAATTGACACCCACGCCCACACCCATTGGGTTTTGGGTGGGTGTCGGGTGCCCCTCAGGTGTAGCACAAAAATACATAAACCGCATGTACAAAATCAAAAATCAATAAATATATTTATGTTTATCATCTCGCGGCATGAAAATTCGGCAAATAGATATTAGAGTACTCTAGATATTATAAAGTCACATTCTTAGTCACAATATATCTCCAACAATAATTAAATAGAAATTTATCATCATCTTAAACTCACTAGAGTGGGAGACGAGGTGGTGGCGTCGCGTTTGGGAGTGGGGGGCGCGGATAGACTATAATCGGGTCACCCATGGGTGACCTATAGGTGAAAAACGACACCCATCTTTCACCCATGTCTGAGTCGGGTCGGGTGCGGGTGACACCGATGAGCGAAAAGTTACACCCACGCCCACACCCATCGGGTGTAAACCCATCGGGTGCCCACACCTATGGGTAAAATTGCCATCCCTAGGGAGGAGTGGCCGGGCTGCCCGGGCATATAAAGATCCTGAATGTGTCAATAATTCTAGGGGTCGGTCACTAGGCAAAAGATGCCCATTCCTGAACGAATGACTTAACTGCGTGGAAAAATATTATTTGTTCATGTACAGGTCGTGCCCAAGACAAACCCAATCCTATCTTTTTTTTTTCTTTTGTAAACAATCATATGGGAGGAGAAATGTTATAGCACCACAAAACTATCATATAAATAAGGTGGTAGTTAAATTATGTAGGCATAAGAGAGGCAGCAAAAGGACGGAGGTGGAAGTAACTAAACAGTTGAACCAGTACGGAGACAAGAAAACAAGTTTGTTTGCAAGTTCTTGTTATGTATAATGATGATCAAGGTAACTTAGTTTTATGCTTTTCTTTTACCATCTCGAGGACCTGCTTAAAAAGTGGGTGCGAAGCAATGTAACGGCATAATTAGGTGCTGTTAAAAACTTGGTAAGAAATATTAGCAAGGCAGAAAGAAAAGACTCGACGAATCCAACCGCCACTGAAACAATTCACTTTGGCATGTTCTTGTTCATGTCAAGACCGAGCTAACAACATAATTATATGGCATGTGACAGTAATCTGGGAAAGAGTAGCAATACAAAACCACAAAGCGCGCATCAGCAGCTTGTGGTTCAGCTTCCTTTCAAGCCACCCACTGATTAATACTGAAAAGTAATATAAGCTGTACTGGCGCCTGAACTTGTAAGACTTCAAGTCAATCGTCTGAAGGCAACGTCCTCTGTCTTCCCTCTCCTTGCTTGCGGTTGTGGCTGAGCTGGAATATTGCAGATATAGTAGCTGCGGTTGTTTATGGCTGTGATTGTTATGGCTTCGTCGGGGTTCGTAGAGCAGGTAGTACACTAGAATGATTTCCGTGTATTTGGTGCGCTCGTCCTCGTCTCTACGCAGTCGTCATGACGATAATACTGAGATTCATGAATAATCGGCTAGACAGGGTGAGCATGCATGCAAATCACACGATGCTGAGCTTGCATTCAAATCACACACGACGCTGCACTATCGCCTGAGCTTCCATGCAAATCACACAAGAAAGTGTCGCAATTTCCATCCATGCTGGACAGGTGAGAGTTCCCTGGCAAGGGGCAGGAAAACAGCCGTGTTGCAGTGGCAGCTGGGAGCGCTTCAGCGCTTGCATGAAAATCACATGACGCTGCATTGGCTCCTGATCAACTTGGAAGGCTTCAAGTCAAGCTTCTGACACAGCAACCACCTCTGTCTTCCCAATCCTGGCTCGCGGTTGTGGCTGAGCTGGAGTGTCGCACATATAGTAGCTGCGTCTGGTTAAGGTAGCAGTTGTTGTGGCTTTGCCTGGTCTCGCAGAGCAGTAAGGTACTCCGCAATGATCGTCATGTACCTGTTGTGTAGTGTACTCATCCTTATCTCTAACCGAGTTGTTGACAGCAACTCAAACGTGCTAGGTAAAACATGTTTTTCTTTTCTCTAAAATATGACTAGTGCTATAAAAAATTGCTCTCCAATAATCTTTCCAAATCTCTCTCTAAAAAAGCTAACACTTTACTTCAGTTTTGTAGCTAGCTATATTTAGCTAGCTAGGTACCTTCACTCTCTATTCCTTCTTCCCGCAGACTTTTGGTGGTTTAGATAATCTGTTGGTTTACTCAAACTTTTTACGTGCATCTTATTTTTAAAACTAGCTAAAATCAAAAATTTAAAATATATTTTACCTAACCTTTTGGAGTCGCTCTAAGTTGGGTTTGCTAGCTCTCCACTTTATTAGTGGGGGTGGGCAACACAGAATGCTCCGATTATAACGAGATGTGTGTGTTATGAAGAATTACTTCTCAACGGAATCAGCGGGACAAGCATTATCCCAGTAATTAGAACTTCAAAATCTAAAACAAACCAAGGATTTCCTATCCTTATTAAACGAAGTATCAGACATTTACCAAGTTACCAAAGATCATTATTATAAGCATAAGTTGGAGCCTATATACCTATTATTAATCTTTGTAAAACATACTCCCTCTGTTTTTAAATTGTTGCCGCCATTGTTTTTTGAGTTACGTTTGACCATTCTTATTATTCAAAAAATTTAAAATTCATCATATTTTTATAGTTTGTTTTATCACTTATAAGTTTGCATATTTAAACTAATATTTTGAACAAAATGTATCGTCAAACGTAACTTATAAAATCAACGACGACAACATTTTAAGAACTGTGGGAGAAAAGCAAGGGAAAATTGCATACATAACGAGCTTACCACTTAGAATCATACGCTTTGCAGACATAACGATGGAGGAAACCAGTTTACGGTTTGGGGAATCATAACACATGGAGCGACACACCCTTTCAAACTCGACGGAGCTGACATCAGTTTTTGTGAGTCTCAAAGTTGGGAGCTGTTGCCTTGGGTGTGGGGGGGGGGGGGGGGGGGGGGGGGGGGGGGGGGGGTGGCGCGCAAGGATGCACAACAAAATCACAAGTATTGGCAGGACGCTGCAGTGAGCATGACTATATAGACGGGCTCACGCTGATTTCGAGCGTTGCTGCGAAAATTACAGTAACAGTGAGTACCCCTGACTCGTGAGGTATGGTACTTCGCATGTGGGATGCCAATGTGCACGATGTTGATCGCCTGGTGAAAGGAGAACACACGCGAACAACATCAGCGGCATGTTGACAACATCCCAGAGGCGAAGGTGCCATGCCTCAGGAGGCTGATGCGGGTGCTCAACGTTACTGGAATCTCCGCAGCATTTCCTTGGTCTTCTCGTCGTGGTCTTGTGCGTGCGTGCTGCTCTGCTTGGGCTTTTTTGGTGCTAAACGCTGAGCGTGCTGCTCTGTTTGGGCGTCAGCAAGGATGGCGAGATAGAGGAGTGGACGGGCTGCCGGCCGGGGTTATATAGACGCTGCATATCTTCGTTAACTCTAGAAACGGAACTTTTTGACGGCTGCCGGGTTTTTATGTCTTCAGTAATTCTCCTTTTTGACTATGCTTTGCTGTTGCTCCAAAGAAAAAGACAAACTCCAACTTTGGTTGTCCTTGTTGGAGTATAAGTTAATTGTCCACCTTTCCCATAAGCTTAGGCTTTTGACGTGAACTGGTTGGTGCATGCAACTCAACATGGTATCAGAGCCAGAGGGAGCCTGCACGTGAGGGGGAGTATTGAAGTATAAGTTAATTGCCCACCTTTCCCCATAAGCTTAGGCTTTTGAGATGAACTGATCGGTGCATGCAACTCAACAGTCCGTGTACCTCTTGCATTCGCAGGACAGCTTCAATGGTGCCTCGAGGATGCATGAGGTTTGTTTAAGCATTAGGGAGGATTCATCGCTTACATAAGGCGCTAACCAATTCACTTAGAAGCCAAAGCACTTCATAATGTAAGCGATGAATGTAAGCATCCTCCCCTCATCGAGACATCTGGCCATCATACCGTATTGAGTTGCATGCAGCAACCAATTCACCTATAAGGCTAAGCTGATGGAGAAAAATGAACAATTTACTTATACTTCAGCAATCGGCCGTCATCCATCCATCCAGCGTCCGAATCCAAATGATGAGTGAACTGGATTCACACACCTGAGAGAGGTTGGTAGTTTGAATAAGCGCAGCAGAATGGGTAATTAAGTATGGTCAACTATCATTACATCTGATTGTAATGGTATAATACTTGGTCTCGACCTTCATGACAACTTCTTCATCTGTTTGCAAGGAAACCAACTTGGAACTGTAATGGACTATTTGACCGCTATGTATTGTTCATTGCTTATCTCCTCGCCGTCCTCGGTCTTGAACAATACTCGGTCCTGACAATGTGTAGGACTTATGCTTGTGCACCAACAATAGTCCTCTTTGCAGACAGTTGCATCAACGCGCTCCCAAATGAAAACTTCATCTGTTGGGTCACTATCTTCAAGGTCAACAAGAGCAGTCTAGTGATTACAAGAGTCTCAGTAGCACCTGAGGTCTTAGGTTCGACTCTCTGTGGGAGCGAATTTTCTAGGATTTAACGGCGTTATGCGTTCAGCGGGAGGCGACGTGACCATCGACAGCAAGGCGTTAGTGGTGACTTCGTCAATCTTGAGGATTTGTCGGCTCGGTCTTCGAAGATGCTCATAGAGGTACCGTTTGCATATGTGTGCTCATAGGGGTGAGTGTGCGTGTACTGCGTAATCGCAAAAGAAAAAAAAACTTCAGGGTCAACAATCAAGTCGACTTTAGTTCTATTTTCGAGTATTATTCTACGACTTTAAAGAATGTTCAGTGTAGTCTTTAATTTTTCTTTTTTGAGTGGACGACAATTTCCTAGCACAAGTTGGTGTCTTAAAATGTTTTTAACAATTTGATGATGACACAATTTGACAAACCTATTAGTCACAATTTTAGTGACTCTTTGACAAAATATACAAGGTATTGTTGGCCCTTTACAAGAATCTGTTGGAAAAAATAAAATTGTTTGAAACACATTCGCCCGCAACACAATGACAAAACCTGAATAGAAATCCTAATCTTCTATTGAACACCTTTGAAATTGTGAGGAAATGGTGATGGACTAGAACAACCTCCAACTTGCGACTTGTGCGAGTGGATTTTTTTTTTTCCCCTCCAAAAGAGTGCCACGTAGCATTTTGTTTTGGGGATTTTTTTTTTAGCAAATTTTGGGCAATTACTTTTTTTTTATCAACCATACCTATTAAAGTTCAGGAAAGAGTACAAACATAGGTACGTACACAGGTTTATACAAGGATACGGAGTACAACTGTACCACCCAAAGTGCAAAAAGGCCCTCAACAAAACCAGAAAATACAACGACGTCCCTGGACCTCAAGCACCCCATCGACGGCAAGATCCACCTTCGCCGGCCTCCGCCAGCGCCGGCAACTCCCTCCACCTCCACGAACCCAAAGCCGGGAAGGGCTCCTTCGCACAAAGGCTTTGAATCGAGCTGGGAAAGACACTCGCGACGCGAGATGAGCAAGAGCTGACAGCCCGTCCGGCCGGGGCCGCGCCCCGAGCACCTTCCCGCCTGGCTCGCCGCTCGCCAACGACGACCTTCGCCGCCGCGGGACACCCGAGCACGAGCCATCTGTCACACCTGGTTTTAAGAACAAAACCAAGTGCTCATCTATATGTGTGCCCAGGATCAAGTTTCACACATATAGGACAAAGTATAGTAAAACAGAGTAACCAATGTCATAATTAAATCGAATATCATTATAGTAAATGTCTCAAAGGACTATAAGAATACAAACGCTAGCGGAAGACTCCATAACACCACAGGCAATCGACCGGGGGCTCCACAAGCTTAGTCTTCACCATCATCTCCAAAGTTGGCAATCTTCAATCTCTGAGCAGCATTTGATAATTGTAGTGGAAATAGCAAGTGTGAGTACATATCGTACTCCGCAAGTGTAGGAAAAGATGACATGCAAGCTTATATGAAAGAAAGGCTAACACATGGTTCATAGCAGAAAGCAACTATAATTAAATCATTTATTAAAGCACCTATTTACTAGATGATGTGGAACCCACCCAAAAGTTACCATCAAAGGGGACACTACAAGTTACCCACTTGTAGCAAAACGGGTTACCCACCCAAAGCCATACTACAAGGTACCCCCTTGCAGCATCCAACTGGTTACCCACCAGAACCATCCAACCATCCATGGCTCCTACCTGGAGACCATCCAAAACCAAACCAACCAAGGCCACTAATCATGTGAGGATCCAGGCCGCTCCTGACCGTGAGCACGGCTGTCATGACAGTTTTACTTCTCTGCAGAGGTGCACAACTTTACCCACAGGGTGGTGATTCCGTCACTATTCAGCGACTAAAGTCTCCATGTTGCCATAACCACACTACCAAGGTGTGAGGCCAAGAGAACACCACATGGTCTTTCAAAGCGCTTCCCAGCCTGCCAACATCCTCGCTAAGGTTACACTACTGCCAGTACCCCTGCAACAGTAGCCCCCTCTGGCGCCGTGGCTAGGAGTACCCCTCCATCACCTGAGTTCAGAAGTAACCCTTCCTCCCTCTTTCCTTGAACACCAGCAAAACTGGAAGACAGCACAATACTTGACCAAGTCTACCATAATCAACCCTGTGCTTTGCGCTGTTGTCCTGGGTTGCCGCTCCACGAACCGGTCCTTAGCTAACTTGAGCAAGACCAACACAAACCAAAGTCTCGTGCTAACCGCACCATCATCAAACATACCACTTGCTCAAGTTACCGCACACCTAAGTTCCAGGTTGCTAAAAAGATTAACCGGTCCATGATTATTATGTTCAAGTGAACCATTAGTCAAGATTATTAGTCAATTATCATCAACCAACCCAGTTCAGCAAGCTAAGCAAGACCTACCCATCATCATACTATCATCTACCACAACCAGGCGACAAGGAAATAGTATGGAACAGGATAAATGACATATAGGATTCATATTAAACGCTATGCATGCAAATTAAACTAGAGGGAGAAAGACATAGGTTCAAAATGGTCAAGGACACTTGCCTTCCTCTTGCTGCTCAGTGATGACCTCGAACTCTTGATCTTGGAAGTTCACGAACTCGTCTCCTATTTAACGCGTCCAAAGGAGAAACACACAAACAAACAAAATAAGAAACAGTACACCAAACAATACTAAACTAGATCAAAAACAGTACCAAAAGATAGTACTCGTTTCTACGATCACGTGAGCGCAAGAATCGCTTAAAACGGAGCTATAAGTAAAAAGTTATGATGTTTCAAAGATTAAGGACTAATCAGGAAAAACAGAAACGCCTAGGGACAGAAACGTGCGCGTTCCCGTTGCTTGGCTGCATATTTAGGAGCATGTTTGCACAGTAATCTGCGCAATGTTGTGGAACATAAAGGACACATGATGATTAGGGCACAGGTTCACCTGAATTGGAGATCGGATGGTTGAATCTCGATGAGATTGTTCTGCGACTGCTGATGGTGGCATGGCGTTCCTGGTCGTTTCTGGCATGATCTGGGGAATCCTTTGGGGAAACTGTAGTATACTTGCTGGAACACAAGGTATTGAATTTAGGTCAGAAACAAAGAGGGATTGGGTGGAACACGGAAAACATTACCATCAGGCGCGCTGGACAGATCCAGAACAGGGAGCAGTAGTAATTGCGAATTAGATCCCCGTCGATCCAGGTCAGATCTTGGGCTGAATTTTGGATATGTTGGAGAGGACTTCATGGTGCACCTCCTGGCAAAAATTGGCGGCGTTTTGATGGCTAGATCATCGGGAACGCGAATGCCAATCTGCGACAGCAGTGCTGGACGCGAGGGCAGGGAGTAGAGCGGCGGCAGCCTGGCGGCGTGGGAGGAGTTTGGAGGGGAGGGAGGACGTGAGGAAGGCTCCCATATATGTAGAGAGGGTGGCCTAGGGCTTGGAAAGGTTTTTGGGCTTGGCCCATAGGGTGGAGGGGCGAGGAAAGATGGGCCTCGGCCCAACCGGCAAGGAAATCGATAGGAAAATTGAGATATGGTGGTGGGCTGCCTTAGTTTCGGCCCAAGAGGGCTTGGGGCCATGGGGAGGACGTGGAGAGGAGTCCAAGCATTCATAGGCGATGTCGAGATAGTGTGCTAATAAAAGGAAACGGGAACTAGGAAGGAAAGTGCATTATCGAGCGTTAAATGTTGTTTTTCTTTCCTTTTGTGCAAAAACGGTAAGTGGAATGAATGTGGATGGAATCATATCTTGGGGTGTAGAATGTGGGGGAGATCGTGTCGACATGTGAATCTATAGATGACGAAAGGTGATGTTATGAAAGAATAACATGACTCATGAGGTCAGAATGAACATGCACAGAGGTGAGGTGGGCGATTGAGTTGGCGATTGGAACCACGATCGTAGTTGAAAGATCTTGACAAGCCGAGTGAAGAGGAAGGAGAAGAAAAGGAGACATGCCAAGGGAGATTCAGCCCACAATGACTGGGAGCTTGAGGCTGAATTGCAGCGGCTGTAGCGAGGCTTCAACCAAAGTGAGGCAAAAGGAGAGAACGCCTAGATAACAGCAGCGGCTTGCCGTGGCCTTCTTGGTAACTAGTTTGCAGGCAAAGATAGACAAAGAGAAAAGAAACACAAAGAATGCTAGGGCATTCTTGGTGCTAACTGTTTTAGTTAGAAGATGAGATACAAATAAAGAGTAAGAAAGAAAGAAGGCTCGGTAACGATACTGAGCTGCAGGCATGGGTGTAGATAGAAGGCAAAGAGTGGGCCAAAAGAGAAGAGAAAAGGTTGTTGCAAGCTGCAACATTGGGTTCCAACATAGCTACATATGTAGATTACAAAGTAAGTCACGATAGGAAGAAAATAAGCAAAGGAATAAAATGTTCGGGTGACACAAAGAAATGAGGAATGAATGAGATTGTGTTGCCAGGTGGTAGCTCATTTGGTTGCAACTCGATCAAATGAGAGAACATGAGTGGAGACCAGAACGATAGGGTAACAATACGAGAGGCAAGGCTTGCGAAACGAGATAGCAAAGCACGATAGGAGGAACAAAATAAAGAATGGCAGACAAGAGAAAAGAAAAAGAAAAGGGAACAAAGAAGGTCACATAAAAGGCATGCAGAGATATTTCGATTGCATAGTTTTGTTGCACACAGATGGCTTGGTCGTTTGCATGCTGAGGGAGAAAAGAAACCTAATAAGATGACAGCTTGGCCGAGATTAGGCCTAGGCTAGGAATAGGATTATTATCGATATTCAAAACTAATCTAAACTACAAGATCACTATCGAATTTTGAAATTCATTATTCACATAAAGAAATACCAAATGCAAACTAACCAGCATGAATGCAACAAACAAATTTATATAACCTATATTAATTTAATTTATTAGAAAATAATTACTTTGCCTAAATAAAAGTGATAACACTAAAATATTAAAGCAAAATTTTAAACTATTCTAAAAAGTTTTAAAATTTAGTGAAATTCTAGTCACATTCCAAAATCTGAAATTTGGGGTGTGACACCATCCACCCCACTTCCACCAAACCGCAGGTTCCTCCGCCTCCTTGAACCAAAAAACCGGCTTCCTCCTCACCGGGCGGAGATCCGCCGGCAAGAGACTCCTAAGAAGGAGGTCCTCATCGAGAGCTCCACCCCCACGAGCTCGCCGCCAGCACCGGAGTGAAGCGCCAGCGGGGCGCGGCCGAGCTCGGAGGGACCGCATCGGACGCGAAGCCGTCGCCGCCGCGACCTCACCGACGACCGCCGAAGACCAAACCCTAGATCTAGGAAAACCTAAACTAAGACCTAACCTACCACCGTCCAGCGGGAGCGCAGCAATCTCCTCCGCCTCGCGATGCCCCGAGGGCCATCGGAGGCGAAGGAGATTACCGTCTCCGCCGGCGGAGAGGACCGTTGTTGGGCAATTACTGGGGGACGTCCTATCGACAGAGCATCTGAAGGGATCCCGCCAATAGGTCGGCCCACGGCCTGCGAGCCGTCTTCTTCCTCGCGTCGCCGCCGCCGCCACCCGTCGTCGTCGTGTTCGCCCCCGCCATCTCGCCGCCCCGCCCACGTCACGCTGCCCACCGCCGACCGGCCTGCCGCCGCCCTTCTATGTCCAGGGGAGGAGGAAGAGATCTCGGGGGTACGAATCCCGCGCACTAAGAGATTCTCTGGCGAGACGCCCCCGACCCACCCTCTTCCATCGTCTCTAGCGGCTCCCGCCGCCGGATCCACGGCCGCTGCCCTCCGCCGCGCTAACCCGGCTTCGCCGGGCACGTCGGCGGCGGCCATGGCACCTGGGAGTTCGGAGGAAGAAGAATGCTGGCGACCGTTAGATGCATCTCACGCACGAATCTCAAAGCTGTCCGATTAAAACGATCCACTCGGACGGGCTACGTACAGGATCCACGAGTTATGATCCTGTTCTAGGATCTCGTCCTTGGGTTGTTTCCGGGCTAACTTTTTTTTTTTTGTAGGCGTTGTTTCCGGGCTAACTAATTTCCTTCTTCTTAATAACGGGCTGCAGATTTGATGACAATCGGATGCTTCATTTGGGCCCAGATATTCCTAACGGCCCGTCATCTTCATTTACCACCTTTTGGTTGACCTGGTGCCTTCCCCCTCGCCGGCGGCCGGCCGTCTCCCTCAGCGCCGGCCGCCCGGTCGAGAGCGTCCCAACTCCAAAGTAACCATAAATCTCACAGATCAAGCGCCTGCACTGAAAAGCTCTTTCAGGGTTGCGGCGACGAGAACGAGGTGCTCGGTGGTACGGGAGGGCCGCGCGATCCCCCGCGTCCACCGGAAACCGCGTTTGCAGCGGTTGAATCCGGAAATGGCATCTTACTGCGCCTGCGTTTCAAGTAATCAAGTTCCCTGTTCCAGGCGGTTATCTCAATAACGCGCTAATCGATCAGACCAAAGGGTTGACTAACATAATGCCATTGAGTTCAGATTGTTTCAGTTTGGGTGCCTCTTTGCTTCTTCTTCGCAGGTGGCACCACGCTACACGCCATGAGTTCCAGAAATTGTTGGTGGTACTTCCATGTGTGGCACATGCTGTTTGAGTGTTTTCGCTTGCACAGCTGGCTGAATTCCTGGGCAAGATGAAGTGGGAAGCTACACATGAGAAGCCACAATATTGCTTCTCGCGAGTGCTAAACTCTCTTACCTGAAATTACGCTGGTCAAAGGTTGAATTCCAAGTATCTAGATCTGCATTTTTTTTTAATTCCATGCCGACTCTGCATTTCAACATCACATTGTTATCTTATTCTTGGCGTGGTTGTCTTCAACTGAGTTGTTAGTCATTATGTTGAATTGATGCGGTTTTGCATGTGTTAAGATTCGTTTTTTCCTGTAGGTTTGCATTTTGTGCTGACCGGATGTAGCTGCCATGGCTAGTGGGTAGATGCATTTGCCTCAGATTTTACCACGAAATGGGAACTGAAGTGATATGCCAGTACGGAATGCAAGGGTTCCAGGTGAACGATGTTCCTCTGAACCCTTTTTTCTCTTGTGAGTAATGTTCCTGTGAACCTCAACAATGTGCTGGCTAACCAACATTTGTGCGCAATTTCTAAAGAAAGTTGTAACATAGATGAGAGCCGGCAGAGTATCACTTAGATAAAGTGAAAAGTAGATAACCATCATTGATATTTTCCTAGATTTTTATGTGTGTGGAGGACAGAATTTTAAACCGTAATGTTATCCTTCTATTCTTATTTACTGCTATCATTATAGATGATTCAACTGCCAGCGTCGGCTAAAAACTGTGTTTGGAGTATACCCACAGCTCATCCGACCTAATAAAAACTAAAATGGTGAACACCTTGACAGACTGGTCTAGTCAAACAATTGTTGTTGATTGCAATGGACGACCTGAATCAAGTCGTATCGCAAGAAACAAAAAACATATCCGAACTAATGTCAAGTCGATCAATATTATTCACGTTGAGACAAACTCTACTTTTTCTCAAACCGTGTTTGAACTTCCAGACCGTGCCAATCAATCCAGTCATCATCCTCAAATGATCTGCCTAATCCTGTGACCTGTTCTTGTATTATTTAACTGCAACATGCTTGACATTACGACAGCTGCTGGACCTTTAAAACCATATGCACATGTGATCATTCCACTCCTGCAATGCTGCTGCTCTGTTACTCTTGTCATGCTAGTGCCTGTCATGTCTACTTCTTGCTGGATCCTAATCCTTGCACTCCTCTTGACCTCTGCCATTACAGCTATTACCACAGAGGAGCTAGCTCATACAAGTTTCCTGAAGAAAGGCTCCTCTCTCTCTGTGGACCGTGCCTCTGATATCTTGGTATCACCGGATGGCACCTTCTCATTTGGATTCTACAACCTCTCCTCCACTGCCTTCAGTCTATCCATCTGGTTCACAAATTCGGCTGATAGAGCCATTGCTTGGAGTGCAAATCGCAACCGCCCAGTGTACGGGACCAGGTCAAAGGTCATGCTGAAAAAGGATGGTGCCCTTGTTCTAACAGATTATGATGGCACGATTGTATGGCAAACCAACACGAGCTCCACTGAAGTTGATCATGTAGAGCTCATGAACTCTGGGAACCTTATTTTGAGGGATCAAGGTGGAAACATCCTTTGGCAAAGCTTTGACCATCCGACTGACACACTCCTGCCTACACAACCAGTGACAGCTACCGCGAAACTGGTATCGACTGAACTCTCACACCCATCAAGCTACTATACTTTGCTCTTCGATGACCGGTACATTCTATCACTTGCTTACAATGGGCCAGAGATTTCTACTGTCTACTGGCCTAACCCTGACTTAAGTAGCTGGATGAATTACAGGATTAGTTATAACAGCAGTAGAAGAGGTTTTCTTGATAACCTTGGGCAGTTTATAGCAAGTGACAATACAAGCTTTGTTTCAGCAGACTGGGGCCCAGGGATTAAAAGGAGATTGACACTGGACTATGATGGTAATCTTAGGCTTTACAGCTTGAATGATACCAACGGGAGCTGGTCAGTTTCTTGGATGGCTTTCTCTCAGCCTTGTGGCATACACGGCATATGTGGCTGGAATGGTGTTTGTGTGTACACACCAATTCCAGGTTGTTCCTGTCCTCCAGGTTATATGGTCAGGGATCCAAGTGACTGGAGCAAAGGCTGCAAGCCAACATTCAGTATCACCTGTAGGGGTGATCCGAAAATGGGATTTGTGCCCCTTCCTCAGTCTGATTTTTGGGGTTCTGATCTAGACTACATCCCATCGACTTCGCTGGATGTTTGTCGGGCTCTGTGCTTGGCAAGATGCTCCTGCCTAGCATTCGAGTACAAATCAGATAACAATGGCTGCTTCTTGAAATCTGTTCTCTTAAATGGAAAGACCGTTCCTGGGTACCCCGGCACAGCATACCTCAAGGTTCCTGAGAGCTTGCTTCCTGGAATAATCTCTTCTGATTCTCAACATATTGATGTCCTGCATTGTAATGTGTCAAGCATCCAAGAAAAAGTTCTAACATTTGATTCTGATGTAAACAGGAATGGTGGAAAGGCTACAATGTGGTCCTACTACTATGGGTTCCTGGCAGCATTCTTTTTCATAGAGCTCTGCTTC
The DNA here is from genome assembly GCA_012490785.1 of Eragrostis nindensis. NCBI lineage: Eukaryota > Viridiplantae > Streptophyta > Magnoliopsida > Poales > Poaceae > Eragrostis > Eragrostis nindensis. The sequence goes on along the minus strand of JAAXCT010000046.1, from coordinate 1,601,129 downwards.
ATTGCTTTTGGCTGGTGGTTCATGGCTAGAAGACACTCAGCGCAATCAGAGACCTGGGCAGCAGAGGAAGGTTACAGGGTGGTAACTAATCATTTCCGCAGGTTTACCTACGTTGAGCTGAGGAAAGCCACCAAAAATTTCACAGATGAGCTTGGTCATGGGAGATACGGTTCTGTATACAAGGGTATTCTACATGACAAGCGCATAATTGCTGTCAAGAAGCTCAAAGATGTATCCAAAGGAGAAGATGAGTTCAATACAGAGGTGAGTGTGATAGGGAGGATCTACCATATGAATCTTGTGAGAGTATGGGGTGTCTGTTCCGAACGGAAGCACCGGTTGCTGGTCTACGAATATGTGGCAAATGGTTCACTTGCCATGTTCTTGTTTGGAAACAAGGGATTACTGCAATGGGATCAGAGGTACAAGATTGCAGTTGGTGTGGCCAAAGGTTTGGCGTACCTTCACCATGAGTGCTTGGATTGGATCATCCATTGCGATGTTAAGCCAGAGAATATACTCCTTGATGAGGATTTTGAGCCCAAGATCAGTGATTTTGGGGTCGCAAAGCTGCTACAGAGAGATCAAACTGATCCAAACATGTCAAAGGTTCGTGGGACCAGAGGCTATGCTGCTCCAGAATGGGCGTTTAACATTCCTATAAATGAAAAGGTAGATGTGTATAGCTTTGGGGTTGTGCTTCTAGAATTAATCATGGGATTCAGAGCATCGGAGCTGGGATCAAATGGCTGCAGTGACTCAGAGGCTGCAGTGAGGCAATTAATATGGAAAATTAGGGAGAATCTGAAATGTGGTGATCAATCATGGATTGCTGGTTTTGTAGATCCCAAATTGAGCGGTAACCTCGTGCACGAACAGGTTTCCTTGATGCTGGAAGTGGCTGTTATGTGCATGGAGATAGAGCGGAGTCAAAGACCGAGCATGGATGATATAGTCCAAAAGTTTCAGTACCTTGCCTGTAATTGAACTCGGGAACCTTATAAGCTACTCTAATTTCTTTTTATGTAAGGACCATTTGATTTGTGATTCAGACAACAACAACAAAGCCTTTTTATCCCAAGCAAGTTGGGGTAGGCTAGAGATGAAACCTGCAGGAACCCACAAGAGAGGCAAAACCAACCAAAAGGAGAAAGGGCAAAACAGGATAAAAGAGAAAGAAGAGAGAAAAAAGAGAGTGAAAAAGGTATTAAAAAAAAGGTTAAAAAGGGTTTTAAAAAGGGTTTGTGATTCAGAATCATCAGGAAATGAAACAGTCCTTTAGTGCACAGACATTGTTTGTTAACTTTAATGTTTCAAATAATTTCTATTATTGTTGAAATAATTATGGGGAGGATGATCTCCCTAGGTTGCCTTTCATTTTATCATGCTAATGATCTTCTGGTATAATTTTTATTTGGGAGCGGGGGATCCATGTGTCAGCCTGTCATACAGAGCATTCTGTGCCCCTGTAATTCAGTCATGAAGATGCTGCTCAGGACCTATGTTGCTAGATTCTTATATTTATTTAATCTTGTCTTAGAATTATATGACATATTTTGTGTTACGTCCAATCCTTCACACTAGAATGCATGTTTCTTGGTGTGGCTTAGTAATAAGGTGGCAGGAGTCACAGGAGTTATACTCTGCTTTTGTTCATTTTTTTTTCCTTCACTCCAGAATATGCAACCTATAGATCCTACAGAAGAATAGACTGTAGTGTGGAACTGAATACTGACAGTATGGAAGTCTGATAGTTATTTTCGACATAGGAGTCGTCTAGTCCTTCCTCTGGAACCAGTTATGATCATAACCGCTTATGGCATTAAGCCACTAAATTTTGAAGAAACCTTCTGAACAAAGTTGATATCATGGTTGAATTCATGTACAAAAAAGCCCGCTTTTTTATTGTTGATTGTTAGACATTAATATATATAGTATTATTTGACTAATGGTTCCGGTGATAAGATTGGCTGCATATGTCTGTATCCAGCCTTCCCTTGCAATAATAATTGCTTTTATGTGAATTATCTCAAAAAAAAGCTTCCATTATATGGCAACATAACAGTGTTTTTGTTAAAGTGTACATTTTTTCACTTGCAATGGTATTATGATTGCTAACATCCATAAATGCGAAGCAGTTTTCTTAAATGTCACGGCACGTGTAAAAATTTATTATTGTAGTCTTCTGATGTTTTCCTGGGCTTACTCAATGGAACTTCTATTAAAGTGAACTCAAACTAATGGAACATAGCCTCAAGTTGGATCAGCCGGCCACCTTACTGAATCAATTTATTAAAACTGTGGTAGTCCTTGGAAGAATCTCATGAAAGTGATCGTGCGGTGATGTTTTTTGCAAGGAGGTTGATCTATGAAGGACTGATCGACATTATGATAATCTCAAATATGGAGCCCAGGTAAATAATATAATCTGTTAACAAACAGACCTCTTCAGTGTTATAGACCTTAAGAGGATACCGATGAATGTCAAATTTTCTCAATCAGATAGTCACACACAAGAAAAGGATGCTATCATAATTAATGATCAAAAGACTAAAACATTCCTAAAAAATTATGTGGCTTTGAATTTCAAGTTTGAAATATAAGAAAAATATCAGTTTCAGTCTTTTATGTGTACATGACCCAAGATTCTTTCTTTTCTTTTCTTTTCTTTTCTGTTTTCCAGAGATTTATTTTGCCCATCGAATGGGAAGATCTACTCCAGTACTACCTTGAAACGTTCCTATACTTTTAAATTTATCACCGCTTTTAAGCCTTAGATTATGAATTAGTAATCCTCAACGTAAGTCACTATTTGAACTGCTAGGCTGGCGCAAGAGCAATTAAAAGAAGATACGATAAAGATTGGTAAAATCAATCTTGTAGGATTGAAGTACCAATTATCAGATTGGCAGTGTTGGCCACAAAGAGGCTGGTCCAGTGGGTAGTCCTGGACTCCTGGTAGGCCTGTTCCCACCATCTCCCATGTCAGTTCAATTGATCAAGTCATAATATAATTCTTAATTAGGATTCCAAATCACATGTCATACGTGCGTGTTGCATCCTGTGCACGTGAGCCGGTCGAACGCCATACTTGACAAGGATGCATGGTTCTCACTGATTAAGGTGGCGCAGTTGTGTGGCAAATCAACAAGACATGTGCAGCAGTTGATCGATTGGATCTCTTGGGATTTTCAGCCGGAACCTCGTAATGGTGGTTCAAGATGGCAGCTTCCTGTGACAAAGCTTTGACTAATCCGACACTCTGGCAGGCCAGCCGGTAATGGCCACCGCAAGCTGGTATATCGAACTGATCTTTGATACCGTTGTTACAGCCAATTGCGATTATGGTGTGCCATATGTTTTTAACCTTTAATAGCATAACCCTGACCACAATAGCTGGATAAACTATAGGATCTCGTATAAACATATGCCTGAAGGTGCGTGTCTTTGGCAAAGGAAATTTGTTGCGAACGATAGCACGAGTTTTTTTTTCCCCTCATATCAGATTGGGGGTTGGAGATTACGTGGAGGCTAAGTCTGGACCGATGGAAGTTGGATGAGAGCTTTCTACCTCAAATCACATGCATATTCTTCTGAACATGCTTTTGGTCATGTTTGCAATGCATCGAGAACACAGATCTTCAGTTACGCACTTACGCTGCCCACGCCATTGTAGGAAACAGTACCGCACGACACTGCTACAGTGCTACTACATATTCTTAGCTGGTAGCTGCGTTCTTCTTGTTGAGCTCTGCTTCATTGCTGTTAGTCTGTGGTTCCTGGGAACGAAATAGTCGTCAAATCAGCGTTATGTGCAGCACAGGATAGGGAAGATTACCAGGTGGTAGCAGATAGGACGAGCTCGGCCTCAGGAGGCATGAAAGGAGGCGAAGCCGAATTTGTGAAGCTTGTTGCGTCCGCATTTTCCGCCCTTTAGGTTTTCTTTTACGATTACTTAGTACAATTCACACACTCACGACCTTCTTATTCTCCTGCCTCATTTCAAAATAAAGTTGAATTTTATCTCGGAATGTATCATTTTGGTGTGCTTGCAACACCGTCCTCTGATGTATCATGTTTGTGTGAGTTGAATATTCGTTCAAGATGTTTTGCCCGTGATGGCATCCTCGTAGTTATTTTCGTGGTGAGCTCCTTATTTTGTTTGTATAATGTTTCCATATTAATTCCTATATTCCGTTTGTCAAAAAATGTAAGCATTTTAGGTTCGGTGAAAGTTAGTAATAAAATAAATATTAATATAGACTCAATTTGAAACTAAATATCGTAATATATGACCCTGTTTAATTTAAATAATTCATTTTTAGATGTTATCAGTCGAATTTGGTAACGCTTTCCTTCAAAAAAAAAGAATTGGTAAAGCTTTGACTTTGATCAAACCCATAAATACATGAAAATACCTTGCTACCTAGTATCTTGGAACATGCACGGTGTCTGGTTACTGTGCCTGTGATTACTTTTGGTGTTCGGTACCCTAGGCCATCATCGTCATAGGCTGTAGGTACGTGAATGAGATGGAATGTCCATGTGGATGGTGGCGCTGACTATGTCAAATATCCGATTCATAAATATTTGACCGAACGATGTGCCCATTTTTTCATTTAGAAACATAACAAAAATGTGGGAAAAGGTTAAATCAAATCAAGCCTAGTAGTACCAAATATCCAGAGGCCAGGAAGAGCGCCACGTGAGCACGTATATACCCAACGAGAGGAAAAAAAAAAAAAAACAAGCGCGCACAGCACGCACAGCGCGCACAAAAGCGCGCACAGCACCCAACCCAGCATCCTGCGCCACCTCCCTCCTCGTATGACCACCTGCCTCTTCTTCCACCTCTGCTCGATCGCCACGACCCGGCCGGTCGGTCGGCGACGAAGCAACACTAGCTTCTAGCTAGTCGAAAGCAACCTGCAGTCTGCCATGGCAGCGGCGGCGGCGGAGCAGCTCCGGGCGAGCTTCGCGACGGGCAGGACGCGGCCGGCGGCGTGGCGCGAGGCGCAGCTGCGCGGCGTGCTGCGCATGGCGACGGAGATGGAGCGGAGATCTGCGACGCGCTCCGCGCGGACCTTGCGAAGCCGTCACAGAGTCCTACGTCCACGAGGTACGTGTTCTCCATTATCCAAGAACGCATCGAAGATGAGATTTCTCTATTCTGTTCAAGTATACTTTTGTCTGAAGATTTCAATCTGCTTGTGATGCAGATATCGCTGGTCAAATCGTCCTGCAAGTTTGCGCTCAAGAATCTCAAGAAATGGATGAAACCCAAAAAGGTACAGATTAGTTTATCTTAATTTGACGGGCTACAAGTTGATAATTAATCGAAGCTCCACCAGCTTGCTCATTGGTCAACATCACAGCAGTGAAGGGGGGTCGATCTGTTTGTTGATCATGTGGATATCAATCCAATGCCTTAAATACAGCAATATATATCTGCTAGTTTTTTTTCTCTCTCGAAGAAGAAGTACTAGTGTTCAGGTACATACGTGTCGTCCTTACGTTCTAGCTACTTGAAACGTAGACCTTGTTGAGTTAATGTGCTACATAGCTTAGCACGTTCGCGCCTGCTAGAAGCTAGCTACTCCCTTAGTTTCTTTCTTCTTCTTTTTTTTTAAAAAAAAAAGAACGTGAGGATGGCATGTTGGAAATTAATTAATGAGGGAATTTTCACAAAGAAATATAGTTCAATGTGATTCCTAGGATTCTGAAAAATGTTGTTTAGTCGTCATCAAATTCCACGAGCTTTGATCCTTGCTTTCTAGAACTATTATATTTAAAACATAATTACATGTAGGTAGCTTCTGTTAAAAAAAAGTTTTGTGCATATCCATGGCAACTCTAATTTTTTTTACATTTATTAGCGTTTATAAGTTGTTAAAAGACTGGCCGTGCACAGTCTAAAACTGTAGTTGCTTACACATACTGCTCCTGGAGCGAGCAACGAATGAATTCGCTCTGTACCTGCCACAATCGTACATCGTGAGGCCCCTTTCATCCTTCCTGTATCGGACACGGTGGTTACGTCTACTCGTACTCGATTCATTGAATCCCTACTCAAATTGAACCGAACAAACATAGTACATATGTTACAACAAAGTTCATGTATAGTAACTCAGTAACTACAGGTAATACACTGCATGAACTAAGAAGAATATTTGTCTCAGGTTCCTGCTGGCGTGTTGACGTTCCCGTCGACGGCGAGAATCGCGGCGGAGCCTCTCGGCGTCGTCCTCGTCATCTCAGCCTGGAACTACCCTTTCTGTAAGTTGTTATCATAAGAGAGACGGTTTCTACACACCTCTGAAACACATGCCATCTGCGTGCAAGCAGATGGTCTGCACCTGTTGCGTCGCGTGATAGTTCCAAGTCACAGAATCAATTAAATTAGATACGCAGATCACTTTCGGAGATCCATTAATTAGGTCATGGAATCAATTGATCTGATTTGCATGTGACGTCAACGTTTCGGCTCATGTCTTTGGCATGACGAGCGAGCACTGATCGAATGGTTGGTATAGTGTCGACATTGAAAGAGCGAGCTGTAGTCAAACCCTTAATTCGTCATGTCAGCTAAAGTAGTTGTTTTTGGGGAAAAAAATAGTCGCTAGTTGTTCAGAGTTCTGTTCTGAATTCTCTGACAGTAACAAGCAGATCGCAACCGAACGAAGGAATCAGTTGTCCAGACTCTAGAGTAATAATGAATAGTGTGGTAGTAGACGTTAACCCAACTGTGGCACGCCCCTTTCGATTTCTGTTTTGAGACACGTAAGCTTCCACATACATCTTCATTAATTATGGATTTATTTGGTACACATTGTGTACTGTGCAGTTAATACACTAATTACCCCAAAGAGGCTACTCCCAATGGAGTTTCATTCTCATTAATTAAGGAGCCTGTCATTATTTTAGATGATGTGGCAAAGAATTAATAAGGAAAGAGAAGAGAGTGGTTTCATCTAGATGAAACCATGTGTACACTATTTCCAACACAACTTGTGTTCTTGCATGTGTGTTCTAGGAAACCAAAAATGAAATCATGCATTGTAAAAGGTGTTTCATTGTTCAAACAAATGCCTTGTTGCTTATGTGGCAGCCTTGAAACAACAAAGTGAAACTCACCATTGGGACTAGCCTAAGCCTCCAGGCACAAATAAGTGTTGTTTTTTTTCATACCTAGACATCATTTTCAAAATATTTCTAAATTTTAATAGTATGAAGCTATTTTCCAAAGACAATCTGGACATCATTTTCAAAATTTCAATCGACATATACAGATAAAAAATAATAGAACATTTTAGCTGCATGCAAATAAAAACGACACTCATTTGTGACCAAGGAGTAGTAAATAAGGAAACAAATTATTTAGGTACTATTATTTGAGGTATGGATGTTAACAATATAGAGTAATATTTTGAAGAAAAAAAATTCACTTGCTAAATCAAACAAAGAATTTAACAAAAAAAATAAAAAAGGAACATTCAAATATAAATTTTGAGTTTGTATATATGAATTTTGCACTTAAACCAAAAAATAAGATAATCTGAGATTTCATTTACCTTAGGTTTGTAAAAAGAAAATATAAAATAATATAAATATATGAATCATGTTTCATAACTACATATTTAGTATGTTTATATTAATTATTGTTTTATTTCTTTTAGTTTTGTTTGGATTCTGAAATTTGCAACTTTGATGCCATATAGGCCTAAATTAACGACTTGGTTTGTTTTCCACTTTATGAATATGAATTTCCTTTTCTTGGACAACCTTCAAAATTAGGTTTCATGTATACATATTTTCTTGCTAACCATTATTTAGTGTAACTAGATGTTTCTTTTCTTGAAAAAAACGTACTAAGAGCATCTCCAAGAGATTAGCTAAAAGAGGCTAGCCAATTACTGATTATAGCCACTCTCTAAAATAAATTGTCCTCTAAAATGGTGGTGTACTCCAACAGACTCTCTAAATTCTCCTCTCTCTATATTCAAAATCAGCCACGTCATAAATGGGCTGTTTTTTTTGGACCGGTTGCGCTCTTCCTTTTTATTTTCACTGGCCCAAACAGGCACAGCGTGTTGCCTGCAGCACGAACATGGTGCTCAACTGCTCATCGCGATGTACGCCGCCACCATCACCTACCGCTCGCCCACACTGGCAGCAGCCGCACCACGCCCTTGAGCTCCTCCACCTGCGTCACCAAAACCACAGACGCCACGGCTCGTCTGCTTCTCGCCGTCGTCGTCGGGATCACCATTATCACCACCGCGGCGTGGTCCAGCACAGAACTCTGCTCCACTTCCGGCTGCCCTGGATGGCAGAGGAGGAATCTGCCAACTCGTGGAGCAAGGACGCGTTCGGGCCGCGCGGCGGCTCCACGATGGGCCGCGCGACGACTCCAGCGCCTGGGCTAGGCGGCCGGAGGTGTGAAGGATACAAAGGGAAGCGGCCGGAGGTGGAGAAGGAGCCCGGCTAGGCGTCGGGGAGGACGTGCGGACCGCCCCGCCATCCGCGTCGGCACGCACACGTGCTTCCCGCCGCCGTCGAACGGCACCCCACCGTCAGCGCCGCGCCCGCCTCCCTCCCTCGGCTGCCTCCTCCGGCCAGCGACCACACGAAGGCGCCCTCTCTCCGCGCCGGCGCCCAACAGGAGCAACAAGCACCACCGCCGCCGACGCCAATGCCACCCGCGCACCCATCCTCCTGCTCTAGTGCTCTAGCTCCTCTCGGTTCCCTTCTCCCCAATTCACACAGCCGCAAAGGCAAACGCCAAGGCGCCAGGGCACGTTCGAGAGGAGTGCGCGCGGGGGAGCAAAATCTGTGGCGCGCGTGGGAGGAGGGAGATACCGAGGCGAATTGGCTCGGCAAAATGGCCAGCCGGGATGCCATATGCCGAGCGGGATGGGATACCTGGATGATGCCGATTCTGTTGGAACGAGATTTGGGGTGCAAACATCTAAATTTACCGATCAGGAGAGGTATACAGAGTCTGTAGGAGTTGCTCTAACCTCTGTCACAATAATTATTTGATTGCTCTTCTTTTTTCTATATCTTTGTTTACAGATAATAGAAAAAATACATCCTTAAATACCTCTTCTTTGCAAGTCTTGATACTATTTTTAGTAATAGTGACTACGACTTCTGTCCCCACAAAAAAGCGACAGATTTTGAAACTGGTCAAAGCCAAGTTAACTCATTTTGACTATTTTTTTAGAGAATAATATCAATATCTACGGCATCAAATATAATTAAAGTATAAAAATATAACTGGTAATGAATCTAATGATACTAATTTGATATTAGAAAGATTTTTTTTTTGTAAGCTTGGTCAAACATAAGATGGTTTGACTATCTTTTTAGAAAAATATTAAGTTCGTTGTTATATTTCACTGGTCAGGGTCTTGGGAGCACCTTTAAAAGAACCCTCAGTTAATTACTTATGTTATTTTCAAAATTAAAAATATATTGATATTTCAGTCTTTACACCATAAAGATGCATAGAGCTATATTTATTACAATATGGGTAAGAAGCTCAATTTCAAATCTATTGTCTTCCTCTAGCTGCCACCACAAAACGAGGCCAGAGGTCCATAAATCTCAAGCGACTTCTCCAACCTAATGTAAACTGATCTCTTCCTCCTGATTGATGATTAACCAGTGCTGTCCATGGACCCGGTCGTCGGCGCGATCGCCGCGGGAAACGCGGTGGTGGTGAAACCGTCGGAGATCGCGCCTGCCACGTCGTCGCTGCTCGCGGAGCTGCTGCCCCGGTTCGTCGACAGCTCCTGCATCAAGGTCGTCGAGGGCGGCGTCGCCGAGACCACCGCGCTCTTGGAACAGAAGTGGGACAAGATCTTCTACACAGGTGAAAAGCTTCTTGCAAGGCTGACACTGGAAACTTAGTTCCGAATTAGCATTTGCAAGCTTCAATTGAAGTTACAAACTCTGAAATGTGTGCATATATTGCTGCGATTATATATCACTGCAGGCAACGGCCAAGTAGGGCGCAGTGTGCTGTCATTGGCGGCAAAGCATCTGACGCCGGTTGCCTTGGAGCTCGGTGGCAAATGCCCTGTCGTAGTGGATTCCAACGTCGATCTTCATGTAAACATCTCATCTCTATCATCTCCATCCCTAGATTAGCAATCACTTCTTGCGGTAATAACAAAAAAAATATTCTTCTGCGAGCTCTTGCTGACAGATAACACAATAACGACTGAGAAATTAATTTGCGATTTTTGAAGGTTGCTGCTAAGAGGATAGCTGCTGGCAAGTGGGGCTGCAACAATGGCCAAGCCTGCGTCTCTCCGGATTTCATCATAACAACAAAATCACTTGCACCAAAGCTGGTAAGAACAGCAACAATTATGCTCTTTGCACTTAAATGGGCTTCCACTGATGACTGACTTTGTTCTGTTTCTCCTTTCTTGGCTCATGGAACTTGATAGCTGGAGTCCCTGGAGAACGTCTTGCAGAAGTTCTACGGGAACGACCCGCTGCAGTCTCCGGACTTGTCGCGCATCGTGAACTCCACCATTTTAAAAGGTTGAGAAGCCTGATGGATGAGGAGAAGGTCAAAGACAAGATTGTGTTCGGCGGCCAGAGTGATGAAATGCAGCTGTGAGTGAATTTCACAGCACCAAGTCAGTGATATGTGCAATGATTTTCCGAGTTTAAGTGTTTGGCTGATCCTTGTTCATCATTTCTTTGTTGCATTGCAGAAAGATCGCGCCTACTTTGTTGATGGATGTCCCGCTTGATTCGGTGATCATGAAAGAGGAAATTTTTGGTCCCCTGCTTCCGATAATCACTGTATAAAAAAGACTATTGAACATTATACCGAATGCCATTGTTATCCAAGGTTTTTCTTCTTTGAATCTCATTTGCTGCGGTTCTCATCGTATTAATAGGTTGACAAGATCCATGAGAGCTTTGCTCTAATCAACTCCATGACCAAGCCACTGGCAGCCTACCTCTTCACCAGGGATAGCTCGCTCAAAGACCAGTTTGAGAGTGGAATTTCTGCAGGGGCAACGATAATCAACGACACCAGCATCCATGTATGCAACAAATTGAATAAATTCATACTGTGAAATGTTTCTTAACTGGTTCTCTCTCTTTCTTCTTTTCTTTTTTTTACCGCTATGCTTCCTAAGCAAACATTCATATTTTTAACTTATATTGCTTCTGAATTGTTTCTTCTTTTTCAGTTTCACTCACCAATCCGCATCTGCCATTCGGCGGAGTGGGCGAGAGCGGCATGGGAGCCTACCATGGCACTTTCAGCTTTGATGCCTTCAGCCACAAGAAGGCAATCCTGTCCCGGTTCTTCATTGGCGAGGTTAAGGCCAGGTACCCTCCCTACACGCCGGCAAAATTGTCGATTGTCAAGGGTGTGCTGAAGGGCAATCTGGCAGCAATGATTCAGGCTATTTTGGGGTTCCCAAGAGGAGGGGCTTGAGATGACGTCTTCAGAATACAGCAGTGATTCATTCATGCCTGTGGGGGCTTAATTGGTGTTCAGAGTAGCATATTAACCGTATATAAGATATACACATGGAAACACATTTCGATTCAATTATGAGGACTTCTGATTTGTAAAATTTCAAACATATGATTGATAAATTATGAAAGTATGCAAGAACAGAAAATACAATGGGGTCCTTCCCGTAGATATCCAATGGAAGAAAAAGTGCCACTTGTGTAGCTTTCAGTGGTCTGATGTGTTACTACCTCCTAGGTTTGGGAGAACATCCAGTCCTACAGCACTCGACAGCATCAGATTACATCAGCACTAGCGACTGGCTGCCTAGTACCTCTGCCTTTTAGAAGATCGCGGCCTTTTCAAATTCTTCAAGGACAACCTCGGCCTTTTACAAGGACCATGATCCTCCATCTCATCCTCATCGTCCAACATCTCTCTATGCCAACCTGATTCCTTCAGACTCTAGAGATGATAGCTTAATTTAGCCCAAAATAATGATAGCTTAATATGGCTCCATAAAAGGATCCAACAAATGACCACATCATCCTTTGTACAGTTTTTGTTTCCCTACTAGCAGCAGCAGCAGCAGCAGCAAAATTCTTGAAACTTGAAAAAGATGCTAATGTCAGAATAAATGCTTACCGTCAGAGCCATTCTCTTTGCATCCGATATACGCTCTTTTGATGTCTTGATCTTAGGCTCATCCACCTCACACTTGATAATTTCTTTGCCTGCCGAAGTATTAGTTGATAAGAGCCCAGATTTGGAAACATGGTGTCTCCCATTACAAGTGGCAAATTGCCAGAAAGACAAACAAGGAGGAGCGAGAACTGCTATTACCAAGGAGCAGCTCGATTTTCTTGAACCACATGACTTCATATTGATTCACCAAGGACACGGCACATCCTGATTGCCCTGCACGTGCAGTCCTACCCACCCGATGAACATAATCCTGCAAACAGTGCAGATTATAGGATCGGATTAAAGCAGCAAAAATAAACTTCTAAGTTAAATAAACAAAACATTCCAAAATTTGTCAGGAACAAATGTTGAGACAGTCGAATCAGACCTTAGGGTTCTTCGGAATATCATAATTAATAACAAGATCTACTCCTTGAATGTCGAGGCCACGGCTTGCCAGATCTGTGCAAGCAAGGATATTGCATTCTTTCTCTTTGAACCTGTTCAAAGCACCTAGTCTCTTATCCTGACAGGGAAAAAATAGCAAACACTACAAGATTTGGAAGAGTATTTAAAAAAATAACTTTATAAAGAAACTCCCATGCATCCACCTCGTAAATGGATTATACCACATAATGAGCATATCAAACAATTTAACCATGTCTGAAAGTAAACCTGACTCATTTGACCATGGATACAGGTAGCTTTAAGGCCTAGATTCCGTAGCACGCGAGCAAGGAGGTCTGCTGAGTCACAGGTCCGCACAAAGATCATGGTTCTGTTCCCTGGCCTCGTCTTAAGAACATGATCAAGGTAACAATCCTGAGGTTGACAGAACAACATAATTAACAGAAAAGTGATGGAAAGCGGTGTTCAGAAGACATTTTAAGGGAGAACTGCCAAATGAATTTCTACATGTGTATTTTGAAGTATTGGATATTGAATTCATTGCGAAAGATAAAAGGAATGACACAGGCATGCAAGAAAAAGAAATATATAAAACTCCAGAAAAAAAAATTTTGGTAGTGCCTCACGTAAGACAAAATAACAAGGGGAAGGAAACTCTTCAGGAATAGAAGTTTCACATAAATTACAAGATAATACTCTAGGCGATCTAAAATTTAAGTGGAATTATAAATCTTTGAAAAATAGTAGAACGTAGGCATAGGATATGTACTTCTGCAATAAGTTAAGGAGTATGGACTAAACAAAGATCACAAAGTCATGATTATACAAGCACATATACAGTGGTCATTTGTGATTGGACTGAAAACACACTTCTTGAAAACAAGAATAACACTTGCGTGCCAGCTATTTCCATGACGGTTATCCTTGAACAAACATAAACATAAGTAATTTGCTTGTCGGTTGGCACGAAACTCTTGAAAGTGATCTTGCTGTCAGTGTTTGCTAAATTTAAAGGATCATTTTGTACTCTTTTTTTGGATGAGAAGGATCATTTTATACAGCGAGATTACATAGTTTCTGGCATCAACAAATGGCTTACATCAATGGTGCGAAGATTCACCTTGTCATTTGCAGGAACAAGATAAAAGTTTTGACTAAGTGTATCTGCTGTTGAGTACTTGGAGGCTACTTCAAGCTGGTTCGAAAAAAAAAAGAGTGCTGATTATTAATATAGTAAAGAACAAGAGGGCACAGCAGATACCACTGATGTTTTGCCACTAAAATTCTTGAAGAAAAGGATAGTGTGTCACCTTAGTAGAATCCCTTATACAAGCCCGTTTCAGTTTATTCACCTAAGTAAATTAAAAGAAAAAAAAACATTCAGCATAAAGGACACAGAGAGCAAAACCACGTTGCACCACTAGAAATTATACCATGATCACAAAAAAGAACTGCCAGGAAGAATCGACAATGGTACGAAGAACATAATTACATTTTAAAACAAGATGGCAGAAAATCAAGATGACATTTTTATAGGTTGAATTTGAGCATGAGAACCCATTGCATTTATTACATCAAAGCACTTTTCATTGGTGTGATATGATATTAATCATCGCCACAAGAAAACACTGAGGCTAAAATAATTTAATGGGTTTACAATTTCTTTTACCGCGAGATGAATATACACTCTATTTATAGACAGCATATTTGACTCTACAATTTAGTGGAACAATAAAGTCAAGCAAGTGTTTCCCTATCCACAAACCTTTTTAGTCATTGTCGCTGAAAAAAGGAAGGTTGTTCGTTCCTTGGGAATAACTTTTAGAATGTCATCGAGTGCTTTCTCAAATTCCACATGAAGTAGTTCATCTGCTTCATCCAGGACCTAGCGATAGAAAGATTAAAAACACAAAAAATATAAATGCCATCTGAATTTAAGCTGTTTCATATAATAAACCAAAGCTGAGATGTAGGCTCCAAGGAAATCAGGAACTAGTAGGGACGGTATTGAAAAGTAGTGTCTCAGTAAAAGTAAATAAAGATTAGGCATTAAATATTACTCCTATGTAACCAAGTTATCTGCACAACTAAACAAGTGCTGACAGTTAAAACCTGTAATCTAACCAACCAAATCCTACTTTAATATTTCTCCACCATCCAAAAAGCCCCAGGAACAGTAATTTCAATAGTATGGTTTTCATCAATGATGAAAAGAATAACATGGTGAACAAGCACTGAACATTGACAAATGGAACTATACAACAACATTGAGAAGGCTGTGACATCATGGGCCAATATGATAAACAGCCAACAGAATGTGCTACCATGCAGTAGTAGCAAGTGAATAATATAACAAATTCTGATTTCCGAAAGTGCGTACCAAATACTTAATTTTATCGAGGCCAAAACCCTTTGTATTCATCAAATGGAGACGTCCTGGAGTCGCAACCTGATTAATGTGGAGGAAAAGTTACAGACACTACAATGAGCTTGAAAGAACATCAGCTTTGGCAAGGTGTTGTAAAGTTGAAAAGCAAATAGGCTGCCAAAAGAAATGATAACACTTTCTCGAACAAAAAGAAATGCTAGCTTAAATCAACGGACAGATTATATCAGAAGGGATCATAATGGGCCAATGTATGCCGCATCGACATAAGTTCTAAAAAAACATAGCATTCAATGTTGAGAATGGTTGTAGAGTCTTGAGTTTTGCAGCACAATAAATCCAACAAAAAATGCCTTTATCTCACTACGGGATTGAGGAATTCATCGAATGCACAGTACTCACTACAACATGTGGACGTTTTGCAAGCGATATCGTCTGCTGAATCCGATCCACTCCTCCAACAAGCTGGTAAAAGCACAATACAGCGTCAACCAAAAATTATATTCCACTGATTTGCCACAAAGTATAGCAATGAAAATATATATCAGGACGCGAACATATGGTATGAGCACCAGGGAACCTAACAATGGCAATGCACCTATAATATAACACCTTAAATACAAAATTATCTTATTCTCCGTGCCCCCTCTCCGTTTTACTCACAATGGACTGCTTACACTTTAGAGTTCGTCCATGGTTCGTGTAAAAGTAACTACGTGTGTTTGGAATAATCACAGCCAATGTACTAATACTCATCTATCTAATCCCGTACCGACACTTGCACACTTAAATAATGCCACTGATAGCACTCACCACCGTGCAAACCAAGCCAATCGCCGATCCCAAGGCCTGAAACTGATCCGCGATCTGAATTGCCAGCTCCCTGGACACGGCAAGCGCACGATAAGCAACCATGAGCGCACACTACAAATTGGCTGAGCGAATGAAAACAAATTAGAGGCGCGACCTCTTGGGCGACAGCACGCAGGCGAAGAACGGCCGTGGCTGCTCGAGCAGCGCCTGCAGGATCGGCAGCACGAAGGCGGCCGTCTTCCCCGACCCCGTCTGCGCCAGCGCGACCACGTCCTTCCCCTGGAGCGCGCAGGGGATGGCCTCCGCCTGGATCCTGGTGGGCGCCGTCCACCCCATGGCGTCGCACGCGGCCACCAGCTCCGGGCACACGCCCAGCTCCGCGAAAGTCGACGCCTGGCGCGCCGGCGCGTCGCCGTCGACCCCCGCGCCGTCCGCTTCCTCCTTCAACGCCATTAGCTTCGAGGGATGGAGCTGCGCGCGCGCGCGGCGGCGTGCAGCGACGTGCGGGGTTTAGGGCTTGGTGGCGCGGCCGCGGCGGTTGTTCCGTTCCGGCCGTCGCCCTGTGGTTTCCCCCCTCTCCCGTGAATGCTAAAGCTGCTATGGGCTTCCGGCCCAGCACATTATAAATGCACAAGAAACTACCTCTTCTGAATTGGTTCCTTCAGACTGAGCGTACAGCATCCGTGTTTGTTTCCCAACGAACATCACTTTGTTTTCACTTATGAATTGGCGTATTATGGTGTTCTTTTCTTCTTTTCTTAAAGATAGCATAATGACAAAAAAATAATACAGGAGAGATTGAGAGGGAGCAAATGCATGAGTAATCTGTCGAGTTCTAAAAGATTAGCAAACTAACATTTGCATGCCCAGTCGCTGAATACGCATGGCGAACTGTCAAATGGGCTTTCAATCTGAAGGATCTGAACAAATGATAAGTAGGTTATGTGATGTTGAACAACAAAAGCTGTGGAACAGATACCCTTATATAGTATGATAGAAAATCCGACACATTGTATGTGCAACAAATGTTCCGCACAGGAATGGCCCGATGATGATTATTTCTAATGGAGCTTACAACTCAAGATAGTGTATTTCTTTGTTCAGTGAGTCCAAAATCTAGTTCTTTGTTCAGCGAGTCCAAGTTCTCAAGCTGAACAAGTTTGGTGAGCAAAACCTACAGGACAATAGAACCTTTTTTTGCTCACTTACTGAACTGCATTTCATCAGTAGCTGATGCTGACTAGTCAAGTGAGATACCCTGCATCGTTTCAATGAAAAGCATTTTACATTACCGAAACTGACCAAATACTTGTTTTCTGCCTCAAAAGAAAGGAAATTATATTAATTCCAGTTACCTTTGGCGGGTCAAACTTTGCCCCGAGGTTGCTTAATTTCGCATGAGCTTCAGCGTAGTCATTGAAAAATGCATCCTGATCCTCAGCGTACTTTTCAGCATAGATCTTCAAGCATGTTTAATTATCATGAAACACGGTTATGAGCATCAGCTAAAGTTGTGCAGGTTTTTCCTTTTTCATTTTTGTGCAATATGAGAACTTTTGCTAACCTTGAATGATGAATCCTCAAAGAGCACAGCATCAGTAGGCAGAACTAGAAGGTCCTCATCCCGCCTTTCTTTGACATCCTGCATGTATATGCCCATGTTATTGTAAGCACTACATGATTGCAGGTAATGCTATAGAAGTTGGTCACCCTACCTTGAAATAACTGTTGTCAAACTTGAGCCACTGAGATGTCCATGACTGACCCCCCGGTGCACCAGGTCCATTTTTCTGTCAAGTCAAGTAAGAGAATGTTATCAACGCGTTTATCTGTCGCAAGTACCAGAGGCACAACAAGAAGTCCACGGCTAATCAAAGTGGCTAAGGACAACAGGGAAAGCCTTCAGTGGAACAGGAGGAGATTAGCAGTTTGTTAGCAAGTTGTTAGCTATTTTGCCATCGAGTTGTTAGCGCCGTTTTAGAGATGCACCTGACTTATAAAGGTTGCCTGGGCATTGTGGAAACATAGAAATGCCGGTGTCTTTGACGGCACTAAGCCATCGGTCCAAGTGGTTCTGAATAGCTTGAAGCATGAAGCACAGCATTGGACTTTTGCCGGTGCTCGAGGGCTCAAAGACTTAGGTCTTGGTCGGCTGCTAGGAAATAGTTAAGTAGTTAGTTGTAGTTTCTTGGGTCGTTTGTAAACTAGTGCTGCCTCGGTTTTGCATATGTGTAACACCCCCCCTCTAGCCTTGGTCCCAGCTTGAGGGGTTATGTACGGACCACTCTTTTTTTCCCTATAATACAAAATATGCAGCTCTCCTGCGTATTCGAGAAAAAAAAATGTAATCGGATTAGCGAAGAAGCAATAAACCTCCTGTTACCAGGCGAGGTTGTTCTTTGCCGTGGCTAACCTGGCCGCCGGTATGAGAACACTCCTCGCCATCCCCCATATCCTCTTCGATCCAATTCCCAGTCGCAACTACTCTTGCATTCTCCCTTGCGCACTCCCTCACGCTGACGTGGCAGAGAATCGACTAACCGAGGAATGCAATACAGCAATCACAACAACCTTCAGCACAACTTTTGTGGTACTATTCATGCTAGAATCAGGTACTGCCCAAGACGAAGGCACCTTTACAGAATAATAATTAGGGAAAAAAAGAGATAAGATTCATATAGGGAAAGCTCGAAGTGATGATATTTATACAAGCCACTTAATAAAAAGTGAAGAATAAGATGGCGAAATGCCATTTCCTGAGCAGACTGCAGAATAATCAAGAATGTCTTACTAATTGTTCTAGTAATCAAACATGATGCTTATGCAGAAGTGTTTATGCGCGGACCAAACAGTACTTCTTGGGAGAATAGCAAAAGTAGTTAATACTAGTTTTAATTCACCGCCTAATCTAACCAGTAAATTATGAAGGATGAACATGCAACAATGCAAAATGATACAATAGATATCACGTTATTGAAATGAGCACATCAAACTACAGCTCAAGTTACATACCGTGTATTTTGTTTCTGGTTTACCCCAGCCACTACGCTCTGGTCTGGCCCGTCCAAGTGTATGAGCTCCTGACAGTGCCACAATTTCCTATCAAGCACAAAACAGTTGTGACTATCAAATCTAAAGTTATGATATCTTGATTGATTCAAACACATAAGTCTGTCAGTACCTTGTCATTCAAGCCCATTCTGTAGAATACTTCACGCAAATGTTCCGCTGGTGAAGGTGGGCCAGCATCTGAATGGATGAAATAGAAATATGAGCAAGGTGGGAATAGACTTGAAAGCATTGCAAGGAGAAATATGACCAAAATGCACCGCATGGCCATTATTCCCTATACAGCTTCCCAGTATACGGTAACACTATGATGTGGATTCTTGAAACAATTTATATGATGCATTCTTTATATTCAGTCATGTGATTTGACCATACCATCGACCTGACAACAGTAATTATGTAAGAAACTTGTGTTTTATAGACCATATAACTCTCTTCTAGTTCTACTCCAAAATCCAGTTTGACTCTTCAGTTGACAGTTGTACTAATTAAATTCAATAAAAAAATGGATTAGACGTCTTAACCATCTCAATAAGTTGAACTTGGAAGCAGGACAAGGAAAACAAAGAACTTAGTAGGAACAATGTTAGTGGGGAAGTATTCATTTGTATTTGGGTCCTCCACTTGCAATAGTACATCAGTATTTTATTTTAGTGTGCCATTGCATATTGTGGAAATAAATATTTCTAAGCCATAAATATAACAGGCATTTCAGCTCGAAGTGAACAATGTCCATAACACAACTCTGTTGTATGTGGTAACTCATATGTAGAGATCAAAAGGCAAAATGGAATTACCTGTTTAACTCATTTGTTTATGCATGCAAGTTTGTGTGAAAATGTCATATATATTGACCTTGACGTAAATTTGTGTTTGGTCATATCAATCTATTGAAAACTAGTATAGTGAGGTTTTCAAAGTTTCATAATCACCTCACCAGTAAACAGAAGTTGTAACAAGAGTATAAAAACATGATAATATTTTAATTAGAAATAATTTATCAATGGGAATTAGCTGAACATTAGCTATGGAGTAAGTATGGACCATGCAAGGCTGTGAGATCAGATGGTGATTCAAATCTTTCATCACTAAACAGTGATAGCAAAGCAACAGGATGCTGGCATTGAAATAAAATGAAATTAAGGGGAAATTGTTGTAGGCTCTAGACTGGGAATTAAGGGAAAATATGATAATATTTTAATTAGAAATAATTTATCAATGGGAATTAGCTGAACATTAGCTATGAAGTATGGATCATGCAAGGCTGTGAGATCAGATGGTGATTCAAATCTTTCATCACTAAACAGTGATAGCAAAGCAACAGGATGCTGGCATTGAAATAAAATGAAATTAAGTTGAACTCATGCTAAACTGGCATATGTAGTAAGACAGATTCAAAAACCAATATTTACTAACCAGGAAGTCTCCCCTCCGGTGGGCACTGCTCAGGGGCAGCAACATCAACCCTTCCATAGAGCATTGGGATTTTGGGGCCGCCAGCTTCCTGAAATATGAGAGAACCACAAAGGGTAAAGATTATTAACAAGAGGCATTTCATGAAATTATGAATGAACGGTTGATCATCAATAAGCATAAGCACAATAACGGAACCTCAATGGCAGTAGCACTGGCAAGCTGAAACAGATCTGCATATGTAACACTTGAATATTTGTCCTTAATGGGCTGGACCAGCTTCAAAGCATTCACGAGCCCTGCAATTGGAATAATGTGAGAGAGCCATCCTGCGTCCTGAAGCAACATATGACAAAAGAAGAAGCAGTACCAGCATTAGCAGCATGCTTTATCTCAATTTCAAATCTCAAGCTACCATTAGCTCCACCACACTTCGGCCACTCGGTGATGTTCTTGTCATAAGTACCGGCATCATGCCACCCCAATCGAACCTGGAAAAAGATAATTCATCACGCAAGTCATGCATAGGCAACTGCAATGCAGCATCAACTAATTGCACCAAGGAGAGACAGTGCACACAGATCTTGAGACCATCTTAGCAACAGTATCTGTGCCAAGCCTAAACATTTATGCATATAAACAGAGTAGTAAGTGCAGTAAACTAAACATATGTTCAACCATATTGCAGTGCCAGTCCATCAAGTATATATGGAAAGGGTAAACGAGAATAAACAGTTGTCCAGATGCAAAATTTCAGGATAGCGGACAACAAAATGTCATCTTGGCACGAGTCATCAAGACTCAATAGTAGAAGCTCGTGTACAGCATACCAGGATGGGATGGCAGGATTTGGCCTTGAGCAGCTGCTTGACTTCCTCCCGCGCGACCCTCAGCTCTGCCGCCGCATCCCCAGCCGCCGAGCTCAACGGACTCCGCCCAACCTCCTGCGCCGCCGGGAAAGAAACACATCGCACGAAATCAAGATATGATGTACCGTACGGAATGGACAAATGGCGACGGGTGGATCCGTAAGTACCTCGGAGGCGAAGAGGAGCCCGCGGAGAGGGTGTAGCGGTGAGCCACCGGAGACCCCGCGGCGGATGAGGTGGGGCACGGCCATGTCGGCGCCGGCGGCGGGGCGGAGAGGAAGGGTTTAGGGGTGGTTCCGCGGCCCGCTTGGGTGGGGGAAGGAATGGACCAATAAAAATCCACAGTATTGTCAGGGGAAAAAAGAGAAATGCATAAAGAAAAGGAAGTTTCGGAATGCGTTGCTTTACTCCTACTGACTCCTCGGCCCCACCTGGCAGAGTATCCTCCACCAAACCATTCCCAATCCCCAATGTTCATCATGAACTCATGATAAAGGAAATTAGTTGGAAGGTTATGTTTGCTCTGGTGTTTCATAAAACAAAGAGAAAACGAGATATAACAGTGTGAGCCGCATGACTGCTGTTTGAAAGTTATTCATACATTAAGAATAAAATCAGTGGGCTTGATCGTTTGTCAATTTTACAACTAGCATGCTAAGAAGCTTAATATATAATACAAAAGCTAATATTAAAAATCTAATAGATAGTTTTTTAGCTACTCAAATATCCAGCTTTTCTAAAAGCTTAAAAGCTCTAGCCTAAACAAACAGACCCTAATGATATATAAAAAAAAAAACAGGCCCTAAGGACAGGTTATGTTTCGCAATTTTGAATTTGTAGCTTTAAACTTCTCACAGCTCATTAAGTTTGAGAGTTATAGGCGCCTTTCTCCCTGTCAAATGCAGGTTAAATAAGACAAACATCGCCAATTGGTGAGCTTGTTGGAGTGCATTCCAGCAAAACAAAAATGGTGAGGAAAAAAAAAAGAACAAATGCGAAACATGGGTGCAAATGAAGGCAACAAACAGCATCAAAACCTGGATGGGCCAATATGGAACCAAACACACCCTTTGGTGTACTTTCTGTTTGGCAGTTTGTAGTGGACCCGTAACCCATAACCATGTGGTAACAGCAGTTTAGTTCTTGGCGTTGTACTCCTGTGCCAAGAAAAAGAGGCACAGAGTACTTGTGGAGATGTTTCGTGTTGAGAAAAAAAAGCTGAAGTTCCTGTGCCAATATGAAAGGCCGTTGATGCTGGAAGAGAGCCTGAATATGGTGAACTTGGAGTGGAGGAGCCTGGTGTTCCAACAGTCGTTGTAAACGTGCCATACTCTACTGAGCTTAAAGCTGCTCGATTTGCAGTGTTAGGCGGGCAGCGGCAACTGATCGACTTGCAAGCAGGGCAGCATACAGCTGAGCCATTCTTTCGAAATAGGCGCTGAAACATGAATACTGATGAAACGGGCTAGTGTTGGCATTTCCCATCTGAATATTCCGTTACCTGATTCACTGCAACGATTTCGCGGAATTCTTGGGAAATTTATGAAATTATGCATAGTTTTGCGAATTTTACTGGATTCACGAACCAGTTAACTACCTACGCACAGTCGAAAAAAAAGAAAAAAAACCCTACCTACACGCAAAGTTACGCAAAGTTGGCGCGGAGCACGGAAAGGTTCATGCTAATACGAGCGTCAAAGGCATGCACAAAAAGGTTTGTTCACCAGCTTCCCCTGCACGCGTCAACCCGCGGCAAGTCAGCGCACAAGATCCCATGTTTCTCTTCTGAATCCTGATCGAGTTCCTGCAGTCTGCAGAACACGACCTCTGTGCCATGAGAAATTTGTTTTTTGGCAAAACTTTTTATAAAAGAATACCCCCAAATGCATCATCAAACATGAATTGTGAATGGTTTCCTTCTTACCCGTACGTTCAACTCGACATGAATGGACTCAATTCAAGCATCTTCATCCAGAGAATAGTGGTCAAAACTTTAACCTCCAATGTGCAAATGAAGTTTTCGCCAAAAAAAAAAAGGTGCAAATGAAGAAACTAGTCAATCGATTTTTCTTTTTCACTATATAAAATGTCGGCCAATATTTTCTGATTGCAGCAAATATATCCCATTGGTTTGCAGTGCATGGGGAGTGGTGTTCGTGGTCGTCCCTCTTCTCTTTCCCCACACTTGCCGCTTCCACCATCCAAGCTCGCCCACTTACCACCACACCAATAAAAGCAGAAGCAGATCGCCACATGCATGGCTGGCCGGTTGCTTGTCGCTGGGAAATAGATTTGAGGTTCTTGGTTTGGTGACCTCCGCCGCTCCTTCCTTCTCCAAGCAAGCAGCTGCATTTTTCGTCGTTGCAGGAGCCGTATAAATTCTCTGCTACGAGTTGGGGTGGCGTTCCTGATCTTCATTTGGCCATCGGCCGACCGCATCGTCTCAGTCTGGTACTGATTCTTGATCCTTGTTAGTTCAGTTTGATCTTCTGAATGTATTTTGCAGTGACTGTCTCTGTTATCGATGTGCAGTTGCATGTGTCTGTTCGTCGCGTCTGAATTTCACCTACCCATTGCAATCTGATTCAGTCAATTTATTTTCCTTTCTTTTTGATCCATTACATTTGCATTTCTTCCAGCGTTTCATTGTCCAGATGACTGTTCTGTTTCATGTATTTTCTCACCTGAAAGGCTCACCCCTGTTTCATGAATCCTTCAGATCAGTGTGAGCCTAAACTCTGCATGAGGTAGCCGGGAAACGGCAGGGAAAGATGCCGTTGTTCGGCCGGGATCGGTACCAGAGGCTGGATGGCGCCGGCGGCGGCCCGGGCCGGAAGCCGTCGTCGTTCTGCTCGTCGGCGACCGTCGTCGTGTTCGTGGCGCTCTGCCTCGTCGGCGCGTGGATGATGGCGTCGTCGAACAACATTCCCGTGAGCGTCGCGCCGGAGAACAAGTCGGAGGCCAAGGAGGAGGAGGCGGACAGGCCCGTCGAATTCGGCCAGAGCGTCAAGGGTGGTGGTGGTGGCGCCGACGACGTCGGCGGCGACACGCCGCGGACCGGCGTCGAGGGCGCGGACGCCGGCAAGAAAGGTGATGACGCGCCGCAGACGAGCGACGAAGACGGGGGCTCCGGCAAGAAAGATGATGGCGCCGGCGACGCGGCGCCGATAAAGGGAGACGAAGGGTACGGTGACAAGACGGGCGACGGCGATGGCGCCACGCGGACGACGGACGCCGGCAGAAGCGACGTCGCGGGGATGACGGACGCGACAAGCGGCGGCGCAACCGGAGGCGCGGAAGCGGGGGAGACGAGCAAGCCTGCGGTCGGCGATAGCGAGACGCCGTCGAAGAACCAGACGTTCTCCGACGAGAACGGCAAGACGGAGGGTGGGGAGGTGGCGAAGCCGGAGGACCCTGAGAAGAAATCCGAGGAGGCGACGACCAGCGGCGGTCAGGCCGACAAGAACACCGACCAGCAGAGGTCGGAGGACGCCGGCAGCGGCCAGGCAGACAGCAACGGCAAGCCGGAGGTCACCGACGACAAGGACACCGGAGGCGATCAGGCTGACAAGGGTGGCCAGGAGGCGTCCACCACCGACGCCAACGGCGACACCGGCGGGCAGGCTGACAGCAGCACCCAGGGCCAGGACACACCAATGGATGGCGGCGGCGGCGGCATGTCGAAGAACCAAACAACCTTCGACGACGCCAATGGGAAGGTGGAACAAGATGGGAGTGTCGTCGAGAAGAGCTCCGACGAAGCTACCAGCAGTGACAAGGAGCAAACCACCGAGGACAACGGCACGGGCGCCGCAGCGAAGAACGGAACGCAGTCAGGGGACCTGAGCGAGGCAGTGGCATTTGCGGCCGCGGACGACACCAACGGCACAATCTACCAAGACGCCAAGAGTGCCACGACCACGAACAGCAGCAGCAGCACCCAAGCCACCGGTGATGACGGGAAGACGACGGCGGCGGAGAAGGCCGAGCTGCTGCCGAACGGGCAGGCGGACCTGCTGAACGAGACGGCGTCGGCGGCGGAGGCGAAAAGCACGTTCCCGACGCAGGCGGCGGCGTCGAGCGAGGAGAAGAAGAAGAACAAGAAGAAGAGAAAGAAGAAGAAGAGCACGGGCGAGGAGACGACGATGACGGCGGCGCACGCGTGGAAGCTCTGCAACACGAGCGCGGGCGCGGACTACATCCCGTGCCTGGACAACACGGCGGCGATCCGGAAGCTGAAGAGCACCAAGCACTACGAGCACCGGGAGCGGCACTGCCCGTGGCCGGCGCCGTCGTGCCTGGTGCCGCTGCCGTCGGGGTACCGCCGGCCCATCCCGTGGCCGCACAGCCGCGACAAGATCTGGTACCACAACGTGCCGCACGCGTCGCTGGCGTCCTACAAGGGCCACCAGAACTGGGTGAAGGTCTCCGGCGAGCACCTCACGTTCCCGGGCGGCGGCACGCAGTTCAAGAATGGCGGCGCCGCGCACTACGCCGACTTGATGGAGCAGGCGCTGTCCGGCGGCGACGGGGAGGGGGAGCAGGAGCCGCTCTTGACTTGGGGAAAGCGCAGCCGCGTGGTGCTCGACGTGGGCTGCGGCGTCGCCAGCTTCGGCGGCGCGCTGTTCGACCGGGACGCGCTGACCATGTCGTTCGCGCCGAAAGACGAGCACGAGGCGCAGGTCCAGTTCGCGCTGGAGCGCGGCATCCCGGCCGTGTCCGCCGTGATGGGCACGCTCCGGCTGCCGTTCCCGGCGAACGTGTTCGACGTCGTGCACTGCGCGCGGTGCCGCGTGCCGTGGCACATCGAGGGCGGGAAGCTGCTGCTGGAGGCGAACCGGCTGCTCCGCCCAGGCGGGCTCTTCGTCTGGTCCGCCACGCCCGTCTACCGCAAGGTCCCCGAGGACGTCCAGATCTGGCACGGTCAGCACTAGATCGGTTTCGTGCGCAATTACATTTTTTTTTCTCTCTGTGTGACAACCAATTAACAAGGCCGTTCGTTCTTGCGCAGCGATGACGGCGCTGACCAAGGCCATGTGCTGGGAGATGGTGAAGCGGACGAGCGACACGGTGGACCAGACGGCCATGGTGGTGTTCAAGAAGCCGACGAGCAACGCCTGCTACGACGCGAGGACAAGCTCCGAGCCGCCGCTGTGCGAGGCGGCCGACGACCAGGACGCGGCGTGGAACGTGACGCTGTGGGCGTGCATGCACCGGGTGCCCACGGCCGCGTCCGCCCGCGGCGCGCGGTGGCCGGCGCAGTGGCCGGAGCGGCTGAGCGCGACGCCGTACTGGCTCGGCGAGGAGCGGACGGGCGTGTACGGGAAGCCCGCGCCGGAGGACTTCGCGGCGGACCAGGAGCACTGGCGGAAGGTCGTCGAGAACTCGTACCTCCATGGCGTGGGCATCGACTGGAAGAACGTCAGGAACGTCATGGACATGCGAGCCGTCTACGGAGGGTAAGAGAGAGAGAGAGAGAGAGATCGACCTTTGCATCCATACATTGATCAAGCTAGCAGATCGATTAATCTACCTGTTGATCTTAATTGTCCTCAGGTTCGCGGCGGCGCTGCGGGACATGAAGGTGTGGGTGATGAACGTGGTGCCGGTGGACGCGCCGGACACGCTGCCCATCATCTACGAGCGCGGACTGTTCGGGATCTACCACGACTGGTGCGAGTCCTTCAGCACCTACCCGAGGTCCTACGACCTGCTCCACGCCGACCACCTCTTCTCCGGCCTCAAGGCCAGGTGCGGCGGCGGCGCGCTGCTGCCGGCGCTCGTCGAGGCGGACCGGATCCTGCGGCCGGGCGGCACGCTCATCGTCCGCGACGACAAGGGGACGGTCGAGGAGGTGCGGGGCGTCGTCGAGTCGATGCACTGGGAGGTCACGATGACCGTGGCCACGCAGGGGGAAGAGATGCTCTGCGCCAGGAAGACGACGTGGCGGCCGACGGAGGTCGAGGCGCTCAGCTAGTAGTAGGGCTAGAAGGCGGATAATAACCAAGAGAATGACATTCTAAATTAAACGACACTTACTGTAGAAAGACAATGACATTCATGCATAATAATAACCAAGAGATCGAAGATGGTTACAGATTTTTGTAGCTGCAAGTATTGAGTGAGCGATCACGGGTTGCACAGACATGGTTTGCCGTGGTATATATACTGCACAGGCAGATAGGGAAATACTAATCATTAACATTCAATAATTTGAAGAGAAACATCTCATACTGACTCAAACTCAACCAGCTACATTTTACTACCACAAAACTCGAGGCAAATTTGTATGCACAAGGGAAAAAAAAAAGAAATGCATTTTGTATGTTGGGTGGATGGATGACGGAACAAGTCATTTTTTATTGAAGGAAAGAGTGGCAGGTGCTCTGCCATTTTATTATGGTATGGTATAGAAGGGAAAAAAACAGAGTAAAATAGAAATGGTCTTAGTACACACAGATAAATGTTTTTTTTTAAAACGCACACAGATAAATGTTGAGAAACAAGAGATCATAATCAAACAAGAGCAGGGACACACAGACGCCCGAGAACGCTTACAAGAACTGATCAGTGTCGAAGTGCTTGCTTCCCGTGGGCTTGTGGACGAGCTGGACCACAGAATTGCGTATGGGCCCATGAGCAACCTAGTTCGGACGTTGGGCCCATTCGTGTCGACCAAAACCCTAGCAGCTCTGGGTTTGATCGGCTGCAAAACGACAAGCCGCAACCTTCGACGCTTCGCTTCACCTCGAATCTCGCCGCTTGGCTTTGGCGCGGGGATCCACGACGACGACGCCGGCGACATGGACCAGCAGTCGCCGCTGCAGGTGGCAATGGAACTTCACGGCGAGGAGGCCATGGGAATGGCCGCGAACATGATGCTCAGGAGCTTGTACATCGCCATGCCCGACCCGCCTGTGTCCCCGGCCGCGCCCCTCGCGTCCGCGGTCGCCGCGCGCGCCCCCGCCGACGGCGTCGACCGGATCAGCGTGCTCCCCGACGAGATCCTCAAGGACGTCGTCTCCCGCCTCCCCGCCAAGTCCGCCGTGCGCACGGGCGCGCTCGCCACGCGCTGGCGCGGCATCTGGCGCGCCGTGCCCCTCGTCCTCCTCGACTCCGACGTCTTCCCGGATCCCGTCCCCAGGCTGCACAGGCGGATGACGCGCGACGAGTTCGTGTCGCGCGCCGTCGTCATCGACGCGTCCAGCGCGCTGGCCGGGCACCCGGGCCCCTTCCGCTGCTTCTACATCACCTCGGTCACCTGGAGCCGCATCGCCTCGCACGAAGCCGAGATCGCGCGCTGGCTGCAGCTCCTCGCCGCCAAGGGCGTCGAAGAGCTCGTCTTCATCAACCGCCCATTGCCGTTCGACCTTCCTCTCCCCGCCGCGCTGTTCAGATGCACGGCCCTCACCCGCCTGCACCTTGGCCTGTGGAAGTTCCCGGACACCTCTGCGCTTCCGCGCACCGCCGGCTTCCCCCACCTCCGGGAGCTCGTCCTCAGCGTCCTGATGGAGGACGAAGACCTTGCCTTCATGCTCGCCCGAAGCCCTGTCCTGGAGTTCCTCACCATAATCGCAAGTCAATCAGCGGTGCGCCTCCGCCTTGTCAGCCGCAGCCTGCGGTTCGTGCAGCTGGGCATGTGTGGCGTGGCTGAAATCGATGTGGTGGACGCGCCTCGCCTGGAAAGGCTCTTCCTGCTGAGGAATGTGTGTCGCAAAAACGTTTCGACAGTCAGGATTGGCAATGCACCCAACCTGCACATGCTGGGATATTGGCAACCAGATCGTGCTGAACTATCGATCACCAACAACATCATCCAGGTGCAGATCCTTTAAAGCTGCCAATATAAATTTCCATTGTCTCCTTGTGTATTTTGTGCCAACAGTGTGTGCAAATGCGTGATATGTTTCGATGCGTTGCAGGAACGTACTAGGGTGAGCGAAAGAACCATCGTCCCAAGTGTACGGATCTTGGCTTTGGAGGTGGAACTTGAACTTCGTAATGAAGTCCAGATGGTGCCTTGCTTCCTCAAATGCTTTCCCAATGTTGAGACTCTCTATGTCTATGTAAGATTTCTGAACCCTTCTTTTGATATTAATATGAACAATTAGCATTTTGCATCACTGTCGACATCACCATTAGCTTAGTAGCAAGATCGGATAAGTCGTTGTTTGACTCATTTCATCTGTCAATCACCATTAGTTTGATCGGCTGAACTACATATATTTTGATCTAATTTGCAGTCAAGCAATAGTGAAAAATCTACTGGTAAGCCCAATATCAAGTTCTGGCAGGAGGCTGGCCATATTGCTTGTGTTCAGAGCCATCTGAAGAAGTTGGTTTTCCAAGAGTTTAGGGGGATGAAAAGTGAGCTATTGTTTCTCAAGTTCATTGCTGAGAAAGCACAGGCACTGGAGAAGATGGTGATTATACTGGCCTCTGAATATTTCTCCTCGGGGATTGATGCCAATGTGATGCTGAAGAGTGTAAAATGGGCCAGTAAAGACCATAAGCTGATTGTCTTGAACAGTCCAGTTGCTGACAGTGGCTCTCCTAGTTGGGATTTCCGCATTGCTGCTGACTTTTCACGTGATCCATTTGACCATCTCACTGCTCGTGCTGAACTCTACACTAAATATGGATGCGACTGAGGTTCATCATTACGGCACTCTTTGAGGTGACAAGTGTCTGCATGCAAACTAAGCCACCGCTTTTGATTGTTTCTACGTGCTCCTTTAAGATTTCAAAGGGCTGTACTAGCTTTAATGACTGTAATAAGCTCGCAAATTAGTTAGTAGAACTATTAATCAGCAAAAGTCTACTGTTGCTTAGACTTGCTATTTTATGAGAAGCTTCACCTGATATCTGCAGTTCTTGTGATTTCTCCAGCAAGCTGTGCCTCTTCTTTTATTCATCGCAGAACTTTTTTTTTTGGATGCTGGTTGGACTAAAGATAATTTAGAGATTCTAATTAAGTGACAAGTGTCTGCGTGCAAGTTGAGCCTCTGTTTTTTATTGTGTTCATGTGCTCCTTAAAGATTTCAAAGGGCTGTGCTAGCTTTTATGGCTCTAATAAGTTGTCAGATTAATTAGTAGAACTATTAATCTTGCAAAGACCTACTGTTGCGTAGACTTGCTTTTGTATGAGAGGCTTCATCTGATATATGCAGTTCTTGTGATTTCTCTGGCAAGTGCATCTTTTTTCATTCTGGTTGAACTGAAGAGAATTAGAGATTCCAAGTGAAATGATCATTTCTTATAACTTTACAATGTTTGTTCACCTTATAAGCGTAATATATTGTCTCGAGGCTTTCCCTCCTGACTTTTTATCATTTATTAACTTATCATTTAGCTATTGAAGCAAAAGCTAATATTCCCTAAAAAAAAAGCTAATGAGTTGGGCGGGGGGACACGAATCATAGGAGTCCAATATATATTTGAACCATCTCATACTGTCTCAAACTCAAACAGCTAAATTTTGCAACCACAAAACTTGAGGGAAATCTATATGTGGTGAACTTGTGGTAGATCTACGTACAAGTGCAGAAAAAAAAAGAAAGGAAAACGCACCAATCACATCTTTTGAAGTTTTGTACAAATGGTAAATTTGCATATCTCAATTTAGGTACACCCAATCAGTGAATATTTTGTATGGGGGGCCAACTCTTAACTCTTAAGCTGCTGCCGTGTCTTTTCATGCAGATATGTCCCTGCTGGGCTGCTGCTGGTTACCTCCCTGCTGCAAATTAACCAACCCGGCCGAAATACGTTCCAGAGGGTCGGACCCTTGGTCATTAGGGACGGATGCATGCCCTTCCCCACAACGTTGCTTTTCTCAAGCACAGCGATCACGTCGCAGTTCTGGGTGGTGCTGAGCCGGTGCGCCACCACCACGCTCGTCCTGCCCACCACCATCAGAATGTCCAGCGCCTCGATCCTACATCATCTTCTCAGATTTGCTGTCTAGTGCACTTGTAGCTTCGACAAGAAGCAAGATGGTAGGGTTCTTGAGGATGGCACGAGCAATTGCAATGCGTTATTTCTGCCCTCCGGACAGCTGAACGCCCAAGTCACCGCACAAAAGTGTCGTACCGATCCTTGAGGAGGCTGCTGATGAAGTCGTGCGCGTTGGCGGACTTTGTCGCGTCTTCAACATCTGCTTCGCTTGCCGTCTCCATCATGATGGTCTCTCTGATTGTGCCGGAGAACAATGTTGGCTCTTTACTGACCAACTGGCGTCGCAGGGCTCGGAGGTTATATGTTTTGATGTCTCTGCCATCGACATTCACCGCTCCTTTGAGCGGGTCAAAAAACCGCTCAAAAAGCCCGATAATAGTTGACATGTCAGGGCCACTGTGCCCACACCTTGCCTTAGTAACATCAATAAAATATGCATGTAAGATAGAGTCAACTGGGTAGGGATTTATTTATTTATTTCAGAAAAGGTACATCTCGAACACTCGCACATTTCATATTTTCGAACTTACAGTTGTCCTTTTAAATAAATTAAGTGTGTAGTTGTTCCAAAACAAACAGTCTGCCCCCGTTTGGCAAGGCTTGTGGAGAGGTTTTTGATTTGGCTTATAGCTCCATAAGTCATAAGCCTCGCCAAACAGCAGACAAACAAAACCTCTTATTGCTATAAGTTGCAATAAGCCATTTGCGAATTTGTATTAGAATAAGATGTTTTGCATAAGCCAGAAAAAGTAACTTTTTGCATCTCACTCTCCAGATAAGTTGTTTTATAAGCTATTTTGCCAAACAACTTGATTAGATAAGCCAAATAAACCAGAATAAGCCGATAAGTTGTTGTTCTGTCAAGATAAGCTAGAGCAAAAATTGTTTTTTTGCCATAAGTATAAGTAATGTCAAACAGGCAGGGGTGACATCAGAGCCAATGATTCCTGATTCATGGTGCAGATCATGCTTGAAAGTTATTGTTCCAAACAGGAAATTTATATGTATCTGAATAAGATAGGGACGGACACAGCAGATTTGTTGGCCCGTGAGATGCTCCATCCATGATTAGTGCTGCAACTTGCAGCATAATTTAAAGAAAGGCATACATTTTCTTGCTCGATGGTCAAAATTTAATTCATATCCTCCCTATTTGATTCCCAAATATCGAATGAGATACCGATATGCTAATAAAAAGATCATATGAATGTTTTGGTCCACTTACAAACATGGGCTACCATATGCATTTCCAGCTGCTCGACACTGACTTAAATTTTCCTAAAGACCGTAGGAAATTATATACTGGTAGTTATATTCCGATGACAACTGCCATTAGTTCGGGAGGCAACAAAAAGTCAAACGTTTGTGCCTATATATCTTGCTCTTGATCCCGGTACATCATACCTCATTCACTGCAAACCAGAAGCGAAAAAAACAAAGGGGCAAACCTGCAAGCTCTGCCCGGACCACCGGCCCAAGAGCACACCACAGCA
Organism: Eragrostis nindensis; assembly: GCA_012490785.1. Taxonomy (NCBI): domain Eukaryota; kingdom Viridiplantae; phylum Streptophyta; class Magnoliopsida; order Poales; family Poaceae; genus Eragrostis; species Eragrostis nindensis. Next base: position 1,568,543 of record JAAXCT010000046.1, on the reverse strand, counting down.
GTAGAATGCCAGGACGAGGAATCGCCGCGGCGGAGGGCGGCCGGACACGCGACTACAGCGGTGGCGTCACAGTCCCCGTCGCCGTCATCTGCCTCATAGCCGCCTCCTGCGGCCTCATCTTCGGCTACGATGTTGGCGTCACAGGTGATTGCACAGCCTGCCCCTCCGTTCGCCCATTTTTCATGGACGCATCACGCTTGCCTTAAAGTTAGGTTTCTTCTAAAGTAAACAAGTGTAATTAGGAGATACTGATCACGGTGTACACAACTATTCTAAACATTACTCCTCCGTCCCAGAAGTTAGCTAATTTTAAGTTTGTCCTAAAATCAAACGTTCTCAGCTTTGGCAATTAATATTAACAATTCATAACGATTATCAGCACAAAAATGATATTACTAGATTGACCGGAAACAATCTATCTAAGTATGCAACTCATACATTGTCAAGCTTTATTTTTTTTAAGCGATTTGTCAAGCTTTATGAATTGATAGCTATTGATGATCAAAGTTGAAAACTATTTTTTTTGCGAATTGAAAAAGAATTAAATTGTTCCAAACCTCCACAAAGTGATACTGTATTCCAATGCTGTTTGTTTCGTAAGAACAAGAGATAAATTTCTGAGAAAAAAATATAAGAGATTAATTTTCAGGTGGCGTGACACAAATGGAGTCATTCCTTAAGAAGTTCTTCCCGGAGGTGCTTCGGGGAGTAAGGAGCGCAAAGCGCGATGCCTACTGCAAGTATGACAACCAAGTTCTTACCGCGTTCACATCATCGCTGTACATTGCGAGCACGCTGTCATCGCTGATGGCAAGTCGCGTGACGAGAAAGGTAGGCCGGCAGGCTATCATGTTGATCGGCGGCGCCTTGTTCCTCGCTGGCTCCGTCATCAACGCTGCGGCTGTCCACGTCGCTATGCTCATTATTGGACGGATTCTGCTTGGGTTCGGTGTTGGCTTCACCACGCAGGTGATTCCGATCTGCAAATTAATTAAGTGATGATCGATCCTTATGCAAATGAGTCGACACTTTCTCTGCTTGGGCGGTTACGAATGAATGAATGAATGAATTTGATGTTACTGCATGCAGGCAGCTCCTCTGTATCTCGCCGAGACATCGCCGGCACGGTGGCGCGGCGCATTCACCGCGGCCTACCACAGCTTTCTTTGCGCCGGCACGGTGGCTGCGAACGTGGTCAACTACCTGACGAACCCCATACCAGACTGGGGCTGGCGTGTCTCGCTCGGCGCAGCAGCCGTGCCGGCCATGATCGTCGTTGTCGGCGCGCTCCTGGTGCCGGACACCCCCAGCAGCCTGGTGCTGCGCGGGAAGCCGGAGGAGGCCCGCGCGTCGCTCCAGCGAATCCGCGGCCCCGACGCCGACGTCGAGTCCGAGTTCAAGGACATCGTCCGCGCCGTCGAGGAGGCGCGCCGGCACGACGAGGGCGCATTGAAGAGGCTGCGCAGCAAGGGGTACCGTCCCTACGCCGTGATCATGGTGGCCATACCGGCCTTCTTCGACCTCACGGGCTTCATCGTCGTCTTCATCTTCTCGCCGGTGCTGTTCCGGACGGTCGGGTTCACCAGCGACAAGGCGCTCCTGGGCTCCATCGCCATCAACACGGTGGGCTTGTTCGCCGTCGTCGTGTCCTCCTTCGTCGTCGACCGCTACGGCCGCAGGTTCCTGTTCATCGCCGGCGGCGTCAGCATGCTGCTTTGCCACGTGGCCGTGTCGTGGGTCCTAGCGGAGCACCTCGGCGTGGAGGGGGCCATGGCGCGGAGCTACGCCAAGGGCGTGCTGGCGCTGCTCTGCGTCTACACCTTCAGCTTGGGGATGTCGTGGGGCCCGCTCAAGTGGGTGGTGTGGGGCGAGATCAACCCCCTGGACGTTAGGTCCGTGGCGCAGGGCATCACCTTGTCCGTCACCTACCTCCTCTCCTTCGTGCAGTCGCAAGTCTTCATTGCCCTGCTCTGCCACCTCAAGTACGCCATATTCCTCTTCTACGCCGCGTGGCTTGTGGTCATGACCGTCTTCGTTGCGGGCTTCCTGCCGGAGACCAAAGGCGTGCCGCTGGAGGCCATGCGAGCCGTCTTTGCGCGGCACTGGTACTGGAAGAGGTTCATCAAGGACGATGCACCTCCTCCTGTTGCTGAGCAGGAGGTTCATGTGATCAACTAATTAACCGTATTCAATCACCGGTGTTGATTCATGCGTCTGGCGGCGTTGCCCGTTCTTCCCTGTCATGTATGCATGCATGATGATGATGGCCAAGTGCCCAACTACCTACATTTGGCCCAGGCTACCGGCGGATACTGCTCTTTCAAACCGTTGAGTATCTGAGTCGGTAGCTCTTGTCTTGTGCATCACTGGTTCTAACATGTTAATTATGGGTGGATTATATCTTGTATCATACTATTTGTGGACTATAAACTTGTGCTTCGTAGAAGTCCCCAGACATGGGCAAGGTTCTGAGCATGATCAGAGAAGAAATGAATCCGAGGGAGATGGCATACGATGAATGTGTGGATGAGAACCAGGTACAAGAGTAGTAGATGTCACAGTTTGTTCAGTCGGTGCATGCTAATTAAACTATGTAACAAATAATTGTATTGAACCACTTCTATTATCTTCTCAAATGAAAAGGTAGTGCTCCTGCTCATTGCTTAAAAAAAAATACAGTAACAAATGTGCAATCGTTGTTACCGATGCAGTTCAATAACTCGGTATTCATAAGCTTAACTGTGGAGGAGCTTAGGGCATGTACAACCCAGAGACAGGAGACGTCTCCTTATCAATGTTACAGACAGGTCTACAGACAGGTCTGCAGACAAGTCATACAACCCAGAGACTACTTTAATAGCCCCACTCGCATTGATGCCAACCCACCCCACCCAGCCCGCCCACGTGAGGCCACAGGAAACGTTAACCTCTCGGTCTTCTTTCCCCAGCGACGCAGCTCTCTCGATCCCGGCCGGCGCACCACCAAGCAGTCGATCCCCAATCTCCATCGATCCCCAATCCTCGCCGCCCCTCCCTCGAATCGCGTCGGGCCTCCTTCCCCTCACCACGCTGCCCCTCCTTCCACCATTTGCTGCTGCAACGCGTTCCCCAAGCCGCCATGAACATGGTAGAGAGGATCGCTCGAACGGAGCAGCGGCGGCGTGTGGTCGAATGGCGGCGGCAGCAGAGTCTTGCAGCGTCGAGGAGGTACGCGCGGGCGAGGCGAGGTGGAGCTGCGAGAAGGGGACGTGCTGCCGCATCAATCGCACCGTATTCGGGAGCTGCGGCGGAGGACTGATGCTCCCATCCGCCATGGGAGCAGCTAGAACTCCCTGTCGTCGCTGGACCTACGGGGCCTGCTGGACCCGCTCTCCCACCTCGGCGAGCTCCGCGCGCTCGACCTCCGCGGCAACCGGCTCAACGGCACGCTCGACGCGGTCCTCCTCGGCGTCCCCAACCTCGCGCTGCTCTACCTCTCCGGCAACGACATCTCCGGCGCCGTCCCCGCTGCCGCCGTCGCGCGGCTCGTCCGCCTCGTCCGCGTCGACCTCGCCGACAACAGCCTGCGCGGGCCCATCCCGGCGTCGGCCGTGCTTGGTAGGCTCGCTGGACTCCTCACGCTCAAGCTCCAGGACAACCTCCTCACCGGCCCCCTCCCCGACATCTCCGTCGCGCTCCCGCACCTCGCCGAGTTCAACACCTCCAATAACCAGCTCCCCAGCCGGGTGCCAGCGTCGCCTCGAGAAGACGATATCTACAACGGAGCCCCGCCCGTCTCCTCCGCCTCGGAGCACGGGACATTCCCGTCGCCTCGCGAGGCGAAGGCTGATGCGGGGGGTTTGTGCAAATGTTGCATCACGGAGACGGGGATAAAGACGCCGTTGTACATGCCCTTAGAGATATTCACAAGCTATAGCTAGAGGTGAAAGTTCATTTTTGCATATCAAGTTTGGGTCACGCTTATTATTAACCAGAGACAAAGCTTCGATCAAGTCGCGATTTTGGTCCAGGAATCAAAGTTTGGGCCATGCTAGCCATGCTTAAACTCGTGTATGGGCCCATGAGCAACCTAGTTCGGACGTTGGGCCCATTCGTGTCGACCAAACGGTCCAAACCCTGGTCGAGTGGTCGGGCTACAAAACGACAAGCCGCAGCCTTCGCCGCTTCGCTTCACCTCGATTCTCGCTGCTCGGCGGCGGCGCACGGGGATCGCAACGACTCGACGACGACTTCGGCGACAACATGGACCAGCAGTCGCCGCTCCAGGAGGCAATGGAGCTTCACGGCGCGGACGCCATGGGGATCGCGGCGAACATGATGATCAGGTACCTGTTCAACGCCATGCCCGACCCGCCCGTGTCCCCGGCCACGCCCCTCGCGTCCGCCGCCGCCGCCGCGCGCCCCGGCCGATGGCGTCGACCGGATCAGCACGCTCCCCGACGAGATCCTTAAGGACGTCGTCTCCCGCCTCCCGCCAAGTCCGCCGTGCGCACGGGCGCGCTCGCCTCGCGCTGGCGCGGCATCTGGCGCGCCGTGCCCCTCGTCCTCCTCGACTCCGACGTCTTCCCGGATCCCGTCCCCAGGCTGCACAAACGGATGACGCGCGACGAGTTCGTGTCGCGCGCCGTCGTCATCGACGCGTCCAGCGCCCTGGCCGCGCAGCCGGGCCCATTCCGCTGCTTCTACCTCACCTCCGTCACCTGGAGCCTCATTGCCTCGCACGAAGCCGAGATCGCGCGCTGGCTGCAGATCCTCGCCGCCAAGGGCGTCCCAGAGCTCGTTTTCATCAACCGCCCATGGCCGTTCGACCTCCCTCTCCCCGCCGCGCTGTTCAGCTGCACAGCCCTCACCCGCCTGCACCTCGGCATGTGGAAGTTCCCGGACACCACTGCGCTTCCGCGCACCGCCGGCTTCCCACACCTCCAGGAGCTCGTCCTCAGCGTCCTGATGCAGGACGAAGACCTCGCCTTCATGCTCGCCAGAAGCCCTGTCCTGGAGTTCCTCACCATCATCGCATGCCAATCAGCGCTGCGCCTCCGCCTTGTCAGCCACAGCCTGCGGTTCGTGCAGCTATGCATGTGTGGCGTGGCTGAAATCGATGTGGTCGACGCTCCTCGCCTGGAAAGGCTCTTCATGCTGAGGAATGTGTGCCGCAAAAACTTTTCGAGGGTCAGGATTGGCAACGCACCCAACCTGCACATGCTGGGATATTGGCAACCAGATCGTGCTGAACTGGGGATCACCAACAACATCATTCAGGTGCATACCTTTAAAGCTGCCAATATAAATTTCCATTTCCATTGTCCCTTTGTGCATTTTGTGCCAACAGTTTGTGCAAATGCATGATATGTATCGATGCGTTGCAGGCACGTACCAGGGTGAATGAAACCACCATCGTCCCCAGTGTCCGGATCTTGGCTTTGGAGGTAGAATTTGAACTTCGTAATGAAGTCGAGATGGTGCCTTGCTTCCTCAAATGCTTTCCCAATGTTGAGACTCTCTATGTCTATGTAAGATTTCTGAACCTTTTTTTGATAAAAATATAAACTATTAGCATTTTGCATCATTGTCATCACCATTAGCTTACTAGCATGATCAGATAAGTTGTTGTTTGACTCACTCGTGGCATTAGTCATCACCATAGTTTGGTCGGCTGAACTATGTATACTTTGATCTAATTTGCAGTCAAGCAATAGCGAAAAATCTACTGGTAAGCCCAATCTGAAGTTCTGGAAGGAGGCTGGCCATATTGCTTGTGTTGAGAGCCATCTGAAGGAGTCGGTTTTCCTAGAGTTTAGGGGGATGAAAAGTGAGCTATTGTTTCTCAAGTTCATTGCTGAGAAAGCACAGGCACTGGAGAAGATGGTGATTATATTGGCCTCTGAATATTTCTCCTCGGGGATTGATGCCAATGTGATGCTGAAGAGTGTAAAATGGGCCAGTGAAGACCATAAGCTGATTGTCTTGAACAGTCCAGTTGCTGACAGTGGCTCTCCTAGTTGGGATTTCCGCATTGCTGCTGACTTTTCACGTGATCCATTTGACCATCTCACTGCTCGTGCTGAACTCTACACTAAATATGGATGCGACTGAGGTTCATCATTACGGCACTCTTTCGAGGTGACAAGTGTCTGCATGCAAACTAAGCCACCGTTTTTGATTGTTTCCACGTGCTCCTTTAAGATTTCAAATGGCTGTACTAGCCTTAATGACTGTAATAAGCTCGCAAATTAGTTAGTAGAACTATTAATCAGTAAAAGTCTACTGTTGCTTAGATTTGCTATTTTATGAGAAGCTTCACCTGATATCTGCAGTTCTTGTGATTTCTCCAGCAAGCTGTGCCTCTTCTTTTATTCATCGCAGAACTTTTTTTTTTTTTTTGGGTTGTTGGTTGGACTAAAGATAATTTAGAGATTCTAATTAAGTGACAAGTGTCTGCGTGCAAGTTGAGCCACTGTTTTTTGTTGTGTTCATGTGCTCCTTAAAGATTTCAAAGGGCTGTACTAGCTTTTATGGCTCTAATGAGTTGTCAGTTTAATTAGTAGAATTATTAATCTTGCAAAAACCTACTGTTGCGTAGACTTGCTTTTGTATGAGAGGCTTCATCTGGTATCTGCAGTTCTTGTGATTTCTCTGGCAAGTTGTGCATCTTTTTTCATGCTGGTTGAACTGAAGAGAATTAGAGATTCCAAGTGAAATGATCATTTCTTAACTTTACAATGTTTGTTCACCTTAAGCGTAATATATTGTCTCGAGGCTTTCCCTCCTGAATTTTGATCGTTTATTAACTTATCGTTTAGCTATTGAAGCAAAGCTAATATTCCCTCAAAAAAAAAAAGCTAATTAACTTGCCAAGCATTATATATGTTGTGATAGGGTGGCAGGGTGCTGTTGATATTTGCAGTATAGGAGTATTAAAGAGCTTGATATCTGTGATGCTACTGCATATCAATGTGAACTGAATATATGTTCATTGTGGAATTGGTGCATAGTTGCTAGCAGTGAAATGTGAACTCGTAAATTAAAGTGTGTAAGCTACACGCCTACACCGCATGTAAATTAGGTGGGTGCGACTGGGTCATAAAACTGGAAAATTGCTAAGTCTAACTTCTTGTTTAAGTGCTGCTTTTGTATGTTAAAATTGCAAAAAAGTTTGTTATATCAACAGACGCATGCATTGATGTGGTAGACGTCTAGGGGACTCCCTATAGGTAGAACGTCCTACGCTTAACGTTCGATAGAACGGCCCATGAAGATCAAGAGCCCATCAAATTTGGCCCACTTAAAGCAATTTAGTTTACCGACTAACCGTCAACATTTTCAAACAACAGTTTCAACATTTTTGTAAGATTATGTCAACATTTTCAAACAACAGAGTCAACAGTTTTGTCAAAAATGTTGACATAGCACATAAAAAATATTGATACAGTGAAAAAAATGTTGACATGGTACATTCAAAATATTGACGAAAATTTGAATTTCAAAAAATTTCAAAAAATATTCATATTGGATCTCATTTTGTAGCATTAATTCTAAACAACATGTTGCTTCAAACGGATTCGAAACGGACTTACGGTTTGAGAGAAAAATGCGTTTAAAATTTTAAAACCGGTTCTTTTTCTCCTCCCTCCCACCCACCCCATTAGGAAGCCGCCGCGTGTCAGCATCTGACTCCTCCTCTTCCCACCTGCCTGAATCTCACACGTTGATCAAGTTTAGCACGAATCTCAAACACTGTTCTATCAAAGTTTAAATGTAGCCCGCCCTATGTATAGGATTGGCGGACGTCTAGCCGTTTTCTCGGGGCCGGCGGTGGGAACATGGAGCCTGGGCAGCAAGTAGCGGGGCCGAGTCCTTGTCCAAGCAATAAAAACCCACGCGGCCCGACTCCAATCCGGTCAGATTCCCTCCGCGCAATCGAATCCCCCCGTTCCAATTTCGTAACCGACCTCCACAACCAAGCGCCGCTCTCGTTTCCGATTCCCCTTTCCTCCCCGCCGGTGACCGCGATGGTGGCGGAGGCGGCCATGGAGCGCCTCCCTCCGGGCGTCTACTTCAACCCCTCGCCGGAGGAGTGCGTGAACGACTACCTCGTCCCGTGGGCGCGCGGCGAGCGGTTGCCGGAGATAGGCCGGTACATCCACGAGGAGAGCGTCTACAGGCAAGGTCCCGACGCTCTGCGGCGCACGCACGCGCCGGCGACGACGCGCGCGTTCGAGCCCAAGTGGTACTTCCTTTCCCGCTGGAAGAAGAAGCGCGGCGGCCGCGCCGTCGCCACCGGCGGGACCTGGAGCGCGGAGCAGAGGCATAGGATCCTCGAGGCGGCCGCCGGCGGCGAAGGCGACGACGGCCTGCCCAGGGGCACCAGGAAGTGCTTCGCGTTCTTTCTTGGGGAGAGGAAGAACAAGAAGAAGACGTGTTGGCTCATGGAGCAGTTCACGGTCGGCGGCGGCGGCGGCTGGCAGGACGCCGATGTGCCCGTGCTCTGCAGGATCCATGTCTCCCCGCGCGCGACCGACGACGAGAAGCGGGCCATCATCGGGGAGGGCGGCGTCGCCGTCGACGCCAACAAGAAGAAGAAGCCGGAACTGGTCGTGGTCCCCGCGGACCTATTCGACGCGCTCGCGAAGCTTCTCCCTGCGTCTTGCCGTCGTGCCAGCGCCGTCGGGAAGGGGCAGGCCGGGCCGCCGCCGACGTTCTTGGTCACCGCCCGCCGCCGACCTTTCTTGCTCCTCAGGTCAACCACCTGGCCGCGACGCTGCCACCAGTCCTTCTTGGTCGCCAGCGTGGCCAGGCCGCGCTGCCGGCCTTTCTTTGTCCTCGTCAACACGGCCATCCCCTTCCTCCGTCGCCGCGGCCAGACGCTCGCCAGTCGCCGCCGTCGAGTGTTGACAGTTCACCGCAACAGCAACAGCAAGAGGCGATCCGTCCAGCCAAGAGGGCACGCCTGACACCGCCGCGGCCGCAGTCGCAGGACACCAGCATAGACTCCTTGCAGAGCGAGACCCTCCAAGAAACGGCGCCGCCGCCGCTGCCGCAGGAGATGCTCCCGTTCGATGTGTGCCAGACAGCCAACGAGCCGTTCAGCGGCGGCTTCTTGGACCTGTTGGAGACATCACTGCTGCCGCCGTTCGCCGACGACAACGTGTTTGATTTTGGGAAGATCTGTGAGTTCAGCCTCCAGTACCAGGTGGACGACGGCGACCCTCTGCCACCGATGCCTTTGGTGGATGTGGAATTTTTTGCGACACCCAACTTCTCCTGGAGATTCCCGCATCCTCCCTGACGACGCAACAGGAGATTATTGATTGCCGCTTTTTGCGAGCTTGTCAAAACTGACACAAATTGGATCATGTATAGTAGGATTTTTGTTGAGATTATTTGCTAGTTCTCATGTGAGTAAATCTCTCCGTCACATTTTCAGAACAATGAAAACATATTGTTGAAACAACAAAACTGCACTTATGGAACATTTAAATTGTACTACTGGGACAATTAGTTATTAGGTGGAACGAATTTCTTTTTTTTCAAAGAACTTGTTTTTGCACAAGTGAGTGAAAAATTTAGATGGTTGATCAAAATCTAATGACTGAAAAGTGACTGAGAGATTAGTAAAATCTCAGTCACCTGACAAGGAGACACCTCTATTTTTGTTTGACATCATAACCTTTTAAACCATGTTAATTTCCTTTCTAATTTTGCCACAGGAAAGGATCACATTGCCCTCGGTTCACGTGCCCCTCTCTGTTTGACGTATTCGTGTCGTCACGTTATGATTGCTGAATTTTGTCATTCTATAAACCATTCAGGTATTGTGACATCAGAGGTGGTGTATGCACGGTTTGCCATCATGGTGCTATTGTTCTTTCAGCGTCGTGCCTTACCGAGGATGGCAACCACCTCTATAGTTCAGGCATCCAACTCATTTCTGAAATTCCCAACCTGAAGAGCATATTTCATTAAGGGAGACTAGCTATGGCAGCAAACAATCGCGCAGCATGACACCAGAGTACCAACTGTCTTTGTATAATCTTTTTTTGCATGTACAACACACTCAACTAGCTGGCTCGAGAGGCAGCGTGGGCCGCAAGTGGGGGCCGAGTCCTTGTCCAAGTCAGATTGATCCACTCCTGGCGCAGGCAAGAGACTCCCCGCAATAAAAGCCCACGCGGCCCGATTCCGATCCGGTCAGATTTCCTCCGCGCAATCCAATCTCCCTTTCCACTTCCGTGACTGAAGCGCTGCTCTCGTTTCCCATCCCCAATCCCCCCTTTCGTCCTTTCCTCCCCGCCATGGCGTCGGCGGCCATGGAGCGCCTCCCGCCGGGCGTCTACTTCAAACCCTCGCCGGAGGAGTGCGTGAACGACTACCTCCTCCCGTGGGCGCGCGGCGAGCTCTTGCCGGAGATGGGCCAGTACATCCACGAGGAGAGCGTCTACAGGCAGGGCCCCGACGAGCTGCGGCGGACGCTCGCGCCGGCGACGACGCGCGCGTTCGAGCCCAAGTGGTACTTCCTCTCCCGCTGGAAGAAGCGCGGCGGCCGCACCGTCGCCACCGGCGGGAACTGGGGCGTGGAGCAGAAGCACAGGATCCTCGAGGCGGCCGGCGACGGCGGCGAAGTCGACGACAACATTCCCGGGCGCACCAGGAAGTGTTTCAGGTTCTTTCTTTGGGACAAGAAGGACAAGACGAAGACGCCCTGGCTCATGGAGGAGTTCACGGCCGCCGCCGCCGGCGGCGGCGATGGCGGCGGGAGGGACGACGATGTGCCCGTGCTCTGCAGGATCTACGTCTCACCGCGCGCGACCAACGACGAGAGGCGGGCCATCTTCGGGGAGGCCGGCGTCGCCGTCGACGACAACATGAACAAGAAGCCGGAGCGGGTCGTGGTCCCCGCGGGCCACTTCGACGCGCTCGCGAAGCGTGTCACGGCCGTCGGGAAGGGGCAAGCCGCGCCGCCGCCGGACGTTCTTGGTCACCGCCGCGCGCTACCGCCGCCTCCCATCCTTCTCGCTCCTCAGATCAACCACCCGACCGCGACGCCGCCGGCCCTTCTTGGTCCTCATCAACGCGGCCATCCCCTGCCTCCGTCGCCGCGGCCAGACGCTCACCGGTCGGGGCCGTCGGGTGCTGGGGCTGGCAGTACAACGCAACGTGAAGAGGAAGCGATCCGTCCAGCCAAGAGGGCACGCCGGACAGCGCACCACGCGCCGCAGTCGCAGGACACCGGAATGGACGCCTTGCAGAACGAGATCGTCCAAGAAACAGAGCCCTCGCCCCCCCCCCCCCCCCCCCCCCCCCCCCCCCCCCCTCCGCCGCCGCTGCGGCAGGAGATGCTCCCGTTCGACGTGTGCCGGGCTGCAAACGAGCCGTTCAGCGTCGGCTTCTCGGACCTGTTGGAGACATCACTGCTGCCGCCGTTCGCCGACGACGAGCGGTTAGATTTTGGGAAGATCTGTGAGTTCGGACTCCAGTTCCCGGTGGACGACGGCGACCCTCTGCCACCGGATCCTCCCTGACGACGCAACAGGAGATTATTGATTGCCGCTTTTTGTGAGCTTGACAAAACTGACACAAATTGGATCATGTATCGTCGGAATTTTTATTTGACATCATAACCTTTTAAACCGTGTTAATTTCCTTTCTAATTTTTGCCACTGCAAAGGACCATATTGCCCTCCTCGGTTCAGTCTCACGTGCCCCCCCTCTCTGTTTGAAGTATACGTGTCTTCTCGTTATGATTGCTGAATTTTGTCATTCTATTAATCGTTCAGGTATTGTGACATCAGAGGTGCTACTGTTTTTTCAGTGTCGTGTCTTACCGAGGATGACGGCAACCTCTATAGTTTAGGCATCCAACTCGATCATTTCTGAAATCCCCAACTCGAAGAGCGTATATTTCATTAAGTGAGAGAGAACTCATTTCTGAAATTCCCAACCTGAAGAGCATATACTCCTATTTCATTAAGTGAGAGAGCAATGGCAGCAAGCAATCGCGCAGCATGACACCAGAGTACCAGACTGTCTTCGGATCATTTTTTTTACATGTACAACACTCTCAGCTTGACACCACAATGTCTCGTGGCACACTGGTACTTGCTTTGAGACTGCTGCGCATGGCAGCTGGGCGGCAGGTGACCTAGTGGGGACCTGATCATTCATCCAACATATGTGTGGTGGAGATTTACATGTGCTAGATGAATGGTTTAGATATAGCTCTCATATCAAGTCCACCTCATATAATTAGCACTGGAGGAGAAGGCAGTGATCCAAAGAGAGACGGCGCTATGCAGGTCCATCTAGGGACGTCAATGGATACCCGATATTCATGGGTAAATACTCTATGGGTATGAAAATTGGTAGAGATTTGCATCCATCGGGTATGGCGGGTTCAAGTATGGGCAACCATAACCCATACACGTCCTACCCACATAGCATAATGCATGATGCAGACATGTATGTGGCTTGTAAACTTAACTCGAATGTTCTATGTGGCCATGTTCATAGCTTGAATGTATGGTTGATTTATGGACTTACATTATTGACATGTTGCTTAAGCTTTATGAATGGTTATTTATATAACCATGTGATAGCTATAACTTGTTGTTTAACTGTTGATGTAAACTTAACTTGAATGTTTTCTCTTGTTGGGTAAGAGTTTGGGGCAAAATCCGTGAGTATTCTACCAATTGCCATCCCTCCATAGTTGGCATGTGAGAAAAGATTCTAAACCATAAACCCTAAAACCCTAACCCATATAGAAAAGATCCGTAACAATGGAGAGTAGAGGTACGTGAGATTCAGCCAAGGGCAATATGGTCCATTCTAATGGAAAGCATTCAAAAAATAAATTGGAAGATTATCAATAAAAGGTGTAATGTCAAAAAAAAAATCTAAGTACATTTTCTTGTTTGTGCCATTTTTGTGAAGCACACGAAAAGATTCATAAAATTATAGAAGCCATTTGAAAGAATTCCTAAAGGACTCTAGATCGATGATCTCAAAGAGCTAGCGCTCGGATTGACATCGACTTTGTTTAGTGTTCAGGGGCAGACTTAGCATACACCCAAATATATTTGCCAAATATTATGATTTCACATGTGTGAGCTGTTAATTATTGCTTGTCAGATAATGATCTTGGTTTGTGAGTTGTTAACTATTTCTTTTCAGGTAATAATCATGTTTTCAGGTAACTTAACTATAGCTAGCATTAACATGGAAATGATCTGCATTGCCTTTGTACTTTTAATGATTTTGAAAGTTGTGGTTTCTTAGAGTCCAAGAAATCATGATGCATAAAATTTTAAATTGCTTCACGTTTCAATTGTATGATATGCATCTTCTCATATGTATAGTAATGAGTAATAGTGCCTACAGGAGATGAATTAACCAGATGGAACCTGTCATGTAGCCAAGACTTATTTTCATTTTTTTGTCCGGGGTAGTGCCTCCATGCACATACATCATGCACCAACAAAGTGCAATATGTGTGTTCTTTTTTCCAAAGTCTTATCTTTTACCATAAAGTCCTGATGTCTTCTCTAGAATATTCATAATATAATTATAACTTTTGGAATGTTAGCAATATTAAATGATAGCATATTTCTTCTTAGAATGCTCTCAAACTGCAAAATATTATAGAAACTCATCTAACGTTTGGTATTTTCAAAGATGTTTCTAGAGAAAGAAAATGAGATTGACATTGCAAATACAACAATATCATTGCAATGACTAACATAGGCTATATAAGTACTAAAGGTTCCCACAAGATATGATAATCTGGATATGAGAGCAACTTAATTGATTTTGCTGTTATGGATTTAAAGTTTAATGTTTTTGAGTTCTTTATATTCAATAATTGGTGTCAATGCATGGAGAAAAAAATATCATGTATAGAGATCTTATTTATGTTTGTAATTCATTTTTGAATATCATGCACTAGAATGACATGCATTTAGGAACAATCTATGAACACCACGAGGTCAACAATGCAGCATCGTGCACATAAGTGACGACATGGAGGCTCCGCCTTTGATATCGGATCACGACTTCTTTGCATCTAACTTCTTCAAAAAACTCACGCTGTCTTGATGGCCACCACAGGAAGAATAGAGTAGACCATTTGATTTTAGGACTCCATTAGAGGATTTGACAATTTAGGATAAACAAACAAGTCTTTCATTATTTAAGATTCTCTTTGTGTCACTTCAAATATTTAGAACTCCTTTCGTGTCCTTTGCTAAACAAAATAGATAAGAGCATGCTCTTTTATTTTATTGAAAATAAAGCCTTTTGAAATGTTTAACTATTTTTTCTTCTGATTCAGCCACTGGAAAAGAACAATTTGCCCTTGACTAAATCTGATCATATTTTCTTCCTTCTACCTTACAAACCCATCTCTTTCGTTCTATCGGATAGCACAAAAGCCACCATAATCATCGGTCCTCCTCTAAGGTCGGTGACGCTGAGCCGACCTGCCTGCCCCACCTTCCTTGTCACTGGGTTGCTCCTCGAAGTAAATGTATTCACTATTTTTTGTTTAAAATAATATTTTCGAGAATATATGCAAATTCTGTAAAATATTTAGATCTTTGTTTTGTATCAAAATGGAAATATCTTATTTGTGAAAATGCATTCATTTCAATAATTAGAAGATAGTTTAACAAAGACAGGTTACAACACATCCAATGCCCTGCAAAGGGTTGAAGTAAAATAACTCACCAAAAGAATGGACTTAAGACAAAATCTGAAAAAAACAATGATTGAAAGAAGATCTGACAAAAAGGAAACTCGCTTCTCCAAAAGTAATGACTATCATCTCCCCCGGCTCAGTGGTGTAGTAGTGATGTTGCGAATGATTTTGACATTCTGATTTTCATATTCCCAGTGTTGTGATGTCAAAGCTCCACGATGATGGGGCACTCAACGACCGACCCAATTGGGTTTTGAGTAAGGTGTTGGAGATGCGCATAGCGAAGCAAATGAAACAATGTCTCTCAAGGTTGATGACAACCAATTGAGAGAGGGTTCGCGGGTTCCATCATTTCGGATCTGAGGGGTTCCACAAGCCATGATGTTGGAGACTGATTTTTCGGAAATGCTTCACGTATGGTCGGGTCGTCCGGCCGCACGACTGATGTTTGCAGCTCGCCGAACCATTGGATGCTTGCTCCTGATTTGTTGTCGTCGCTCCTGATTGCTGATTTGTTGGTCGCACGGCCAGGTCGTGTGTACAGTAGCGTTCATGATTTTCGAACAACAATCATAGTTCACCATCTAAGGGTAGAAACGATATTTGTTGGGACCTCATACTTTCCACGACGATCCAGATTAAATGTTGGGTACAATTAATGTTGTGGTTACAATGTGAAATACGTGATGTTAGCTTTGTAATTACTATAGTATCATGATAGAATTTTTCCACGAAGCTTTGTAATTAAGTGGTTGCATCGTGAAATGCCTGCCGGATTATGGAGAACGAGTTGGAGCTCACACAGCACTAAACGGAATGAACTGAAACGTAATGATGCAAACACGGCCGCCGCCACCGTTCCAGGCTTCCGGCCCATCGTCCCTCCCCCGATGCTGAGCTCAGCTCTGCTCTCCAGTCTCCCCTGCCGTTTTCGCGTGGATTGGCGCCCAGGTGGGACCCGAACCCGAGTCGATCACAAACTCCAACACCGAGTCGGCCGAGGATTCGATCCCACTTCCACTATAAATGTCCACGCCCTCTTCTCGATTCGATCACAAATCACCACACGAGATCGAACCAAACCCAGATCCACGGCAAGAATCGCAACGAAGTGCTCTTGCTGATCTTCCAGTCCGGCGAGCGCTAACAAGTTCCCTGCCGGCGAGGAGAGCGAGATGGCGGCGCCGCAGCCGCTGCCGCCGGGCGTCTACTTCAACCCGACCCCGGAGGAGTGCGTGCGCGACTACCTCAAGCCCTGGATCGCGAGCGGGTGGAACGAGGGGGCGGACATGGACGGCGCCGTCTTCCCCGTGGACATCTACAGGCACGGCCCCGACGCGCTGTGCGGCGCGTATCCGCCGGGCCACGCGCGCGCGCTCGAGTGCCGGTGGTTCTTCCTCACGCCGTGCGCGCGCGTCGGCGGCCGCGGGCAGCGCGTCGTCGCCACGGGGGGGCACTGGAAGGTGGAGCAGAAGTCCAAGGCACTCGACGGCGGCGAGGGCGAGGGCGAGGGCGAGGGCGGCGGCGGGAAGCGGCGCACGTACGGGTTCCACGTCGGCGACCGCAAGACGCCGTGGCTGATGGAGGAGATCACCGAGCGCGAGGGCGGTCCCGACGAGGTCGTCCCCGTGCTCTGCAGGATGTACGTGTCCCCCCGCGCGTCCGACGACGAGAAGCGCGCGATCTTGGGGGAAGAAGGCGTCGCCGTCGACGCCGACGGCAAGCCCAAGCCGGCCAGGGTCGTGGTTCACGAGGAATACTTCGATCTCCTCAAGAAGCTGCTGCCGGCGTCGCGCGTCCGCGTTCGGCCGCCGCCGCCGCAGCAGCATCCTGGTGTTCTTGCACATCAAGGCTTCCAGTTCGCGGCGCCGCCGCCGGAATTTCTTGGTCACCAGTACGTCCAACACGCGCCGCCGGCGATGTTTCCTGGTCAGCACCACGGCCAGCACGCGCTGCCGCCGTTTGTTCTTCCCGGTCACCAGCACGGCCAGGCCGCGCCGACGCAGGACATCCTCGCTCAACAAGATCAATACGTCCAACACGCGCCGCCGGCGGCGGCCTATCCTGGTTCCTACTACGTCCAGGCCGCTGCGCCGGACTTTCAAGGTCATCCCTATAACCAGAACGCGGACGTTTACTACCTGCCGCCGCCGCAGATTGTTGTTGCTGCTCAACAGCAAGGCTACGAGGAGGAGGAGAAGCACGTGAACAAGAAGGCGCGGCTGACGTATGCGTCACCGGAGCCGCAGGCCACGTGCAAGGCCGAACCTTCCGAGTTCCCAGAACAGAGCATGATGATGAAATACCACGACGCCGACGCCGCCATCCTCCAAGGTCAAGAACCAGCGCCCGTGCCCACGCCGCCGCCGCAAGAGAGCCCCCTGACGGGCACGGCGGCGCCGCCCTCGCGCCTGGACGACGACGCGTCGCCGCCGGCGGCCGAGTTCGACCAGCTGGCGTGCAAGCAGCAGTCGCCCGACGAGCCGTTGCGCCGCGGCGGCTCCTCGGACTCGTCGAGCTTGACGCAGCTGTCGTTCGGCGTGGACTTCGGGATGGACTGTGGGTCCCAGTTCATGCTCGACGGCATGCCGCCGCAGGCCAACTGCGACTTTTTCCTTGCGGACATCGACTATAATTCTTGGTTTTCTGATGATTGTGGAGTGAATTAGCATTCTGACAAGGGGTGTCAGATAATTTTTGTTATGTTTTCACAAATGTATCGTGTGTACATATGTTCGTTTTATTTCAAAGTGGAGAGGATTGTATCTAATTCAGCGCAAAGCACAAATAATCAAATATCCCACGCAATCCCATGATGCTCTTCTTCGTTCTCGCATTCTTCCCCTGTTGGATCATCTCTTTGTTGTTGCCACTTGCCATGTTGGGCTAAGAAATATTTGCACACGCCAGAGCCAGAAGCCAACAAGCTTGCAGCCTTCCAAACTCCAAAGCATTTTGCACATTCTTGTCCCATTTCTATATGTCGTAGGCGTATCATAAACAAGAACTTAACCAAATCATGGGAATTTGGCAACATATATAAGAGAGGACCTAAAAATGGAAACATCAATGAAAATTTAGCTTCACGATGGAATCATTTCAACCCTTCTCTCGCATAGGCAAAATAAATAGCGGTTTATCCTTGTGAAAATGAAAATATGTTTAAAACACAAACAACGTATCAGTTTTTTGTCCTCATCAACAGCTAAGCGCACGTGATGACTTCGTAAATTTTAATATGTCTTGGCCAACTCTCATAGGTGTTCATAGAGGTAGCGTGCGTGCGTGCGTGCATGCGCACGTTCATAAGGTGAGTGCTCGTATGTGTATGTGAGGCCGTGAGGGTTTGCTGTGTGCATTTGTACTATGTTTTGTAGTCCTAGAATATTCTTTTCTTGAACTGTTTTATCCTGTTAATCTATGTGTAATGAAAAAATGCGTCTCAAAAACAAAAGATGGTGTATTCATTTCAATACAACATTTTGAGTTCTTGCATCATAATTTACGTTCGCTTACACTAGTTTTGGTACAAGCCTACATGCCAAGTGAGGCACTAATAAACTGGCTACAGCATACACCAATAGCACCGCTCCTAATAGCATTGCACATGTATACAAAATCGTATGAAAATAAGTAGCTAAGATGGCCAGGGGAAAAAAAAAGGTGTATTTGGCCATCCGTTCTTTGATTTGCGTTGCTCCATTGCCACAAGCCACCAAAATCTTGAGCTGCATAATCAGTGGAAGAGATTGCCCTGTCCCTTGATCCTGAACGGCATCCCAAAGTTCTGGTACACCCTGATCTCCCCGCCCAAGCTCGCCGTCACAACCACCAACCCCCACGCGTTGCCAGCGTCGCCCTTGCCCCCGCCGTGCCGCGCCACGACGTTCAGCTCGCCGGAGTGCGTCAGCGGCGCCCCGGAGCTGCTCAGCTCGCCGCTCTTCCCGGCCGCCATGCTGCACGACTCCTCGTTGCACGACATGCCCTGCGCCGACGACGACGGGCTGTCGCCCGCACCCGGCGGCGACGGCTTGTGCGGCCACGGGACGGCGGCGGAGACGTCCTTGCAGAAGAAGTTCTCGTAGGAGCGGACGGTGCACCACGTCTTGGGCTTCATGCCGATGCCCATGGCGCCTGACGCCGGCGCGACGCGGGTGGTCCTCCACAGGTAGACGTGCGAGTCCTCGCTCGCGCACACGGCGTACCGGCCGTCGGAGGTGTATGCCGCCGCGATCTGGCTGCTCGTGTTCTTGTAACCTGACCGTGCAGGCATGAACATTGAAGGTCACGTTCTCGTTGGCAGCGATAATATTTAAACTTGAGAATTGGCCTCTGTTTTTTGGCCTACTGTACCTCTGAACTTTTGGACCATGGTGACGCCGTCGAACACCCGGATCTGCGAGTCAGCAGAGGTGACCAGCACCTCGGAAGAGTTCCCAGCTGGAGCAAACTGCAACCATCAGAAAACCATGAGTTGGTTCTATATTCATGCTTCTCTGTAAAAATATGTAAGTAAAAATCAATCGAAATGTTGCTGCTTATTTATGTACTGCATGTACCTGGAATCCGGTTATCTTCTTCGCTTGCGATTTGCGCTTCTTGGTCTGTATATCGATCTGCGCCTCCTGGCTAAGCTTACAGTCTGTTGCAATTGCGAAAGAATTATATACAACAAGTGAACATCAACGTTGTGAATTGCCCATTTCTCCGCAGCCCTGGACTAACTACTGATCATGAAGAGCATGGCAAGTGATACGGTACCTGTCGTCTTGTACAACCGGCAGCTCCCTTGATGAGAGCCGAAGATCGCGCCCTTCAGTTCATTCGAAAGTATCATCAGTGACAAATGAATCAGAAATGAAATAAGCTAAATATGTAATGTTCTTAGCGATTCGTAGTGTGTGTTGGTGAAGTGTGTCAGTGACGCGCACCTGGCCGTCTGGGGTGTAGGAGGCAGCGGTGACCATCTCGTTGAGGTCAGTCCAGTCCACAACCTGCCGGTCGGGGATGCTCCATAAACGCACCTTGGCATCCAGTGACCCACTGATGAAGTACCGATCGTCCACCGGGTTGAAATGGATGCAGGTCACTGCACATACAGGGTATAGATGTTGCCAAGATGGCATGGAATGAGTTTGTTGAATTGGTAAGCAAGAACAGTGAATTGGAGCAGACGATCAGTTTAATTTGCTCACCGTAATCGCTGTGCGTGAAGGTCTTGAGGCACACCTTGCTCTCCGTGTCCCACAGCCGCACAGTCTTGTCCATCGACGACGACAGCAACTGCAGCAACAAAACAACCACTGAACTGCTCAAGCCTCACCCATGGCGCGAGTCCTCTGGCTCTGTGTGTGCAGTGCTTGCAGTAGTAATGAGAGCGAAACATGTGGCCAAGACCTGATCGGACTTGGACCAGGTGAGATCGAGCACGTCGTCCTTGTGGCCCTCGAGGACGCACGCCGGCTGCTCGGCGAGAGCGAACATCTTGTCCGGGACGACGAGGTGCTCGGGCAGTGTGTCCCGGCCGCTCTTCCCCTTGACCGACTTCTTGGACAGCTGCCCCAGCGCCGGCGCCGACGATCCGTCCGCCGCCGCGCCCTGCGGCGCGGGGCCGCCGGAGCCGTCCTGCGCCAGGAAGCTCGGCGGCGCGCTCGTCTCCACGACCTGCCACACGCGCACCACGTGGTCCTCGCCGGCGCTCGCCAGCCGCCGGCCGTCCGCGCTGAACTTGATGCTCCATATGGACCCCTCGTGCGCCTGGATCTCCTGTTTCATCATCTCAAGTCTCAGTAGCAATGGCTGCATTAATTATGCTCTAGTCTAGCTGCCAGTACCTGGCACATGTAGAGTCCGGTGAGCTCCTTGCTTGACTTGCCGTACTGGTGCACCTTGAGCCGCTCCGACGACGAGGCGCCCGGCGCGGCGGCGGAGGCGGTGGCGGTGGCCGACTTGGGCACGGCGGCTGCCGCCGTCGTCGTGGACGCCGCTGCCGCCGACGACTTGGCGGTGGTGACGTCCTTGTCCTGGATGAAGCCGATGGCGACGGACTTGATGTTCTTGAGCCAGCCGCCCTTCTTCTTGCCGGCGGCCTTCTCGGCCTTGGGCGGCGCCCCGGCCTGCGGCGGCGCGTGCTGGTGCTGGCTCGTGCCGCGCCGGACGAGGTGCTTCACGATCGGGGTGTTGCCGATGAACTTCTCGATCTCGTCCAGACCCGGCACGCCGGCCTGAGCGTTCGCCGAAGCGTCCTTGGACGCGGCGACCACGGCAGCCCCGTCCTTGCTGCCCTGGTTCTTGCCCCCGTCGCCGCCGTTCTTGCCGTCGCCCTCGCCGTCGCAGCTTTTGTCCGCCGACGATGGAGGCAGGGGCACGACGGAGAGCTCGCGTGAGGCCACAGCTTGAGCCTTCTCGACGGGCGCGCTGTCGCCGGCGGCGTGGCGAGCCGGTAAGGAACGGGCACGACGAAGAGACTGCGACGGCGGCGGCTTCCCGGAGCCAGACGCGCCGCCGTCTCGCACGACGAGAGAGCTATCCGACCGGCGCCGCGTGATGGCCTTCGCCGGCTGCAGCAGCGCCGCAGCCACCGCCGGCGCCGGAGCCGCCGCAGTGCTCGGCGCCTCAGCCGCGGCGACGGGCGGCGCCGGCGTCGGCGACGGCGGTCGCTGTATCCTCGACACGCTCCGGGGGACATCGGCGGGGCGCTTCTTCATGCTGTGTCGCCGCAGCGCGAGGTCGCGGCTGCTGGCCATGCCAAGCCCCTGGTGCAGGCGGCGGCGGCGCTCCTGGATGGACATGTCGTCGGACATCCACATGTCGTACTTGGACGGGTCCTCGGCCTCCGCCTCCTGATCGTCTTCCTCCTCCAGCACGGCGGCCTGGTACCTGCGGAAGCTCTGGTTCTGGTGGTCGCCCATGGCGGAGGCGAAGGAGACGCGGACGTCCTCGTCGTCGTCGTCATCTTCATCGGAGGGGAAGTCGGCGTCGAGGTGCAGGCCGGAGGGCACACGGTCGAGGCAGTGGAAGAATGCGTCCTTGTCGCCGTTGCCGCTCATCTCGACGCCGTGTTCTTGGACGATGCTCCTACCATTCCACCGTCGTTCCCGTGCAAGCAGAGAGAACGAGCTAAATTTAGGGTCAAGGTTTGAGAGGTTGCAAGGAAGAGGGAAGGCCGGGAGTGTGCAGAGGAGGCGATGCTTTGGGAACTTCCGGGTGCTTTTAGGTTGCCTCTGGTTTGAAAGGGTCGCAACGTGCATGTGGTTCCTCACAGGCTCATGCACTGTTACTAGATGTAGCAACCCATTGTTATCATTTATCTTTTCGATAACAGAACTCCATCATTGCCCTGCTTTAATCTAGATATCTTTCTCCAACAGCAAACTAATAATGCGTCAAACTTGGACATTTTGCTTTGCGATGAAGTTAAACATTTTATTGGAAATACAGAATGGTTCTATACAGTTACAAGAAAATATGGTACATTATGTAGAACAGATGAAGCAGTCACATTTACTTACGAGAACAACTTGTTACAGCATAGAAAAACTCTACCTGGAGTCCTAGATAAACCCATTCCTAGCTAAGCTACCTCTAGATTCTGGAGTAACCTACTGCCTAACCTGAAGGGAATTGAGCTTCTTATTTATCTCCCCAAACTTCTCCTTTAAGCGCTTGATCTGAATCCAAGAAAATAAGATTAATTATACCCAATAAAATTCTTACAATACTTGCATGTTAGATTACTTGATAAAAATGTACCCGCTTCAATTCGATCTCCAGCTCTCGCTTCAGCTGCCCAAGTGACTGGCGCAGCTGAGTGACGTCAAAGATGTTGTCAAGTTCATTTTCGAAAGCTGATTCAAGGTCTTGCCTTAGAAGCGCTGGTAACTTGTCGACAATTGGCATTAGGAGAAAGCAATTGAACTGCAATTTTCATGATGAGACAGAGCATTAATTAAGCCATAAACAAAGAAGAAACAGCAACATAATTTGCAAGTACAGGATATGCAGCAGGGAGAGGACCTTCAGTTCAGTGGTGACAAGAAAGTGCTCTTTGATCCCATGGAAAATCTGGTGAACCAGTGCATAAACAAGTCTTTCTGACGAGGGCACCAGCCTCCTGTTCCAGAGTGTGCTATCCAACAGATCAACCAGCCTTGTTTCTGGCACAGTACCTGATGAATTCGAATCTGAAGAATGATTGTACTTCGAGTCTCCTTTTGGCCTATCCTGCTTACTGTCATTTGACCCAGATGATTGGTCGTGTAATCCAGCTGCTGTGTAACTCGTGTGCATATTCACACATAGTTGCTCTGGTGCAGCAAAAGAGTCGAGGAAGTGCCGCAATCCAGCACGGTTCTGCATCCAATAGAGCGAACCAGTAAGCATGCTGATGGAACATAGCGTAAATTTCTGATGTGTAAATATTTGCACCTTGTTATGAAGGGACCAAGTGACATAACGTGTGGTACTCTCCAAATCTTCCATGCATCTGTATTACATTGAACATGCAACTGAATTTAAAACCAGTGTTACCAAATAGGATTACAGGAGATCAACAGAAATACAAAGGATGTGATTTAGCAGTAGAGACTGAGTAATTAGCAGATACGAATAATAACTAGAAAAATACCACAAAAGTAGATATTTTTCACCAAAATATCAAATGGAGACAAATATGTCATGGCAAATTGATAAAATCTGAGATATCTAATCCTGACTTTTGCATCTCACAAGAGTTATATAAAACTTCATCAAAAGAAATTCAAAAAATCCGGAAATGGAGATAATCGTTCAGTTGGTCAAGTAACTCATTCATTTTAGAGTGCCAACTAACTGGTCGCGTGTCACCAATGAGCTGTGAGTCGTGTATTGAAATCAGGCATATACCCAGTTCAAAAAATAAAAAAACAAATGAGCCACATGCTGTTTCTATATTCAGTTTGACAAACTGTATATTCATCAGCTTCATTAAATAGCTTTTATACTTATTACTTCATATGGTGTGAAAATTTATATTTATTCCTTTAAACGATACATGGGTAGCACAATTACAGTTGACAAGCATAACTAACTGAGCTAGAAAAGCATTTTTAATATCTCACGTAGCCAAAATATGTTGTCGAAAGCTGATCCATGTGTGGCACATTTACAGTTGATGCAAGACTGCAATATGGAAGCATTGCTTATATACAGATAAGCTGCATATGACCTGAGTACACACAGGAATATAACAAGAAAGAAATGTTAAGTGTCGAAATAAATAAAATCATTACCTTTCACGACAAGATTGTTCAGTGGATTCAGCAAATCTCATAAATGCATCTTGGACACGCTTTACAAGCACTTCATAGCTACCAAAGGGCTCACCATCTTTCTGTTAGAGTTCCATCCAGAGTGTCACACGAAAAACAAAAGAAAAAAAATATTTGACTAACTTAAGGACAAATTAGTACCTCCAATAGATAAACAGAGATTGGGATCAGTCTCTTCAGTATGTACAAAAGCCTAAAACCCAGCTGCATAAAAAATGAGTCAGAGTCTGGGACATAAGAGTTAAAGGAACATATTCCCTCCATCCGAAAATACAAAGCATGCATGTTTTCTAAAAAGTCAAAGTTCAGTGTACAAAAATCCTAAAAAACAGATTTGAATGTCAATGGCTTTCCCACTATATTATTTTTCCCAGCTATACATCATATATTACAGTATACGAGAAAATAATGGTCAAAGTCCAACTTTCAAGATCCAGCCTAAATGAAATACAGCTTGTGTTCTTGGATAGAGGGATTTTCTCCCCTTGAATAAGCAGGAGAGCTGCGCATCTTTGTACTAAAAGGAAAAGAATGGTCCATACGACCCGACTATGACTGTTACTCTAGTCCTAAGGCTCAAGCCGGCCTAGCTCGAGCCCCTGGAAGTTTTTGCAGCTCCAGCAAGAGACCAGAGATGAGCTTCCAACTTTAGAGGGATTATTAAGAAGAGCGATTATTGGACCCCGTATCTAACCATAAGCAAAGTAGGACAACTTATAAAATTGTGTCATATTGACACTTTCAAATGACAGCACATGTTTTAGCTGGAAATGTTTGACACAACAAACCAAATAAAGACGATGCACCTATCATGGAAAAGACTGTTGCAGGTGTCTGAAAATAAAATCACACAAAAAAAAACATATTTAATAACTGCAAACAGACGTGATGAAATCTGAATGGGGTAATCATTATTGAGCCACACTTGAGGCAATGTCACCAACCTGATGAAGGAATGGCTCAAATGTTTCCCGTGCTTTTGCCACAGCAATTACACAAGCAGTCCTAACAAAGAAAAGAAAATCAAATTGATTTAACATATGCACAGCTATAGTACTTCTGGCATGCATAATAGCAAGGTTGATCCGATCCCATCCAGGTTGGAGGTATGATATTTTATATTCTGTACAACTGGAACATATAATCATGAATTTGCGAGATTTTTTAGACATATTACACAAATCCCTTTTTTAAGATATGAGTCTACAACAGAAATTATAGTCATGATATTAATTCTATAACCATACATTTCCCAAGCTCTGCTTGCTCGAGTAGCTGAAAGAACTCCAATATGCTAAAGACTCATTTAGCCAAGGTATTCATGCCAAAAGTGTTCCATAAAACCTTAGGTTCAACTAGCTCGTCCTTGACAGCTTTTGAGATGGACAACAAAGCATGCTGGCTTGCATTTGGACCGATGATAATCATATTGAGGCAGGGAGACCTCACTTCCACTCCCTTCTTTAGTAGTCCACATGTTTCAGAATTGCCACCAATCATCACTAGCCGATCTAGATGCTTTAGCTTACTGCTAGCCAGCAACAAGATACGCCAGGTCCAAGCCCACCCATGCTTCCTCAGTCCTTACCTCCATTCACCTTCAGCTACATCAACATTGCCGCAACTCACCAAGGCATCCTCACCCATCTTCGGCCCCAGCCTGTGTTGGTACCACTTTGCCTTAACCTCCTTGGGTTACATTGGTGTTGCTTCCTCAAGATCACTCCATTCCTACTCTGCTACCACTACTCACTGTTCTTGACATGGGCCAGTGAGCCAATGATATGTGCCACCAAGTTCCTCATTTTTACCTCGACATCAATAACCCTCTCCAGCGCCCTTCAACATTATTTACTTTAGCCGTCATCGATCTTAAAGGGTGAGGGGAGAGACATGGGAGTTTTAACTAGGGTGGGAGTGTAATTTGTTCTTCAGTAAATTTGGATATGTTTCTTGCATTAGTACAAGTACAAGGAAATCACATAGTTTTATTCAGTTCAGTTTCAGTCTAATCAGACTAAAAGGGTGTGCTTGGCATAGCTTCTCACCAAAACAGCTTCTCGAAAAAAAACAACTTATCTTAAAAACAGCTTCTCTAGAAAAATAGCTTATATGCAAGAAGCACCTTTTGAGTGTTTGGCAAAATAGCTTCTCTTATAGCCAATGCAAAGATAAGTGGGAGAAGTCATGAGAAGTTATGTTTTTGTAGCTTTTGGCTTCTAGTACAAAGTTGAGAAGTGCTTCTTGAGAGGAGAAGCTGAATCTGTTTTTTTTTTTCTTGACTGTTTGGCTAGCTTTTCATAGAATCTGGAGCATAGCAGAAGCACCTTGAGAAGTCCTGCCAAACGTGCCCCGACATTTTTTACAAGATTTAGAAACTCCAAATTAAACCTAAATAACGTTTCAAGAAAATAAATTACAAGAAGTTAAGTAACAACGTATAGCATCCTTATCTTATGTTTTTGAGTTTTGATGCAATTATAGTCGGTGTATGATCCTACCCAATCCCAAGCAAGATTCTATTCAATCCTGCTTGACTCGATTCACCAGATTTAGGTCCTAGAATCACTCATGTCATACGGTGGTAGGGTTGTCTGATCCTCAGATCTGTTTCATTATGATAGTCTTGAGAACGAGAGTACCTAGAGTAGTTTGTCCCATCATGAATATCTTCAACACCAGAAGCATTGACAATTTCCTCTCTGGTGATTGGAGGGCACTTGATACTTCCAACTACCAGACGAAATTCAGCCATTGCTCGGTGGTATTGTGCACCACCATAAAGACGCATTCCGGCATTCTGTGAGAATACATTTCAAAACGATTCATATACGAAAAATATTAAAATAATGACTCAATGTACAGACCACCATAAGCAAAGTAAAAAAAAAATGTGGTGCATATTAAATGACCGGATTAGTACAACTGGTGGGGGCACCATACCCTGTTGTTTTCTTAGAAACGAAATGCTTAACATTAAAAGGGTGGTTAAATGTGATGGGAGTACTACGGTGAGGCGGTGACCCATATTAATATGCCAATGCTTCATGCTAATACGTAAAAGGTTTATCAGGAAGCAGTTAAGGAAGCCATCTCAAATACAATAAAGGGCAGCCCGGTGCACGTAGCTCCCGCTTGCTCAGGGTCTGACTACTTTGGGTCTTTTGTACACAGCCTTTCCTTGCATTTCTGCAAAGAGGTTGTTTCCAGGACTTAAACCCATGACCTCATGGTCACAAGGCAACAGCTTTACCGCTGCGCCAGGGCTCCCCTTCCCATCTCAAATACAATGACATCAGAATTAGATAGTAGCAAAGAAATTTTGGTTCCTGCTTAATATGTACTTGAACTAAGACAGCCAGAGTAGTAGTGACTAGTCAACATCTTCAGTACAAACAAACTAATAATGAAATAACAGAACTCACTGGCATCATCTTGTTTGGAAGCTGGAAATTCTCACTTCCAGCAAATGTTCCTCCATTGATCCTCTCATTAATTAGAATTTCTCCTGTGACACAACAGTTTCAACAACTCGTAACAAAGCAGCATGTAGCAACTAGCAAGAATATTTAGTTCTTCAGAAAATCAATCAAAGGAGACAAATAACCCACCAAATTTATCAGGAGGTGCCACCACCATGCCTTTCAATAGCAAAGATAACTGAAACAAGAAATGTGGCAACAAGTTTTAGGTTTATTATAGCATTTGTTGGTAAGGAACGCTGCAGGCAAGAACTTTTCCCCATCTAATCAATGTAACTAAACTTTATAATATATTGTAGTACCTTAGTCAAAAATGAATCATGGAATAGTTGAGCTTTCTCTTTCAGTTTCGCTTCGTCCAAATCACTGTCAAAATATAGATTGTCAGCATACACCATTCTTATCCAATAAAAAATAAGGGACAAGCATTTTGAGTCTTTTGACCACAATTTTGGACTCTAATTGTGAAATGGCCATTGATTTTCAGATTTTGCAAGATCACCACAGATTGTTTGAAAATCTATGTTAAAATCGCAATAAAATTTTTCGATTTTACCACAGTTTTTTGAAATCTGTGGTAAAAATCTGAAAATCTATGGTTGTTTCGCAATTGGACTACAAAAGTATGGTTGATATGCAATTGCCCCAAAAAATAAATGCTGCCTCCATCCTCACATAGATGCGATTTTGGGATATATACAATCCAAATTTATAAATTTTGAGCACTAATATACCTAAAAGTATAAAGATCTGTGACATGAAAAATGGAAAAAAAAAATTCTAATTGATAATATTTTAACAAATTTTAACATCAAATGCTTGGAAAAGTAATCGCCCTAAATGAAAAGTAAAAACAAATGGAGGTATCACTAAACAGTTTGCAAAGTAAAACTTCTAGGGAAGTGTAACTCATCTTTCACTCAAAGCTTTAAGATTCAAAAACACCAAATACTTTACTATATGCAAAATTATTCAACATTATCAGTAAAAGGTATCCAGATTACAGGAAAATCCAGACAGATTTGGACATGTGCCAGGAATCACCTGATTTCTTGACTGATTTCACGCAATTTCCTTGTTGCATTACGATGTTCCTTCTCAAGAAGTGGAATGATTAATGGAACACTCTCAATGTACCTTTCAATAACAGTTGTATTATTCACACGAAGAAGATAGAGAGACATACCAAAACTACAGGTGATATATGAGATTACCTCTTTCGCAGCAACTCTTCCAGAAATAGTCTTAAGGTACTCACTCCAATTCTATCTTTTTCCTCTCTGGTGAGTGGCCTTCCTAACTTGTCTTCGATTGATGCAATATCTTCCGACTCTCTCAATGAAATAGCCTTTAGGATAACATTATATTGTTAATAAATTAGAGGCCTCATGAGGATGTTATCGATGAAAGAGTTACAAGCTTCTTACACAAAAGAGAAAAGGCAACACAAAATTGATTATCAGAGCTGGGAAAGAATAAAAGGCTATATCAGAAGACAGACGTGGTGCTCTTCAGAGAACCACATCCCATATTTTCTTTCATTCTTCTATAGGTATTCCATGCATTCATAAATATATAATGCTTGGGTCTGAGAGGATGGATTTCTGTAGCCTAAACCATCAATCTATATATATTATTTAGAAAAGTAAAATGCTCAACCTTTTTTAGTGAAAGAACTTTCAAAGTACAAAATGCTTATTCTTTTCATTAAGACATTACCATGAAAACTGGTGATCAATTTTGCATACTAGAGATTATGCCATGTCCAAAGGAGCCATGTATTCATGAACAAAGCAGGAAGTACAACATTTCATTTGAATAGTAATCATTGATCCAATAGTGCCGCACATATTTAACAATCAAAATTTACATTTCGTCAATTCACATTTTTGGCATCCAAAAGAGGAGGTAGGAATCCTATCTGTTGGCCACATAGAAGCAGACATAAATATGAAGCATAGTCAAGGACTAGGAGTACCACTTCGTGTAGCCTGACCTTCAAAACATGTGTTTCACAGTGCAGAAAGGACTATACCATACCTTTCAGATTAAACTTAAAACTATACCATACCTTCCTAGAAACCTCTTAAAACTTAAAATTTTTAGGTTAGCTATAGTCCTCTTGTAAGGGGAGTGACCACACTCATCATATTTAGTTGCAACTTCATGCTTGATCTCAATGCACCTAACTGTTGGATAGTTACCTAAAGAAATAATAGAACCAGTTGCTTTTATTTTACACAAGGAGAAAGCTCATAGTTAAAACAAACATCAGTCTTCTCGCATGTTTATGATAGTAGATAATTCAACACTGCACTGGCAACAAAAAAACTCTGAAGAATTCGGGTGGTACTACTGTGCGTCACCTTCTTAAAGTCCTCATTTGATCTGAACACAGCTTCGTGGCAAGAACCAACTCTACCAGAAGGTACTGAAGTGAAAAAGGGAGAATCTCCCAACAAGGAAACATCTAACACGCAAGTTGGTGGGTGAAGGAACACTTCAACATCAGAGGACCGTGCAAATTGTGGTATTTTAGTGTCCAATTTTGTGGCGACCAGAACAGTCCTTGCAAGATCAGGATCAACCTGCAGTATCAAAAGGAAACACAAAACTTTGCTCAGAGGAAGCACTTTAAAGGTTAAGGATGAATTGTGCTCAGTCAAATGTTTGTTGAAGGCTCAAGAAAGTTTTGGCTATCGTCGCAAAATGGCAACCCCATAAGCGAGTACAAGTAGTAGAAAAACATGCAAGTAATGTAGTCATATAGAGGACTTCTCTGTATGGAAATATAATTTAAGAAACCAACCTGCATCACCACCCTCCGTGTAGTTGCGTTACTCCAATCACTACAATCTTCAAGGCAAAGTATTATCGTCTCTTTATGCTGGATTTTAGCACGAACAAGGCTCTCGACAGCAGAAGCCTGGGTCTGCATGTGACAATATCACCAAAGTTTGTGCAGTTTCAGTGTGGAATCAAAGGCATTGAAAAGGGGGGAAAAAATCATTGTTCACTGATAGAGAGGGAAAAACATAGAAAAACAAAAGGAAATACCTGCAAAACTCGGTTTTTACGGCCAGGAGCTGGAAGGATGAGACCTGGAGTGTCAATAATGGTGAGATTGGGGCAATGCTTGTATTCTACCTTTATTATGATTTCCTTCTCTGAAAATTGGGAAGGGTCATTCTCCAACCTCAAGTTCTCTGCTTCGATATATGCCTGGAAGTAGTTAATTCAAAACATAAAGCCCCCATGCCACAGAAGAGCTTTGAAAAATAAATAATTTAAATCGACTATGACTCGGTCTTCTTGGCACTCCAGTTTGACAATCTAAAAAAAAAGTGGCAAAGTACATATTTTGTAGCTAATGAAACTTATATTACGGAAGTCGTGTATCCCGCAATATGAACATTCCATGGTTTGTTCGATCATATATCATGTTGATGCCCAGTGGTACTTGTTTTAGATGCTATATTTTTCCAGCAAATCAAACTAAATAGTCCCTAAAGTCCAAAACAGTATAATCTTTAGCCTTCACTTGAACACAATGTTAATGACTAGCATTCTAGTTGCTAGTCAAGATTTAGTGAGTGTAGATGATTGGGCTGGATTGGATCCCTGAAGGAACAGGGCACCCGCAATTACACAAACACATGGGGCGCATTGCTACGGGGCATGGGCATTTCCACAAACACCTGCACGCGGCACCAGACGTGGACGCACCTGGATGTCGGCGAGCGGCATGGGGCGGCCGGCGACCCCGGCGTCATCATCTCCGTCGGCGCCGGCGACGAGGCGGCACTGTGGCTCGTCGCACCGCGGATTGAAACGGAGGTGGAGCGCGACGGGGCGGCGCGTCTTGGTCCCCCCGCCGACGTGGTTGAACTGGAACCCCATGAGCGCCTCGACCAGAGCGCTCTTGCCGTCCGTCTGGTGGCCGACCACCACGACGGCCGGCGCCGGCGCCGCCGCGCCGCCCAGCTCAGCCGCCAGCGCCTGCAGCTCGTTGTACGCCTCGTACAGGAGCTCCCGCGCCTCCTCCTCCTCCTCCTCCGGCTCCGGCGAGAGCGGCGGCGTCGCCATTGGGGATTTGCGGAGGTTTTCGAGGGGTTTTGGACGGGTGGGGAATGGAGGATCTCGAATCGAATCGAATCGAGTAGTGTGCGGCAGTGCGGGAAGCAGGGCTGTAGGCAAGGAGGCCCCGCGCGTTATCTCCTTGTTTGTTTTTCTCTCGTCCTGTTCGGCGCTGTTCCTGTTGCTGGTCTACGTTTGAAACATCTTGGAACTGTTATTACTACTTGATGAAATTTACGAGAATTCGAGGGCGTCTTGCTAAATAATTATTTTTAGCAGCAAACCATAAAGATTAACAGAGAAAATGCACGGAACTACGAAGTTGCCCTCAAGATTTCTTCTTGGTGCAGCCGTGCCACCAACTGCCACAAGGTAAGCCGGTGGCAGAACCTCATCCTTTTTGTGTTGATGATCCATGTGTTCAAATCTGCTAGTGAAAAGCTCGAAATTGCTGTAGGAAGGCCATTAAGGTGGGAATGTCTACTTGGCCGTTGTTAGAGCATTCTACAAGCTACTTTTAGTCACAAGACGAATGTGCGTTTTGCTATGTTCATTAACAAGAATCTTAGAAACCGAACATCCTTCGATTATGTGAGGAGTGTCTAATTACTTTTAGCTTTGTACCCATAATTCCGTAAGTGTGTCTCATAAGGCTTACTCCCTCCGTTCTTTTTTTTGTTGACGTCCGCAGTTTAAGTTGGAATGTGTTTATTTTGATGCCGTAGTTCAACTCGAAACAGATCTTTCGTGTTTGCCCCTGCGTGGCCTCCTCCCACCCGCCTCCTCGGCTCCGCGCTCCACCGTCGCCGGCGGACACTATGTCGCTCTCGAAGCCCCTCCTCTCCCTCTCCCTTCCCCTCCCGCTCCACCTCGGCCGGCCACACGCCCGCCTCCTCTGCCTCGCCACCCCAGCCCCCACCGACGTGGCGGAGAGCCCCAACGACATCGCCGCCGCAACCGCCGCCGCCGCGTGAAGCCACCTCTTTTCTGTTGCCCTGTAGCTCTCCCCGGGGGCGCCATGGCCGTCCTCCAACCCCAGCGCCTCGAAGCTTGCGGAGTCCGCCCCTGTGCTCGCCGGGAATTTCCTCGACCTCCGCCTCCGTGTTGATCCGCATGAACGATCTCGACGAGGCGGCGCTGCTCACGCGCAATTCCATCTCCTGCAACTGCAGCCTCACTGATTACAACAACATCTACTGAATGATGTGAATCTGACAATATGTCGAACACATAGTGGACGAAGGAAGGGAGGGATCAGGCAGACCAGCACCAACCTGAATGTCAGTGATGCAGATGTTGCCGGCGTGCACAAGGATGTCGATTTTTGATTGATGGCGACCAGGTTGGAGTGGGCAAGGGCATTAGCAACGACGGCGATGTGGGCGGCCATGTGGAGGTGCTCGCGTCCAATGGCATCAAAGAGCACGCATCCACGGCAATCAGCATCCTGGGTGGCTTCGCTTGGCCGTGCAAGCCTCCAATCGCAAGACGTCAATGACGAACGGCCCGATGGCTCCGGATCTTGGCAGAGCTCCTTCTGGTGCCGAATCTCGGTGAAGACGACTTTGCTCCTCGGCGTCCTCGCTCGGCCGTCCAGAAGCCAGTGGACACGAGCAGACTGCTTGGCGGCGGCTCGACGGCCTGGCTGCACGGCGGCGCGAGGAGGCGGTCTGACGACGCGGTAACTCAAGTAGGCGGCGCGACTGCGTGGGAGGGCGGCGCGACAATGGTTTCGCGGGAGGGGAAGGCATGGCGGCGCGGCGGGGAGGCGGGCCGCACAGTGCCGGAGCGTGGCGGGGAGGCGCAGCGACGCAGCAGCGGTGCGGCGCGCGGCCGAGCGAAACAACCACAGGAGGGCAGACAGGGAAATTGGTCGTTTCCTTAATCTCCTCAAACCTGTCGGAAACGTCAACAGAAAAAAAGAACGGAGGGAGTAGTAATTATGCGTTTGTGCAAGATTTGATAATTATCTTTGTGTGGTAACGATCAGACATGCTAATGCATTATGCTCTATAGGTTGCTATCATGTTGTGTATGTCTATTCATTCCAAAAGGGTTAACCTCACCAAATTTATAAAGATGTTTACATCCTACTTGTACAGACTTGTCCCTCCAACTCATCCATCCAACCAAACAAACAGAATAGATTATCTCCTCCCGGATATCTTATATATGACCATAACACGATAGATTCCACATCATAATTCAGCGCAACAACCCCAAAAGTAGCCATAGCATTGTTCCTCATACGACAGTAGTACATTCCAACTCCACACTATATCAGAGTAGCACCGAGCAAATTCATTCCAGAGAGAAAAAAAAAAAACTGTTGAATTTAGGAGCGTTATGATAATATTAATACTTCATTAATTATTTATTAGTTATATCCTGCCAGTGGAAAATAAATACCATCCATCCATTCCAATTCTGACAATTTTGGACTTCTTTTGTACATGTTATTACAAAAAATAATCTTTGATTGCAGGCATCATCCCACAAATACTATGCAAATTTCCTATGATCAAATGGCGCCCATTGTGCTTCCTATGACATGTTACACCTTTTATTTGTTGCAACGATTGTTACCAAAGATATCTTGGCACCTTTGACAGCAAATGCTCAGCTTATGTTTGGTACGGCTAGACTACCCATCTGAAGTATTCTGGGCAGTATCTGAAGAAGAAGCAGCAACAAAGGAAAGGAGAATCACCGTAAGTCATTCTGTGGCACAAAAGGCTCAAAGTATGAGGCACTAACCTCTCCGCATCTTGCATTGATCTTAAGGGACAAAATACTATCCGCCCTTGTTTCCCCAATGCTAACCGCGGCTATTGGAGCATTTGCTTCGTGTGCAAGCCTGGATTGGGATTTATCATTAATCCAACAAATATGATGATTAACTCTGGTCATCTAGTATTTTCTGGTGATACCTTGCCAGCCTAAAAGCAGACATTGTCATTAGTGCTGAACCAACCACCAGAAGAGCATCGCAATTTCTTGCAGCCTCCTTAGCTCTTTCAGCCCTCTCTTGAGGAACATTATCACCAAACATCACAACCTTCAAAAATCAGAAATAACACACTAACATATGTAACTTCCAATTTTATACTTAAGAATGAATGTCAGGAAATGGTATAATATACCAATATAGCACTCTGCATTCTAGTTTCATCAGACTAGAGAATATTTGTTAGTAACAGTAACATTGTACGACAATAAAGAAATAAATGTTGCTAATACCAGATAACTTTAGATACTAAAAAAATGTACATAGTATCATTCTCTGACAATTCAAACTATAGTTGATCACCTACAATGAAGAATTTAATACAAATAGAGGCAAAGAGAATCTCACGTCAGGTTTTAGCACTCCGCCGCATTGACTACAACTAGGAATATCAAAATCTTGCTCCCAGAACTTCTCATCAATCTCAATATCACCATCAGGTCGCTGCTGCATTCCAAAACTTTTGTCGGAACCTGGTTGCCCCACTTCTAAACTGTCAATAGCTTGAGCCCACTGCGGATACAGCAGTAACAGTCAGTGCCCTGGGCTACTGAGGCCATTGAACCAAACAAGGAAATATGAAGCATTGATTCACATGAAGATTTTGAGTATGTAGCAAGCTGCATCAGCTACAAACATGCATTGCTGTACTGATAAAAACTGAATGATTCAATAATGTGAACATCAAATGCAAGAGTTGTGCAGTAATATTCAAACAAATTTACACAAATGAAAAAAAATAATAAAATATTAAAATATGATAGCTACAGTTACAATTACTTTCTTTTAAGTTACTGTCTTACATAAGATAAATATATTTCAAGAACTATTGTGAAACAAATAATAGTTACAGTTTGAATGATAAATATAACAAATTATTAAGAAGTCCCAAATGGATAACAAACCTTTGGGTTCAGGTCCTTCACTTGCTCTTGGAATGACTGTCGGCTAACTGATGTACCACAATCTAGGCAAATTGCCTCATATACACTTCCGTGCAACTCAATTGGCTTACTTCCAGCACGATGATGCAACCTAAATTAAATATGCACAAAGTGAAAATGAAAAAGAAGTTACACTTCTGTCCTCAATTAACAATAATAAAGATCCTGCTCACTACCTATCCACATTTTGAGTGACCATTGAGTGAACACGACCACTTCTTTCTAGAGATGCAAGAGCATAATGGGCTGAATTTGGCTGTGCTTTTGTGAACCTCCGCCATCCAGCATAGCTCCTAGCCCAATATCGCCTCCGGGCTCGAATAGAACGAACAAACTCCTATTTTGTTCAAATAGTATTGGAAATTAATAAAGAAATTATTTTAAGCTTATTAGGGAAAATGAGGAGAGAATTAGAAAGATTCCTAATGAAAACTGGTTGTACTAGTAAAAATAAAGTTACAAAACTCATATGGCAAAATCATAATAGAATGACCAAAATATAGAACACATACAGAAGGGCAGAAAAGCTTAAATATGAGGCCAAAGATACAGCAGGCTTCTTAGTGAAGCATTTTTTTTTCCTAAATTGTTTTATAAGGTGAATTGTTTGTTCAAAATTCGAAAATATCATTTCAAACAAGATTCAGGATTCCGGTACTGCTGGAAACAGGAGAAGAGCACAGAGATGCTTGTTCTGTAAATACAGTCGATTTTAAAGGAAGATTCAGGTCTGTCAGAGCCCTTTTAAAAAATAGCTCTGTAACTAAAGATACAGTTCTAAGTGTGCTCATCTCAAAACGAATAAAATCCTAATGTGAACAAGAGATGTCATCTGACAAGCAATAGCAAGCACACCTGATGAGTAAGAGGTTTAAAACCAGTACTGTATGCACCATTAGGACTGCCATAAACAAGTATTCTGTAAGTTAAAATATAGAGAAGTGTGGAAAGGCTGGGAATATGATTCATGGCAGATCATCAATGCATGTACCTTCTATAATCAGGAATTCCTGATTCGGTGCTTATTCCTGCTCCAGTTAACACCATGAGCTTCTTACTGAAGAAAGACTAGATAATGAAGTTTGCTTCCCTTCATATACCACTCAAAAACTCGACAAAGAAATTAACAAGGAGGCTTACCTCTTATCGATAAATCGATACAGTAGGTCCACATCCTTAGAGCTTGGAGGATCTGAATCAGGAACTATCTGTTTGTCTCTTAAAAACTGGATATAAGTTTCACAATAATCCTTAGGTTCAACAGCTGATGAATGGTTATGTCTTGCTTGCAAGGAGTGAAATGAGCATCTCAAAGAGAGAGGATCTTTCCTTCTGTACAGAAGTCCTATGTTTATTGTTGATTGGAAATTGCTCAGATGATGGCATGATCCTGAGAAGTAATCAATTTGAACTTGTAAGTAAAAGGTAGGGATCATGAAATAACCCCAGAAGAAAAAGAAGTTTCTCCAACTTGCCTCTAGATGCTTCTTGCAGAGCACCAGTTAGGCCTGCAATGATCTGAGTTCCATTACACGTATAAGTTGGTTTTACAATAAACCTAGAGTCCTATAGTTTAAAAAAAAAAGCAATACATAAAAAGCGCCAACTCAATTGTACTGTTACATAACCAACAAACTAACCATAATCTGGGAAATGTCCCAAGAAACTTTGATGACAACAGTTGCACAAGAATGGATAATATTCCCACTATGTTTCTTTTAAACTACCTTATAATCTTAGTGTTAAGCATTCCAAGTGATGTGGCAAGCAATCTTCCCAAAATGATTTGAACTTTTCATTTAAGGTGTTCAACCACTGTCTTTTCCTGATATTTATAACAGGAGGCACAGGGATGACTAACAGCAAATAACTATTTTACAGAATACATAACCTGGCAATATTTTAATCTTCCCCAGAAAAATAAGTTTTTACTGTGGAAACATCCTTCCTATCCTGAACTAATCCATATTAGTCACAGAAGATCACACCTAAATTAAAAAAACTCGACCTGCGGGGAAGATCACATCTAAATTATATAATGTGGTTCGGTGACTGCTAC
Source organism: Eragrostis nindensis (assembly GCA_012490785.1). NCBI lineage: Eukaryota > Viridiplantae > Streptophyta > Magnoliopsida > Poales > Poaceae > Eragrostis > Eragrostis nindensis. Next base: position 1,530,974 of record JAAXCT010000046.1, on the reverse strand, counting down.
AAAGCAAGCACATATATGAAATTATGTATCTTTTCTTAAGATAGAGTTGGGATGTTCTAGTTTTGGAGTCCCAAAATGTTATTTCAAATTTCCCCTAAAAAAATGGTTATTTCAAATCCTGAACAAAGAGAAGTCCAACCATAGAAACCAGCCACTCACAGTTTGATCAAACGGCATCGTACTGTTCTTATTTCAATCCCAAAGGTTAAAAAAAACACTGAATTTCTTCATGTCACAGTACATGCCAATATTTTATGATAAAAATTATAAAGGCATGAGAAATATACTGTAATGGGAAAACCAAGATGAAAGATTCAATTCTGATAATGTTCGTTTTTCAGTTAAGATGATGTGTGGGTGTGTGGATTGTACTTCCAGAACTCTCTTCTTCTCAATGCAGCGATATGCTGCTCTTCCGCGTGTTCAATTTAAAAACAAGTTCATTTCAGTACGAATAGCCTCACTGATCGGTTGTTCAGTAACTATTTCTGGACTGAACAACCACCAAAAACCAAACCAAAACAATTTAGACCACATATTAGACATATGTACTACCTTCTGCATATATAACAGATAATATTGCATTTTTACAAACAAAACAAAGTCACAGTTATTAAGTCCTTGGAAGCAGTTTCTCAACTTCAGAACAACCTACGTGTTTCATCTCACCAGAACATTAACACAGGTTGTATTTGCAGCCCTATAATTGACTACTTGTCTCGTCACACCAAATTGCTGCAAGGTCTATCCTAGTCAACGTGAGGAATACTACCTCTATCTCAAATTACTTGACGTTTTTGACTTTTTGATATCACGTTTGACCGCTCGTCTTATTCAAAAATTTTGTACAAATATAAAAATAAATAAATCATGCTTAAAGTATCTCTAATGATAAAACAAACCATAACAACATAAATGATATTTGCACAAATTTTCGAATAAGACGAGCGGTCAAACGTGATTTACAAAAGTCAAAAGTGTTAAGTAATTTGAAATGGAGGGAGTACTTGTCATGAGCTATTTCTCTTTCTCGTTTCTGTTATGCTACCTGAGCAAGCATCAGCTCTCGTCTTCCTGTGAAAAATTCAGGTTACAAGGCTTATGCTGAGCTATAACATGCTGAAACTGCAGCTCAATTTTATCCAGTGGCCATTTCCAAGACTCCAATCATAAAGCTGAGACCTGAATCACCAAACGAAACTCTACCCGTGCACATATCAGCATTTACTTACAAAATCAGGCCCAACACTAGGCACCTGCTGACGGTAGAGCACCCTTAAACGCTAATCTACGCACTAATATTCACACGCCTTAAATCGTAGTCAACCAAAATAGTAATTTTTTAACGAGACAAAAGAAGAGAAGGGAAATGGAACCGCGTTGGAGGGGCGAGCACTTACAGAAGCCGAAGCGCGGGAGAGGTGCGTCGCTGGAGCCGCCGCCATCGCGTCCTCCGGCTGGTACCCGGCGCTGGGGAGGGGGGCTCTCTCTCAGGCGAGCGGCGGCGCACGTGACGTGGAGGGGCGGTCGCCGCGTGGTCTGGAACCCGGAGACCACGAGGCAGCCCGCCCGGTTTTGTTTGGTGGGAGATGGGGACTGAACGAGAAGGTAAAACCCAACCTGCCTTGTCACGTCAGCATCTACGCAGGACGGATACGTCATCATCTCCGTCTTTTGCTAGAGCATTCGTCTTCGCATTCCACGGCAGTATTTCGCAATTTAACTATTTTTATTTCAGTGTTTTATAGTCAATTTCACAATTGAAAAGTGTATCACAACAAAAATTCCCATTAATGAAACCAAATTTGGGAGCTAGCCAGCATGAAAAATGAAATCTTGCTAATGTTTGGGAGCTAACAGCATCCGAGTAATCAGACTTTTGCTAATGTTTCCCGTTGGATCCCTCTCTGTGGCTGTAGGTGGGACCCAGCATAGCAAACAGAGTAAAAGATCTCCGCGCTCGATGTGCCTTAAGATTCGTGCAAGGCCGGAATGAAAATCTCGTTTCGTGCCTGCTCCAGCGTCCTCGCTCTCGCCTTCCCTGCGCCGAAACCCTCCCTCCTCTTGCCCGACTCCGGCGGCGGCGGCGAAGATGATCATCCCAGTGCGTTGCTTCACCTGCGGCAAGGTAAACCCTCCTTCCCACACCCGTTCTCTACCTTCTCCTTCTCGTGTGGTTGCCGCGCTGTCGGTTAGGGTGCTGCTCGGCTCGCTCTGTTCCTCTAGGGTTTGGTTGGCCTATCCCGCTGTCTCTGCGGGCGCCGGCTCACTGCCCCTCTAGGCCTTTACAGCTCTACTGATGCACGCCGTGAGTTAGAGTGTGAGCCGGCTCAAGGCTCCAGCGCATAGCTTGCTTTGCTCGATTGCCCCTCTGTTCTTCCCTTGTGCTCCCAATCGTGTACGCGATTTGATGAATCGGTTGGCATCACGTCTGTTAGGTCTTGATCGTGCGGGAGTTCTTTTAGATTTTCATTTCTGTTAGGTTTATTTCTGTGCTCTCAATCTCGGCATTTGAGGGCAGGATTATTGTGATGGTGAGGTGAGCTAAAATGATTGTCTTTGTTCTCTGTTACAGGTGATTGGGAACAAGTGGGACCTCTACCTCGACCTACTCCAGGCCGACTACACAGAAGGGTAAATTTGCCTAACTTTTGCTCATAGTTCCTGAATTGCAGTTTGGCCGGCTGCTGTATCTTGAATGTTCCTATTGGACCGTGCCGTTGTGTTCAGTGGTGGTTTTGGTTAGAGGAATGGGAGCAAACCAATAAAAAATGAGACAAAAGGAAGATTTTTCATGCTTCCTTCATCTTTTTTAATGTGTTTGCTAATCCGGCATAGCAACACTTAATCAGATTTTGTGAGGAGATTTGTCACACAAGATCAGTTGTTCCTTTAGTTACCATGGACTGCAAGCCAATACAAACAGTGGTCTTGCATGTAATTCAGCTTGTAGTCTGGGGCTGTGAGCTTTGTACTGATCCAGAGATGGGTCTTGCAGCTTATTGATTATCTGCTTGATTGCCTACACTTTACTGATCAGTGGTCATGATCTCAGAGGGGGGCTTTCTTTTACCGCATTAATAATGTGAGACTTTTTAAGCGTTCTCCTGTTACACTTCTGAGAACTTGTGTATAGGAGTTCCTCTAGGTAGATGCCTAGTGTTGTTCTCTTTGCATCCTACTAGGGTCAAAATCTGGGTGTATTTACACTGGAAAATCTGTCACTGGGATTGTGATTCTTGAATTTTGGGTGTTCAAATAAGTCAGTGCTACTGTAAATGCCAAAGGAGATTGTTAACAATGTAATTCACATACATACAATTCTGATTAGAGACCCCACCTTCATTTTGACTGTACAAAACTGAATTTTAGTAAAGATCCTTGCCATGCACCTACTGTGGACACCAGAATTTGGCATGATTAGGTTTCCTAATCATGCCAAATTCTGGTGTCCACACCTACATATCTGCATATACCTACACGGTGATCCTTGCCATTGGGAGTTATTCGAGGTATACTTACATATTGTCTTCAGGGTAGATGTCTAAAACGTCAGGGTTGGTTTCTTTGCATCCTACTAGGGTCAACATTCTGGGCATACTTACACAGGAGAACCTTGCCACTGGAAGTTTGTGAACTTTGGCTGTTCAAATAAGTCAGTACTATATGCCAAAGGACACTATTAGCAGTGCAACTCACATTGTGCTTGGAGACCTACCTTGACTTTGACTGTCCTAAAATGAAATCCAGTAAACAGGTTGAAGTCCTTGCCGTGTGGAAATGCACATACACATCTGAATATCTGTTTGTCTGTCAACAATAGTGTAGAAAACGATTGGGTACCAAAACTCTGAGCCGTGCTTACAGAAAGACTCTTCTCCATGACTGCACAGTACCCAGAAATTATAATCAAGAAAGGCTTCTTAGCCCCTTCCCCCCCCCCCCCCTCTTTGAGATGTCTGTTTCTGTTCAATTTGTACTTTCCATACATTTTTGCCAAGGACTGACCTATTTGTACTTTCCAGACATTTTTGTTAAAAAACTGTATCTGCCAAGTAGCTTGTATATCAATTATCAAATTTGTTGATCTTTGGATTATCAGTACCCAAAAGTGCAGGTACCCTGAATCACAATTTGACATCTTTTTTCTGGTGCTATTTATCATCAGGGATGCTCTGGATGCTTTGAATTTGGTCCGCTACTGCTGCAGGCGAATGCTCATGACTCATGTTGACCTCATCGAGAAGCTGCTCAACTACAACAGTAAGTTGATACTTACATGTGCTATATGTCACAATTTTCATTTCTCGTTGCACCATTTTTAAATGGCACAATTTTCTTTTTCAGCGTTGGAGAAGACCGAGACAAGTTAAAGTAGCACATCATGCTCCAGAAGACTACTGTTTCTTTCCATCTTCGAGAATGGGTGGTAGCGTTGTTTCTTCTAGATCACGAGAGACCAATTGTGTGGTGATGTGAAGTTGGTTTAATTCTGGAATACCATAACATTACTGTTTCTCAGTGATATTGAGTGTGGTTAGCGTGTGCTGTTGCTTCTGTATCAGGAAACATGTAGTGAGATCATGTCAACTGTTTCGTTCTTGAATACCCAAGGTGCTTTGATGTGATGGTGTATGTTACATCTATGTTAAAGAAATAAGTACTGCATAGGAGTGGCAAATTAAGTATAGTTTCTCTTTATATTATCTTTTGAGAGATTTCACACAAATAAGTTGATCCAGCCTCCAAGCAAAGCACAAGGGATCACAAACCTCGCCCACCCTTCTCAAGTCCCGTCAAAATATGAACCAACACCTTTCTATTTTTCTCTTTTGGAAAATTTGATTTCAATTGCTTGAAGAATACATCCAAGATTCCTTAGGTTCTTTTATGGCCATTAACAGATTAAAGAAGATATTCTCAAAATAAAAAGAGGAAAAACAGGTTAAAGATGGGACATGACAATCTTCGATGTATTCAATATGACCCAACCCGAATCCATCTGCAAATTCTGCCCAAATCCTAGAATGATCTCCTGAATCCTGAGTTCCCAAGCCTTGGATTTTTATTTATTTATTATAGATAATGTGTATATATGTTCGGTTCAGAGATGAGAGCTTCTTACATTGCGCGCGCATGCTCGGCCGGCGTCGCGTTGCAAGGGAAGGGCGGCAGGGAGGTGATGAGGTCTCGTCTGCTCTTGCGTGGATGAGCGGGTGGCGGCGGCGGTTGCGTCATGTTACAGGGTTGCTGCCACCGTGCTGTTTTGAGTTGGACGGAACGGAAGTACGGCTGTTTTGAGGTGTACCGCGTACAGTCCATACGGTTTGAAATATAAAAAATAGGGCCGTGCTACACGTACGAAGAGGTATGGACAGTCAGTATGGACAGTCTTGCAGTTTAGCCAGCAACCACGGCAAACACGTACTACTAAATTTCTTGCGCCGCGGAACCCACAAGCAGACTTCTCTTCGTCGTGTAGCACAACATGCATAGAGATCAAATCGTTTGTCATGGTGCTAGACTGCCCAGGACCTCGATGCTATGGTGGAGGACTCAATTTTGCCCCGTGCCGAGCTATAGAATGGCTGGATAACCTCGATATTGCTTCTGGTACAGCGAAGGGGGCGGACGGAAGAAAACATATGTAACTGGGCAGAGCAAATGGAGGAAACCAGCGATACATCACCGCCTCTTTCGCCTGCCATCTGCGAAAGGCAGCCTTGCCGGCGTTGCCGTTTCGTACGAAACGTATCGACTTTTCCTAAAAAATATAAACAGTTTAGCCACAATTAACGAATTTCGTCCGGGTTGCTGTCACAATACATCCACCGATAACATCGAACTACGAGTTCAACGGCAAAAGAGCCAAATACTTTCTTACAACTAGAGAGGTAACAGTTGCAGAAGGCAGCGACAACTAGACAAGTAAGAGCAAGCCCATCGCGTTGCAGAAGGTAGCAGACTACATTTACTCGAGGACCACCTCTCCCTCCCTCCCTACCCAGGTGGAAGGGCATTCGACACAGCAGTAGAATATGCATCGTCGCTTTTCGTGAGGTCCTCAAAAGAAGTGTTCAGTCTTCTAATGCTCTCAACAGTTGCGGACTCTTCCGGCATCTCTCCAGAATAGTAGTAATGCACAACCACCCAACCATTAGAAGGCCTGCAAAGTTAAAATGCATTAGTCTCTCTCTTCACACACACACTGTACTGGCAACAAAAAGAAACCATATATTTAACGGCTTCACCTGGTTGTGATGACCTTTTTCGTCCAATTACCACGATCTGGGATGTTTTCGTTTGTACATTGATAGGTAGTGTATCGAATGACATCTGGATAGTTCGGAAACTGCATTATATACAGAAACAGTAAGCAAAACAGAACATAAACAGTAATGATAAACTAGATCACATCTAAAGCAATTACCCTCTTGGTATAATTCCTCACTGTCGCCCAACTAGCAGCATCTGCACCACCATCTGTAATATCCCTAGTGTCTGGTGCCTCAAACTGACGCAGAAATACACCCTCTAACAAAAAACACAATCAACTAATCAAGCATCAATGAGGAATCTAAATAACTTCCTACAGATCTACTATGAGAAAGAGCTCATATACCTTTCAGAATAGGCAATTGTTGCTGTAGAACATCAAAATCTGTTGCATTCAACAGCAGACACAGATAATTCTTCATTGGAAGTTTGCCATCAACAACTTCATACCTCACAATAAACTTGTTGAATTCTGCGTGCACACAGAACAATTATCACACAGGAAAATAAAATAAAAAAGAATACACAAATTGAACGTTGAAAAACAGGAGGTTTTGGGGGGACTCACTTTGTCGCGTTAAACCATGGATCTGACTTCCATTGTATAGCTGGGCCTGCTGCTGGTTCGCCGGGGCGGGCTGCGGCGGATTTGGCGGCGGCTGCTGGTTCACCGGGGCTGGCTGCGGCGGATTTGGCGGCTGCTGCTGGTTCACCGGGGATGGCTGCTGGCGGTTCCTCCGCCGCGTGTACGTCAGGACCTCTCGTGGGTTCGCCGGTGGCTGCTGCTGGTTGGCCGGGGCTGGCTGCGGCGGATTTGGCGGCTGCTGCTGGTTCGCCGAGGCTGGCTGCGGCGGATTTGGCGGCTGCTGCTGGTTCGCCAGGGCTGGCTGCTGGCGGTTCCTCCGCCGCGTGTACGTCCGGACCTCTCGTGGGTTCGCCGGTGGCTGCTGCTGGTTCGCCGGGTTGGCTGCGTCTGGTTCCCCAGGGCTGGCTGCTGGTTCGCCTGCTGCCCCTGGTTAGCCAGGGCTGCCTGACGCGGGCTCACCAGGGCGGGCTGATGCGGGCTCCCCGGGGCGGGCTGACGCGGGCTTGCCGGGGCCGGCTGCCGCGGGCTCGCCGGGGTAACCTGCTGCTGGGTCTGAGGGGCGGTGCCGCCCTGCTGGGTCAGGGATGCTGCCGGCCTGCTGGTGGTCAGGGATGCTGCCGGCCTGCTGGTGGTCGCATCGCCATTACCCTGCTGATCATTGCTTGGGGACAATGTATAGTCAATGTTCAAGGAAAAGTCGCCCAATGCTGGGTCAATGCTGTTCCCAGATTGATTGTTGGTGGCATTGTTCCCTGCCTGATTGTTGTTGTTCTCCAGAGGCTGCTGGGAGCCGAGGATTCCGCCCTGCTGGTTGTTGCTAGGGAGACGGCGGCTCGGCTGGTTGGTGTGAATGCCGCTGCCCAGGCTGGGGGAAGGTGCCGCCCTGTTGGCAGACGGGGACCCTCCCTGCCTGGTCTGGGATGCTGCAACAACCGCCACAACGACGTCGCCCTGCTGGTCGTCGTCTGGGGATGGATTGTCCAGGGCTGGATTTATGCTGTTCCGAAGCTGACTGTTGATGGCATTGTCCAGGGGCTGCTGCTGGGAGCTGCTGACAGTGGGTTGATTTCTTCTGGTTGTTCTCACAGTCTGTGCAGCTTGACTCACTGGGTCAACAGGCACTGGTTGGCGAGGAGAATCTGCAACACCATTGTTGACATTTGCAGAATTCATGGAGGATTCATTGCCTTCATTTAAGAGATTCAGTAATTGCTCAAGCTGCAAGAAAAATACATAACAATGAAAGTAAGAAATGGCCCGATATTGCAACTGAAAATAAGTTCTTGCATCTGATTAATGAAGTCTAACTTGTCATTGATACCTGATCTGGGTCAATCATACAGGAAATGAGTAACTCCTTTTGTTCCGCTGGTTCCTCCGCAAGTTGGAGCACTGCCTCCAGATTTGGAAATGTCTTGTTCATTTCACGAAGTTGAGACCTGAGAGCACTCATGTTGCGACGGTTCTGTAATCACAAAGCCAAACGATGCATGTCATGGACATTCAGTTGACAAAATATAAGTTTACATTGCATGCCATTTGTATAGTTAATTATACACTGCAAATCGTTGATAGGAATATATCAATAAAAAGGGCCAAACATACATATGTATGTAGGTAGGATTAAGATAAAATTGAAGATGCAAGACCATAGAGTGGAGAGTTTAATTTGCTTGACTGTATATCATCGACAGGAGCATTTCAACATAATAGATGGCAGGACCGGAGATTAAATTGGACGAAAAAAAAGAGGGGGACGTGGACGCCGCACCTGATCAACTTTAGAACCAAACAGACGCGACAATGTAGTCGTGATTCTATCCTCCAATCTCTGGGATATCGGACTTGGCCCCGACGGACCGGAGCTGCCTCCCGACGTAGTGGTATCGCCACGAGCCGAAGAAGAGGCCCCGCCGGCCGGAGCAGCAGCGGCCGCGACGCCCGGGGCCGGAGCAGCAGCGGCCCCGACGCCCGGGGCCGGAGCAGCAGCGGGCACGACGCCCGGGGAAGAAGCAACAGCGGGCACGACGCCCGGGGAAGAAGCAGCAGCGGGATTCCGCCTGTCTGCCATGTCTCGGCGGCTTCAAGATGCGAAGGATCGAGGGGTCGGTGGAGACTGGAGACGAAGCAGAGATGCGTGGGATGGAGTGGGTCGGTGAAGAAACAGAAAGGCAAGTCGACGAGCCGGCTTGAGCTGCTGCGGCGGTGACTCACGCGGCGGCGCGAGATGCGGGATGGAGTTGGGATCGGCGGAATCTCTCGTAACATAAACCCTATCAGGGTCCGCGGAACCGCCTTTCGTTCGAGGCCTAATCAGCCTACTAGCGATTTTCGTTGGGCCTTTCGTGGCCCATTTATCATCAAAAAGCTCGTTATTTTGTTCGGGCCACTGACTGGCAAGCAAGAAATAAGTTCACAGGCTTCTCAAAAAAAGAGAGTTCAGAGTATTTTTGGAAACTTTTCTCACGGTATTGTTGCTGAAGAAACACATTTGAAGCATGAAATGTGGAGTGTGTTTTCTCTAATATTTCCTCATTAGTATTTTTTTTCTTTGCATAACAACAATTATGAAGTGATGTTGAACATAGATGAATTAGAAATTGTCTTATAATCTTGCAACTTAAGGTGCAACCAGCGATAACGAGCTAGGGAGAATAATTGATCATACCTTTCTTTCAGATTGTTCCAAAGATATTCAGCCTTGAGACCTTCGAGGAGGTCGTGGCGTATAAAAATCATGCCGTTAACTTTATCTTGGTCAGATGCTTTATTCCCACCTTTGATTGTTTCACCAAGCCCTTTAGCATTCATGTGAATTTCCCCTGGCATCCGGTTTCTACTCCAATGCCTAAACGCACCTTGCCATATTGCACTCCAAGAGTGCGTGTCTCCATGAGTCCTGTGCGCCACACAAAGCACAATGGAGGATCAATGATCTCTCTTCTTAAGTGTTCTGCATCGACTGTGATGCCATACGTCAGCCTTAGGCAAAGATTGCCTAGTTAATCCCTCAAAATAAAAAAAAATAATAAAGAAAAAGATTGCCTAGTTAAAAAAACTCGACTTGCTGGGAAAAAATTGCCCCCGCTACATTTTATTAAGGAGAAGACTTTCTTACACAGGTTGAGAAAACCTCGAACCCCCCTTCCTACCCATACATATGGAGGCGTACACCGTGTGAGTGCGGTTCGTCTCTTAACATGTGTCGTAGGACTTGGAGAGAGGCGAAAGGATTTTTTTAACATAGTTCAAAAATTCGCTGTCACTATGAATCGAACCCGAGACATAAGAGGTGCTACTCGTGTGCCGTACCTGTATTAGAAGTTAAGGAAACAGTACAAATACGAGTACACGTATAGGTACATTTGGAAGGATACTGGACAGCTGTCCCACCCAAAGAGTAAAAAGACCCCTAGAAAACAAAAAATTACAACCAAGTCCCTGGTCTTTGAACTCCACAGTAGCAGCTGGACCGAGCACCACCGACCAACGCCGGCGACCCCCAATCCGGCCACCGCCACCATCCCGAAGCCAGAGGGGCACCACCCTCGCCGAAGCAAGATCGCGCCATCGCGCCATCGCTTTGAAGTAGGCCGGAAATAGATGCGCAAAAGCATAAAGCCCAATCGACCGGGGCCGCACCCCGTACCCCATCCGGCCAGAGCCGCCGCTCGCCGCCGGCAGAACAAGCCACCGTGGAACCGTCGAGGACGCCTCGTCCACCAGCTTGCCTCCAAACCGCAGCCGCGCCCGCATCCTTGACTCAACAGGCCGGCCTCCTCGCCACTTCGCCGAACGGGAAGGGAAGAAGAGGCCGACAGACTCCTGTACAGGGCCCCATCGGAGGGGACTCGACCACCACGCGCTCGTCGCCGACGCCGGAGCCGGACGCCGCCGAGACGGGGACGAACACGGGGGACCTTATTCCATGGCCGCCTCGCCGCTGCCGCCTCGACGACATGGCCCGGACACCAAACCCTAAAGCTACACCTAGGACCTACTTCACCAACCGGCAGATCCGCGGTCTCCGCCGCCTCCCGACGCCCCGAGGGCCGCCGGAGGCGAGGAAGACCGACGGATCCGCCGGCGGCGACCCGGAGCCCCCCGCTTTTCGCCTCTCTCAACTGTAGCGATAGGATATTTCGAAAGAGAGCGAGAGACCTACTCGTGTGCCTTACCACTATTATAAAGGCCCTTTCGCCAAAGATTGCCTAGTTTATCTCCACAAGAAATTCTGATCTTGATCGTTACCTTCACATTCTGCAGCAGCTCGCGTGTCCGATCGCTCTACCACGCTCACCTCCATCCAGTCCGCCAACCAACCCCCACATTCAGAAAAAAAAAACCCACCCCCAATGGGTCGAGTGGTTTTTTTACAAAATGAACCTTTTAGTTAAAGTTTTCATATTTGGACCCCTGCCGCAAAGATTTACAGGAATGGACCCTTTTCTGAGCGCCACGTCTGTTGGCGCTCAAGTTGCACAGGTGGGCGCCACGTCATTTGGCGCCCACCTATGGGACCTGGTCGCCAATGATTCTGGCGCTCACCATGTCAGTTCAACATTCGCGTGCCACACTGCCTCCAGGGGTGGGCGCCGTGTCTTTTGGCGCCCACCTACAATAGGTGAGCGCCAATAGATTTGGCGCCCACCTATTTGACCTAGGCGCCCAAAGACACGACGCCCAGAAAAAGGGTCCATTCTTGGAAATCTTTGTGGCGAAGGTCCAAATTTGAAAAACTTTATTCAAAAGGACCATTATGTGAAAATTCGACAATGGGTCGACCGGCGAACCTGGGCCTGCGAGAGCCGCTGGACAACAGAAAGAAAAAAAAAAGGATTGTCGCCACTCGCGATGTAAACCTAACCCGCCGCCACTCCCCTCCCTGCTTCCGCCGCCGCCGCCACTCCCCTCCCTGCTTCCGCCGCCGCCGCCACCAACCTTCCATACAAAGCTCCCATCCACTAAACAGCTTCCATTCAGATCTACCTCAGTCTTGATGATGAGGGCACGGTCGCCTCGCCGGAGCCTTGCTGATTGCCCCGTAGGATCCATGGCCCTCTGTGATATTGCTCCGCAGCGGCATCACTGTATTTCGTCCAGTGCACACGGATCGGAGGGGGTGATGACACGAGCCCGGCGGCGGCGCGTCCTTGCCGAGTCGATCGAGCCTGTGGTGATGAGTAGTGAAGCGATTTTCCAAGATCCAGCCGATGGCCTTCTGGATTGGAGGGACTGGGCCAACCTGGCTCCCGAACTCCTCGAGGAGATCGGCGGCTGGCTGCTCACTCTCGACGTCGCGGAGTACCTGCGCCTCCGCGCTGTGTGCAAGCCGTGGCGCGACCACACCGACGCCCCGCGCGCCAGAGGCGCCCTGGACAGCCGCTTCCGCCCCCGCAACTGGATGGTGCTCACCATCACCCCCGACGCCGGCTCCCGACGCCGCCTCCTCAACCTGGCCACTGCGGCTTCCGTCGGCGTCAACCTTCCGGCGCTCAACACCCACTGCCACCTGTGCGCCGTCGACGGCCTCCTCGTTCTCTTCCACAGGACTACAAAGTCCATCTGCCTCCTTGACCCTCTGTGCAACACCGTCACCGAGTTCCCCAGCATCTCCTTCATCGTCGCCGCAGCTTCCCCCTCGAGGGAAGACCACTTCTCTGCAGTTTTCAAGAACCCAGGCGGCGTCGACAGCCACTCCGTCAACGGCGCGGCTTTCGATGACTCCACATCCCCGCCGACTCTTGTACTCTGCCTGAGGGACAACGTCTCCAACATCATCTTCGCCAAGCCCGGCGACGCGCATTGGACCCTGGTGGACCAGGGCGACGCGTTCCACTTGGTGTACCACCCGCTCGGCAGGGTCCTGTTCCACTCCTTGCTGTCCCAAGGAGGGCGGTGCTATGTTGCCTCGCCGGAGGGTTCCATATACCTGGTGGAGCTCAGCTGGCCGCTGCCTAAGCTGGTCGAAATAGTCGACCAGCGCCACATCGCAACCAGGGATGTCATTGTGTACATGCGCATTCTCTCCTTCCTGTTTCGCGGTGATGATGGGAGGATGTTAATGGTGCGGTATTGGAGAAACGTGGAGCATTTTGGTGGCAGGGAAGCATTCAATCAGATGGAGCTATTCACTGTGGGCGCCATCACTGGCCGCTTTGAGTTGTTGGAGGTAGACCACGCCGGGAGGAGGTTTGTCCCTGTGAGGAGTCTCGGGCGCCATGCAGTGTTCATTGGCATGACGCACTGCATTCTCATCTCCGCCGAGACATTCCCTTCTATTGCTGCCGATGCGATATACCTGGGCTTCTTTAATCAGCCCTACCAGAGGTTCAGCATGTATCATCTCAACAGCAGGAAAACTGAACCACCACATGAGTTTTCCCGCGATGAGGATCGGAGGGTAATTCCCTGTGTCAGACCTTGCAATCTTGATCAGTATCTCACCTTCTATGTAGATCGCACACACCGGTTCAGCGGTTCATGTATCAATCATGTTCGGCATTATTTATTAGGGAAATTGATCTAGCGTCTTTTTTTTTCCTTCTAATTGGTGTGTTTTATGTAATTTGAGGAACCTTGTAATGTCCTGTAGGCAATCCACATAAGAATTTATCCTGTTCTATTTTCTTTACATGTGCCTATTAATTTACTTTCTGTTGACATTCGTTTCCTTTTTGTGGTCTCATACATGCAACTCTTTTTTGGTGTTCACAGCTTACGAAACAGCATGTAAACTAGCTTCATGTGGGGTGAGTGGATTGGACAGATTTCACTGAAAAGCTTGAAATGATGCCAAGCACTGATGTTCATCTACTTGATGGGACATGGCACCATCGTGGCACAACTAGAGCTATAAGCAGGTATGAGGGTTCTTAATGGTGTCGTATGTGAGTTTTAACATCATGCTTACTCACTGCTTTCCGTGAGTTAACTCCATATCTGCAGATTGTATACATATTTAGTATCAAAGCACCCTGGAAATGTAAATTAATACAACCGTTTCTCCAGTCAGCAAAAACTTAAAAATAAAACAACTCTAAAAGATATAATTCTCCACCACACTGAGGATGAAATTTAGCCCCAATTGGGGATTTGATTTGTCCAATGGTAATATTCTAGGTTACCAAGAACACGCTACTGAATCTGTGAATTGTTTAGGTAGGTGATGCATGATTACATGGGAAGTAAACCGCCAATAATACATCCTATGTGGTTATGTGCTAATCATGTCTACTGACTACCTGTAGAGTGGGGTTTTAGAGCTATGAGCTTTTTATATTACGCTGCAATTAGTTTGGTGGTGGTTGTGATTTTCGTATACATAGGTAGAACAAGTTCTATAATTCTCAAGTTGATGTGTAGTCATACTTTGGGCATTTTAATTATTTCCTTCTCTCCGACAGCTACTGCTGTGTCTAGGTTGTTGATAAGTATTCAGTCAACAGGATTGAATAGTCATCAACAGATCTGAATAGCCATAGGCTTTCCCTCTATACCAGCTTTATACCAAGCCATGTCTTCGCTAGCTAGCTATCTTACACAGTGGCTCCCACTACCTGGTTACTTGAGTTTCTTTCATTAGGTCACAAATTATTCTCTCTTAAAATGCATAAGAAAATTGTATAATGTTTCATTGACCCCCTTGATTGTGTTTGTTATCTTAATGGAGGTCTATTTTAAGGCCACGAGCAACAATACCTTCTACATCGCCTTCTGTTCAGCATGCTATGAACTTGTCTCGCACTAACTTCTGGTCTGGAAGATTGTAGAGGCCCCTTCAAGAATTATAATGAAGACAGGAAGATGTTTTCTTGACGTGTTTTCTATTAATTGTTTCAAGGACACAGATTCGCTCTGGGATATTTGCTTTCTGTTCGTCATGTGCTCCCAGTACAGATTCTCGTGCATTAGATCTGTTCTGTCCATATCGGAAAAAAAAGATCTGTTCTGTCCATACTGAAGAATTGTAAATACGTTTTGTGAGTTTGTCCAGACGGCCTGTTCAACCTTAGTCGGTGGAGCTATTCGTACCTATGTCGAGGTGTGCTTATGTACCTTTTTTTTTTAGTAAAGCTGTGCTTATGAAGTACCTTGTGTAGCGAGATTGGAGATATGATATTGTCTGGCAAAAGGTCTCTTTGGGCCTGGTCAGGCCTCTCGTCCAGGCTAAGTAGATGCAGCAAGATCTATTCCTCGCTAGCTTGTACCCATGAAAGGCAACCTTGTGAATCTGGCCCCATCTCTCGCACTCCATCTCAATATCAGATCTAGCGCTGAGATTAGTCCAAAAGGTATGGATGAATGTGGTTGGGCTGGGTGGAGTAAACAACTATTGATGGGGAGTAGGGGATAAAATTATAGGACAAAATGGGTAATGCGATTGTGATGGATGGTAGTTGATTAATTAGTATGAATCTCAATTGTTAAATGTATGCTTGTCTCTGTTTAAATCATTTGGTTATTTAGAATTAATAATAAACTGAGATTCAACAAAATATGCCTTCACAACAGATATAAATCTCTATCGTTACTACTATAATGTACTCCCTCTGTTTTAAATATGTAACTAGAAGTGCTATCGTAATGACAATTTAAAAGACAATTTAAAATAGAGGGAGTAACAATTTTCGAACTTCTACTTACGGTAAACCAGCCATGGGCCAATGTCGACTGCTGTTTCTGGCCGTCCAAACGGTTGAAGTTACCTGGATTTGCTTTGTTACGGATTTCCCGACAAAGTAACAATGCCGACGTGACCCACTGCCGCCAGGCCCATCCCGCTCACAAGAGTGCCGTTTTTATCCTGCGCAACAGCTAGGGATGGCAATGGGTTGGGTTCGGGTCGGGTAGAGCCAAAACCCACCCACCACGAAAAAGATATCGGGTGAAAAACGACACCCACACCCACACCTATGGGTGAAAATCGGCACCCACACCCATGCCCATCGGGTTTCGGGTGCCCATCGGGTCCAACACAAAGTCATACTAGTACAGAAAAATGAATATAGTTCAAGGACAACCCCTTAGCAGATTGCCACAACATTAGCCATTAACCAGAGTCACACATGCACATGTCCAGAATTCATGTCCAACTAGTACATAGGCTAATCACAGCCACACAAGTCCAATGATTCATGTCCAGCAATACATGATAAATCACGAGTAGGCATAGTTCAACACAGGAAAGGAAAATGCATACTTCGCAGGTGCAGGCGGGGCGTGCGCCGTGCGCGACTCGAGCGCGGCGTGGCTGAGTGGCGGCGCGTGAATGGGAGTGGAGGCGGGCGGGGCGCGTGTGCGGTGACTTTTTATGTGGTTAGGATTACGGGAGGAACTGGGAGATGGGCTGGGCTCAGACGTAGCTGGGCTGCCTGATTCTTTGTTGGATTGACATGAGATAGCATATCCTGGTGGGCTGTTTCGGGTCACCCATGGGTGACAACAACACCCGACTTTCACCCGAGTTGCAGTCGGGTCGGATGCGGGTGACACCCATGGGCGCGAAATGGCACCCACGCCCACGCCCATCGGGTCGGGTACCCGCACCCATGGGTAAAGTTGCCATCCCTAGCAACAGCTGCTGTCGACTGCCGCATCCATGCCGAAGCACTGCCTTCGCCGTGCTCCCCCAGTGCGCACACCTCCGTTGCGTCGCCTCTTCGCACTGACACCGCCGCTGCGCTCACAAGATGATAAGAGTGATGCCACCACCACATATTTTCAAGGGAAACGGGAGCTTCCGTCTTCTTCCTTGGGTAACACCAGACTCCTACTCCTGTGGCCGAACAGGCAAGGCACGGTGACCAGATTCAGCTGCCTGGATGTGCAGCATTGCCGAATTTTCATAAGCCACTTTTCATCAGCCAAGGCCCGATCAAGTCCGACTTCATCTTCATTGTTTGAAAATCTTCTTAGCTATGTGAATTTTTCATACTACTTTGCATGTTTATATGCCCAGCCAATGAATCCTGGGTTTGCCACTGATCTACACATCAATGCGATACTTTGAAAAACATTTTATTTTGATAGCTTTTTTTTAGAAAATAGTTTCCGTCCCTGCGTTGTCGCACACAGCGTTCAATGTTTAGGCTTATTACATTTCTTCAGCTCCCTAGCTGAGATCAAAGGAACAAAAATCAAAGACAAAATCTATGATTGAATTTTCATCCGTTACTCGCGAAGACCTCTTTGGCAAGGCTCGTTGAACGAAGCTTCTCGTTTGTCCCATCACGCTGCAACAAAGTCCATAACCGCAGCCAGTATGTTCCTCTAAAAAAACAGTCTGCATAAAGGAAGTATATTGACATTGTCAAAAACCACATCATTACGACAACGCCATAAATTTATTTCGATAGCTACATTGTTTTTGCACATCAAAACGAGGTCACCACTAAGCCCCCGACAACTCACACCAAAGGCCTTAGGAAAAACAAGTCTATCACACAAATCGTGAGAACATGGGCTTATTTTTTGTAACGTGGGCCTAAGTAGCTTATAAGTAGCAAATTGTTACAAAAATCGGATGGTGTGCTCTCTTTGCCGGCTATTAAGGGAGCACGGCACGCCTGAGGTGACACGTGGCGCGCTCCTGTTGTTGTGAGATGAGTGTGAGGTAATTGAGGGTGTGTTTGGCAAGGTTTATGAGATACAGCTTATTTCAAACTAGAAGGACATAAGCCAGAAAAAACCACAAAGAAGTGGCTTATTTGGGCTTATCTGGGCTTATCTGGGCTTATTTCTTCATGCAACAGTGTGCTACAGTACCAAAAAGTACATAAGCCAATGAGGCAAAAGTCACAATCAGCCATAACAAACAGGCTTTGAGTAGAAAATCTGAACTTTAAACGTGTTTGTCCTTTCAAATCTTGAGTATATTCCGAGTTCGTTTGAACACAGGTGATTTAGAATTAATTCTCTAAAATGAGATTCAATATGATTTTTTTAAAAAATTTTTTTAATATTTGAAATTCAGTTTTCCATCAACATTTTAGATGTATTGTTCAACATTTCATTTGTGTCGCATTTTTTAGAAACATATTGATCTACTTTTTTTTCCGAAAATGTCGAACATATTTAAGAAAATGTTGATAGATATATTTTAAAGTGTTTAATTGACATGGAAATAATAAAATATTATTATGGCACACTTGTAAATTAATTAATGTGATTAATACAATAATACATAGAGAAAAACAAAGAGAAAATAAAATACATACTACCCGATTTTTCGTTAGTGAGCTGATGTACAACTTGTAGGGCCCCCAGCATATATACATGGGCCACCAGGCGGAAAGTCCATCTGGACTGCAGCAAAGGTTGGCAGGCCCATGCAGCTTTCGTGGTCGTGGATGAAGTCCAGATGGATGGGCAGATGGCCCATGCCACAGTGCAAACAGAAATCCTTTTTTTTTTTGCGAACATGGCAGCTGTTTTGCGAACATGGCAGCTGCTGATCCCATATACATCTCTATGTTTAGACTTTATAGCAGGAACTACTTTTTTTTCGAAAGAGCAGAAACTACAAATTAATTAGCATATCTTGGGTTATTACTATTATAAAAAATCATCTCTATGTTTTTTTCTTTCACGATCCAAACAGAAATCTTGAATAACAAAAAAAATAACCCAAGGAAGAAGACGAAAGAGCAGATCAACCCTCAAACGGGCGCTTCCGTCTTCTTCATATTTCATCTGGCCCCGCCAGTGTTTCTGGGTGAGAGAGGCGTTAAAAGGCAACATGCCCAAGCCCGAACCCAGAAGAAAGGGTAACTTGACAGGAAATTTTTTCCTCTCTTGAAAGAAAAGCTCTCGATCTTTACTCCTGCGCGCAGGAGTAGGACACGATGAGGTAGGTCTGCGGCGCCAGCTCTCTCCTGCTCGCGAAATATGGTTGGTTGGCCATACGCACGCTGGGGTAGCTAGCTAGAAAACGACACGAGCGACGAAAAGTGAAGGCGCGCGCTACCACCGGTCAGGAGGAATCTCTCGCGTGCATATAGGAGTATTGCTTTACCTGCCAGACCTCTTCATGAATGGTGTCACAGCAGCTGGTTCATGCATCGGCACGACGTACTACTACTACCCCCGCATGCTTTTGCTACTGTTGACGCGCGCATGCAGAACGCAGCGAGCCCGTGACCGGCTTCGGTGCCGATCGAGTAGCGCTCCTCCCTCCGCTGGCGAGCGGACAGGACAGGACTGAGGCGTGGCGATAAAATTCAATGCCCGCCGGCCAGATGCAGCAGCAGCAGCAGCTAGTACGAGAGCCATTGCTGCCTGCCTTGCGTGCTGGCCTTTTGATCGATCGTACCATGATGAGACGTCCGTTGAGGGATCCAATGTACGACGACGACGAAACTTTTGATCCGATCGTCGTTTTCTTGCTTTGCATGATCCATGGCCGCGATCGAGACGTCGTTTTAATTTCTTCTGATCCCGAGTTATTACTAGTAGTAATATAAGACATTCTACCCTGGTGCAGGACGACGGGTCACCAGGCTAGGAATAAAAGAGTGATTAGCAATATTGCCGTAACCAGGCTTGTTGCAGCCAGATAACTGGTGGGGAATTAGGCATACGTACTACTACTCCTACTACATTGGCTCGGGCTCCACCATGAGTTCTAGGCTAGCGCCGCGACAACTGAATTTTGAGTAAAACTTGTGTGCTCATCGTGTACTACTTGCCCCCCTGTGTGTGTGACCGACCACAACCCTTGAGAGAGAGAGGGCTTTTCTCCAAGTACTGTAAGAGCAGCTGGAGCTCCTGTGCCACTCACATATGTCCAAACCCTTTCTTTTCAAGGACGAATGCTTTGAATAATCAATCAATCAGTCACGGGGCCCGGCTACAGGAAATGACGAGGGACACCACTGTTCCGATGCCGTCGTACTGGTTTGATCTCCGCCGTTGAATGAAGAAGATCGGGCATACATGCATTCACAGTATGCTTTTCGGAGAGGAATCCGCGCCTCGCATGGGTTTGTCTTCTTGTTTTCCCCCGTCGCTCTATATAAAAGCCCAACAGCCCAAGCTGAGATGAGATAACACACACACACAGCTAGCAAACCACAAACACCCTCTTCCACCCCAGCCCCTTTGCCTTGAAGCCCGAGAGATTTTCCTTGTGCAAGATGATGATCGGGTTCAAGGATCATGGCATCCGCCGGCCTCAAGGTAAATGGATCGATATATGGTTCGATTATTTCCACGGCGATCGATCGAGCTTCCACTCTGCCAGTGCGTGGATTCGTTTTCCGTGAACTCATTTCGTTCTTTTTCGTTTCTGCCTGCAGATTTCACGTCGGTGATGGCTCGGAACGAGGCAGGCCAAGGTTGGCTCACGGACGAGCAGTGTCTGGCCATACTTGCCAATCCCAACCACTACCAGCAGCTCATGAGGGAAGAGTTGGCGATGGGACAGACCATCGAAGCCGTTCTGAATGGGCCGGTGGAGGGTGCGCAATACGTTACTCTCTGATCCGCTCGATTGATCGAGAAGCGCCTTCGAGGGCATGTCGTTCTTGCTACTACTAATCCACATACTTCTTTCTGTCATTGCAGGGTCCTTCTTTCTTTGCCTGGACGATCATCGTGATCAGTACGCGTATGTCTACTCTGAAAAACAAGGCGTCAGGGTAAGCAATTCAAAACACTCCCTGTTTCGTACTAGTCCGTGCCTTTCTTCTACTACATTCAATGTTATTGTTCCCAGTTCACTGTACATGTTGCTTTTTTTTCCCCCCCATACTAGCATATCTTCCTCGGTGGATAAAACTGTTGTGTTTGCTATATACATAGATTTGCCTTGCCTGCACACATCATAGGAGGTTAATAATAATGGATGGAAGGGCTCTCATCATCTAGATACTGTACTACTTTTCAGTTAGAAAGTTTGCAAAGACTATTTTCGAGTAGTGGCTTTTGCAACAAGTTTCAAACTGAGTCTGGGAAAAAATCCCGATCAAAACTTTCCGACGGGTTTGAGAAATTTGTGGAAGTAGCTAGGAGTAGTGGTTATCTGTAGACGGAGCACCTTTTGGATTAATTATTGTGGACAAGGTAGACAGACACCAACTGGAGAGTAATTTCTCGGCCACCACGACTGCAATTAACCGCTCGCCCCCGCGCGCCTGCCACGTACGGCAGACGTACGTAACTATAATCTGGAATTACACAGTATGTTTTTTATGTTCGTACTTGCTGCAGTTCGGTGGCAAGTGGCGCATGACCGTCACACGTTCCGTCGCCCAGGACTACGAGAAGAGGGAGTATGTCATGCGGTACGTACAGCAGCACTTACTCTAAACCTGTGGTAAAATGGCAAGCACATCGATAGTATCAATGAGCTAAACTGACTCGTTCAATTGATCTCTCTCTCTCTCTCTCTCTCTCTCTTAAACAGGAGTGGCGGCAATTTGAAGCTTGTTCACTACCGCACGCACAATGACCCGGAACTTAGAGAAAAGGCAACCGCGGTACAAGAAGCACAAGCGCTGAACGCTACCATCAATGAATACAGGCGAGATTCGACCAGCAGGAATCAAGGTCTTCTCCGGAGGATAAAGAGCGCTCTGCAGAGGCTGGGGGGGAGGCGTGGGGGTTGAGGGGCCCAGGCAATTGGCAAGAAAGAGAGAGAGAGAGGTCCGGGGCTTCTGTCTGCCCAGTAACAATCCCAAGATCTTGTGTCTGTCGCGTCCTAGAATCTGTGTGGTCTGTGACTGTTTGTTTGTGCTTGGTGTGTGTGACTGCGGTTGATGCTTAGTACTAGTGACTGCTAGATCGATCTGCTGTATGTGTGGCCTAGATCGATGTTTGTGATTCTGTACGCTTGATGTTGGAACCATGTCTGCCTAATTTCCTTTTAACTGTGGATCACTTTGTTATCGCTTTGCTTCCTGTGCATCTGACTTGTTATTTGTACATGCAAATTTTCTCTTTCCCCCGCCTGGTTACGTACAGCTGCTGCATAAGCTGTTTTATTTTCTTCTCTTGTTTGGCGCACTCCTCGATAATTGCAATTGCAACGCTCCTATATATGTTCTTCTCAAAAAGATAATTCAGGGTTGGCATTTGGCAACATTCAGTCGAACGAACACGCCATGATAGGGTGGGTAACCAGCAGGCCGCGAGCAATTCAAAGCATCGTAGTCTCTGTTCGAGCGCTAGCGTCCCGCTTCCGCTGATCCATCATCCAAGGCTTGAATCACGTGTCGGTGGAGGCCTATAACACGTACCCGAGATGCCACGTGTCTGAAAATTGCCATTGGCAACTGGGCTAAGTTGATGACGTTCTGCGCCTCTGCGGCGTGAGGCCACCACCGACCCGTGCTCAGGCTCCGGCAACACGTACACGCAGATCCTCTTGTCGCAAGATCCGTACGTACGTGCTTTGATCAGATCTGGTGCTATGCCTCTCCATCGTTCACCTGCAGCAGCGCGCTCCCTATTCCCCCCCTCGTTGATGCTCATTTTTACTACTTGAAAAACAAAAATCCAGCTTTCAAGAAGATAACTTAGTGATGATTAAGGTAGCATAAGTATGGTATACAATATTCTTCATACGATGGACAAAAGTGGCTCGGGGCGCTCTCGCTGTTCACGACCCGGATAGCAGAGCCGCTCGCTCGCCGCGCGTCTTCTGATCGAGCTCGTCATCCAGTGCGCTCCCGTGCTTTTCATGACCACATCACTTTTCACAGCTATTACTCAGGTCAAGGTTCCAGTGCGGTTGACCCTATGAGTTCAGGTCAAGGTTGAGTTTGACTCGTCCAACTATTCATGTGATTTTAAGGACTAATCATTCATGCTAATAAAGCTGTCTCCATCACGAGAAATGGCTCACCGAACTGTGCTCGCTTCCTTGCTTCTACACCCACAAGCACGTTTACAAAACTGGACCGGTTTTTGTGGAAACCGGGTTTACCGGTCTGGTTAGATTTCCCGTTCACTAGTTTTTGAGTTTAATTTAAAAAGTTTTTGAAATTTGATGAATTTTCACCTGTAAATAGATTTATCAGTCCAGTCCGGTTCTGTCGGCTCCCGCCGGTAAGAAAAATCAGAGTCGCACTTCCCCGAAACGTTCGAACCGAAGCACTTTACTCTACAGTGAAGTGGGACAACACGACACGGCCATCTAAGCTAGCCCAGGCCTCAAAGAGAGTTACTACGCAAAACTCCGACACCCTTAAATACCATGCAAATGAGCCCAGAGGTCCGACGACGTCGTCTTGAATCTTCATTAAAAAAAAAAAGAGGTCCACTGAAGCCTGCTGAGCCGCACCCTTAAATACCATGCAAAATGAGCCTAGAGGTCCGACGTCGTCTTGTATTTTTATTAAAAAAAAAGCTCCACTGAAGCATGTTGAGCCGGGCCTATACCACAAGATAGGTGAGCCAAAAAAAAGACCAGCCTACCGTGGTGCAATTATTGAGGATGGAACCCGACCGGCTCCATTAGATACCTCGCAGGCGACCAACGAAGCTCGCTTCGCTTCGCCGCTTAAGTACCACTAGGTGGGCCGCCACGCTCCGCCGCACCCTGATGCGAATGGGCATTTATAAACGCTGAGTCCAACGGGCCACCTCTCTCCCGATGGAACCAAAGGGAGGCCCAGAGAACACTAAAACTTTGGTCGGGGCCGGGTCGAGAGGGCTTGCGGCCTCTTAGGCAATATAAAATGGGCCACCGAGACAACATATTCGAGTTAGCCCCGTAGAAGAGCTTACATAATCAAAATGCTTGTCGAAATCGGACAAAGTCCATCGAGACAGCCCACAAAAAAAGAGGGGTGATATGTCGACACGAGAAGCAACCACATAGGCCAAAATGCTGTGAGGAGCCCAAAGCTTTGTGCTATCAGCATATAGTTATGCACAATCCATCCTCTATTGTCGATTTATTTCAAATTTCGACATCACATTACTCGGTTTTTTACTTCTGCGAAGCACATTACTTCGTTGTTGTTTTCTTTTTCCTGCGAAGCCCATTACTTCTTTGTTGGTTTCCTTGACTGACACGTTCAGATTCTTTACTCTTGTGCTTCACGCCTGCACCGGTTGCCTATATTTTCATTTGTCACTAGTAGTACGCCTTATTTTGATTTTCATGTTCGAAAAAGAAAGTTCTATTTTTACCAGATCTTAGTGTCTTACAGGGCATCTTTCTTTTGGCCTTGAGTATAAATAAATTGTGAAGAGGGAGAAAATAAAGGAATTGGCCCATCTAATATAGCCCGGGCTCATAAATTTCATGCATAGTCCACCCTCCATTTTATGATTTTTGTAGAAATTTGCGCAAATTGATTAGTGAGCAAAATTCAGTTGGAAATTGGTGGATTGATGGTATAGACTGAGCCACTATTTGTGGAGTCAAACGGTGAAAGTTCCTTTTTTATTTAATTTCGACCATTAAATGAATTTAGCTCCACGGGTAAATCTGACATGCCAAATCAAAAATTTACCATAGATATTTTTTTATCGAATCAGGAGCAAGTTGAAGCCCAGATGGCACCTGAGTCATTCATATGCATCATGCGTGTCTAGTGGAGTGGAATTACTTCATGAGAAAATATTTATTTTCAATAAATATATTCTGAACCAGGCATTCTGACTAAGCATTGGCATCTATTTAATTAAATCCACAAAGATTCCAAATTCTAACGGCTGGAAAATTGTCAACTGGTATATGCTTTTGCTTCTGCGAGAATGGCACAACTCATAGCTGTATGATTGTATCCACAATTCCACATGATGCTGGATGCGGTTGCGATGCAACATGCATGTGGGACTAATATTGGTAGTAGTAGTACATATTAGCCTCACAGTATCGTTGGCTCCATTATTAGTTGAGTAGTTTCCTGGGACTGGCACATGTTCGGATTCGTTACTCTTGTGCTTTATGTCTGCACCGGTTGACTGTACTTCTTTTGTTGTTGCAATACTAGTAGACCTGACGTTAATTTGTATTTTTCATCAGGTCTGTCGATCAGGGTCATCTTTCTTTTGTCTTTTGTGGTGTAACTGTATCAAGCAAAGACCTGCGTCAGTTTGAGTAGGCTATATTTAACTTGCGACAAAAGAACTACTCCATCCGGTTTTAAATTGTTGACCCTGTTGGTTTTTTGAATTACGTTTGACCGTCGTCTTATTCCAAATATTAGCTTAAATATGTAAAATTATAAGTTATATTTTAATTTCATTTAGTGATGAAACTATTCATAACAAAATCTATGATAATTTTTAAAATATTTTGAATAAGACGAAGTGTCAAAACTCAAAATAGTCAAACCTCAACAATTTTAAACCGAAGGGAGTAATTCCTCCTGTGTAAAATGAGAAAAGAAGACTTAAATTTATATCAACATTACTTTTAACCCTTCTAGCAGAGAACACAAAAATTTGTTCCGCTACATCCATGAATACTTAATGGAGCAGTGTCAAACTGGAAATTTGCATTGTATTAGGATATTTTCATGTGCAACCTATGGAACAAAGAATGAATCGCTCCCAAACAACAACAACGAATCAAAAGAATGATCCATGGCTCTAGGAACACAAAAATGGCGATTCGCTCTCCCCTGGTTAGATCCTTCAGTCGTCGAAGCTGGACGACCGGCTCCATCTCCCCTTCATGTACTCCTCCAGCGACATGTTTGCGCCGAGGAAGTCGACGCTGCTGACCGATCCGGCGTCGTCATCGACCACGCCGTCGAGCAGGGCCAGGTTGATGTACGACTGGATGTCGTTCATGTCCGGCGAAGTGGCCGCGCCGCAGTCGTTCTGGTCGTCGCCCGACACGCCGACCTCCGACTTCGCCCACCTGACGGCGCCGCCGTCGCCGGCGAGCAGCTTCAGCACCTAACGTTCAGTGCAGTGTCTTGTCAGCACAACTAATGAACATCAACAACATTCTAAGTGGCAAACTGTTGTTCAGAGGTGAGAGCTTGTTAAATTACATTGCTCATGGTCGGCCGGCGTTGCGGTTCTCGCCGGATGCAGAGGGCCGCGGCGAGGGCCATCCTCTCGACCTCGTCGCCGCCGGCCGGCGGTAGGCTCGGGTCGACGAGGTCCATGAGCTTTCCTCCGTGCACGACGGAGGTCGCCCACATGACGAGGCTTTCCTGGCCCTTCGGGCCACTGGCGCTCACCGGCTTCCTCCCGGAGATGAGCTCGAGGAGGACGACGCCGAACGCGTACACATCGATCTTGTCGCTGACCTTGCCGTGCATGAAGTACTCCGGAGCCAGGTACCCAAACGTTCCGGCGACGTCATGGCCGGTGACCAGCGACGCCGCGTCCGCCGCCCATATCGCGAGGCCGAAGTCGCACAGCTGCGTCAGACGAGCACAGAAACAGAGTGCTCAGTTCACGCCACGGTGCGCAACTCATCAACCGTTATAAGACTGAAGAATCTTTGCAGCTGAAAATGTGGGAGATCGAGGTCGCCGTCCTCACCTTCGGTTCGAAGTCGTCGGCGACGAGGACGTTCGACGACTTGACGTCCCTGTGAATCACGGGGCGTCGGTCCCCGCCGCCGTGGCCGTGGAGGTACGCCAGCGCGCGCGCGACGCCGACGGCGACCTTGAACCTCTCCGGCCAGCCGAAAAACGCGGCCGCGGCGCCCGTACCACCCCGCCTGACCTCGCCGTGCAGCACCTCTTCCAGGCTGCCGCGCCGCATGTAGTCGTAGACAAGCATGAGCCGGTCGGCGCCGCCGTCGAGGCAGAGGCCGACGAGGGACATGGCGTTATCGTGGTCGACGGCGCTGAGGATGTCGACCTCCGAGACGAACTCGTTGAGGACATTGTCTGAGGGTTTCAGGACCTTCACTGCCAGCTCCTCGCCGTCTTCGGTGCGGCCCCTGTAGACCCGGCCCGCGCCGCCTTTCCCGACCACTCGCTCTGTACATTGTCATCATTCAGCTCAACGTGTATTCAAAAAGATTTTGTGTTTCGATCTCCATGAATTTTGTTTTACAACACTGAAATGGGACAAGGCGTACCTGGAGAGAAGTTGTCAGTGATCTTGGCAAGCTCATTGTAACTGAACATCGCGTACTTGGATGAGTACTTTTCTCTGAGTCCAACAAGTTCCTCCGGAACATGCTTCTCCTCCTCCTCCTCCTCGATCACCGGAGCCGGCTTTCCCGACGGAGCCACTTCCCGGTCATCCGAAACCTGTTCCGGACTCACCGGCGCTATCGCTGCCGACGACGACCACCGCTTCGGGAGCTTCATCGCCCACTGAACCACCGACAGCTCCGACGACGAGTTCGTCACCGCAGACTTGAAGTTCTTCCGCAGGAGCGGCCACCCGGCAGCCGCCTCCGGCAGCTCCTCCTCCTGCTTCTGACACCTCGCCGGAGCCGGCCCGAGCAGCCTCAGCCTCGGCGAGACCAGCGCGCTCATCGACACGGACATGTTCCGGCGCAGGGACAAAGACCGGCCGGCGCCGCCGCCGATCGCCAGGTCGTCCCGCGCCTTATTGTCTCCGGCGGTCGTCGTCGCTTCGAGTATCTTCCGGTACAGCCTCCGCGGCGTGTCGACCACTGCGCCACCGAAATCGGAACAGAGTTTAGCTATTTCGGTGAGTGAGATGGTAGTAAACTCGGAGGAAAGAAACTAGTACGCGCGCACGCACGCCCGCGACGTACTCGAGCTGGAGTGGCTGAGCTGGTGGTGCTTGTGGTGGTGGTGGCGCTGCGCGGCGTCCCTACGGTACACGACGGCGCCGTTGCTGACCGCGGTGACGGCGCAGCTCGGCGGCACCCGCTTCGCGCAGTACCTCGCGACGGCGGTGGAGGACGACCTGCTCGATCGATCACCGGACGAATGGAAACCAATCAAAAAGTTTCTAGTACTATCAGTCGGAGAAGGCAGAGTCGCAGAGGAACACTTGGTCTGAATCCACTCGCAATGTGGCGATTCGATCGGTACCTGGACGGGCGGGAGCTGTTGGTGACGCCGAGGACGAGGTGCGCGGCGCCGGATGCGGCGGCCTCGGCGACGAGCGCCCTCTTGACGGAGGACACGCCCTCGCAGAGCTTTAGCTGCAGGTCGATCTGGTTGCGGTCGCAGAAGCCCCTGTACGCGGCGAGCACGGAGGCGAGCGTGTCGGCGGCGGCGGCCCGGCCCTCCTCCTCGCCCGCCGTTGCCGAGGCGGTGGCGACGTGGAGCGCGACGACGCGGTCCCCGGCAGCGGCGGCATTGACGAGCGCCCAGGTGAGCAGCTCCCTCCCGGTGGCGTCCCGGCGCAGGGCCACCAGCACCGTCCTCCTCTCGGCGGTCTCCGGCCCTGGTCCCAGCGGCGACGGCGCGCTCCGCGCAAACGACAGCGGCCGGAGCTTCATGCCTCCTCCTCCTCCTTCTGGTCTATCTGATTCTGTCTAGCCACCACCACCTCCTCTGCTCAAGAAGCTGCTCTGTTTCGCTTCCGTTTCGTTGGGCGGTGGCGTGAGCAGGTGGCGGTTGGTTGCGTTATATGCGGGGGACAGGGCAGGGCAACAGCAAGCATAGCAGCCCGTGGCCGACCCCGTCGCCGTGGCTCGGAAGCTGGCTGCGCGGGCGCCGAGTTTTTTAAAAACAAGAAGAAAGAGGTTCCGTGCTGCGGCCCCGGCAAGTTTGAGTTGGCTGTAAGCAGCACAGGCACGTTCGCCGCTCGCGGCTTGGCTTGGGGGTTGGGTTGCGGGCGGTCGCATCCAGGCATCCAGCGCGGCCGCCGTGCGGGACTGGTCTGGTCTGGTCTGGTCCATGCTCTCGGGTGCGTGGCCGTGTCGCTCCGTTTCAGGACGGCAGGGAGAAGTACAGCGACGCAGCGCGCGTGCAATTTTTTTCCCGCTCCCAAAGATATACTCCTATTTTTTAAAATTATCGTACAGCTTGTTGTACCGTTGAATATGACGTTATTCTCACACCGGCTGCAGGTAAGTTGGTTGACTTTTCTAGAAAATAAAAATAATTTTGGGATAGTGTTTACTGGCTACGAATTCATGTATGAGACACCACACCACAGGCCTAATTAAACAGATCTTAATCAAGTAGCACCCCCTGCCGTGTTGTCGCGGCCGTACTATATTAGTTTGTCTTATTATTTTACCATTCTCTTACGAATTCAAGTGATTAATCTTTGACCAAACCCCCATGGCATTTCACGTCCTTGAAATCCTTTCTTCCAAAGTGAAACACTATGAACAACCTTTCCAAGTTCCTCGGTCGGTAAGGGCTTTCGACAGAGATCATGCTGGGTCATGTACCAATCGTCGTCGTCATCCTCCTCATTTTAGGAATTCTTCTGCAACTTAACAAACATCTAATTCTAGCGTGTGTACGTAGCCCATAAAAAATATCATGAGTGTAACAATGAAAAATAATAAGCTCCGTATCCTCTTTTCTTTGCGCTGGTTTACCTTGCAGATTGTACTCATTTTTTCTGATTTTACGAGCGTAAGTGTACAATGAGTGGGGCATATGCCCCAATTCAAATTATAGTATGTTTAGACTTCTTTTTATTTATTTATTTTCATGGACCTAAGCCCTAAGGGCCATTGCACAACTTTCAGGCTGGGTCGGATTGGATGAAATGGGTTGCTGATATTTATTCCTTGATACTTTTTATTGAAACCGTTATTGGAGGTTCTATGAATAACTTGGTTCGCCAATTATCACAACATATAACTTGAGGTGT
The DNA here is from genome assembly GCA_012490785.1 of Eragrostis nindensis. Taxonomy (NCBI): domain Eukaryota; kingdom Viridiplantae; phylum Streptophyta; class Magnoliopsida; order Poales; family Poaceae; genus Eragrostis; species Eragrostis nindensis. The sequence continues at coordinate 1,501,426 of JAAXCT010000046.1, read as the reverse complement.
CAAGCAAATACAACTTTAACATACGCCTTCAGTTGCTAGTTTTTAAACTAAATAGATATGGTATCCTAGTAAACTTCTTTTCTATGAATTTACTATGGGGGCGTTTGGAACAAAGGATTTTCACAGGATTTAGTGGAGGAATTCATTCTTCTGGAAAGGAACTGCACCGTTGCGTTTGGAATGGAGGAAAGAACCATTCCTTTCCGCCGGAAAGGAATCGTGGTCTGTGTATTTCGCGGGAAACAAATCCTCCAGTCGAAACCAAGGGAACGCTAGCTTCGCTCTCTCCCCCGTTCCTCTGCCCCTCTCGCCATGGCTGATGAAGCCTAGAGAAAAAACTGGCGCGAATCAATCGAAGATGAAGAGCCAGCGGTTAAGAAGCGCCTCTGCTCAAAGGATCCGACTCCTCCTCCCCCTCCCCATTCCCCTTCCCCTTTTCCGCTTCCCCTTTCCCCTTCCATCAACGTTGGATCTTGGTGGTCAATCCGGAGAGGAAGAAGAGATGGATTCGAGACATGGATTTCTCATTCAGATTTTTTTTGTGTCTTTGTTACGTTGGATGCATTGGAATCTTGCAGTATACATTGAAGCTCAGATCCACATCATGCATGATGTGTTTCTGATTTTTAGTCCAGATCTAGATGAGAAAATGAGTTACTAGTAAATAACTGTGCGACTCATTTGCATAGAAGTGCAGCCATTTACTTAGTTCTTCATTTACCTTTGAACAATGTCAGCAGGCAACCATGTACTCGTGTGAAAATTTTCTTTTATCAATACACTTGTTTTTATTTTATTCTGAACCTGAAATTATATATCTGAATCCTCCATTCCTCTGTTTTTCATTCCTGCAATCCAAACATCAAGAATTCTCCATTCCTCTGTTTTTGATTCCTGCGGTTTTTCGCACTTTCAACATTCCTGTGTTTTGCTCATTACTGTATTTTTTTTCTATTCCTGTGTTTTTCATTCCTACGTTCCAAACAGGGTCTATATATGGTATAGAACACTGCCCGTGTATTACACTGCTGCGTCGTCCCTTGCCAAAAAAAAAAAGAGAGTGTATTACACCGCTGCCGTGGAAAATGGTGATTGAAAGGGATTGCAGCACTCTCTTACAGATTTACACGAACTTGTTACCACCTGCCGTGTTGTCGCTGCCGTATATTATTAGGCCATTCTCAATGCACACTTCATTTTATTGTTTCCAAAACTAATTTTAGAAAAGAGAGCCAGCTTCTTTTCATGAAGATGAAAGAACTCTCACAAGAAATGAAAGTTTCTCTTCTCTCTCCTCGTAATTAGCTTGCCAAGTCAGCAAAAAATGCACATGTGGCATGAAATTTAATGCTTATGAAAGGATGTATTGAGACTGGCCTTAGTTTATTTTACACTTCTTTCACGAATTCAGGTGAAAATCCTTGACTAAACGCTACTCACTCCGTTCATTTTTAGATGTCATTTTGGAGTTGGATACGGTAATTAAGGAGAAGTCAAAAAGGTGGATGCACTGAAAACGAGGAGGAGAGAGATAGAATAGAGGTGTAGTGAGAAGAGGGAATATTGTATTGAGAAGAGAGAAAGGTGCATTGAGAAGCGAGAATGACATGTAATTAGAGAAAAGTGGAGAATACTAGAATGACATCTATTTGTGAACGTAGGGAGTAGACCATTGACGTCCACTCATCTAGAATGGAGTCAAGGATTGATCCTTCTTCCAAGCCGCTTTAGATGAGGTCACGGGGTTTACTACACTTGACTCGTCAGCTTAAATCATATATGCCTTCAAAATTTAAACAGAAATTAAGAAGCTGCCAATCAAAGATAACGGGCAGCTAAGACAAGAGCTGAATTGGATATAAACAGAAATTAAGAAGACATGTATTTTTCTGTATTCTCAAACTTGAATTTAATGCAACGAAGACAAACAAGAAACAGTCGAAAAGTTACCAACGTTGGTGTATGGATGTTGTGCAATCGAATTGACTTCCTAACATCCGCAAGATACCAGCAACATATTATGTACGAATTGTAATTTCAGTTTCATGTATTCAAAAATTTCACTGGATGCGATAGTGTGGTTTGGCAGATTTCTTCAGGGAAGCCCCTCACTGTAGTTCGTTTTTTATTTTGAGCAAAATCACTGTAGTTCGTGGTGGGCTCATTTTAACTCCGTGTTTGTTGGAGGCGCAGACTCGATAACAGGCCGTATCCAGCGATGGGTTTTTTGATGGGCTTCGGGTTGGCCCAGTTGGTGCTATAAGACCATTTTGTTTCGGACCTTTCGGTCTGTTTGCATCTTGGACAAAATCTCGCCTCAAAAAAAAAAAAAAAAACAACTTGGACAAAGGCTCTGTTGACGTTTACACACACATGCTCAGCTCAGGAATTTGGAACCGTTCCTCACACACACACACACACACACACACACACACACACACACACACACACGAATTTGGAACCAGTCAACCAGCGATGTACTTTCACCAAGCGCTGGAACTCCTGCAACCTCTCCATCCAACTCTTGAATCTAACGAGCATTGAACCGCACATGAGGTTGTCAACGCGCGTGAATTGCTAAACGCTGTGGTCCAAGAAAGAAAAGAAATAAAAAGGAACTCATGCATGATCGTCGAGTCAAAGGGAACCTTGACCAGCTGATTAATCCAAAGTCATCAGGCACACGCCCTCCCTCCAGCTCCAGGTCAGCAGTCAACCATGGTGCCGTCCACAGTGACTTGATCACGAACAGCACAAGCGCACTGACGACGAGCTCTTAGAGAGTAGAATAGCATGCTCAGAGAGACACGCGCATGTGAGACACACGGCGAGCGAGCGAGCGGAGCAGCTAGCTCCGTCTTTCTTCCTCTCGTCGTCAACAGCGAGAGGGCACCGAGCCACTTGAGCGTCCGCATATATAGCTGGCGAGGGCGTGAGGTGATGAAAGAAAGAGCAAAAGTTAATTAGGGGTAAAGGAAGAATGCCCTGATGTTGTTTAGTAACCACACCACACGGTCGAACCAGAATTAAGGAAAGTGGAGCTATGCAGGATAAGAAGGGGACATGCATGCTCTACTGTCGATGAACAGTGCGTCAGTGCCGTTGTACGTACTAGCTTGATTAGGCATCAGCACTTGGGAAAAGAAAAACGAAACGTGCGGCTAGTCTCTGATGTGGAAAAGTTAAACAAGACTTTTTGAGACTGGGCAAGTTCAATGTGGGTGATGGATCTCAGGTAAGATTCTGGGAGGATGCCTGGTATGGTGATACACCGTTTAAAGACCAATACCCTAATCTTTATAATATCGTTAGAAAGAAAAGTGCTTCAGTTAATGTGGTTTTGCGATCTAGGCCTTTGAATGTATCTTTTAGAAGATCTCTTGTGGGTAATAATTTGACTTCATGGTACCACTTGGTGAGTAGAGTCATGAATACCCAATTAACAGATCAAAAAGATGTCTTCGTGTGGTCTTTAAATCAACAAGATGCTTTTACAGTCCGTTCTATGTATAGAGCGTTAGCTGTTATTAATGTTGTACCTCATAACCACATTATTTGGAAACTTAAAATTCCTCTTAAGATAAAGGTTTTCATGTGGTACATGATTAAAGGGGTTACCTTAACCAAGGATAACTTAGCTAAACGGCGTTGGAAAGGAAGTACTAAGTGTTGTTCTTGTAATTTAAATGAATCAATACAACACCTCTTCTTTGACTGCCAAAATGCGAGGTTTATATGGAGGTTGATACATTTTTGTTTTAATTTACCTTCTCCTAAAAGTGTTCATCATTTGTTTAATGGGTGGCTACAAGGGGTAGAAAAGAAAATTAAGTATCAAGCCTTGGTTGGTGCATGTGCCATATATTGGGCGATTTGGTTAAGTCACAATGATGAGGTTTTTAACAAGACACGAGCTTCTACTTCTATGCAGGTGGTATTCAGAGGAACATACTGGACTCGGTTCTGGGCGCTACTGCAGAAGGAAGAAGAAAGATCCCGAATAAATTGGGGGTGCCGTGTGCTTGAGACAACAGTGATGGAGATTTTTGCATTAAATGGTTGGTGCTTTAGTAATAGATTGTCGGCTAGTTGATTTAATGGAGTCGCTTGTGATGGATGTCTTGAATGGTTGTGGTTTATTTGTTTTCGTCGTTCGGAACTTGGTTGTAATAATAGACAGCTTCATGTATCGATCGATACAGAGGCTGGAATATTAATGCATATTCCCTTTTCTAAAAAAAGGTTCCAGTTTAGAGCATCCCCAACGGGCGCGTAAGCGCTAGCAAAAACAATAGTTTATTGAGAAAAGAGTGGAGAGAGAGTGACTAACGCTTCTTGTAGCGCTAGCTCCAGGCACACCAATCAATACGCCAAGTGAAAAATGCACCTCGCTTCTCACACTCTCTCTGCTGCTAGCTCAAACTAATATTAAAATAACCTCATCTGTAAGGCCCATACTAACTTTATTTATTACAAGAAAATGCTAAGAGTCAGCAGATGACTCTAACCGCTGTGGAAGCTCTTAATGCTCGCCTTTCAGATCCACTCACTCTCATGCACCGCGTAGGCTACAAATTATGTCTGAAAAAAGAAGAATAATTCTGAACATAGGACTTGAGGATGATCTCTCTCTCTCTCTCTCTCTCTTTTTGAAGGACTTGAGGATTATTGGAAGCTATTTTCTTGGGGTATGCAAAATGGAGCACTCACCATGACAAATGTTTTCTTGGATTATTTTTATTTATTTTCTTGCGCGCATACACAGATACACGTCATGTGCACGTCCGCACAAAAGAGGCTGTGCAATTATGGATGGTAGTATCCGCAACCATATAACAGCATGTACAAGTTAAAAATGGGGAACGCATTTTTTGTTTCTAATTGCACATACATTGGGAGATTTACATTTACATACAAGATTTGTACAGAGGAAGTACTTGCAGAATATTTCTGCCACCTCCCTTCCCCCAGTATTCCTCTCTTTTTCTGTGGAGAAGGGGACCAGACCCCCCTGAACTCCCTTCTGTGTAAGCACGTGGTCAGGCTTAGAAGCGTTTGATGCTTAACTACTCTATGCTTCTGCTGATTTATATAGTACTAATACTAATACATGTTCCATAACTGCCTTTTCCTCGATCCTCAAGTTTTTGTAGCGCTGGTCATGAAATTTGTCTTTGTACAAAGATGTTAGGATCAAATTAAGCATCTCAATTAAACATGGGACCACCACCCACCCATTCCACAAATTGACTAGATAAGTCTAGGGGGCAATATATATGGGTTACATGACTTAATACTATACTAGAATAAGGACTCTACAATTAGAGTCTTATACTACTACCTAACCTTAACAGGAGATTGGGTGGGCTTTGTGCAATAGAGACGTGTTTTGTCCTCGTTGTTCATGCAATTCAGTTGAGTGACCAAACCCAGCTCTAGAATGTGAATTCATTTGTGAGGATCTGCGAATTTGGAAGTGCACAAGACTGATTCATCAAGGGAACTCGCGTCGCTCCCCAAGGGGCGGCACGGGCGAACCCTACCCGGCCGCCGCCGCCACCCCACCCTCCCCTCCTCTTGACCTCGCCGTCGCCGGAGCGGCAAGCCGGCCAACAGTGCGACCCGCGATGACGGCGGCGACGGGCTCCTCACCTCTGTCCTTCGCATGGATGCATGCCTCAGCCATCGCCGGCGTCCGGCGCTACAGGTGTCGTGGGGGCGCCGCCTGGCATTGGGGCAGCGGTGGCGCTGGTCCTCCGTCGTCGCCCGAGTCGACGAGCTGGCCGCGCAGATCCGGCGCCAAGGAGCTACTCGATCTGGATCTGGGCCGCGCTGCCGGCCTTGTCCCAGTCGGTGTCGGCCTGGGATGCGCACCTTGGTGTGCCGTGCGTTCGCCACTGCCCTCTCGAGAGCAACCTTGCCTGGTCTCCCTCATGCTCAGCCGATGCCACCCTCGGATCTGGTCCTCTCAAGGCTGGATTGGTCCATCCTCTTGGTGTATCCGTTCCCCCCCACCCATCGTGGCTCACCACCATGGTGGGCTGGGACGCCGGGAGGGCGGGGATGCTGCAGTGGGCAGCTTCGGGCATTTGGGATTCCTGTGACTCGACCATCAAGTCCTGGATGGTCTGATGCCCTGGCATGTGTGAGCTAGACGGCGGCAGCAGCGGCCGGTGGCGGAGTTGAAGCCGGATCCGCTCTTGGGGGCCCAGATCTGGGCATCCTCGGGCACTCTCTGGATCCAATGGCGGGTGAGTACAAGGTGCTGGCGACGGTGACGCCTTTGGGCGCCACGATTCTCCTTGGAGACGATGCTGTGGTGCCTCTGCTTCACTGATTCGTAGGATTCCCGGGTGAAAACCTTGACGATGGCGTCCTTGATGTCATGTCCCTCCTTGGAGGCGTCGGATTGGGGTCCTTACTTCTCCATCAATGCTAATCTTTTCCCTGTTATCCCCGTCCTTCTTTCGGGTCGTTGCACCTTGTCCTGCTTCAATTGTTGTCACCTGGATTCGGCGAGCTCTCCATTGGATTTCTTGCTACGTTTTCATCTTTTTCATCCCTCACTTGGTTGACTTTGGCTTCATTCTCAGCGCTCTTCCCTCCTTTGGGGCTTCCTTCCCCCAGAGGGTGTTGGATTTTGCGGCCCTTCCTTCCTTGGGGCTTCCTTCCCCCACAGGACAACGAAGGGCGTCCGATTCGATGGCATCTTGAGAAAGTCAGCCCCTCTTCTGGCTTATTGCGGCGAGTCATTGTCAATCACGGCTATGAAACTAATTTGCAAGTCAGCAGAGCGTGACAAAAAGGGCTGCATCTGGCAAGCTCCGGTATTCTCCTAGTTGTTTGTGGATTGGATGTCTTTGTGTGAGATCGGTGCTGTCCTATGCGGCTTCTTCCTTGGTCTGAAGCCAGGTTAGCAAGGCCTGGGGGCTTGTTCTCTTTAGACAGAACTTCTTCCTTTGGGGCTTCCTTCCCCCAGTGGGCGTTGGAGAATGTCGACTAGAGTGGCGACCATACAGCTAAGGTTGCGTTGCATGCCTTGGCCTAATGAAGTCTGCGGTTGAAGATTGCTAATGGATGGTGCGGTTTGGCTAGCGAGGAACGAGGTGGTGGTGCACATCGGCCCTTCTGTGCTGGTGTTTGGATGTTTCTCCGACCTGTGTGTTTGTTTGTGTGTGCGTGCATGTGTGTGTGTGCGCGCGCGCATAAGGGTATGTGTTTGTGTGCGTGCACACATGCTCTGTAATCAGCTCACGCATATTCCTTTCGACTAATATAGTAGGTGGGAACCACCCCCCCCCCCCCCCTCCGAATTGCTCGAAAAAAAGGATCTGCGAATTTGGATTTGTTAATGAGATATCACGAAATTCAGACCCCTTTGGCACAGTTGGACTTTTTAAATATCTAAATTTTAAATAGTAAATAAAATTAATTGTTGAACTCATGTGGACCAATAACTAAAGTAGCACATATCACCTTTCCGAAGATAGAAGGTCACTGATGCCCAAGAACTTTGACAAAAATAAATCATGGCAGTCTAATCCTCTCAAAGTCTGCCCTTGTGCCATGTGGTGCCACTCCAGCACGGTGCTTGAGTTGCCAAAGAACATACAAACTTGAGCATTAAGTAAGGGCACGATCATTGAAAAGTTGACGTATAGTTATATGAGTTTATTAATGATTGCTAAAAGTGATAGACCTTGAGCATCATAAACTAAGTACCTTTCGATATCAATAGGAGTTGCACGCCTTGTGCATATTTTAGCCGAGCCTGATGTCCATATTGTTGGTTTTCCTTGTTCGGGCTGGGAATGACCCAAGAACTTGCTAGTTGCAAAGAAAACTTATTATATCACGTTTTTTTCTTCTAGAGATGATATATTCGAAAGACTTAACTGAATGAAACTTACACATTAAGAGTACTTTATTTTTCGTTGTCCATGAATGCATTGCTCACGGCCCGTTGGGCGGCTCGAACGAGTTCTTAAAATCGGCTAATTGCACTCCATTGGCCTCTTTGTAACCAAAATAACTATGACACAATCATGAAAAATAAAATGCTTCAGATTTAATATCTCTACGTACATGTGAAGAGCAAAAGCTACAGAAGTATGAAACTGCAGAATTGTAAATATACCTTAGTTTTGAAGACTCTTTACACACACACACACACACACACACACGCACACACACACACACACGCACACACACACACACACACACACACACACACCCACAAAACTGATTGCACATGCATTTTCATTTTTAATACTTTTTGGAGTATATATATTTCCCTGAACATGGAGTACTGAATAATACATAAAGTTTCATTTGGCATTTTGTACAGGAGACATGTTGCTGAGGTCTGAAGTGATCAGCGAGCCGGAGATAATATCACCATAACTCAGAGGACCGTGGGGGACTAGTTCCTTATCCTCGCCAAAGACAGGTAGGCCCTAGTGACGGGATGTGGGACGTAATCTCCAATGAGACCGCTTGCGCCTTCGCTCGCCAAAACCTAATTCCTTTGCTGCAATGGATACCAAAAGATAGATACAAGGAATAAGGATTGATGTCAGAGTAACAAATTTAAAGTTTCTGTAAAGACTATATTAGGTTTTATGCTTTTTTTGTGCGAGATACACGGGTTTGGAACTGTAACATAACATGAAAAATCCTCAGACTTTGCAGCCAAATTAAATGGGCAATGGAAGATATTTGTTTGTGCTAGTGCCACTGATCCTATAGAGGCTAAAATTGGAAGCACCTCTCTGCCACTAAAAATGGAATATCTTAATATTAAATGGATTTTTAGATGATAAATTCTATCTGAAAGCCAAAACTTAAAAACAAATTTTGGAAGGCCACACATATCACCTTTGGCAGTTCTTCATGTTCATATGAATGAACTTGACACGCTTATCCGTTGTTAGACCCTCATTTATATGGTCAACGGATTTCATGTACAAATGTATATGCTATGCGGAGCAATGACTCACGTGGCTTCTTCTCAATAATCTGAGCAAATTATGTAAGAGAATTTTCAAAACAATAGTGATAGATAAATTAGTATCAAAGGCCAAAATAAATCCATAAATTCAGTAAAATATACTAGAAAATAATTTTAAACGCGGAGCATAAATTTAAAGAATAGCTCGGACTATAGACATACCTTTATCAAGTTTATGACAATAATTGGGTTTCCATATTTTTTCATCAGGTTATGAAAATGCAGGTGCGTTGCTTCGTAGTCCTCATCATGGGTTTTACTGGTAAAACAAACCTTATAAGAATATGTTCCCCTATTGTTCCTTCCAGTAAAGACAACACTACAATCTTACACACAATATCTGGCTTGATTCAAAGTTTTGATGTCTCCTGAAACCATAACAGGGGAATGGATATACTATGTGCTGCATAAATGACAGACATGTTCGTCGGGGGTTATGCAAGCTTCAGATATAATCTGAGCTGGCATCCCATCTTGTTTGTCTTCACAAACAATCTGTTCAATTTCCACATCATGGCCACCTCGCCCTTCTCATTGACACCTTGTTTCAAGGACCTGTGTTAAGAGAATGAATAAAATTGGAGCCGAATATGCACTGAGAATCATCAGACAGTTACTTGGACAACGTATAGCACTACTTCTGTAAATTGAATTATTTTGTTAATTTTTTGTGCTCTAACCTGTCCAGCAAAATGATGAGAGTACCTTGCTATGACTTTCAATGAGACATCCTTTCCACATACAGACAGCTTCTCCTGCATGAGCAATGAAGGTTATTTCAATTTTTCTTGTGAAAAACTATTGTGCCAATAAACTAATTGCACCATTAGAGGGGTGTTAAAAAATGATAAGGAAACTACGTACAAGCTTAATTATTGAAGTAGAGATGAAAGTGTCGGAGGTTAGGAAACGACGATGTTAAGCAAGATGGCTTGTGTTAGAAACTAATGGAACGGTCCAAATAGGATTTTCTATATGTTTCCAAATGCCTTGTGTTAGAAACACATTCCACACATCCACCGCAAAAAAAAAAAAAAAGAAACACATTCCACACAAAAGCTGACTCATAATTTGACCCCGATGTGTTCTAGTCACAACTGATGTTCTTCTGAAGAGCGTTCATAATGTTGTACGAGCAACTAAAGAAAAAGTCCTTGAAGATATTCACAGAGCATATATACATCTTGTATCTACATCACCATTAAATAGAAATATTAATAATACAATACATATATCAGTTAGTTAGGTTAATGGAACAAGAAAACTCAGCACATAGTCTTCACAGTACAAGTTTTTCTGTTCCAAATGCCTTGTGTTAGAAACACATTCCACACAAAAGTGGACTCATAATTTGGCTCCGATGTGTTCTAGTCACAACTGATGTTCTTCTGAAGAGTGTGCATAATGTTGTACGAGCAACTAAAGAAAAAGTCCTTGAAGATATTCACAGAGCATATATACCTCTTGTATCTACATCACCATTGAAAAGAAATATTAATAATACAATATATATCAGTAAATTAGCTTAATGGAATAAGAAAACTCAGCACATAGTCTACACAGTACAAGTATTATAAAAATGGGGTTTCCTAATAAAAAAAGATGACGTGATCAGAGAACTACGAAACATTATATATTTATTCATCCTTACACCTCAACAACAGCATATGTAAATCTGGAAGCCGCAAAATTCTTTGGTATGATGATGAGTAGGTGACTTTTATCTGTTGATTAGTTAGGGCATCGACATGGGACTGTACTATACCCGCCTTAACATTAAATTTTGCTTGAGCAAGCAGAAAATGTACTGGAATAATTTAGAGTCTACTTTGTGTTAAAACTACTCTTATGTCATGTTGAGATTTATGGGCCTTTAAACCCATAATAGAGCAATAATTCTATTTTAGTCTAGGCCCATAATTAATGCAATAATGGTTTAGTCCCACATAGGATTCCTATCATTAATTGACTCGACTTATTAGGTGGATTTCCGGTTGATCCTCTAGAGAAGTTGAGAGAGGCTAGTGCGAACCACACGCGCGCGCGCGCCGCCGCCGCCGAGCCGAGCCGTGCCGTGGCGTGGCTGGCTGGCGCGTCCGTCTGTTATGGAAGTTTTGATATATCGAAACGGCGCATCTCAGATGAACCGATGCCTTTTCGTTACGAAGACGTCGCGCCTGTTCGGTCTTTACGAAGGGTCGCGTCTGTTCGTTCGAAGGCGTCGCGTCTGTTCCGTCTCTATATATAGCGCCTGAAACGTTCGCTTACTCGCTCTCGCATTCCATACTTCCGCTCGCTGTTGCCTTCGAAAACTTCTCCGTCCCGGACTTCTGCGCGCACAGAATCTGGGAGAGCAGGCCTCTGAAACCCCGTTCCGCAAGAGACATCTGCCGGGTGTGCGGGCGATCAGGTTTTTGGGGAGCGACAACGCGACTGCTCCCTTCGATCGACTACTTCCCGGAAGGTTCTGCACTGCGAACATCGTCCTGCATTGATTAAGATCGACTACATCGAACATACTCAAGAACAATGGTTCTTGGGAATGGATCTTCCAGTGCCTCCGGCGCAGGATCTTCCGCTGGGTACGTTCCTGACTTTCTGTTCAGTTTGTTCATCGCCATCACCTTGTTGGGAAATTTATGGATTAAATCAATTAGAAAACTGCCTAGAGTCTTAACAATCCAAAAACCTGATATTAGGCAATTTTCTGTTAGCGGTTTTGCTGCTGCACTGAAACCAAACGCTTTTGATGGGTCTTTCTATAAGAGATGGCGTGCTCAGATGGTCCTGTGGCTTACAGCATTGAACTGCTATCACGTCGCGAACAGTAAGCCAGAACAGTTCACTCCAGAGGAGGAGGAACGGTTCAATATGGCTGATAATCTGTTCAGAGGCGCCGTGATTAGCGCTCTTGCTGATAAGTATAAGGATTTATATATCATGTGCACTTCTGTGAAAGAATTATGGGATGCTCTGGACGCTAAGTTCGGTGTTTCTGATGCCGGTAGTGAACTGTATATCATGGAGCAACTTTTTAACTACAAGATGGTTGAGAACCGTTCTGTAGTTGAACAAGCTCATGAAATTCAGGCTATGGCAAAAGAACTCGAACAGTTTCCATGTGTGTTGCCTGACAAGTTTGTGGCTGGCGGTATTATCGCTAAGTTGCCATCTACTTGGAGGGATTTTGCTACCCAACTGAAACACAAGAGACAAGAGTTTAGCGTGTCTGAACTCATTGGGACTCTTGATGTTGAGGAAAGGGCGAAAGCAAAGACACACGTGGAAAGAGCGTAGGAGAACCTTGTAGTGCCAATATGGTGCGAAAGGTCAACTCATCAAAGAGGAAGAAGAAGGGGGCTGAGAAGCCTAAGCAATCAACCACTTTTAAGAAGAAAAAGAACAAAGAAAGTGGCTGCTTTGATTGCGGGAGCACTGAGCATTGGGCAAGTGCGTGCCCAGACCGCAAAGTTAAGCAAGAGAAGAAATCTGCAAACGTGGTCATTAGCGAGACTGGAGGGACTTCTGGGTACGGTAATTCTACACCCATTGTCCTTTCTGTTTGTCAAACACCTGAGTGGTGGATTGACACTGGGGCTAATGTACATGTATGTGCTGATATCTCTTTGTTTTCTTCTTATCAGGCCGGAGTGACAGGAGACTTGTTGATGGGAAATGGGTCACATGCTCGTGTTCTTGGTGTTGGTACGGTCATTCTGAAGTTTACTTCGGGAAAGACGGTGCTATTGAAGCACGTGCAGCATGTCCCCTCAATCAAAAGGAATCTTGTTAGTGGCTCTCAATTGTGTCGAGATGGTTATAAATTAGTTCTTGAGTCTAATAAATGTATACTTTCTAAGTATGGGACATTTGTTGGAAAAGGCTATGATTGCGGAGGCTTGTTCCGCTTTTCTTTACTTGACAATGGTTGTAATAAGGTTGTGAATAATATCCTTACTTCGAATGAGTCGAATGTTTGGCATTCACGACTTTGTCACATTAATTTTGGTTGTATGACGCGGTTAGCAAAACTGAATTTAATCTCAAAATTTGACATGGTCAAAAGTTCTAAGTGCCATGCTTGCGTGCAATCTAAGCAACCTCGCAAGCCTCACAAGGCTGCGGAGGCGAGGAACTTAGGGGATTAGAACTTGTTCATTCCGATCTATGCGAGATGAATGGCAAATTGACTAGAGGTGATAAAAGATACTTCATGACTCTCATAGTTGATTGTACTAGATATTGCTATGTGTATCTGCTGAAATCCAAAGATGAAGCTTTGCATTACTTTAAAATCTATAAAGCTGAAGTAGAAAACCAACTAGAGAGGAAGATTAAACGTTTAAGGTCTGACCGTGGTGGAGAATACTTTTCTAATGATTTTTCTGAATTCTGCGTGGAACATGGTATTAGTCATATGAGGACACCGCCTTACTCACCTCAATCCAATGGGATTGCTGAGAGAAAGAACCGAACTCCAACTGATTTGATTAACGCCATGTTAGAGACAGCGGGTCTTTCTAAGGAATGGTGGGGTGAGGCGATATTGACTGCATGTCATGTCCTGAATAGAGTTCCCACAAAGGATAAAGAAATCACACCATTTGAGGAATGGCATAAGAAAAGATTAAATCTCTCATATTTGCGTACCTGGGGTTGTTTAGCCATGGTGAATGTGCCAATCAATAAGAAACGCAAACTTGGACCTAAAACTGTTGATTGTATCTTCCTGGGTTATGCTATGAACAGCGTACTTGGGTTATAGGTTTTTAGTAGTAAAATCTGGAGTACCTGACATGTTGGTCGGTACAATTTTGGAGTTCAGAGATGCTACATTCTTTGAGAGTGAGTTTCCTTTCAAAAATGCACCTAGCACGTCTAATCATGAGTCTACATTACCCCATAAGCATTTCATTCCGATAACACAAAATGAGAAACCCCATGTGCACATTCCTGAGGAGGATGACAATCTAGTCACCCGCAAGGGTAAGAGACAAAGGACTGCAAAGTCTTTTGGAAATGACTTTATTGCGTACCACGTGGATGACACTCCCAGAACCATTGAAGAGGCATTTTCATCTCCCGATGCTGACCTTTGGAAGGAAGCAATAAGGAGTGAAATGGATTCAATCATGTCTAATGGTACTTGAGAGCTGGTCGAGCGTCCTTACGGGTGCACACCCATAGGATGCAAATGGGTGTTTAAGAAAAAGCTTAGGCCTGATGGTATTATTGAGAGGTACAAGGCAAGGCTTGTGGTGAAGGGATATTCACAAAAAGAGGGTGAAGATTATTTCGACACCTACTCACCTGTTGCTCGTATGACCACGATTCGAGTATTACTTTCCCTGGCAGCCTCACATGGTCTTCTCGTCCATCAGATGGACGTTAAGACAGCTTTCCTTTATGGAGAGTTAGACGAGGAGATCTATATGGATCAGCCTGATGGGTTTGTAATAGAAGGTCAAAAGAGCCTAGTGTGTAAATTGTTAAAATCCCTGTATGGCCTCAAACAAGCTCCTAGGCAATGGCACGAGAAGTTCGAAAGAACTTTGATATCGGCTGGCTTTGTTGTGAACGAAGCCGACAAATGTGTATACTATCGGTATGGTGGGGGCGAGGGAGTCATCCTGTGTCTATACGTTGATGACATACTGATCTTTGGGACCAATCTTAATGTGATTAAGAAGGTCAAGGGTTTTCTGTCCAAAAACTTTGAGATGAAGGATTTGGGAGTAGCAGATGTTATTCTTAACATCAAACTACAAAGAGAAGGCAATGGTGGGATTACTCTCTTGCAATCTCACTACGTGGACAAGATCTTGAGTCGCTTTAGGTATAGCGATTGTCAATCTGCTCCCACGTCTTATGATTCTAGCGTGCTATTAAGGAAGAACCAAAGAATAGCAAAGGATCAGTTGAGATATTCCCAAATCATTGGTTCGCTTATGTACCTGGCTAGTGCTACAAGGCCTGATATCTCGTTTGCTGTGAGCAAATTGAGCCGGTTTGTGTCAAAACCGGGAGATGATCACTGGCGAGCTCTTTAGAGAGTAATGCGCTATCTTAAAGGTACTATGAGCTATGGCATTCACTATTCTGGGCACCCTAAAGTACTAGAAGGATATTGTGATGCAAACTGGATATCTGATGTTGATGAGATGTATGCCACTAGTGGATATGTGTTTCTACTGGAGGTGGCGCTGTCTCTTGGAAGTCCTGCAAACAAACTATTTTGACAAGGTCTACAATAGAGGCAGAACTTACAGCATTGGATACTGCTGGAATTGAGGCCGAGTGGCTTCGTGATTTCCTTATGGATTTACCGGTGGTTGAAAAACCAATACCGTCTATCTCCATGAACTGTGACAATCAGACTGTAATAGTCAAAGTGAACAGTTCAAAAGATAACATGAAGTCGGCAAGGCATGTAAAAAGGCGAATAAAATCTGTCAGAAAATTGAGAAACTCCGGAGTTATTTCGTTGGACTATGTTCATACGTCTAAAAATCTGGCAGATCAATTTACCAAGGGACTGTCATGTAATGTGATAAACAGTGCATCGAGTAAGATGGGCCTGAGACCCACTTGATAGGCTGTCATAGTGGTAACCTGTTCTATGCGATCGGAGATCCCGTGAAGTAGAATGGTGAAACAAGCTAGTGACAGCTTGAGAGGAAAGACCCTTGATTGGTCTATATCAGATGTACTTCTTTCCTAGAGAACTGTAAAGCAGGCTGGTTTATTAACCTTAATGTGTTCCTAGTGGCTTATGAGAAGCAAAGATATCGTCCTACAGGATATCTTTAAGAAACACACCTATATGAGTTCGACTGCTAGTCACAGTCTATGAGATGGTGGGGATCTCTAGATACTTATGAATGGGCCAGAAGTGTGACTTATATGCTTCAAAACAGAGGGGATGTTTTTTGGCAACCTAGTATCGGTAAAGGACTTAGGCAAAACCTCTTGCACAAAACTGACAATTCAAGGCGTAGTCCATTGCTCAGTTGTGAATAAGGTGTAACCTCTGTTCTAGATGAAAGTTCAACTTAACAGTCTCTATCGAAACACCGGTATATCAAACGAGAGGAAGATGATTTGAGTGCATTCCTTATGAGCTCTAGACTTGGTGGGGATTGTTGAGATTTATGGGCCTTTAAGCCCATAATAGAGCAATAATTCTATTTTAGTCTAGGCCCATAATTAATGCAATAATGGTTTAGTCCCACATGGGATTCCTATCATTAATTGACTCGACTTATTAGGTGGATTTCCGGTTGATCCCTAGAGAAGTTGAGAGAGGCTAGTGCGAACCACACGCGCGCGCGCCGCCGCCGCCGAGCCAAGCCGTGCCGTGGCTTGGCTGGCTGGCGTGGCGTGGCGGGCGGGTGGGCGCGTCGAGTCCGTCCGTCCGTCTGTTATGGAAGTTTTGATATATCGAAACGGCGCATCTCAGATGAACCGATGCCTTTTCGTTACGAAGACGTCGCGCCTGTTCGTTCTTTACGAAGGGTCGCGTCTGTTCGTTCGAAGGCGTCGCGTCTGTTCCGTCTCTATATATAGCGCCTTCCATACGCCTGAAACGTTCGCTTACTTGCTCTCGCATTCCATACTTCCGCTCGCTGTTGCCTTCGAAAACTTCTCCGTCCCGGACTTCTGCGCGCACAGAATCTGGGAGAGCAGGCCTCCGAAACCCCGTTCCGCAAGAGACATCTGCCGGGTGTGCGGGCGATCAGGTTTTTGGGGAGCGACAACGCGACTGCTCCCTTCGATCGACTACTTCCCGGAAGGTTCTGCACTGCGAACATCGTCCTGCGTCGCATCGACTAAGATCGACTACATCGAACATACTCAAGAACAATGGTTCTTGGGAATGGATCTTCCAGCGCCTCCGGCGCAGGATCTTTCGCTGGGTACGTTCCTGACTTTCTGTTCAGTTTGTTCATCGCCATCACCTTGTTGGGAAATTTATGGATTAAATCAATTAGAAAACTGCCTAGAGTCTTAACATGTCATAACATTTAAATAACTGAAAGAATAGGCATGCATGCATTCTGGAACACCCTTTGGGAACAATACAAAGCATAAGAGAGTGGAATGAATAAAAAATGAGTAAAAGAAAAGAAAATAATACCTCTTCTCATTGCAAGAGTGTGCCACGTCGGGTGGCAAGGCATGAGCCGGGATCAGGATGGTCCAGGTCTTGTCCACTGAGTACACTCCATGGCCACAGATGGTGCCGACCTTGCGCCTTCCCGTGATCAGCAGCATGTAGTAAGGCCCCAGAAACTTGACGAAACCTGGACATATTTTCAATTAATTACAAAATTAAGCATGCAGCACGTACGCTAGAGAAGCAGCCCCAGTGATATATGCTACATACAGTCTACTATCAAATAAATATCTTGGAAGTATTAAGCGCATATATACCCACGACGCCGTAGCGCTTGGTGACGAGCCTGAGGCCACCGGTGGCCCTGTTCCCGTCGTTGATGCAGCGGAGCAGGTCGTCGCACCGTGCCGTCGTGTAGTGAGTGGGGTCTTCGACTAGTTCCAGCGACGTTGGCTCCCTCCGGTCAATCTTCATAACCATGTCGTCTCTCCCAACTAGGTATAGAACATCTGCATGTCACACACACACACACACACACACACACACACACGCACACGCACACGCACACACACACATGCACACACACGCAGAGAGAGAGAGAGAGAGAGAGAGCACAACGGTTACCTTGTCTTGTACTCTAGCTAGGTCAAAGCTCCTTCTCTTTGGTGCCTAATAAAACAAGAATACCACGATGTACTAGTAGTGCGTTGTTTCTTTTACTGTCTAATGAAACAAGAACGAAAAACTGTAGTGGCGTCTTCACCGCACGTCCATCTTGGAACAAAATTACAGAACGTAGTCTAAGTTCACTGGGAAAAAGTCCATTCAGTTTCTTTGTACTCATGTGTTCTGTTAGTAACTTCAGTAATTAAGTTCACACTTTTTTTTTGCGACACTTCACACACACATGTTTCGAGTGGCACAAACACAAAGATGATATAGAGTGTGAGCGAGCGAGGAGGACGGACTGATGACCTGGTAGAGAGGAGAGACTCCCCCGTCGACGGACGGACGGTGCATGGGGACGTCAAACGCCCTACGAAATCCTAGACGTTCGTGCACTAGCGGACACTCTAATCACACCTAAAATTCGATCTTTATCCAACGGAAAAAAACACGTCTTTAATATATAGAACCTACGACTAACTACCAAATATGATGCGTGA
This sequence comes from Eragrostis nindensis, assembly GCA_012490785.1. NCBI lineage: Eukaryota > Viridiplantae > Streptophyta > Magnoliopsida > Poales > Poaceae > Eragrostis > Eragrostis nindensis. The sequence continues at coordinate 1,483,134 of JAAXCT010000046.1, read as the reverse complement.
TGATGATGCTCTCACCGATTCCAGTCTGGTACAGCTCGAAGCTGCGCACCAGCCCACACACAGGGCTCGACACCCGCCACCGCCGCTGAGCTGGAGTCGACGCCATATCTAGTAGGCTACATAAACGGAACGAGATCCTCTGCCGAACGACAGAGGGAAGTGCTCTCATTCCCCTGCGCAATGGGAGCTGAACTGTTTTCCTAAGCAAATCTAACGCGATACTGGATTCAACTTTCAACGATCCATCAAATCCTACTTTACCATGCTTGCTTCCTAATGTCATCCCCAATACGCTATAAATCGGATCTCATTAAGATTTTTATCTCACAAACACCGGTAAAACTAGGGATACTTTTTTTTTATTACCTTGTGGTTGGTGATGATATCTGGCACCTTGTAGTTGGAAGGTGTGTGTGAGCGGTGGATGATACATAAGACATCTAGACATGGTGAATGGCTGAAACTTTTGTAATCACTAGGTGTACACTCGTTCATGAGCTGGCTTGCATTGTATTTTACTAGAGGCTTTTTCTAAATCTGTTTCGTGAGGTTGTTGCAAGCCAGTGCTTTATTTATTAGCAATCTGTTTAGGAAGAGACGGTGCAAAATGCATACGTTTTCTTTCTTTGGCATCTTTTGTTTTGCTATAATCTAGTCACTCTCTATTGTACCATAGCTCAACGGTCTCCTGGATCAATGTGCCTTCCGTTTGGTGCCTAATAAATCAAGAACAACACAATGTGCTGGTTCCTTCACACATCACATGGAATTATAAGAAAATTACATAGGAGGTTAAAGTTCATGGCGAAAGGGCATGTAACCTAGTGGTTACAAGAGCCTCATTAGCACCTCAGGTCCTGAGTCTCGAGGTTTTGCCGGCTCAGTCTTCGAAGATGATGCTCACAGGGGTAGGGTTTGCGTATGTGTGTTCATAGGGGTGAGTGTGCGTGCGTTGTGAGTGTCTGAGTTGTACTGTGTAATTGCAAAAAAAAGTTCTGTTGAATTCAAATTTAAACGCATATGTTTCAAGGTAACACCAACCCCACATACATGCGAGCACGTCCTCTGTCTTGCATAACCTCTTTTGTAATGGTGTGCTGTCACACAAAGAATGGCTCGGTCATCAACGATGTAAATTGTTTTCTCGAAAACAGGAGAGTTGCGCTTCATTATATTTAGAAGAAACATCAGCGTGTAAATACACGGAGCATGATCTGACTATCCTTGTAATCACTAGAAGCTTTTGTTACTAGTTCATTTAATCGTGAGATTGTTGTTGAACAAGAGTTTATTTGCTTTCTGTTTGGGATAAGACAAAAATATGCACACAAATTCATGTACACACATAGAGACTTTTTGTTGCCAGTTACAATTTTTTCCTCGTGAGATTATTGCTGAAGTGGCTTTATTAACATTCTGTTTAGGATGAGACACAACAATATACACATATCAGTACGTGGTATCTAAGCTCTCAACAGTGTTCTCGACACACTAGTTTTATTTGGTGCCTAACAAAACAAGGACCGATGTGCTGGCATGACCTGGCTATCATTATACTCACTAGAGTCTTTATGTTACCAGTTACAGTTTTGTATTCAGGAAATTATTATTGAACAGTGAGGTTATTAGGTTTTTGTTTTTGATTAGACGCAACATGCATCCGAATCCGTGCACGCACACAGAGCATGGCCTGGCTATCCTTGTACTCACTCAGAAAATTTCTGTTGGCAGTTACGGTTTCTATTTTCATCATGAGATTGTTGCTGAAGGGGCTTTATTAGCACAACAACACAAACGCACTACAGAGGCGGTTCGTAACCCACTATAGCGGCGGTTCCGCTGGTCCGCCGCTACGCTCGCGTCGCTACAAATCATCTTTATAGCGGCAGGCCAAAAGAACCGCCGCTAAAGATTACATTTTCAGCGGCGGAGTATGACATCATCCGCCGCTAAAAATGACATCTCTAGCGGCGGACCATGCCACTGTCCGCCTCTACAAAGAAAAGTTTCAGCGGCGGGTGCTGCCATCACCCGCCGCTACTAATGATTTCCAAAAAAAAAGGCTGGAGTAGCCCTCCGTCGGGGCCACCGGGGCGCAGATCCGCAGACGAGGCCGCCACTTGTCAACACCGTGGTCGCAGATCCGTCACCAAGTCGACTCGTCGCCGCGACCCGGCCTTTAAGTGTTGCCACGATGCCGCGCCGTGTTCCGCCGGAGTGGACGACGACGGCGACGTCAAGCCGCTGCTCCGCCACAGGTGAGGCCCGCCGCCGCGTCGTCGGGGAGGGAGTGGAGGGGGAGCCGCCGCCACGTCGTCGGGGAGGGAGTGGAGGGGGAGGGAGCCACCACTGCATCGTTGGGGAAGGAGTGGCCTTGGAGGGAGCGGCGGTGAGATAGGGTTAGAGTTGGAGGAGAGATGGCTGCGACTTATAAAGGGATGTCGACGCTCCCAATCCCAGATGGGCTGCTATTGGGCCGAGCCATCTAAAGGGACGTCGACGGTCCCAATCCCGGGTGAAGGCGCGGGTGGAAACCAGGCCCGCCTGCAGTCACTGACATGTAGTCCTGCGGAGCCCGAGCGCCCGGTGTCCGGCATGGGCTCCTTGGCCGGAGCCCGTGCGCCCGGCGTCCCCGTGGGCTCCTTGGCCGCCGGAGCCCAAGCGTCCGGCGTCTCCATGAAGACCGGCGTGAAGTCAAGATCGGAGGGAGTCGAGTGCGTGTGAAGATCGGACGCATCGGTGGATTTTGGGAGGAAGTTTGTGCTACCGCGCTATATGGTGGCCGCTTTGAGAGCAAGTTTGTGCTACCGCGCACGGACCACTAGTATATATTTGTTTTTAATTTGTACCGTTTTTAGTTTTTAGTTTGTAATTAATCGTTTCTAGTTTTAAGTTTGTAATTAATCGTTTAATCAATGGTAACTTGTAGTTTTTAATCATGTCCTTTTTCGATGCCCTTCTTAGTTTTGTACCGAGGTGGACAGCGAGCACGCTGCAAACTGTTTGTAGCGGCAGGCGCAAACAAAGGACGCCGCTACAAACAGCTTTGTAGGGGCGGCTTGAAACAAAAACCGCCGCTAGAAACCGCTAACTTTGTAGCGACGGCGGTCGTTTCAGTCCGCTGCTACTAAGATTTTGTAGCGGCAGCGGTTGTTTCAGTCCGCCGCTACTAAGTATTTATAGCGGCGGTCCAATGCTACAGTACCCCCCCGGCGCCACTATAGCGGCGGCCAACGTTCCTGACCGCCACTACGAGATTTACTCGTCCGCCGCTATAGTGGACTTCTTTTGTTGTGTAGCTTTCTGTTTAGGAAGAGACACAATGATGCACACAAATTGGCACGTGGTATATAAATATATAATCTCTCAACAGTGTTCTGAACACATTTGTTTTATTTGGTGCCTATCAAAAACAAGAACCAATGTGCTTGGCGTTTTTATTGCACACACATGATCGACCCGAAAGAAAATTACAAAACAGGTTAGGCTTGATAAGTTACATGAGCTGCGTTGTGCCAATATGTTCCCTTGAAACAAACATTGTCCATAGTACATGCATGACTACATATATAGTAACGTGGCAGTTTTACTCACATGCTCCAAGCAACATAATAGATAAGGCTTGCATACTTTGGTTCCTTCTCTCAGTGACACCATAGAGTGATCTTTTACTTTATGAAAAATTCCATGGCTCATGCACGCACATGCAGATGCTCGTCATTCCCTGCCTGGCGCATGGCCATGTTATCCCGCTCTTAGAGCTCTCTCACACGCGATCAAATCAGACTTCACAGATCAAGAATTAATGGCTCTGACGCCGGGGGAGATTTTTATATGGAATTGGATTGCAGCAAGAGGCCACTCAGGGGGGATACTAGTGGGGGTGAAAGAAGATATTTTAGAGATTGAAGACTGGAGTAAAGGGCAATACTTTGTGGGGGTGCAGATAAGAAACAGGAGATCTAACTTCAGATGGGAATTTATTTCAGTGTATGGTCCAGCTGATCATGAATACTCTTCAGACTTCATTAAAGAGCTAAAAGGAAAATGCAATCAAATGCTGGTGCCGTATGTGATAGGGGGAGATTTCAACCTCATTAGAGAAAAGGAGGACAAGAGTTCAGAAGTGGGAAATCTCAGACTGATGGGGGAGTTCAATGACTTTATTAGCAATAATGACCTGCTGGAGATCAGAAAAAGTGGGGTGAAATTCACATGGTCCAACAAACAGTCAAAACCTATCTTCAGTAACATTGACAGAGTGCTGGTAACAACTGAATGGGAACAACATTTCCCACTATGTTCCTTAAAAGGGATAACTAGAGTGGGGTCGGATCACACACCACTAAAGCTGGACTTGGGGGAGAACAGAACCTGGGGGCAAAAAAGATTCTTCTTCGAAAAGCAATGGGTAACACAGGAAGGTTTCATGGAGGGGGTGAAAAAGAGGTGGCAGAGCATTGTAGACAAAACACCAACTCAAGCATACTCACTAGACATCTGGCATGGATGTATAACAGGTTTGAGACAATTTCTGAAAGGATGGGGAAATAATATCAGAGGGGAATACAAAAGGAAAAGAGATAGTCTAATGAAAGAAATTGAGGAAATTGACATAGAAGCAGAACAGGGAGATTTAACAGAGGAGAGATGGCATCAGAGGTATGAGCTGGAAGCAATGCTGGAAAAAGTTTATGAGGAAGAAGAATTATACTGGCAGCAGAGAGGGGGGTGTGATTGGACTCTCAAAGGAGACAATAATACAAAGCTTTTTCACATGATGGCTAATGGGAGAAAGAGAAAGAAGACAATAGTATCAATGGAAATAGAGGGGGAGGAAACAACTGACACTAAGAAGATACAAACTCACATCTATCAATACTACAAAGAACTGTTTGGATCCAATGAAAAACAAGGGGTGAAGTTGTCTGAAGAAGCATGGGTTCAGAGGCAGGACATCACAAATGCAGAAAATGCCGAGTTAGTCAAACCATTTACGGAAGAGGAAGTATGGCAGACAATTAAGGAGATGAAAGAGGATACATCACCTGGCCCAGATGGATTCAGTGTGACCTTCTACAAATCATGTTGGGGGGTGATTCAAACAGAATTTATGGGGATGGTAAATGATTTCTATCTAGGACAGTTGGACCTGAAGAGACTGAATTATGGGGAGATCATACTAATACCAAAAGTAAAAGAAGCAAACGTCATCAAGCAATACAGACCAATTTGTTTGCTAAATGTGAGCTTCAAGATTTTTACAAAGCTACTGGAAAGAAGAATGGCAATCCTCAGCGACAAACTTATCAGTAAATGTCAAACAGCTTTTATTAGGGGGAGATACATCCTAGATGGGGCAGTGATACTCCATGAAACTATGCATGAGATGAAGAGAAAGAAAATGAAGGGGGTGATCATGAAGATAGACTTTGAGAAGGCCTATGACAGAATTAACTGGAATTTTGTGGAGGAGATACTGGGGAAGAAAGGGGTGGATCCTAAATTCACTGCCTGGATTATGCAGACAGTGGGGGGGGGGGGGGGGGGGGGGGGGGAAGTATGTATAAATATGAATGGGCAGAATGGGCCATATTTCAATACCTACAGAGGTTTGAGACAGGGAGACCCCATGTCTCCTGTTTTGTTTAACGTCGCTGCAGATGTGCTAGACTGTTTGTTTAAAAAGGCAAAAGAAAAAGGACACCTAAAAGGGGTAGTGCCACACCTGGTGGAGGGGGGGCTGACTCACCTCCAATATGCAGATGATACAGTTATTATGATGAGCTGCGACAGGAAATCAATTGCAACAATGAAGTTTCTCCTTTATTGCTTTGAGTGGATGACTGGGCTTAAGATAAATTATCACAAGAGTGAGGTAATTTGTTTCGGACTAAAGGAGGAGGAACAGCAACAGGTGGCTAACATGCTTAATTGCAAAGTGGGGGGTTTGCCAATGAATTACCTAGGGCTGCCAATAAGTGATCACTACATAGGAGCCAAAGGTTTTGACTTTGTGCCAGTAAAAGTGGGTAAGAAACTCCAACCATGGAAAGGAAAACACATGTCCTATGGAGCCAGGCTGATCTTGTCGAACTCATCACTTGGTAGTATCCCTATTTATACAATGGGGATGTACAACTTACAAGAGGAGGTGCATCAGAAAATTAGTACGATCATGTCGCAATTCTTTTGGAGGGGTGCAGATGGAGATTTCAAATACCACATGGTCAAATGGGAGAATGTTAGCATGCCAAAAGAGGATGGGGGGTTAGGCATCATCAATACCAAATACATGAATGAAGCCTTGCTTGTCAAATGGATATGGAGAATGCAGAAAAATGATTCAAGTGACATGTGCTGTGAGCTATTAAGGAAGAAATACCTGGGAGTCAAAACAATTTTCCAGGTAAAGCCTGATGGGGGGACTCAGTTCTGGCAAGGAATTCACAAAATCAAACATAATTTCAGAAGGGGGGCCAAAATGAAAGTGGGTAATGGGAAAAGTACAATGTTCTGGGAAGATGTGTGGCTTGGGGAAATACCTCTGAGACTTAAATTTCCCAGACTTTTCAATATATGCAGAGACAAGAACAGTCTAGTTTCTAAATGCTGGGAAGATCAGAGATGGGAGATTGAGTTTCGAAGAAATTTTGGGCTACAAGATTCTGAAGAATGGGACTTACTTATGGATGAACTGTCAGGAGTCCACCTCAGTGAGGCAAATGATGACGTGGTGTGGGCATTGGAGAAATCAGGCAGCTTCACCACCAGGTCCATGTACAGATTCCTGACCTGTCGGGGGGTTGTGAATAAACGAATGATGAAGATGTGGAAAAGCAAATTGCCACTGAAAATCAAAGTGTTTCTATGGCTGGCTTTCCAGGACAAGTTGCAAACAGCAACAGAACTGAAGAAAAGGAAGTGGAAAGGGAGCATAAACTGTGTTTTGTGTGGCACACCAGAAAATACCGATCATATAATTTTCAAATGTAAAACATCAAATTTTGTGTGGGCTTGCCTAAGAGAGGCCATGGAATGGGATGCGGTTCCCACTTCTATGAGTGATCTTCTTAGCAATTGGTTGGCAAATGGGGGGGATGCTTATAATGTGGGTTTATTCTGTTTTGCTATCGTAGCCTGGGTTCTGTGGAGAACCAGGAATGCTATGGCGATCGAAAAGGAGTTCCCGAGGAAGCCCACTGATGTTCTGCTCAAAATTGTTGCTTTCATGCAGAAGTGGAATATCTTGATGCCGCTACAACAGAAGGAGATGGTGGACGAAAGGATCCAGAAGCTGAAGATCTGGTTGCGTACTTATCAGGTGCAATCAAGAAGAGGGGCGTCAGAGGAGATGGACTTCATGTAGTCTCCTAGAGTGTGTAAGGTCTAGTTTCGCCTGTTTGGCGCGATGCTATTTTGTACAAACTGGAGTCCCCAGTAGGTCGTGTCGAAGTTTGTGGATGTAAAACCTTTAATTGCTTTCAATAAAAGCAGGCCAGTGGCTTCTTCTAAAAAAAAAAAAAAAAGCTCTCTCACACGCTTGTCGATCGGGGATTCACTGCCACCTTTACCAACTTCGAGTTCACCAATGAACCTGTGGTCGCCACCATGCATGTCGGATAAAGACGGTTGTGCTGCACCGCTGGACCGCGTCCAGCTCATGGCTGTCCTTGACGGCATGCCGGCCGGGGAAGACAAAAACTACCTCGTTAGACTGACCGTGCTCATGAGCGAGCTCCGGAGCACAAGCACTGCCAGTGAAAGAGCTCATCCTCCGCAGCCACACCAAGGATGGCGATGGACCGATCACGTGCTGGACGTCGCACGAAGGACTGGGATAAAGGCGGCGGCCATCTGACGGGCCTCGGCTGCCTTGCTGACGTCTCTCCTTAGCATTCCCATGTTGATGGAGGACATCATCGACTCAAAAGATAGTAAACATTATTTGATAATGGAAACATGGTTCCAGCCTCTGCATCCTCGAGGGATGTATACAACCGTTCATTTTTCCTCGTGAGGTTTTTGCCGACCAGTGGCTTTATTAGCTTTTCACACAAATCGGTACATTTTATCTAAGTTCTCAACGTGTTCTCGACACACAAGTTTTATTTGGTGCATAACAAAACAAGAACAAATGTGCTGGCATTTTTATCGCATTCACAAGTTTTATCAGTGAGTGTATTAGCTTTCTGTTTAGGATAAGACACAATAACACACACGAATTCAGATTTATAGTATGACTGAATTCAGATTTATAGTATGACTTGACTATCCTTGTGCTCATTCGAGACTTTCTATAGCCAGTTACAGGTGTTTCCTCGTGAGATTTTTGCCAACCAATGACTTTATTAGCTTTTTGTTAAGGATGAGACACAACAATGCACACATATCGGTACGTTGCCTAAGATCTCAAAGTGTTCTGGACACATTAGTTTTATTTAATGCCTAACAAAACAAGAACATATGTGTTGGTGTTTTTATTGCACACACATGATGGATCCCTGAAGAATGTTGAACAGTGAGTCTATTAGCTTTCTGTTTAGAAAAAAGGCACACGAATTCATGTAGATCATGTGCGTGCAACATTCTTCAGGGATTGATCATGTGTGTGCAATAAAAACACGAATTCATGTAAATACAGAGTGTATGGTCTGGCTATTCTTGTACTGACTCGAGACTTTCTGTTGACAGTTACAAATTTTTTCCTCGTGAGATCTTTGTCGACCAGTGGCTTTTTTTTTTGTCGACCAGTGGCTTTATTAGTTTTATGTTTAGGAATGGGAGACAACAATTCACACAAATCGGTGCGTTATATCCAAGCTCTCAACGGTGTTGTGGACACACTAGTTTTATTTGGTGCATAAAAAATTAAGAACAGATGTATTGGTGTTTTTATTTATCGCACACACATGAACCATCCCTGAAGAAAATTACAAAAGAGGTTAGGCTTGATGATGTACATATGAGTTGCGTTGTGCCAGTATGTTCTGTTGAAACAAACATTGTCCATACATGAGTAACAACATATTGACGTGGCAGTTTTACTCACATGTTCCAAGCAACATACATCAAGTATTGTTCCTTCTCTCAGTTAACGTAAAGTGATTTTTATTTTATGAAAAATTCTATGGCTCCTGCACCACACATGCTCGCGTTCATCATCCCCTACCCAGCTTAGGGCCAGGTCAGCTCACTCTTGGAGCTCTCTCTCATGTGCCTGTCGACCGGGGGATTCACGGCCATGTCAGAGATGGATGCCGTTGCTATGTTGCTGGAGCGCGTCCGGCTCGTTGCTGTATCTGACGGCATGGCAGCCGGCGAGGACCAGAACAACCTTGTTAGACTGAACGTGCTCATGAGGGAGCTCCATGTAACATCTCAAGTTCCCAACATGGCTAGGCCCGTTCACACGCTGTGTGGATCCTACTCGCTCCACCAACCTTTTACGCTTTCGGCCTCGCTTCACGTAAAAGGGTTAACTCAAGATGGTGGGTGTTGAACAACCTAGGTTTTTATGTTGGCATTTCTCCCACTATACTAGCAAGATAGGACTAAACTCCCACCCTCTCATGCACATGGGCCACTTCGAGCCTAATCACAATGGGTCGGATGTCACAAACACCCCCCTCAAAAAGGACCTACGTCTTCATCGGAGCACCGACACAACATACCCTAGCGGGCAAAGGCTAGGAATACTTCCCTCTTAGCACACACGTCCGTGTCCAGTATCAGCCCATATGCTATGCCATGTCCCACTCACGGGGCCTACACGCGCCATGCGCCATATGTCTGCATACCCTGGCCCACGCGCTCGTGCTGCCGCGAGGGTTGGCTCTGATATATACCATTTGTAACATCCCAGGTTCTCAACATGGCTAGGCCCGCTCACACGCCGTGCGGACCCCACTCGCCTCACCAATCTTTACGCTTTCGGCCTCGGTTCACGTAAAAGGGTTAACCTAAGGTGGTAGGTGTTGGACAACTTAGGCTTATATGTTGGTATTTTTCCCACTAGACTAGTAAGGTGGGACTAAACTCTCACCCCTCATGCACATGGGCTACTTCAGGCCTAATCACAATGGGCCAGATGTCACACTCCAGAGCACAAGCGCTCTCGATGGAAGAGCTCATCATACACAGGCGCCCCGAGGACGACGCCTGACTGATCACATGCTAGATGTCACACGAAGGACTGTGGGATGCTGGCATCTCTCCTTAGTATTCCCATGTTGATGCAGGATAACATCATCGACTCAAAAGGTGGTATACAATTTTTTTAATGATGAAAACATTGTTGCAGCCTCTACATCTTTGGGAGGAGGATGTGTTAGAGTATATTTAGTAGGCTAGATATTGTATATCATGGACTGCTATATGTATTTCGAGAGGTGTCTTGCCCTCCAAAAGTTATGTACTCTCGTATATACCGATCAAGAGGCTCAATACAATTCAATCCACTATTATACAACAATATATTCCTCTTACATGGTATCACCAGAGAGTTACGATCATATGACCTAACCCTAGCGTACCATCACTTCCGCATTGTGCGCCCCCCACCCCCCCCCCCCCCCCCCCCCCCCCCCGGGGGGAGATCCTTCTTCGCCGGAGGCAGCGGCCTCGTTCGCCGCCCTTCACAATGTGGCTGTCGAGTCCTCGCGCCGCTATGGCTGCATGATGGATCTTCCTGCGCGCCCTCGTCTCGGAAGTCCCGTGCCCACATGATCCAACCTGAGGGCGTCGTCGTCAGGGGCAAGGGTGGCCCACCGCACGCAGGCTGCATGGTATCGTTTCTCTGCCTGCCTCTCTTCTTGAATCTCTCTGCTAGCTGTTCACGGCAGAAGGTGAAGGAGAAAAGGTTACAGGCATACGGTGCTATGGATACTTCAGGGCCTACACAAGGACTCCTCCAATTGTTGCTGCTGTTATTTTTTTCCCTCCCCATTTACGATCGGGTTTGCGTCGCCCATCGCTGTCGAGCTCACGTACCTCTTCTCCAACATCGGCATCCACACCATCGGTCTGCACTTCGTCTTCAACAGCTGGTCGCCCGACGCTGAAGGGACGGCGTCTTCATACGTCGCTGTCCGGCTACCTTGTCTGCTCGTCTCCACGCCGGTTCTTTGTCGCCGCCACCGTCGGGACGTCCTCGACATCGCCGCCACCACGTCTTCAACTGTGCGGTGTCGTCGAGTCCGCGTACCACGCCTCCAAGCTTCGCGCTGCCGCTGCGTCGCCTTCTCGAGCCGTAGCGCCGCCGCCTATGGTCGCCACTGACTTGAGAAACGTCTTCCAAGGTGTGACTCCGTCATTGTGGCACTCGTCGTTACATCTTCATCGCCCTTCCCGCGCATCAACGACCCCCCCTACATCATCTACTCGCATGGTCTTCGTCACGACGTTCGAGTTCTTCTTCGCCTATCTCGAGCACCACCGCCGCGCATCTATAGGCTCCCCGCGTTGCCACCTCTGGCCGCCGGTTTAGCCACGTCTTCAATCTTCGTCCACCACGACCACGTCGCCTGAGTCGTCGTCTCTTTCTTGACTACTTCGTCTACTCCGACAACCGCGGCTGCGCCGGCACTCTCCTCCTGGCCGTTCTACGCGCCACAACCATCATGGAGGCCTTCTCTGCTAGTCTCTCCGATCCCCTCATGCGCCTGGTATTGGCAACACAGGCGCATGCCTTCGTTCCCGACGCATTCTTGGGCCTGGCAAACTCGATGCACGCTTCGTCTTCGATGGTTTCGACGACATCAGCTTCGGCATCGACCTTCTTCTTCACGGTGATTCGATTGTGTCGCCGTCTTCTTCCAGGCGCATCTTCGCGCACCCTCACATTGGCGCCTCTTTGTGCCCGCAGCTTCATGTGCGGCTTCTTCGACATCGGCTACATCGAATTCGGTTTCGTCGACCACAGCTACCTAAAGCACGACTCATCGACCACAGCTACTCACCCCAGCTTTGGCTACCTTGACATTTGGCACAAAGGGCTGTCATCCGCATGAGCTACTCGCCGGTTTTCTCTCTAGTCGCAGCATCTGCACCTCCACAAAGCTACAACTGCGGGGGGTTGTCAGTCCGTCGGCTTCCACTTTCGGCTTCTTCTCCAGTCTCACCGTCTGCGGTGCTCCCGCTGCGACCGCGGGGGGATATTAGAGTATATTTCGTAGGTTAGATTTCGTATATCATGTACTCTCATATATACCGGCCGAGAGACTCAATGCAATACAATCCATTATTATACAACAATCTATTCCTCTTATAAGATGTACATAACCGTTCATTACATGAAAGGAACACTTAGGCTCAAGCTTCAATAAAGAGAACTTTTACTGTGCATTATGCTAGCATGAAGAGAAGACTATATAAAAAAAATTGGGTCGGTCGTTAATTACTTACCCAAGTTTTATAATTAGCCAAGTTGTTGATAATATTACACGCACTGCCGTCAAGGGTTGATTAGGTCATTGTTAGATGAATCGTCGCTCTAGCTCTTTGGTTGTTGAGGATTATTCACTTGGAAGCTAGTATTTTGCACTCGTAGTTTCGTATATGAGTTCAAGAATTCACAAAGCCTTGGAAGGAATTGAAGGATTTGTAGCCCACGTGCAAGTGCAGCCCTTCTAAACTTTCATTCGCCTTTGACTTTATTTGTCAGTATGAGTAAATAGGCAGCTGCACTTGCACGTGGGCTACAAATCATTCAATTCCTTACATTTCTGGACAAATGCATACCCCTTTAAGTCCTTACATTCTTGGGTGGAGCAAGTATAAGGAGTGGGCATATGCCCCCATATAGTTTTTAATGTATTTATACTACCTTCTATTTATTTGCATCAACGCGAGCCCTAGTGGGCACATGCACAAATTTTAGGATGGGTGGGTCCGTTTCGAAAGAAATAGGTTATTTGGTTTCTGAGATTTATTCTATTGTATATTCATCTGGAACTATAGTGGAGATTCCATGAAATGTTGAACTAGAACCACACTTCGATTGCCATTTATTACAACATATATAGTTTGAGGTGTCAACATACAATTTATAGTACAACTGCAACTGCTAGTTTCAAAATTAAATAGAAAATTAAAATATACGAGTGACGCAATTCCAAGTGAACTTTTTTTTTTATCAATCTATTGTGGCATAAGACATTGCTGCCTTGTATAATGGCAATCAAAAGAGATTGCAACACTCTCTTATGGTCTTACAGGAAGTCCACAATATTACTTGCTGCAACTTAGGACTCTTTGAGATACCATTCTTGGGGCAACATCCTAATTTATTTAGGTTCGCAGATACCCTGTCTCTGAATAATTATTGTTATAATATTTGTTTATGTTTTCGCTTTTACCTTCGTTTTCGGATATTTCCGTGGGCATGCTGTAACTTAAGCACTTTGTAAGAATCTTTTTGTTCCGTCCTACTTTAAAGGCAGCTCTCACTGTAAAGCGAGCAGAGTTCGTAGTTGGCTTGTTCCGGCCCCGTGTGTGGCGACATGGAAAACCTGGTTTGTTGAAGGCCTAGACTCCATAACATCCAGCCATGATCTTTCTGATGGGCTTTGTACGTGGTTGGCCCACTCGGTGCTATATAACATTTTGTTTCAGTATGTTTGTGCTTGTATCTGTTGAACAGTAAAATCTCTGTTTGATGTTTCAACGTGGGGTTACTCGGTCAGCTCAGGAATTTGTAACCAGCCATGTATTTTCACCAACTGCTGGAACTCCTGCTACTTCTGCATCCCACTCTTGAATAACAAAAAACCGGGGTACACGCTGTGGTGCAAGAAAGAAAAGAAAACAAATAAAAACGAACTCATGAATCATCGAGTCAAACAAAGGGAACGCTCGTTGACCTTATAAGTAAAGAAGAAATAAGCAAACAAAAGTAATCCAATGCTCTTCTCAAGTGACATTTCTTGAACTATTTATGACCATAAGACTGATTTTTTATTCCGATTTTCTTAATTTGGGACAAGATTTATGTTACACGTTAAGTGCATGGTGGGAGGGGGGCTTGTGCCCCCTTCCCCCTCACCCCGCGCAGTTAAATCCATCATCTATGGCCGAATTTCAAATAACAATGACAGTTAGTAGGTGAGATGGCGTGAATGCCATAGACTAGAATGATAAAGAACACTATACAGACAAGATTGATGACAAATTGGGCACATCCTGAACTAGCCGGGCAGCTGCTTCATCCAGCTTTGATTCTGTTGTCTCGGTCCCGTCAGATCAAAATCCGATGGCCCCAGCAGCTCGTTCAAAGTGGCGGCCGGGAGGTTAGTAGATACTAGTCCGATACCAAGGCAGCCTACTGTCCCACACTTGGATCTTGTTCAGATTCTCTTTGCCCTCGGCGTCCGCTCGCTCTGGAGCGGCACATGCGCTCATGCGTCGCCCCAAGATGCAAGTATAGTCTGCTCTCCTTTTAACTCCATTCAACTTGAAACATTTTATCTCTGACTAACGATACAATATAATAACAAACAAGGAGAAGAAGCTATAAATTGGGGTTTATCCGGACCAATGTTACGAGATATACATATTCTATTTTGGAACCTTACTTTGTCAGCTAAACAAGAAGCAACTTGATACTTTGAACGGTTGAATGTGTGAAGGCAAATGTCGACCTTCCTAACGTCAAATAATTTAACAGTGTTGTCAATGTAGAACCAATTGCAACAAGCCACTCATTGACCGGATTGAAAGCAAGGAAGTTCACCTATAAATAAAGAAGAAATAAGCAAATCAGAAGTAAACTCTCCTCCTCTTTCAGGAACCATGTGCTTCTGAAGTAATCCGATAGGCATCACCACGCACATGTATTTGTCTGCCAAAGTGCTTCTATTTATCTCTCATTTATGTTTGTATTTTTAGAGGTATTATGTTTCTTTAGTTTGTACTACCATGCATGCATCTTCTTAGGGAACTGACTGTAGGTCAGTTGGCAAAGGCTCTATGGGAGGAGCCAGCCGGCCAGGGTTCGAACCTGGTCCCTGCATGGCCTCCAAAGAAGGCCGGGGGAGGTTGCCCCCCTTTTTTTTAAAAAAAAAGGCATGCATCTTCTTCCTGAAAAGTTTATACGCTTCAGAAACCTCAACCCCATCCGGTGTCCCAAAACACGGTTGGAAACGCTAAAAGTGCAACATAAGGCTATGATTCCTATGTTATCAGAACTATAAATAAAAAAAGATAAACCTAAAAGGTTTTAAGGCCTGATTGGTTGACGTCTTCCCAAATCTGCTTGAGTCAGGTGTCCTATTTTGGACGCTTGAGGCTGCGATGCTTGCCTGGGCAACGAAGCACGCCTTCAGTGTTAAACAATCCATCTTGTATTATATTTATTAATTGGAGGGTCTTTTTTAAGCTTCCACGTTAATCAGAAGAAAATGCTAAAAATTCTCAAAAAAAAAAACTCATCCGGCCGTACAAATTAAAGTAAGATAAACAATAGCCTTTAGATCTAACGTGATCTAAATTACCCACCAATGCCATTACAAAAAACTTAGTCAAAAAGACTCTTAATACCTATTTACAAATTACCCACGATGCCATTATGAGTAAAAAATGTATAAATTCGGAATTATAGCAAATAGCCAAAAAAATTCCCCTAATTCCTATTTCTAAATTACCCACCGTGGCATTATAAGTCAAAAATTAAGGAAATCTGAAAATAGAAACAATAGCTAAAAATACCCCTAATTCCTATTCTAAATAACTAAAATTCATATAAAATAACTAAAAAAAGATAGGCATATGGGTATAAAATAGAAATACTTTTTTGAGAATATGGTTTTTAATATGAGATGGAACATGAAATGCATAAAATGGTATTTATATTTTTCTAACTCGTGAGATGCACGGGTTGGAAGGCAGAGCGTGATTGTTGCCGCCGATGCCGACGATGTTCACGTGGACGGCGCGTCCAGCTGTCAGCTCGAGGTCAGCTTCCTTCTTGTGCTCGGCTGCCCTGCGGCGGCGGCAGAGGCGGCAGCACCAGGCCATCGCCGTCCCGACGAGGGCGGACGACAGCCCTGCCGCTCCCCCGCTCAGGAACGCTTGGACTGGCGCGAAAACATTATGATATCTAGCTCGATCCCCTCTTGCTACTGCTTGCATACGTTGCCTTGATGAATGTATGGGCCTCGATCGATCGCCCAGGCCCCTTTTAAAGGCCTTGCGTTGCATACCCCTTTAAGTCCTTGCATTCTTAGACGGAGGAAGTATAAGGAGTGGGCATATGCCCCCATATAGTTTCTAATGTATGTATAGTACCTTTTATTTATTTGCATCAATGCAAACCCTTGTGGGCCCATGCACAGATTTTAGGATGGGTCCGTTTCGAAGGAAATAGGTCATTTGGATGCTGAGATTTATTCTATTGTATATTCATCTGGAACTAAAGTTGAGATTCCACGAAATGTTGAACTAGAACGACACTTCGATTGCCAATTATTTTTTTTTGAAAGGAAACTGTGGGGGAGCTCCCCACAAGAGATTTTCATTAAAATAAACCACCCAACCAAGTCTTAACAGTAAAAAGCAAAAGAAGCAAAGAAAAAACGAAACAAAAAGGAAAAACAGCACCAAAAGTTAACTAGCAACCCCTAACCAGAAAGGAAGGGACGATTACAGAGAGTTAAGCCAATCTAGGATTTCCTGTCGATCTTGCTGACAAAATCTGATTGAAAGCGAAGTAATATCCTCTGTGAAGATATGCCACCAAGCTCCAAAAGATGGGGTGACGCCCTCAAAGATTTTTGCATTTCTCACTTTCCAAATGGCCCAAGCCGCAATGAGGATGACTTCCATGTACATGGGTCCCTGAAAAAGATTCCTGGTGACTAAGATCATGTCAAACAAGGATAATGATGGAGGCCACTGGATTCCAAGCTTATTCCAACAATTGTTACTGAAAGGGCAGCCGAAAAAGAGATGGCATCTTGTTTCCTCAGTGTTTCTGCTGCACAGTACACAGTTGTAGTTTCTATCCACCCGAAAATTCCTCCTTCTGAGCATGTTTCTGGTGTTAAGTCGGTCAACCCCAAGCAGCCATGCAAAGACTTTGATTTTTGGCGTACAGTCAGTTTTCCATATCCATTTTAAAGGCCTGGGGCAATCCTGATTGCGAAAGGTGAAGCTGTAGTATTTCTGAGAAGAATAACAGGTTGAACCCCATTGGAACTGCCATACATCCTTAACTGATGGGTCATACTCAAAAGTTTCGAGTTCATTTTGCAGCAGTACCAGTTCCTCATAAGCACCATTATTTAAAGGCAGCTGGAAGAGGGTGGAGAGTTCTTCTGTTTCCATGACTTCTTTAACTGACAGTTTCTTGTTTCGAGCAAACTGAAAAAGTTGTGAGTATGTGGTTTCCCTCCTTTGCCCTCTCCAGAGATCAGTCCAGAAAAGAACTGTGTCACCTTTCCCTACTTGGCATGAGGCAATATCCTTGTAATTTTCATACAGTCTTAAGATATCCTTTCACCAGAAAGAACCCATTTCTCTTGCTGCATGGGGTACTCTAATTTGGTAATATCTAGTCCAGATGAGATTTACCCAAGGCACATCCTTTTTGCAGTAAAAGTTGTGCAGATGCTTGATCAACAATGCATTATTTTGAATTCTTAGGTTTTTAATCCCTAGGCCCCCTTTCTCCTTTGGCTTACAAACTGTGTGCCACGCTGCACGATTACCACCTTTCTTGTTGATGTCATTTCCTCTCCAAAGGCAGTCTTTCATTGCTCTGTATATTTCCTCAATAGAGCCTCTTGGCAGCTTGATGATGCACATGGAGTATGTTGGGATAGCCGTCATAACTGATTTGATATACTGTACTCGTCCCCCATAGTTCAAGAATCTTGTTGTAGCTGTAAGGTGCTTTCAACCCTTTCAACCATTGGAGCACAATCAAGGATTGTTGGCTTGAGAGTTCCAACTGGCAGGCCTAAATATGTGAATGGCAATTTGCCCACTTGACATCCAAATGTGCCAGTAAGTTGTTCCATTTTTTCAGCTGTAACATTGATTGGCAGGATGCATGATTTGTAGTTCTTCACCTTTAAGCCAGTGGATAACTCTAGTGAGTGAAGAAGACTTTTGAGACAGAAAAGCTATCTAGCATCAGCTTGCATGATCATCAGTGTGTCATCAGCATATTGCACAATTGGGAAGTCTATTGAATTATCTTGAGGGAGAGGAGTCTGAAATAGCCCATCTCTATAGGCTTTATTGACAATACATTGTAGGATATCAGCTGCAATCACAAATAGTAAGGGGGAGAGGGGATCTCCCTGCCTAACCCCTCTTTTGTACTTGAATTTCTTTCCTGGGATGCCATTCAGTAGCACAGAAGATGTTCCTGAGGATAATATTTGTCTCACCCACACATTCCATTTATCAGGTAATCCCATAGCTTCTATCATTGTATGATAGCATTATGTTCAATGACATCAAAGGCCTTTTCAAAATCAAGCTTGAGAATAATTATCTCCCTCTTGGACTGATGGCATTGATGAATATATTCCAGAGTCCATGCTAACCCATCTAGGATAGTCCTAGTTTTAATAAAGCCATACTGATTAATGTGTATTAGCTTCAAAATGATATTTTGCAATCTGTTGGCCAAAATCTTGGTCAGAATCTTGAGGCTTGTGTTGAGAAGCGATATGGGTCTGAAGTCATTGACAGTTTCAGGAGAGAGGCACTTGGGGACTAGAGCAATGAAACATTCACAAATACTCTGTACATCTGTCTCATGGTTGAAGCAATCCATGCACATTTTATATATGTCCTCTTTGATAATATTCCAACATTTCTTAAAGAAAAAAGCATTTTAAACCATCAGGCCCTGGAGACTTCTCATTTGGCATATTTTTAATTACTGCATCAATCTCTTCATGAGTAAAGGGAGTAATCAGACTGGCCACCAACTCTTCTATGTCCTGATCTCTTTTGACTAACTGATTGAGATTGAAAAGCATCTGTGGGTTTGTTGTGACACCCATTCTCTTTCTGAAGGAGTTCCAGATAATAGCAGCTTTCTCCTCATGATTAGTTACCATTCTTCCATCTTCAGCAGTTAGACTAGCAATTGAGTCGTTGCGCCTAAATGATTCAGTGGCCATTGCATGGAAAAATTTCGTGTTCTCATCTCCATATAGGATACAATTTCTTTTGTATCTTTTCCTCCAATATAACTGCTTAAAATGCAACAATTGTCCTTGTTGTTGTTGTATGATTCTCCTGAAATTCCTCTCGGTAATATGAAGAGCTCTACTTTCCTCCAACTGATCCAGGAAGAAAATGACCTTGTTACAATTTTCAATTAGAGTGTCCAAATTGGAGTATCTTTTACTCCATGTTCTAAGCTCTTTTCTAGCAACTTTGAGTTTGGCATTGACTGTGGCTGCACTGTCTGGTTTAGAACAAGGCTGTGACCAAATTTCTAACACTTTTTCCGCAAATCCCGGAATCTTTGCCCAAAAATTTTCAAAGCGAAAAATCCTTGCTTTAGGGATGCTCGTGCCAATTTCGATTTTGCAAGGCACATGATCTGAGGTGGTTCTGGCCAGAGGCTGAACTAGGGTGTTTGGGTACCTTGTCGTCCAATTGGTGGAGGTGAAGAACCAGTCCAATTACTCAAGCAAAGGTTCATCCTGCATGTTGCTCCATGTGAAAGCTCTTCCTTTAATGGGCAGTTCTATGAGACCCACCTGACTAATGATGCTATTGAAGAGATTCATGTCTGCTATATTGGCCCCCGGCCTATTTCTATTTTCGATTGATCTGTAGAAATTAAAATCCCCCATGAACAGCCAGTCCTCATCTTCGGGAATTTCAATGCTTTGCAGCCAGCCGATGAATTCAGCTCTCTCCGGCCCATTGCACGGCCCATATACTGCAATCATAGTCCATGATGAGTTGTTGTGTGTGGAGGTGAATTTCATCTTCAGAGCATAACTATGTTTTTCGGAAGTAACAGCAGAGAAAATCAAACTATTCCAAGCAACAAGAATTCCTCCCGAAGCACCCTGGGATGGTATGAATTCAAATTTGTCAAATCTTCTCGGCACAAATTTTCTGATAAAGAGACCATCCCAATGTTCTCGATTGCCAATTATTACAACATATAGTTTGAGGTGTCAAAATACAATTTATAGTACAGCTTCAATTGCTTGTTTCAAAATTAAATAGAAAATTAAAATATACTAGTGACGCAATTCCAAGTGAACTTTTTTTATCAATCTATTGTGCATTAAAACGTTGCTGCCTTGTATAATGGCAATCAAAAGAGATTAAACACTCTCTTATGGTCTTACCGGAAGTCCACAATATTACTTGCTGCAACTTAGGAGTCTTGAGATACCATTCTTGGGGCAACTTCCTAATTTATTTAGGTTCGCAGATGCCTTGTCTCTGAATAATTATTGTCATAATTTTTGTTTATGTTTTCGCTTTTACCTTCATTTTCGGATATTTCCATGGGCATGCTGTAACTTGAGCACTTTGTAAGAATCTTTTTATTCCAGCCATGATGATCTTTCTGATGGGCTTCGTGGTTGTCTCCGTTGGACAATAAAATCCTTTTTTTTTTTGCGAGAAAAAAAAATCTCTGTTTGATGTATGAACTTGGGGCTACTCGCTCAATCAGCTCAGGAATTTGTAACCAGCCATGTAGTTTCACCAACCGCCTGCCGCCCCCCTCCCCCCTCTCCCGGCGCCGGACTCGGAGACGGCAACCCCCCCCCCCCCCCCCCCCCCCCCCCCCCCCGCGCGGCCGCGAGCTCGGCGCAGATCCGGTCGCGGCGGGCAACCCCGGGAGCTGCGGCGGCCCGCTTCCGCGTTTGGACCTGCTCACGCGCGCGGGCCTGCAAGGAGCGGGGGCGCCGGGGGGATTTGGGTCGACGCAGCGGCAGAGCTGTGGCGTGGGCGGCGGAGCAGCGGGGGGCCCGGCGGCGATGGGATTTGGGTCGGCGCCGTTGGAGATGCAACTTTGTAGGTGTCTTATTTTCACTCTCATGAACACCTGTTTGATCTTTTAGGTCTCCAATTCGGGTTGCTACCATTGGAGTCAGTCTAAAGCGAGCAGAGTTCCTAGTTCGTTCCGGACCCGTGTGTGGCGACATGGAAATTGGAGGACCTGGTTCGTTGAAGGCCTAGACTCCAGCCATGATCTTTCTGATGGGCTTCGTGGTTGGCCCACTCGGTGCTATAACATTTTGTTTGAGTACGTTTGTGCTTGTCTCCGTTTGACAATAAAATCTCTGCTTCATGTTTGAACTTGGGGTTACTCGATCAGCTCAGGAATTTGCAACCAGCCACGTATTTTCACCAACCGCTGGAACTCCTGCTACCTCTGCATCCCACTCTTGAATAATCTAACGAACAATAAACCGGGCTAAACGCTGTGGTCCAAGAAAGAAAAGAAAACAAATAAAAACGAATTCATGAATCGTCGAGTCAAACAAAGGGAACGCTGGTTGACCTGAATATCCAAAGTCAAACACGCGCTCTTCCTCCAGCTCCAGCAGGTCAGCAGCCAACCGTGGTGCCGCGCACTGCACAGTGATCTGATCACGAACAGCGCAAGCAAGCGCACTGACGACGAGCTCCATCAGACAGTAGAGCAGGATAGAGCAAGCTAGGGCACTGACGATCAGATGAGACATCGAGTGATCGAGCAGCTCCGTTTCTTGTGGTCGTGAACCACGAGAGAGAGAGAGAGAGAGCACCGAGACACTTGCGATCCCAGATTGACTAGTGGGCGTACGCGTCTTGACCAGATGCGTAATAAGTGCGTGAGGTGATCGATCGAGGAGCAGGGAGTTTGGGGGAAAGGAAGGAACGGCCGAACCAGAATTCAGGAACGTGCGTCCGGCTCTGCGGGATGAGAAGGGGACACGTTCTACTGCTGATCAACAGACAGCAGTGGCCTGTGCTAGCTTAATTAGGCACCAACACTAGCCAGGGAAGAAAGGAATCAAACAAACGTGTGGCTTAACCTGCTGAAGCTAATCAGGTTCCAGTTGAGTGCTCGCTTTTCAGTTTCGCTCTCGTTACTTCGGACAGGAATGCTGCCTTAATCATTCTCATTCGGTTATCTTGTTGACCATGGGGAAGCTCCAATCTTTTCGAAGAGCACCTAAAAGCGCGGGGGAAGAGTGAGAGTGAGCGTGTGTGCGGCGTGCGTGCGCGGTCTGCACCGCACGTGTGCTAGCTTGCTCGCACTCGTCTGAGGTGACGGCGGTGAGAGCGAGAGGCAGCATGAGTCTGCCGTCGAAATTAATCTTCAGCGCAAATGGCTCCGAGGGAGGGCTCTGCTTGGCTTGGTCTAATGATTTCTTTAAGGATTAGGCCTAAATCATGCATGCCAAAGCTATCTCCCTCTCCAGAAATTAATGGCTCAACGAACAGCCCTCGCTTCGTTGCTTCATCACTTGCGGCACATGGCAGGGTCTGAAGACTGAAGGTAATCTAACCCAGAGTCACCCGCAATAAAAACAGAGAATTAATAAACTAGCTAGGCAAAACTCCGCCAGGACCCGCACCAGCTTCAACGCGCACCCTTGTGTTCCACACCAGTACTAAGGCCAGTCTCAATGGTCATTTTATTGGCATTTAATAAGCTGCCACATCAGATAAAAAGATGACATGGTAAGAGTTTTAAGAAGAGAGAGAATATTTGCCTTTCATCCTAATGAAAGACTCCAAGCACCCTTTCCTAGACAATGAAAGTGAAATGAAAGTGCATTGAGCATATTTTCTTTCATTCTCCACCATTTGATCCAATCCTATGCAGCTTTTAATGTTTTTGCTATCCTAGTAAACTGTGAAATGAAAATATGCATTGAGAGATGTAGTTTCATTTCACAAAATAAGATTACAAATCTGATGTGGCATATTTGGAAAGTGTGAGATGAAAGCCTCCACTGAGACTGGCCTAATGGTCAAATCGCGTTTTGCTCTAAATCCAAAGAAGCATTTTGCTAAAAGAGCGAGAAAAAGGGAAGCAAAAAGCGGCATGTCCTTCAGAGAATACAGTACTATATCACGCATGCGAGCTCTCGAGATGCTTGATGTAAGCTGTAATTTTTATTTTTGCGAGGGCTGTAGACATACTTACTAGTAGTATCATTTTGATCTCGTCGATTCAATCTTATCTTATATTTACTAATTAGAGGCTCCTTTTGAGGCCTCCATGTTAATCGGAAGAAAATACTAGAAATACTCACAAAAAAGCAAAACATCCGGCCGTACATATTAAAATAAGATAAACAATAACCTTTACATCTAACATGATCTAAATTACCCACCTATGCCATTACGAAAAACTTAGTCAAAAGAACCCCTCATACCTATATACTACCTCCGTTTTTGAATACTTGTCAGCGTTGACTTTTACTGTTCTAACTTTGACCATTACTTTTTGTTGATGCATAATTGAACACTCATAAATATATCATGTTACTAAAGTGCTATCTACACCACATCTATCTATCATATATTTATCTTATGTAACTAAGTATTTTAGAAGTTATTAAGCGGTCAAATTGTAAATAGTAAAGTCAACGTTGTCCATTATTTGAAAACAGAGGGAGTACAAATTACCCACCATGCCATTATGAATAATAATTAAATAAATTCGGAATTATAAAAAATACCAAAAAATAGCCCTAATTCTTATCTCTAAATTACCCATGCATTATGATTTAAGAAATAATTAAATTTGAAAAAATAAGAATAGCTAAAAATACCCCTAACTCCTATTTCTAAATTACCCACCATGATATTATTAGTAAAAATAGTTAAATTCGAATTAAAATTAATAAATCATGTGAATTTCGCAATAAAAACTATATGAAATAAATATAATTTCTCTTTCAATTGTTAGGGAAACACACATTAAAAAAGGAGCCCATAAATAATAAGTAACTAAAAGGCAAAACTTCCAGCCGTTGATAGGGTTGCTTATCAAATTCTAGCCAATGGATCTACCTTGACACCATAATATATATGTAGTCGTACACGACATCATGGAGGCTGCCAAATCGATGTATCAAGAATTAAGGAAAGTTCATTCCGAGTAAAGCAATCTAGTGGTTTACACATGGTAAATTTCAACGAGAATCAGAGTCGTTTTACATATGGAGTCCGCTTTGCCTAAAAAAATCATAAAATAATGAAGTCCCGATTTGCTGGCTCTTGCACACGGACCAACATTTGTGGTGTCGTGTAGCCTCCAATATCACTTAATCAATTAGAGCTTAACATTTCGTCAATTTGATATTAATATTAATTAATATGTCCAATGTTCAAAATGTATTTATCCTCTTTTATTTATAATTTCAAAGCCTAATTAAATGGTGCAGATAATAAATGACAAAGAATTACTGTGAAAGAACAATTATATTAATAAAAACACAACTAAGAAAAAACAGAATGATATTTGTCGTAACCCTGATTTTCAGATATTCCAGAAATTATTTAGGAATAATTGAAGAATTGTAATACACGGAAAAGATCCTAGAGATAGACTCCGTATCTATTACTATAGATCGGAAGTTACCTAGATATGCTCCAACACTAATTTGTAAAGAATGGCAAGACCACCTATAAATGTAAACACCCCTCCCCAAGGGAGAGGGGTCGAGGGATCACACAACTACACATCTCGCCTATACGGCAATACAATACACACTGGACGTAGGGTTATTATCCTTCGGGAGGCCTGAACCAGTATAAATCGTGTGTCTTTCTTGATTGATCTTCGTAAAAGCAAAGCGATCTACCGAACCAAATATCTGCCAATCTCGCTCAACTGTGCTACGACAATATTTATTCAACAGCTGCAAGCCGTCGAATTTGTTCCTCGACCAAAACCCTTCCATAACGCAAAGACTATCTGATCAATTTCCTATGTATACACAACCCTTCTAAAATAATACATTAGAAATTTTGAACAATTATTTTATTTTTATTGGATTAAATTTAAGAAAAATGACTATTACCACCAAGTAAACTAAAACTATGTCTTTTGAATTCAGTTTCAGAAAACTACGGATATTTACACCTATATAACACAAAACTATAGCATTTGCACCTAACCCCACCTGTCAGCCACATATTTCCATTTTTTAAAATGTATTCTGAAATTTACTCTTTCCATTAAAAAGAACAAGCCAATGCATTCTTTTTAATGCAAGAGAAATTTAAAAAAATCAGATATCCTTACCATGGAGCTTGATACGGTTTTCTAACAAGAGATCAGTGCATATGGTATTGTTTTGGAGAGGCTAACCCTTTGGAGAGGCTAAGGAGGTGTGATGTAGAGGCCCAGTAGTGGAGGACAATGCGGTCAATGTGGACATGTGGCAGTGGAAAAATTGAAGTTAGGAACAAGACATGAAGAGTTTGTATGTAGTTGGTGTGAGCATATATCAGTAGTTTATTTTTGATAATGAGCTTAAGCATAACGAAAAAGCAAGACATGGCTTATCATAAAACATTGTATATATAATTCACAACGCAAGACACCGGTTGCAAGATACTTTTTAGTGAAAAACCCGAAGTTATTTTTAAGTTGGTTTCACTCCATATGCAATAAAATAGAAAATTTTCAACTATGACATATCTAAGATTCACTAGCCCGTGCAGATGCACGGGTTGAAAGACTAGTGACAATAAACGTGTCATAAACACTCGTTAGCTTAAGCGAAAGATTCCTCCGGGAATCTAACCCGGCCCAGCTATGACCTAAACCGCACCCTTGTCCGTACAGATCATATCATAGCATAACTCTAATCCTCCACTGCCGATTTTATTCCAAATCCAAAGAACCATTTTGATTTTCGTGCAGAAAAGAAAATGCATAAAGCGGCCGGGACTGGGAGAGCCACGTTGTTAACGGCTAAAAAGGCATATGCTCTGTCACCATGCCATCATGAGCCATGCCTATATCTGGGGTATTCAAGCAAAGCAAATATTATGCGAGCTCAAGATGCTTTTGACATAAACTGTAAAAGCGTAAAGTTCAAATTGTTTAACATATCCTTTTGCTGCCTAGCTAATTATTCTAGAGATAATAAACGTGTACACGATTACATTGGTTAACTAATTAACGTGACATGAAGAAAGGTTGACAAGCTAAACACATGAGGTAGACAACCACTACATCATATGCAGTGCAATATCTTTGATGTGTTATTCGTGTAGATGTTCATTACATTTCATATATAGTTCGAAACACTAATTAGGGTGGTTGCTTGTGTTCCAATATTTTGAAGCTGTTACGTTGCTGAGCATCATGGATCATTATTGTCCCAGTGATTGAGTGCAATTCGTTCCGCATAACAAACTCAGCCCTGCCAGTACCTCTACTTTTTTTCGCGAATAAATGGGAATTGCATTAAAATCTGAAGACGTACTTACATCGGTATTTTTCCCATCTTCAATGCCACATTTTTTATTGATGGTGCAGAAGAGCAGAATGAAATCAAAGCCATTGCCTCTCCAACCTTCGATGATAGATGCCAATCCTTATACTATTTTATGATTATGATCATTTTGGTCAATACCAGGACGTCATTCTAATACCCTCTCTGAAAGAACATTGTTGCAGCAGATTCTTCTACCAATTTGTGTTTCATTCTCTGCATTCAACTGCCGATGCGTCATCAAACTCTATTGTTTTTCAGAAACCAGTAAATTATGCTGCAAGCAACAACAGAGCATATGAGCGCACACACCGAAGGGAAAAAGTATTACATAGGTAGGCCAAGATATTGATGACAATGCATGAATAACTTTGCCACTTGCGCCAGGATACTCGTTATGCATCCTATTGTCAAAGATGTTATTACACGGTTTGGTCCACATGTTATCAATCTACTCCATCCGTACGTATGTGCAGTACTAGCTGCGACGCATGCATGGGTCAAGAGGCATGTAAACACGCAGAAAGATAGCAGCTGCTAAAGTCCTCGATCGGCAGCAACAGAGGACATCCATGGCGACCTTCAACATTAATTTCAGGTCAGGTAGACATCACATTTTGCCAAATTGGTCACGAGAAACTTTTGACCTTCAAAAAGTGTGGCAAATCACGGTCGAATCCCATGATTTTTAATTCCATCTGGGGTTGCATCACTTGGCCGGCATCGGTTGAATATCACTGTTCCCATTGATAATGAGTTGAATTAACCTACACTTAGCTATCTGGTAGCTGATAGAAGTCCGGCCCATTCTTCTTTACGCTACTCTATGAACTCTTATATGAATGCATGCTTCCTAGAAAGCTTGAAAATCACACTTCGACTTTGGGAAGGAAACATAATGATGAAAAGGGGGAGGACGTTGATATATAGCATGGAGAATATATATATCTAGAAATGTTTGACTTACTGAGGTAATGCAAACCTAAAAAGCACAGAGAAGAAATCATGTTCCTTTAAAATTAAACTTTTAAAAGTAGTACAATCCAAACGGCACCACAAACAACTTCATAAACTACCATTTCCGTACTACGCAGAAACACTAATGCAGGTTCATGGTATTTGACACACTTGCAAAACACGTACGGTGGTCAAAAGTTTGAAATATCAGCTGCAAGAGCATTGAAACGGGAGGTGTGTGAGAGTGTTTTGGAACATACTATACTTCTTTCCCATCATCTAAAGTCAAACTTTGATGTCACAGTACACCGCTTGCATAATCAGGTTGCCACTGTGACATGGGTTTCTCTTAATTTCCTTCGGATAAGCGACACCACCGGCTGACCTCAATCGCTTCACCATCACACCTCCCTCCGAACGGTTTTCCCGGTGACGATTTCACCCAGCGACGTCGCGTCGTCGCGGCCACCTGCCGCTGCCGATGGAAATGGGACCCGTGACGAAGAAGGTGGGGCCCACACGCGTCTTCTTCTCTGTGTTTCGAGGCGTGGAAGTCATGGCGGATCCAACGCTAATCATAGGAGTTTCGGTGCGAGTAATAACTGTATAATCATCTAGTCCGCGCTTGAAATTAATGAGTACGTGCTCTTGTTTCGAAGATAATGATGTGAAGGCCAACGCATGTGGTTCGGTCCCGGCTATGTATGTGTAGTCTGTTGCCGGCCGGCGCCTCCATCCATGTGAGGTCTGAGGAATTCTAGGCACGTGATCTTTACGCAACTCTGGGTCGAGATCGTGCGAATGTTTTCAGTACCAAGCGTCGGCAATCTTATCCAAGAGACTTGTCGAACGGAGAATGTTTGCTGCAGTGTTGTTCATCACGAAATGCGCCTCCACTGTTCCAGTGCGGCTTTTATTACGTCCATCTTATCTTATATTTACTAATTGGAGGCTCCTTTTGAGGCATCCACGTTAATCGGAAGAAAATTCTAGAAATTCTCACAAAAAAGTAAAACATCGGGCCGTACAATTTAAAGTAGGATAAACGGTGGCCCTTAGATCTAACATGATCTAAATTACCCACCTCTGCCATTATGAAAAAGTTTGTCAAAAGTACCCTTGACGCCTATTTCTAAATTACCCACCATGCCATTATGAGTATAAAAATAGCTAAATTCGGAATAATAATAATAATAACCTAAAATTCTCATCAAATCTATTTCTAAATTACCCACTATGCCATTATGAGTCCAAAAATAGCTAAATTTGAGATACCAAAAAAAATAGTCAAAAAATACCCGTCAAACCGATTGTAGGCTCAAAAAAAAGCCTCCACGTATATTTTAATTGTTATTGACAACAATAGCCGTCTAGATCTAATTAATCTAGAGGCCCCCGTTTCTCAAAAAAAAAAAAAAGAATCTAGAGGCCCTCACGTTGTGTAGAGCCAAGAAACCTAGAAACTACCGCCGCCACAGATGTGCAGTGCTGTCTCCTTGCGGCCGCAGACACGTGATACCCGTCTCCTTGTGACCGCAGCCGGGTGCTCTAGCGGCTGCCCTCCCACCGCTAATCTACGGCAAGATCTTCATATTGCGCTGTTATTGGTCGATCTACTACTGACTCTCTGTGAAGGCTGAGGCAACAAGCAAAGTTACGAAGAGCTGAAGAGACAAAGACAAGGTAAAGAACACTATCGAGCTTAACCCATTCATGCATGCAGGTGTTGTTAACGTGATTTTTAATTTTTCTTTCCCCTTTGCTACTACGCGCAGTTACCTGAGTGGTAGTCATAAAGCAGACATTAGGTCCAGTTTTGTACAAAACGATTGCTAATGTTGCGGCCACTTTGATCACGTACGAACGTAAGAGCTACAAGTTATTATCAAAGTAAATAAGAGGTTTCACATTGCATGGAATTTGCAGGGAATATCTTTGGCTGAATTTGCCAGAGTCAAATTATTTCACAGTTTTCTGCTGGGAGGATTTGCAACCAAGATTAATATCGTACATCTGGTAGAATGAGCAGATCTTAAGATAGGCATGAAGAATGTGTAAATAGTCATCAACCAAGTGAATTATTTAACATTTTCTTGCTGGAAGAATTTGCAACTAAAAATATAATATCAATATATTGTACATGCATTTAGGAGAAAGAGTAGATCTCAATGATAAGGTAAAACTGAGCGTGAGAACATGAGAATTTGCAACTAAAAATCTAATATCAATATATTGTACTGCAGGCTTGCGCGAACAATTAATGTGAGCGTTACTTTCAGCAATTAAGATAGATAAGAGCATTTTGTTACTATAACAAGATTCTAGGATAATAGCTGCCGATGACCAAGACTACCAAATTGTATGAATTCGAGAGGCCACTCAATGATGATATACGAAATCAAGGTGAATTGCCAAAAGGAATTTCACGTCCAAGTTGAACATAGAGTAAAGGGCGTGCAATATGCTATGAAGGTAATTCTGTGCGTTCGTATAATATAGCTACAAGTTTTACCAAGTTTAATCTGTTGTTAGATCATTGAACAAGTATATGCCAGTGGAATACCTTGAATTATATTTATATTCCACTCTCATTTCACATTACAACAATAAAATTCTTATGTGATTCTTATTGGTTTGACAGTTATGTATTATAGCCTATCTTTTGCAAATAAACAAGGTTGATGACTCGGTTATTCTTGAAATTCTAATTGCTTTTAGTGTGGAAATGAACTAATATGCATTTGATTAATAAGTGAACCATTATTCAAGTGACCTAAGTCATTATTTTGAGGTTGGACAAATGAATTGCGTAAGTATATTTTAGAGTTTATATGATACTACACATATGCATGCTATCTTTGTACTAAAAAATTACAGTTTTCACTAGAGAAGGTAGATTGCCCAAGAAAATAATTTGGTCTATTTTCAAAACTGTGAAAAGTTCCAACCAAAAAGTACTTATTTATTATAAGTCTGATAAGATCACCAGATAGTAACACACAATTAGAAATAGGAGATATGCATGTCACAATTGTTATTGACAAACCAAAGAACAAAGGAACACTTCACATGGGTGTTTCAGTAACCTCGCATCACAGTAGCTACCGGAGGTAAGTCCAAACTAGGATCCCAACTAATAATCAACATAGTGAAGATATGTCATAAAAATGAGGCTGTCGGTAAAAACAATAGAAGAGCTTGCCATAGTGCCGGATCAGCAAAAGTGTATAGCTAGACATTTGCACGCGAGTGAGAACAATACATAAACTAAACATTTTCCTTATTTTGTGTGTTCCATATTTCAGAGTTTGAAGGCTAAGTACTATGAGAAAAGAGCATTCGAATATGGCTAAACAATATATGACAAATTATAAGGCAAACATAGTCATTATGTAGTATGATGTGTATAGCACTTTCAGGACCCTACCAAGGCGGCGAGTTTTTGTTCTGATGATGCATTTCTCATATTTCTCATATGTAGTATGAGATTCTTAGTTACCATTATAAATATAATGATGTAAGAAATAAAGATATTCACTCCAAGGTCCAAAATCTTGAAGATGCAATTGATTTTAAACAAACTTAGCTAGCCCGTGCAGCGCACGGGTTGAAGGGCTAGTCTAGCTAGTTCGCCGGGCACATGTCTATCTGTCATCCTTGTACTAGCTAACCACTACAGCACTTCTAATGTCCATGCCCTTGAAAGTAGTAAGGCTATCCGCACTCGTGTTCCTCTATTTGCTTCCTTTAAAAGGAATATGCTGTCCTGGTCATCGAGATTCTCTCCTCTAAACAAATTTCTCCCGCATCCATCGTTCCTTTATATTCTTCCTCTATCCTAACTACCACATATTTTATTCAACCATCTCCAACAACCATCTCCTCTCTCCTCACTTTTTTTTCATTTCCTTTTCCTATCTCCTCCCATTCTTTTTCTTTCTTCCTCTTCTTTTCTTTTTTCCTTCTCTTTTTTTCCCATCTCTTTTTTTTATCTCTTCTGTTTTTTTTCCTTCTGGCTTGGGCCTCCTGTCTCCTCACGTTGCTGGCCCAAAGAGAGAAATAGATCGAGAGACAAAGAACGGGCAGAGCAGTTCGAGCTGCTCTGTTCCTGGACGCCATGGACGAGTAACCTGAGCTCGAATCCACAAGGGAAAAGGGCAGGAGAGCGGCCAAAAAGTGGGGGATTCGGATCCTCTTGGAGCTAGGGTTCCGTTTGAGCCATAAATTTGGGTGGCGCCCATTGGACTTGGTGACGGCGGCGGGGAGTTGAGGTGGCGGCCATGGCTGCCCGGGACGAGCTCGGGAGGGAGAAGGGGATGGTGATTAAGTGAGCTGGGGAGGTGGAGTGGAGCACCGGGAAGCTCGACGGCAACAAGGCCGAGGCAGAGCTGTGTTGGAGCGGCGACCGGGATCTTGGGCGGCCGGCTCAGGGGCGGCGGACAGGCGCGGGGGAGATTGGAATCTTTTGCGGACGTACTGCTGTTCTTGGCGGCTACGGGCTGGAGAAGAGACGTCGCCCGGCCTCGGGCAGGCGGTTGCACGCGGCTGGTCGGGCAGGACGCGACGGATCCAAGCGAGGAGCTCGATTTGTGGCCCTCCACGACGGCTCCGGCGACGAGCAGGACGGAAAAGCGCACCGAGCTTCGCGGACGAGCGGCAGCAGCGCGTGGAGCGAGGGTGACGAGCGGAAGCGGCGAGGTGCAGGCAGGTGCGTGCGGAGGCGGAGGCGCGCGGGCCCCACGTCTGGCAGCGGACGTCCTGGGAGAGCGCTAGGAATAGCGAAACCGAGCTCTTCCGCTTCCGTAGCGGAAGCTTCCCCGTAGCCCGGTGCAGCGTTTTCTTACGCTAAATGCTACTGAAGGAACGCATAGCGTTTCCCAGTGCGGAGAGTCTAAGTACGGAATTTATGCGTTGAGTAAATTCTCAAGTGCCTTGCATCGCATCTTGAACAAGAGACGATTTCAAGCGACGCAAGATGGAAGCTGTCTTTCATGCCCTTTTCTAATTTAAGCTTGTTGTCGTGCTTCCTCTAGCTTGGGTGTCTCTCTGATCCCGTCTCAGTTAGAGCCTTCTATTCCTAAATCCTAATAAGTTGATTTTGTAGCCTCCCAATCTCGTCGCCACCATGTCGCGCTTTATCGGTTGACGGCCTGCTTGAACTCCCTTTCAAGGACATGTTTGCTTCTCAACCCAGATTATATAGTCCAACGCTAATCCTTTCTTTCAAAACCCCTAAACTTAACTCTAGTTCCCTCACCTCTCTTCATCAGCGTACGTGTAGATTGAGGATCGGCTGAGATATGGATGCACCTGAGATGTAGTACCTATAGGTAGTAGCTTTTTAAGTTGAAGTCTGTGAATCTCATAGTACTGTGACAATAACGTGTGTACAAAACCCAAAACATTATTTCTGTGTGAAGACATTGCATCCATGACAAATACATGATCCGCTCGTACATTACCACAACCACACTGCACACATCAGTATTTTGGAGGAAGCACATCACCACACCACCACCCCAGAGTCCGCGAACCGTCCCCCAAACGACAACGCAAAACTCCAAATGGTATCATTGAATGACGCAGCAAAAACCAAAAAATCCATTTGGTTTTTCCGTCAAAAAGTAAGGCACAAGCGGTGACCGGCGCCGCGTCCCCTCTGTTTCCTCCCCCTGGTTCATCACTTCACTCTCTATATAAAGGCGCCTCCTTCCTCTCCGTTCCACACACAACCGCTCAACCTCATCGACGAGCGAGCAGCCGAGCACCCAAGAACCAGCACCCCCTGGACCCTGGTCTAGCTAGCTTCCACCCCTCTATCCATGACCATGGCGGCGGCGGAGAACGGCACGAAGCACGCGGTGGTGGCGCCGATGGAGGTGTCCATGGAGGCCGGGAACGCCGGCGAGGCCGAGTGGCGCGACGACGACGGCCGCCCGCGGCGCACGGGCACGGTGTGGACGGCGAGCTCGCACATCATCACCGCCGTCATCGGCTCCGGCGTGCTGTCCCTCGCCTGGGCCATCGCGCAGCTCGGCTGGGTCGCCGGCCCCGCCGCCATGCTCCTCTTCGCGCTCGTGACCTACTACACCGCCACGCTGCTCGCCGAGTGCTACCGCACCGGCGACCCGGAGACCGGGAAGCGCAACTACACCTACATGGACGCCGTCCGCTCCAACCTCGGCGGCGCCAAGGTCACCTTCTGCGGCGTGATCCAGTATGCCAACCTCGCCGGCATCGCCATCGGCTACACCATCGCGTCGGCCATCAGCATGCGCGCCGTCAGGCGGGCCGGCTGCTTCCACGGCCACGGGCACGCCGACCCGTGCAAGAGCTCCACCAACCCCTACATGATTTTGTTTGGAGCTGTGCAGATCCTCTTCTCGCAGATTCCGGATTTCGATCAGATTTGGTGGCTGTCCATCGTTGCTGCTGTCATGTCCTTCACCTACTCTTCCATCGGTCTCTCCCTCGGCATCGCGCAGACCATTTGTAAGTTCTTCATGGTTCAGTTTGTTGCTACAGCCTACACAAAGAGATATGAAATTTCGATTTGCGTTAAGATTGATGCTAAATGAGATTATCTTTTCTTGATGCAGCCAACGGCGGGTTCCAGGGCAGCCTCACCGGCATCAGCATCGGCGCCGGCGTCACCTCCACGCAGAAGATATGGCGGACTCTGCAGGCTTTCGGCGACATCGCTTTCGCCTACTCCTTCGCCAACATCCTCATCGAAATCCAAGTAAGCAGCCAATAATCAAGGCTCTATTTTCTTCATGGTTGAGGCTCTGTTCCTAACCAAAAGGTTGCTCTGCTTTTTGCAGGACACCATCAAAGCACCGCCGCCTTCGGAGACGAAGGTCATGTCGAAGGCGGCGCGTCTCAGCGTAGCCACAACAACAATCTTCTACATGCTGTGCGGGTGCATGGGCTACGCGGCGTTCGGCGACGCCTCGCCGGACAACCTGCTCACCGGCTTCGGCTTCTACGAGCCCTTCTGGCTGCTGGACGTCGCCAACGTGGCCATCGTCGTCCACCTCGTCGGGGCCTACCAGGTCTTCTGCCAGCCCATCTTCGCCTTCGTCGAGCGCCGCGCCAACGCGGCCTGGCCCAACAGCGCCTTCATCGCCCGGGAGCTCCGCGTGGGCCCCTTCTCCCTCAGCGTGTTCCGGCTGACGTGGCGGTCGGCGTTCGTGTGCCTCACCACCGTCGTCGCCATGCTGCTCCCCTTCTTCGGCAACGTCGTCGGCCTGCTCGGCGCCGTCTCCTTCTGGCCGCTCACCGTCTACTTCCCCGTCGAGATGTACATCAAGCAGCGCAAGGTGCCGCGAGGAAGCTCCCGGTGGATCTGCCTCAAGATGCTCAGCGCCGGCTGCCTCGTCGTGTCCGTCGCCGCCGCCGCGGGATCGATCGCCGACGTCGTCGACGCACTCAAGGTGTACCGGCCGTTTAGCGGTTAAGTTGGCAGAACATTAGGCCTTAGCGAACTCTGATGTACTACACAATAGTGCTCGAGACGCATGCAGCGAACAGAGCAGTTGCTTCTCAAAAACCTGAGTCGGCTCAATCCTTCAAAAATCAATCATTAGGAACCATTGATTTGTGCCAAACCTGGTGCCCCCAGCAAATTAGGGTAGACTGGCCCAACTGTTACCGACAGATCGACATGCCGCTTGCTTTGTTTGCTTAAAAGTACATAAGAGTAATGCGTAGATTACCGGCATACCGCATACCACTCTCTGTAAACTTACTATGTAGGAGAGATCAATTGCGAGACCAATAAGAGACTAAACTACATGACATAGTATCCTCTAGAGTCCAAAAAAAACAACAAAAGAATTTTGGATGTTTCCTTAATCCTTCATCAGACCCATGTTGTGCGGGAGCTTCGGTTTGTCCTTTCTTCTTGAGTGCTGCTTGAGCTGAGCATACCAGTTTCAGACCATGAGTCTCTGCCCAGGCAACGAGATGCAAGTATGCAACAGATAAGGAAATTTTTTTTTTTTTTGCGAAGTACAGACAAGGAAACTGTAGTATCCTCCTCCTTTGAACTCCATCCAACTTGAAACGTTTTGTCTCTGATAAGTCATACAATAACATATCAGACAAGGAAACTTAAGTGAAAGATACAAAAAGCAACTTTGGACAAATGACAGCGGAAACATACTTGTCACGGTTGAACATGTGAAGCCGTGAAGGCAAGGATCGAGCCTTCCTAACATCAATACTTTGACACTGCTGTCAAGGTAGAACCAATTGCAACAAGCCACTCGTTGACCGGATTGAAAACAAGAAATTTCACCTATAAGTAAAGAAGAAATAACAAAACAAAATTAATCGAATGCTTTTCTCAAGTGACATTTCTTGAATTATTTATGACCATAAGACTGATTCTTAATTTGGGATAAGATTTATGTTACATGTTAAGTGCATGGTGGGAGGGGGCTTGTGCCCCCTTCCCCCTCACCCCGCGCAGTTAAATCCATCACTTATGGCCGAATTTCAAATAACAATGACAGTAGGTAGGTGAGATGGCGTGAATGCCATAGACTAGAATGATAAAGAATACTATACAGACAATATTGATGACAAATTTGGCACATCCTGGACCAGCCGTGCAGCTGCTTCATCCAGCTTTGATTCCGTTGTCTCGGTCCCATCAGATCAAAATCCGATGGCCCCAGCAACTCGTGCGAAGTGATGGCCGGGAGTTAGTAGATACTAGTCCGATACAATATACATGGCGGCCTACTGTCCCACGCTTGGATCTTGTTCAGATTCTCTTTGCCCTCGGCGCCCGCTCACACTGGAACGGCACATGCGCGCATGCGTCGCCCCAAGATGCAGGTAGTCTCCTCTCCTTTTAACTCCATTCAACTTGAAACTTTTTGTCTCTGACTAATGATACAATACAATAACAAACAAGGAAATTTTAGTGAAAGATATATATATTCTATTTTGGAACCTTACTTTGTCAGCTAAACAAGAAGCAACTTGGTACTTTCGACGGTTGAATGTGTGAATGCAAATATCGACCTCCCTAACGTCAAATAATTTAACAGTGTTGTCAATGTAGAACTAATTGCAACAAGCCACTCATTGACTGGATTGAAAGCAATGAAGTTCACCTATAAATAAAGAAGAAATAAGAAAACAGAAGTAAACTCTCCTCCTCTTTCAGGAACCATGTGCTTCTGAAGTAATCCGATAGGCATCACCACGCACATGTATTTATCTACCAAAGTGCTTCTGTTTATCTCTCGTTTATGTTTGTATTTTTGGAGGTATTCTGTTTCTTTAGTTTGTACTACTCATGCATGCATCTTCTTAGGGAACTGACTGTAGGTCAGTTGGCAAAGGCTCCATGGGAGGAGCCAGCCGGCCAGGTTTCGAACCCTGGTCCCTGCATGGCCTCCAAAGAAGGCCGGGGGAGGTTGCCCAAGTTTTTTTTTAAAAAAAATGCATGCATCTTCTTCCTGAAAAGTTTATACGCATCAGAAACCTCAACCCCATCCGGTGTCCCAAAACATGGTTGGAAACTTAATGTACACTAAAAGTGCTACATAAGGCTATGATTCCTATATATTATCAGAACTATAAATATAAAAAATAAACCTAAAAGGTTTTAGGGCATTGGTTGACGTCTTCCCAAATCTGCTCGAGTTAGGTGTCCTATTTTGGACGCTTGAGGCTGCGATGCTTGCCTAGGCAACGAAGCACGCCTTTAGTGTTAAACAATCCATCATGTATTCTATTTACAAATTAGAGGGGTTTTTTTATGCATCAACGGTAATCAGAAGAAAATGCTAAAAATTCTCAAAAAAAAAAACAAAACATCTGGCCATATAAATTAAAGTAAGATAGACAATAGCCTTTAGATCAAACGTGATCTAAATTACCCACCAATACCATTAAAAAACTTAGTCAAAAGGGCCCCTAATAACTATTTACAAATTACCCACCATGCTAACAAAAAATGTATAAATTTGGAATTATAGCAAATAGCCAAAAAAAAATCCCCTAATTCCTATTTCTAAATTACCCACCGTGCCATTATGAGTCAAAAATTAAGGAAATTCAAAAATAGAAACAATAGCTAAAAATACCCCTAATTTTTTTATTTCTAAATAACT
This sequence comes from Eragrostis nindensis, assembly GCA_012490785.1. Lineage (NCBI taxonomy): Eukaryota > Viridiplantae > Streptophyta > Magnoliopsida > Poales > Poaceae > Eragrostis > Eragrostis nindensis. Next base: position 1,445,600 of record JAAXCT010000046.1, on the reverse strand, counting down.
AAAATTCATATAAAATAACTTGAAAAAAGAGGCCTCTGGATATAGAATAGAAATACTTTGTTGAGAATATGATTTTTAATATAAGACGAAACATGAAGTGCATAAAATGGTATTTATATTTTTCTAACCCATGCGATGCACGGGTTAGAAGGATGACAGTGATGTACTCTTTTTTTTTTTTGCGAGGGCTGACAGTGATGTACTAATACGACATGACAAACGAAAACTCACAGTACTTATCGATGTTGAAGCATGTATTTGTATACTTCGGAAAACAAAAGAGGGTTCAAAACTCGCAAGAGTAAGTTGGTGAGCAATCACAAACTGTGCAGACTTTGGCAAGAGCAGGAGGCCGCAAATCCCAAATCCGATGACACTGATGATGGATCGATCACTAACTGAACCAATAAACAAGTAGTCACGTCGCACTGGCAAAGTGACGTCCTCAACGGCACCATCACCATCATGCTAGACACAGAACAAAGTCATAATAAGTACTTATAGAAAACATAATATCGCAATGAACGTGAACTGTAAAACCAAACAGATGAGAAGCCTGGAATCAGTGAGCCACAGTACTCTAGTCTAGAGAAAATAAGCAACGATCTACTGTAATTAGTTATTATCGCAAAATGAACTATAGCTATACTCTCGGAGGACTTGACAATCTCCAACGTTTGCCTGCAATTCGAAACCACCATCTGTCTTGGCACTTTTAATTAATTTTGCCAGGTCCGCCTTACCAGCACAGCAGCCCCCCCCCCCCCCCCTGTTCGGCTGGGCTGGGGTGATTCCTGTAGCAGCTGATTGAATAGTGTTTGTGAGAGATTTTACCACTGTAGCGGTTGATTAGGTACTGTAGCGGCTGGTTACTGTAGCGGCTGGTTACTGTAGCAGCTGGTGGCTGTATAGACCCAAGTACCTGTATTTCGACAAAATACGTAGATACTGTAGATACAGTGGTACTGTAGCTACAGTACTCTCAGCCAGCCATGCCGAACAGGCTGTCCGTCGTCCACCACCGTTGTTGTTCGGATGAGCGGAGCCAGAGCCACGCCCCAGAGACAGTAACACCACAACACCGTGCACCTCTGCTTCGTTACTTTGGCACGCGGTGTCTTGCGATTTGGTCAAAGAAGAAAGGAAAGAAGAGAAAGAAGACGCGGGCGTGGGTGGCGTGGCGTGCGATGACGTCGAAGCCATCATCGTGCTCGTGCTTGTGCAGTCACTCTCGATCGAGGAGGATCAAGCGGGTCCCTCCCAGGCTCCCAGCCCACGCGGCATGCATGGTGATGACGTGGCCGTCCTTGAACCGCGCGCCGAAAGAGAGACTCCCTCCACTTGTCACGCGCTGATATCTCGCCACTTCACCTTCAAATGCACTGAGACAGAGCTACCAGAACAATGGCGGCAGGTCTCGCGGTCGGCCGGCCCGCCTGACTGCGCGTTGGCCCGCACGACCGACCAACCGCAGCGTCCTCTGCTTGCGGACACGTTGGACGACGTCTCTTCCCTTGAGAGTTGAGACGCAGATTAGGCACCGTCACTTTGGACTTTGGAGCTTGCTAATTTGAGCAAGCAATCTGGAAACTGGACACGCATGCTGCTGGTTAGGCTTCCGTGTGTAGTTTTGAGTACGAAGCTGAAGCTTTCGAGCGGGACTGATCACCTATACTGCACCATCCATCCAAAGTTTTATACGGCACTGCTTTGCCCGGTACTTCAATTTGTCTCACTCTGACAGACAGGAGGGGTACACAACACACGGGCTGGCTTGCTTTTGACTTTTGATTTGACTGTTGCCCGCCTCTCGGCAGTGCACCACCGGGCGTTGACCCACTGACGATTTACTACTAGATGGCGGTGTGAGTGCGTTGACATGGCCACAAGTCAAGGGGGGAAAGGTAGTTGACCGGAGTGCAAGAAAGTCTAGTGTCCTAGAGTAGTAGTGTCGACCAACTGGGCATCATTAAAATCATGCAAATCATCCGCTAATCAACTTCACTACAGCCCGTGATTCTGATGCACGTACGTACGTAGTACTGCTTTTTGTCGAGGACCCCGGCCCCCGGGAGGGCAGCATGCATGCTTTGCTCTGTGCGTTTCAGGAACAGTCATTTCAAACTCGGGCTACTTGTAGCCAAGCTTCACGGGCTCGGAATTCCAACACGTACGGGTGGCTACGTAGCCACGTGGAGCATCACAGAACGGGAACCACGAATTTCGATCGCGCGACGACGAGCTATATGGGCAAGATCACAGTTCTGATCTGACAGGGACTTTGCAGGAGAATCGAGAAGGGTCCGTCGCGATCCAATTCAGGAACGGGTTCTTCGACCAGCATGGATGGATGGAGGTCGGCAGCGAAGAAAGAAAGACGTACGAATCCCTGTTCCACTTCCATACCAAAGTAGGAGGAGTAATCTGCCACTACTGTACGTGCACGCCCGCGACTAGTTACGCGATCGATGCGATGAGCTGATTCCAAATAAAATTATCCAATCGCATCACGTCAGAGAGAGACACAAACTGCATCACGGCAGAGCGCACGGCCGATCGTGGCGTGGCGTGGCGAGCAGCCGCGGCGGAGAGGATAGTCTCTCTCCCCTGCACCCCTGCACGCGTCGTACGCGGAAATTCTTGACTGCGGCCACCGTTTTGACTCGCCCTGTCGCCCGTTGGGCGTACTACGCCGCTGCAGCCCCTGCTCTTGCAAAGCTCCCGTGCACTAGTGACAGCAGGTTCACATCTCAATCGTGCCACGACACGGCGAATTGCACGCCCGAGCAAACAGTTCTTCTCTCATCATTAACAGCGAGAGCACTGATCAGCGCGGTACTAGCTAGGCTACTAGCAACAAAATTATGAAACGTGCAAACACAAGCGGCACTGTTAGTGATCACGGATATATGTGCTCGCTCACACTAATCAGGCTCCAGCTAGGTGCTCGCATGCTTCTCGTTCACATGCCTGCAGAATTAGGTATGGTAATCATTACTAATCCACAAAAAGAACGGAATGCGCAGACAGAGGAACCCGGGAAGGAAAAAAGAAATAAAGAAAATGGAAAAATGAGCGTGAGGTTCGTCGCAAAAAAGAAAAAGAAAGACAGAAAAAGAAATAAGAGCGTGAGGGAGTGGAAGTGGAAGTGAGAGGCAGCCCACCCACACGTGATCTCCGAGGTCCTCTTGCAACCTCACTCACTTGAAAAGTGCAAACACAACCGGTACGTACCGTAATGATGCCTACTCTAGCTTCTTTGGGCGAGCGACGAAGACTGTGAATAATCGTCTCAAAAGTTATTGCTAGACCACAAGAACACTAGCTAGTAGGTGCGCTTATTATGCCAAATGTAAAAGTGTAAAGTACTAATTGAATATCATTTATATAAGTCCTTTCGCCCTTCTCGTAACCTTTGTTTCAGGTAATCAAAGCATAAAGCAAAGGATTGAGACAGCCAACGATTTAGCATATCCGATCTCAAGCAGAGAGCTACTCAGTAGCTAGGACCGTAGCTTATTGATTCCCACTGACCGGCATATATTATCCGGAACAGTTTCCCGTGATTTGAACATGTGGCGTATTGTGAGGCTGAATGAATTATGAGATAGCTAATTGTTCCACGCTTTTGAGAATTTCCATTGCTCGCAAGCCTTTCTTTCATTATACGCTTGATAATCTACCCGCGCGAGTGTGTCCACACTATAATATATCATTAATTAAAAAGTCACAACGACTGACTATGCTTCCGGTGGAACTAACCCATCCGATTTTCGGGCTCAGCATCCGTATTGGATTTTTTTTAACTAATTATTCTCGATCAATAATGAGGCATCGATGATGATTTTTTTAATCTGAGAATCAAATGGTCTAGTATCTTGTAAGTGTTTACATAGTATATGTTCATACATAGTGGTATGATTATAAAAACAAAACTGGACTGCGTGCTTTGCAGAGGCTGAAGGCTTTGGTTTCCACTATCTAAAGAAACATAGTGGTATGATTCATGTGCTTGTGTTCGCAGCGACGAGTGGTGTGTGTGAGCATCCAAAATCACTCCTAGCTAAATGTGCCTATAAGACAGTATTAGTCCGGTGAAGCTGGTAGCACGTAAATCACAAAACATCCAACGAGGCATGCGCCGTGTACATTTCTGACTGGGGTTAATTCGATGAGTGAGGCCATGAGGGAGTCGTCAGTCGTGTTTCGGATCCGAGCGCATGCATGCATATCCATCTGAAGATTACAGCCTGAGCTTATCGAGTCACTCCTAGCTACTTACCTCCGTTCCGAAATACTTGTCACCTTTGACTTTTAATCACTATATTTGACCATTCGTCTTATTCAAATTTTTTGTATAATATTAAAACTAACTTATTAAGATTATGATATCTTAAATGTCAAACATGTTATGAAAAAATAACTAATGTTTGCAAAAAGAATTTGAATGAGACGAATAGTCAAATGTGATGGTCAAAAGTCAACAGCGACAAGTATTTTGAGACGGAGGGAGTAGTGGTTACAGACGAGTGGCCCACCTACGAGCAACTTCTTTGTCCACGCCGGTGCCATATCACCGCGTCGGCTGCACACGCAGCCGCGGGTGGGACCAGCGTTGCCGGCGTACGTGGACCGCACCTCTCAGCGACGCGCGGCGCGTGCCTGATGGGGAGACCCGCCATGTGGGCCTCGCTCACCGGGTGAGAGTGTGAGTGAGACAGGGCAGGGCTCATGTCGCCGTCGGACGCGTGAAAATCATGGGGACCTGACCTGATGAACGCTAACCACAGATATATGTGTGCGTGACTATCGGCATCTGCGCGCTTCAAGCCAGGAGGACGTGTGTATTTTGTGCCGACGGAGCTGCGTGCGTAGTATGGTCCCACGAGGTCGTTTACAATACGCGCCGGCGGGAAAATGTTGCGTTGTTTTATTATGTGCATGCAGTTGCATGATTCAAGTCCTTGTGTTATGTGCAAGCAGTTGCATTCATTATTCAAGAGTTTCAAGCATTATCATAGTAGGGTTACGATACATTAGTACGTGTACGTTCGGTACAACTTCTCTAAACGTGATTCTCTGCTATAAATAAACTCTTATTTTCATTTCAGAGCATGCTTCACAAAATTAAGAGAAACAATATTCTTTTTAGCTTCCAACTCATTATAGTTTATTCATAGAGAATGATCAATTGACAAACCAGTCTAGAATCGTTTCACCTGAAACACCGACCCTTTGGTACAGTTTCATCGGTTCTACGAAATAACTAGGCTGCGAAGCTGTACTAAACGAGTGTTTATTCATATTTGCATTTCATCTTTATGCTATAAGTACTTGTTACTTGAAGCCTTCCACTTGGTACCATCTCTTTGGTGTGCTTCTCTCTTTCTAATTAATGTTTCTACACAACATACTATGTGCACTTGAATTGTGATAAATATATTCTTGATTTGCGGTATGTACACTCGAACATAAATATTGTGAAACGAAGGTGTGTGACTATTAAATCTCGCGCTCGTGGTAACTCAAAACATACCACACTCCGTAAATAGATGTAAACAAAAATCGACTTATGAGACAGATGAATAATCATGATCTAATCTATATATTTACAATGCGGTGTAGTCGGTAGGAGGGGTTCGGAGGGCTTGAGCCCCCACACCCTCTCCTTGCAGTAATCGACATGTGAGGCTGCATAGGTATCATGCATGGACAGTAGTGGCAGAGGACATATTGTGAGTTATGACGATGACAATGATAAAAGAGAGTGAACAATAAGATGACATCTTTGCTTGACAATATATCCAAGTGTGATTTTTGAAGAATAGAAAAAAAAGACTAATACAAAAGGTTAAAGAAGAAGGATGAATCGTTGGATCTCCATCCAACGGTTGCGAAAACACAATGTTATGCCATATGTGCCCTAAAGACCAACCCAAAATTCATGTGACAAAACGCTGCCGTAGTTGCTCTTACCAAATCTAATGCGATTCTTCTATTCTTTCTTTTTGAGCTGTAAAAGCTGTTTTTTGTTAGCCCACGCATGCGTCCAAGATCCGTGGCACGGTCACATAACGCACCCTATCACAAGTGTTTGTTTTATCCTTCGCCAACCCGAGCGACTTAATTTTGAGCACACCATGACCATGCCAGTGTCCAACGCCGAAAAACTCCAAACAGCCTGATAATGATGCAGCATCTGCGCCAAAGAAAATAAAAAGGAGAAAACAAAAAGGAATCTGGCAATAGCAACGCAATTTGAATGGATTTCCGCAAAAAGAAAAATAGAAAAGGAGACACGCACAAATACCCGTGTTGACTAGGGTCTTGCCTCTATCTCTATATAAAGGCCTCACCTTCACCTTCGGTTTCCCACACACACAATCTCTCAATCAGCTTCCCCCACCTCACACGCCTCACCGCTTCACAACGCAAGCATCCAAGAACTCCCATTTCCTCCGCCGCGGAGACAAGCTGCTCATCATCATCATCAGCTAAGATGACGGCGCACGGCAACGGCGGCGGCGCGAGCGACGAGAAGCGCGCGGTGGCGCCGATGGAGGTTTCGATGGAGGCCGGCAACGCCGGCGAGGCCGAGTGGCTCGACGACGACGGGCGGCCCCGGCGCACGGGCACGTTGTGGACGGCGAGCTCGCACATCATCACCGCTGTCATCGGCTCCGGCGTGCTGTCGCTGGCCTGGGCCATCGCGCAGCTCGGCTGGGTCGCCGGCCCCGCCGCCATGCTCATCTTCGCCTTCGTCACATACTACACGGCGACCCTTCTCGCCGAGTGTTACCGCACCGGCGACCCGGAGACGGGGAAGCGGAACTACACGTACATGGACGCTGTCCGGTCCAACCTCGGCGGCGCCAAGGTGACGTTCTGCGGCGTGATTCAGTACGCCAACCTCATCGGCGTCGCGATTGGGTACACCATCGCGTCGTCCATCAGCATGCAGGCGATCAGGAGAGCCGGCTGCTTCCATGACAAAGGCCACGGCAACCCGTGCAAGAGCTCGAGCAACCCGTACATGATCCTCTTCGGTCTAGTTCAGATACTGTTCTCCCAGATTCCCGACTTCGATCAGATTTGGTGGCTGTCCATCGTCGCCGCCGTCATGTCCTTCACCTACTCTTCCATCGGCCTCGGGCTTGGCATCGCGCAGACCATATGTATGTTCAGTACTCTCATCAATGGAAATTGCTCGAGATTTGCGAGGTTTATCGATGCTTGGTTACTGACGTGAGCTTGATTGATCCAATTGCAGCCCATGGAGTGATCAAGGGCAGCCTCACCGGCATCAGCGTCGGCGCCGGCGTCACCTCCACCCAGAAGATATGGCGCAGCCTGCAGGCCTTCGGGGACATCGCCTTCGCCTACTCCTTCTCCAACATCCTCATCGAAATCCAAGTAAGCAACAATCCCCTGCTCTGTTCCACTCCGTGCTCTGTTTTCTTCACCCTGATTGCTCTGTTTCTAATCAATACTCCTCTTATCATCAGGACACGATCAAGGCGCCGCCGCCGTCGGAGGCGAAGGTGATGAAGAAGGCGACGAGCCTGAGCGTCGCCACAACCACAGTCTTCTACATGCTGTGCGGGTGCATGGGCTACGCCGCCTTCGGCAACGACGCGCCGGACAACCTGCTCACCGGCTTCGGCTTCTACGAGCCCTTCTGGCTGCTGGACGTGGCCAACGTGGCCATCGTCGTGCATCTCGTCGGCGCGTACCAGGTGTTCGTCCAGCCCATCTTCGCCTTCGTCGAGCGCCGCGCCAGCGCGGCCTGGCCCAACAGCGCCTTCATCTCCAAGGAGCTCCGAGTGGGGCCCTTCGCGCTCAGCGTGTTCCGGCTGACGTGGCGGACGGCGTTCGTGTGCCTCACCACCGTCGTCGCCATGCTCCTGCCCTTCTTCGGCAACGTTGTCGGCCTCCTCGGCGCCGTCTCCTTCTGGCCGCTCACCGTCTACTTCCCCGTCGAGATGTACATCAAACTGCGCAAGGTGCCGCGAGGGAGCGTCAAGTGGATATGCCTCAAGATGCTCAGCTTCAGCTGCCTCGTCGTCTCCATCGCCGCCGCCGCCGGATCCATCGCCGACGTCATCGACGCGCTGAAGGTGTACCGGCCGTTTAGCGGGTAACTCCGTCTTCGCCGGCGCCGGACACGGCATTTACGGCGTTTAACTTGGTTTAACCGTACAATGGTACAACTGAGAGAGACGTTTGTTTGCATCGAGGCCCCTGCAGAGTGGTGTTATTAAGGTTAAATGAATTATTGGGCGCTCCTTGGAGGAGTGTGGACAATGGAGTGGACAGAAACAGAATGGCAGAAGGTGCTGTTTGGGAGATAGGGTCAGGTGTAGGGTCGCTGGTGCAAAAGTTATAGATTTTTTTTTTGTCAAGGTCATATTACTGTACTTTTGTACTACCTGACAAATTTCAAGATATATGCAAAAAGAGGACTAGAAACAAAGAAAAAAGAAGCGTGTCCCCATACATTTTGGACCATGCCCCATTGGTACTGTGACGAATTATTTAAGGGGGCGAAGCCAAAAATTCAATCAAAATGGGAAAAATAAAACAGTCATGGCTATTTCATCTCAAAAAAGGCATAGGGAGCGTTCCACGTTTCCGGATGGCTGAAATTCTTGCACGTATAAGTTTGCACTAAATTCCATGTGTCATTTTTTTAGAAAACGAACAATTAGAATACTAGTAGAAAATGCGTCACCTGCGACCCATTTGTTCGACTTTTGTTCCAACCATGTGTTTTAGTTCATTTGATTGTTATATAAACCACCGCCCAAGTAATTTTAGCCATTAGATCTTCAAACATAAAAGATCTAACAAAAGAGTCGTATATACTTTTTTTGTGAAGCACAATACGGACATAGTACAGCTGCCTCATGCGTGTTTATAGTGTCTGCGCATGTACCATGTTTAGACACGCTTTCGGAGGAGGTAATAGAGATAGGTCATAGATGACACTTATGAACACACGCATGCACATGCGTCTCACTGTTGACGGGAACGTCGCCTTCTACTGAAAGAATAAATAGCTCTAAAGATGCAACACACGTGTCATGTCTAGAACTGGAACCTGGATGAGTTGCTTTCACCAAAAAAAACCAAACTAGCTGCTCATGACAGTCATCCCAAAGACGCATATTGACGCATGTGCTCTGCCTCTACCTCTATGTACACCTTTGAGATTTGGGGGGAAATATCAAGTGTTTCGCTATATAGTATGAGATTGTTTCTAACCCTATAAGAATAACTAGCTATGAATATTAGCAGCGGTGATGTGCCAAAGACGGGAAACCAAGGGGCAGCTTCCACAATGAGCTACGCTCAGCTCGTAAATTTGATCTGTCATGAGACTGAACTTTTCTGGAGCTATTTTTTCTTTGAAATACACAAACATATTGATCAACCATAAATTGCAAACGTTTAGTTGGGGTCAATTAATTGCTAATCTTCCGCATCCAACGGGCCCTCACCGGTAGAAAATTCACTTTGGCACAAACTCGACAGCATAACCTACTGATTCAATGTATACTTTGGCACAAACTCGACATCATAACCAACTAGTTCCATTCCCACCAAGGTTCCAACAACAGTTTGACCATATACCATAGGGTAAAAAAAGAAATAGCATTATTTTTATTATTGACGTTCAGACAAGATCGAATACTTTGTTTTTAGTTTAATTGGCTTGTCTGAAAGGACTAATATTTCCAGACCCGGAGGGAGTATATATATTATGATCATCCTCCTTGCATTGTCTTGAAAATCGGCAGCATGCATGGTGACCGGCCAAGACCTCCGGAGAAAATACTGGTTGTGGAAGAAAGCAAGATCCGCTCACCTTCCAATGTTAGCGATGGAGGAGGAATATCTCGCTCTCCGAAGGTGGGGAATCTTAGGTAGACAGATAACTAGATGATGATGATAAGCTGCAAAAATAAAGCGGGAACGGGTGGACAGATACAAGTCGGGCGATCGAGAGTGCCGCCACCGGAATGAAGCTCGTCTCTCGACCATCTGTGTTGCTTTCGTACGTCTCGGCCGGGCCCGGCCGCTTCGGTTCTTCTTCCTTTCCTTTCCTTTCCTTTCCTTTCCTTTCCTTTCCTTTCTGGCACAAGATTTCGCTTTGCTTGCAGCTGGTTGGGACGGAGGAGCTAGCTAGCTAGGAACAAACGAATGGCCCGGAGAGGCTGGGAATCGGGTGGCATTTGTCCTCTTTCTCGTCGGACCTGATGTCTGATATGGACGTCTCGGAAGAACAAGCGCTAGGAAGCCTGTTTGCGTTTCGTGTGGAGCACATTTGCGTACGGCGCCCAACAATTATCGGCGCCGGTGATTTGGTTCTCCAGCCGTCAGTAGTTCCTCCTTTTTGACCAAAGCGAGCGGCCGGGCAGAGACTAATCAATCGCAGTACAAATGCGATACGTACGTGGTCGAAGCATAACTCCCGCTGCCTAGTATGATTTATGACTACTCGATCTATATATAAAAGTCATTATATAGTCCTCTTCGTTCCGTGTACGTACCACGCACCTTAGATGGAAAGTACGTATTTGTCAACCGATGTTGATGATCGAAACCGCACGCGGCACCTGGCGTTCCTGTTCTACTAGCTAGCTTAGGTATCTCACCGTACTAGTGGAACAACAGCGAAGGCCGGCCGGAAGAAGCTTCTCATGCACCGCGTATGGCGGGTAGTGCGCGGCCCAACTCCGACGATGGCAACGGCGAGACCCGTCACGTTTCACCTTTCTCCCATGGCCAAGGACGATAGGTTGCATCCAAAAGTGACCAGCTTTATAAGTCGACGGAGCCAGTGTCGGCACAATGCACCTTTCCTATCGCGAACATATGCTTGGAAAGCTAGGTACTAACCACTAGTAGTAGACCGTGTAGTGTGAGACGATCAATTACCGTTGCTCATGTGCCGGCGCACAGTGGAGTGGAGGTAGCAATAAGCAGGTTGATTGGTTGCAGTACGCGTTGTTAAGGATGCACAGGTGCAGGCAGCGCAACACTTTTCAAGTCAACTCCATGTGGCGGCATTAATTCCCGTTGTCAACGCACTGGCAGGCGGTCATGGGTCAACGTCCAGTCAACCAGGGTGACGGATGAGGAACTCAGCGTACCACTGCTACTTCGTCAGACTTCAGCAACATGGGATAAGAGGATCTTTTCTTTTTTAGAAGATCGATCGAATGATGATGCGCGGCCAACTTGGTTGGCGCCGGTCACCCTTTTTTCGATCGGTCCCTCCCTTCTTTCACGAGAAAGAGAGAATTTTGCGGGTCACCCAACGCTGCTAGCTACACTGTGGAATCGTGGATGGACGGACGTGGTGTGGGACGGACCACTTACCACTTGCGCAAGAGACGATGAGCGCCGGACGCATGCATGGTCCCCTACCTCGAGACGTGACCCGCCGTATGCTAGTATAATAGAGTAGGAGAAGTACGTACGTATAGCTTCTATATATTCATTCTTTTTTTATTCCAGCTGATCGGCTCGTGAGGCTGCACGTACGTACGGCCGGGCGAGTCAAAAAGGTCCGTGCATGATCAGGGGAGTCCACGTCGAGACTGGTGGTGCAGTGTCGTGATGCGATCGATTGAGCAGGTTGCAGTTGCGGATTCGGACGCGTTGCAGTTGCGGATTCGTTGAACTTGAAGGGATGAATGAATCTGCTCAAGGAGACGAAAGAACGATGGAGGGAGGGAGTACGAAGAAAGAAGAGGCGTGCAAGCCAAGCCGCGCCATCGTCTCGATCTGTACTGTACGTATCATGATGTGGATGTATACGTAATCAGTACGTATTTCGACCTAGAGTTTGGGAACACAATTAGAAACCTAGCTTTTTAGATAATGGAATGATTACATTCCGGCCTCTGCAGTAACATGACTGCACATAGCCTTTTTTAATACAAAGTTCTAAGTAAACAGAAAAGAAAACTTTAGTACATGAGTAATAGTACTAAAGGCCGCAAATATTCAACCATCTTTAGGATCACTTGTTGAAAAAGTGAACTCCAATTGATGAATATTATAACGACAAACTACCCATCAACTATGAAGAAAGGAACAAAGGCATCCTGGCGGTCTTATGCAACGGAACCTCCGCTACCTTGATCTGCAAAAGTCAAATCCGGCCAACACCGGCCGCCACCTCATCGACGGGATCATCGTACTCGCCGCAGGTTAATGGGGAATACCATATCGGCTAGTGATCCTGTTAATCTCGGATCAAAGACGCCAACATGACTGCACCGTCGTCGTTCCTTAGGCCACATTATCATGACCATCTTCAAAAGTTGGGGAAGAAGTAGCACGGCGGACCACATTAGAAACCTAGCTAGTCTCAGTGTGTCATTGAGGTTTTCAAACTCTCAAAATAGGCATTTAGGTCCCTGCTAAACTTGCTAAATTAATGTGCCATCTAGATTTAAAAATCCGGAAAATAGAGTTCCTTTTTTATTGTGCGACGTGGCTCCTTGACTCGACATGGCCTCTATCTACGACCATGAAATTATATAATCTCAAACAACATTCTCTAGCATGAATCGTGATGGTGGTGATAATGATTTGTGAAGAGAGAATATGGCCTTTCCAGGATTTTAAGGCTAGATGACACCTTTTGGCAAGATTAAGAACCTAAATACACAATTCAAGAGTTGTAGATGACACGCCCAAGACAGGTAAGGTTTGGGGACCACCAGTATATTGTACTTAAAGAAAAAAATATCTGTTTGTTAATATGTAGTGCATTTCCTTTGGGATAATGTATAACAATTAACAATGTAGTAGTACACTTCTGTAAGTTATTATATGTCAAAAATTGTATTTGGGACAGACAGCAGACACGTACGGGACCAAATTAAATTCTTTTGATTGGAGTGTGGGTCTCAGCTGGCGGCCGTATTATTATTCCTTTGTTTATAACGTATACATATACGCGATCGAAGGGTCGATTTAAAAAGTGTAGGAACCTGACTTATGAACAGCACAAATGCAACGTGGCTGCGTGCTTGGTACTAGCAGCCGAAGGAATAGTATTAGGTTTTCCATCCCAGGTTCGCCTGGGTCGGAAATGATCGACTGGCGGCGCTAAATAATCGGCTTTGGCTATTAGGCTACTCCCAATGGGGAGTTTTATTTTGTTGTTTCCAAAACTATGAAATGCAAATGAAACACATCTCTCCAATGCACAATTTCATTTTGTTGTTTCCTAAGCTTGCCATGCATTTAATTGTTGCTCAAATGAAATGAAATACCTACACTCAATACAAGTTTCATGCCATTTCATATTTTGGAAACTGTGCATAGCATTGGAAACAGTGTGTACCCAGTTTCATCTAGATGAAACTGGTTTCTTCTCTCTCTTCATTATTCTCTTGCCACATCACTAAAAATGCTGACATTTCATATCATTTATTAGAAATGAAACTCCCATTGGGAGTAGCCTTACTATATTCTGTTCCTGACGTGCGTGAGGCCAGTCTCAATGGAGTTTCATAGTAGGTTTCATAAGCATTAAAATGCATGCCACATCAGCAGTTTTATGAGAAGAGAGGAAGAAGAGTTTCATTAGAATAGAAAGGAGTTTCATCCCCATGAAACCCATCTAGCTCGTTTACTAAAATTTCAGTCTTGGTAACAGTGCAATGAAACTGTCCACTGAGGATGGCCTGATTGTGTAAGTAGCACGTGGGAGTGGCCCGGCCTGCGATCAGAGGATCTTTTCCTTTTTCAGAAGATCGATCGAATGATTATGAGTGACACTGTGGAACCAGATGCGCGCGCCCAACTTGCTCGCCGGTCACCCTTTTTCGTTCGCTTCTTTCGCTAGAAAGAGAGAATTTTGCTGGTCTCACCCAACGCTGCTAGCTAGTACACTGTGGATGGACGGACGTGGTGTGGGACGGACCACTTCCCACTTGCGCAAGAGACGATGAGCGCCGGATGCATGCATGGTCCCCTACCTCGAGACGTGACCCGCCGTATGCTAGTAGTATAATAGAGTAGGAGAAGTACGTACGTATAGCTTCTATATATTGTTCTTTTTTTATTCCAGCTGATCGGCTCGTGAGGCTGCACGTACGGCCGGGCGAGTCAAAAAAGGTCCGTGATCAGGGGAGTCCACGTCGAGACTGGTGGTGCAGTGTCGTGATGCGATTGAGCGGCGCGCCTAATCATGGGCGCGCGCGTTGCAGTTGCGGATTCGGACGGGAGGGACTTATAGGGATGAATGAATCTGCTCAAGGAGACGAAAGAACGATGGAGGGAGGGAGGACGAAGAAAGAAGAGGCGTGCAAGCCGCGCCGTCGTCTCGATCTGTACTGTACGTATCATGATGTGGATGTACGTAACCAGTACGTATTTCGACGTCGATCGCCCCAGGCAGGCAGGCGCTGCGGTGGGAAATTCGTGTTTTGTGACTTCATTCATTGTGCAACTCTGCGTGCAGTGTTCCCGTACGTAGCGCATTTAATTAATTTTTGTTCAGTTGCAGCGATCATGCATGGCCGATCAAGCAGACAGTTAATTGATCAACGAGGGTCATGCACAGGGTCAACGGGCGCGCACCACGTCCTCAGCTGATGTCAACGCGGCGCATGCATGCAGTGCAGCACTAGTCTCGTCGCAGGTCAACGACTCCCTGCAGGCCACTCCTGTTGTTACGGAACAGCAACCAGCCAGGCACGATCGATCGAGTCGAGTCGAGCCGGCACGCACCTGCTGGCGGCTGCTTCATCCAACGCATACATACATGTGAATATATGGACGTCGAGATTCCCGCACGAGCGAGTCCTCCGCTATATCCATCCCCCCGTGTCCACCGTCACACCTTGGATGTCCGCGGATTCGCCGGCCCGCCGGCGGCAGCCAGGCTCTTGATTTTTCCTACGCGTAGAGGCTGGCTGTACGTGTGGCCGGGCCAGGGAGGGGGGGGCAACGCGTAGACAGGCCCGGCCGGGCGGGCGGCCGACCGACCGCGGAGCCTGCCACGCACTACGAACCAGGTCGGCGACCGCCGGTGTGTAGTATCTCCTGTCGATCGGTGGTCAAGCTAGGACGTCCACGTCAGTCCGATTGCTCACGACGATCATCATGCCTCACACGGCTCTCGGTGAGTCGGTGGCCGGTCGCCGCGACGAGACAATTAATCTCCGAGCGCGACCGCGACGCACGCACGCGCACGCTTCCCTCTCTCTCCCTCTCTTCTTTCCGCCGGTTGGTTCGATCGGATCCGGCAAACGGATACTGCCTCGTCGTTTCTCCTGTCCGGCGCGCTAGCTAGCTAGCGGCCGACTCCGCATGCGCGCGGGCCGGGGGACACACAGATCAACGAACGACCAGCAGCAGGTTCCTCCTACCAGTACCTTGTAATTGAGGGATTAAACGATCGAGGAAACTATTGTGGAGTATTGTTAATAACCAGTTTGTAGACTATAAATCGGTAATAACTTTAGTAGCGTCAAATAAAAAGTGGTCGGCCGGTAAAACTTTTACCGACGCCACTTACACCGACCGACCGAGAAGGCACTTTTAATTAACGACTGAGCACTGTATGTCGCCTATATATTGTCTACCGTGGTTTAGTGGTAGTTACACCTCAACACCAAAAATGTGGACGAGGATTGCCGCACTTGCAGTTTTCCACGCGTGCGTGAGATATCTACCCAGAATATTTGGGAATCGATCACTCCCTCTCGTGGCGATTGGTGAATATGACGGCTCTAAAGGCCGGCCGCCCTTTTACCGGCTGAGGAGAAATTAAGCATTTGGGCAACTGGCCGATATATATAATATGGCCGCTTTTAGCTTTTTCTGGAAAAAGATGTGTGTTCACTATATATCCAATCATTTTACTGATGCTTTATGCCACAAGATAAACTCGATCCATATGTTACTAGCACGGGTAAGCTAATTGATAATGGGTTCCATCTTGGTGCGTGTCGTACGTGGTGTCCACGTGCGAAACACAAAGTTGATGATGTGCGAAAGCATGGGATTTATGCGTGTTTGCTAAACCTATTCTACGTTGTGTTTTCTGTCTCTGAGGTGCAATTACAGTTTGTTAGTAGAAACCGATAGTATTATACCAAAAAAGGCTTTAAGGGCCACGTCTTCACCACGTGTCCTTATCTGGTTTCCAATGGACTTTCGACATCAGCACCGGGATCGACGATTTCTGAAGGGATTTTGTAGGATTTGATCCTTATATTACGAATCTCCCTTGTGGAACCACACTTTACAGTTACTTATCCTCTCCTCTAGTAGTCACTGAACAACTTTGTCACCTGCAGACCAATATGTAACTTTATAGAAAAAAAATTTACGCTTTGGCCTTTGAATCTCTAATCTTGGGGTCATGTAACTTGCAGTTAAAAAATGGCTACAGACGCTGGTAGGCATAATTAAAGCCAGACATGCTAATATAAATATATATTCAATCTCTTTTTGCTTGACCTCCGTTACGACGTTACGTGATTAACTGCTTCTCCTGACTTAAAATAGTCGCTTCGAACCAGATTACCCCCCGGTTTCTAAGTGAAGTCATTGTACGCGTGTGACAGGAGCATTGACCATTGTACGCAAAAAGCGTCCAATAATTGATCAGGATATGGACTCTAGCGGTGCCTTCTTCCTGACATTTCAACCCCGGCCGTCACTGTCGAATCCCGAGTTACCAGCAGCCTACAAAGAGCTACTTGCTGATTGCCGCATAAACTGAAAGCAAAGTGTGTGTTTGGTGTTAAAGAAGAAGAAGTAAGTAGTGAATGGAGATACCAGGTACTCTATACCAGAGAACTTTCGTACCGTTGTCAATAATTGATCTGTAGCGACCCGCGTTTTTGCTTGTTGTCAAAAATCACTAAAAATTTGAACTTTTTAAAATTTTCCAATCAAAAGCAAATTGCTAGCTTTAGTTAGTAGCAAAACCAAAAGATTTCGAATTTTAAACCATGCATAAAAGTCACCATGTGCATTTTCGTGTTTTTCTTGATTTGTTTGAGTGTTGGTTTCAATCCTTCCTTTTGAATGAATTCAAAATTCATTCAAATTTAAATCCCAGCAAAAGATCAAATCATTTTTTTTCTATCGGGCCGCCCTCTTCTCTTTTCCTTCCGGCCGGCCCAGTCTCTCCCTCCTTTCTTTCCTCTCCCGCGCCAGCCTGGGCCGCTCCGCTCCCGGCCCAGCATCGCCGCGCCAGCCCGGCCTGCTCTCCCTCTCCCGCTTCGGTCGCTGACGCGTGGGGCCCACGCCCGCGTCGTCTCCCTCCTCGCGCCCGGCGCGATTTGCGCCGCCCCCCATCCCTTCTTGCCGGCGAACTGCCACCGTCATGTCAAAGCAACAGAAAAGGCCTTGTTCAGCACGTGCGCGCGAAACCACCTCCACAACCCCGTCCCATCGTCGTCCTCTCCCCTACTTAACGCGCGCCCTACGTCTTCCCGAAGCCCGACGAGCTCCACTCCGCATTCGTCAGCCACAGCACCTCTTTCTCTCGCTCCGTCGCGTCCCGAGCACTGAAGAAGCTCCTCTCGCGCGTCACCGTCGTCCATCGAGGCTCGCGAACCGCCTTCGCGCGTCAATCGAGCTCCAGTCCGGCGAGATATTTTCTCGCCGGCAAACCGACCTAGCGTTTCGCTCAAACCGCCATTGGCGGCTATAAAGCAACACCGAGGCCCCCTCTTCCTCCCTCTATTCCCATTCGCCACCACCACTCAATCCCCAAGCTCGAACTCGACTTTTCCCCTTTCTCTCTCATTCCGGCGAGAACTCCGGTGAGCTCTCCCTCTTCACCGGTGAGTCCCGACGTCAACTTCTTCCACTCCTAGCATCTCCTTTCCGCGCTTGACACGCTGATGCCCTTCCTTGGCGCAGCCGTGACTTGCAGGTGGAGATTGACTGAACCCTAGCCCCGCCGTCCGCCGTCTCCGTCGTCGGCACCCCTCTGCTCATTCCCTCGCTCGACTGAGAGCACGGTGAGCACTCCCAAGCTCTTTTCTCTCTCTTGCGCATGATCTCGTCGACCTTTTGCTAGCGCGTAACCATCTCATCGAGCTTCTGAGTAGCGCCGCCTAATGACCTCGCCGCCGGCCACACTTCCGGCCACACGCGAGCACACTGAGGCCATCAACCACTTCCTCGCACTCGCACTCACGTCCGCACCCGCTCTAGCACGCTCTCGCGCGTGCGCATCCCTTCTTTTCCCCGTGCACCCCGGCGCGCCGCCGAGCTCCCGCGAGCTCGTGCCGCCGCTCCGGCCCTTCTCCTCGTCAACGCGTAGCACCTCTAGGTTCACCGTGTCTCCCTCTCCCTCTTGCGCTCTCTCTCTTCCTCCCTCGCACTCCCGCGACACCTGCGCACCGAGCGCCGGCTCCGCCGCCGCCCTTTTCTCTCACCGCCGGCCGCCGTGAGCTTCCTCCGGCCCGGCCGAGATGTCCACGCGACACACTGTCCTCGCGCGCACCCTCGCAACCACACGCGCTCACGCCCCGAGCACGCGCACCTCTTTTCCCCATCGCTCGCCGGCGTAGCGCCGACTCCGGCGACGTCGCGCCGCCGCTCTCGTCGCCCTCGTCAACAACATCTCCCACCTTCGCACTCACCGTCGCGCGCTGATCACGGAGGTGTGCTTCGCTTCCACTCTAGCCGCCTGTAGCCGCCGCCGGCGACGAATCCGGTGAGGCCGCCGCCGCGCGCCGCCGCGCCTTGACCGCGTCCGCCGCCGTCCGACGTGGCGCGCCGCGTCACCATCCGGGCCCGCGACGACCGGGTCGCCACGCCACGTGGTGCGCTCGGCGCACGGTGGACTGGGCGTCTTTTCACTTCGGTCCACAGCGAGCGTGGACCAAGTCCACATAACAGTCGCGCTGTAAGGATCGTGTGACCGAGAGGGGGGGGGGTGAATCGGTGCACTCTAGAATCTATTTCCAAACACTTACACCCAAGCAACTCCTAGCGAGTAGTTCTAGTAGCAAGGTAAAGCACACTAAGGAGTATCCTTAACCTATATAGCTAGTGCATATAGATAACACAATCACACCACACTAGCAACCTAGCACAAGATAGATAGATAGCGGAAGACTTAAGCTAGGCAAGGCAAGGTACAAGATAACTAGAGACAAGGCAACCAAGATACTAGGCACACTAAGTAGAGTCCTTAGAGCTATTAGATAGGCTATAACAAGTAAGCACACGAGCAAGGTAATCAAGCAAACCTAGTGAAGCTAGTAGGTACCAAGGTAAACACACAAGCAAGATATGAGCACAACTCAAGTACTACAAGCAATCATATGAAGTGCGATAAGTAAATGCGAGTAGTAAAGGAGAAGGGATAGAGAATGCTCATGATGTTTTCCCGTGGTCTCGGAAGGATGGCGCCTTCCCCTACTCCTCGTTGGGTCACTCCCGCCGGAGTCTTGACCCCGTCCCTCCGCTCGATGGCGATCCCTCCTAGAGCACACTTCACCCTCCGAGTGAAGTCGCGGGCACGTCCCGCCGGGCTCGATCCCGGGTACTCTTCCGGAGGTAAGGCTCCGCACTTGATGCGTGCCAAAGGGCGCTCCACTAGTGATGCTTCTTTCGCACCCCGGGAAGCTCCAAGACCGTGTACAAACTTGTGTCGACTTCCACAATCTCCTTGGACAGTTCAACACCGACGCCTAACCGGTCTAGGCCTTGCTATAGACCAAGAGTAACAGCCCTAGATGACTCTCTCAAGCCCACACTAGCCTAGAGATCAAAGGATGCAACTTGCTACTCTCTCAAGCACTAGGATCACTCCAAATCCCTCTCAAGTGCTTCACACTTCTTCCTCTTGGCTTCTTGGCAGCACCTCCCCTCTTTCCTGGGTCCAAGAGCACCTCAAAGAGGTAAACAACCGACTTTATATAGGCCTCCAACCTCAAACTAGCCGTTGTCCAAAAGTACCCAGTCTGCGTAAGGACCGTACAATAGGACCGTATTGTCCGGTCTCCATCTGACCGTATTGTCCGGTCTCTACCAGACTGGCGTCCGGGGAGTGCTGTTCATCATCTCAAACCAGACTGTATTGTACGGTCTCTAGGACCGTATTGTCCGGTCTCCACTTCTTCTTCAGCCAACAGAAACTTCTCCTTCTCTGTTGCTCTTCTCCTGTAAGACCGTATTGTACGGTCTCCATGACCGTACCATCCTCTCAATTGTCCGGTCTTCATTCTTCAACTTCCAGAAACTTCAGCTTCTCTGTCTGGATCCCTCCAATAGAGACCGTACTGTCCGGTCCCTAGGACCGTACTGTCCGGTCAACTGTCCGGTCTCTATTTCTCCAACTTCCAGAAACTTAAGCTCTTCTGTCTGGAACTCCTCTGTAGACCGTATTGTACGGTCTACTTGACCGTACTGTCCGGTCTCTTCTGCCTTTGCAGCTTCGATCTTCTTCTTGATCTTCTTCTTCAAGACTTGATCTTCTTGGTTCCTTCAACTCTCTTCTGCCACCCTAGCCCCTGAGAGACTCACCATGCATCCAATGATCTCTATAACTAGTGTGTACTAAGAGAACCACCTTGAACCCTCTTGATAGTCCGGTTTTTCCTATGGACTCAAGCTAACATCTAACCAAGCAACACTCGCTTGGATCTAGCATGTCCTTAGCCTTGATCCATGTCTTCTCCGCGACTCCATCAAGTCCGTTCTTGTGTAGATGAAGGCAACCAATCATCCTTGTCAATTAAGTTCATGGTGTGTTGGCGTTCACCACCAACGGACGGAGCTTTCTTCATATGTGACCTATAAGATCTCACAAAGAGTGTTAGTCACATTCATGGTTCTCATCCTATCACCAAAATATTCATACCTTGGGGTTTCCCTAGCTCCAATGGTCATGAAGCTTACAATCTCCCCCTTTTTGGTGATGGATGACAACCATGATAAAAATGATCGAGAAGATAAAGAATGTAATGACAAAAGCCAAGTTAAAAGCGCAACACGATCAAGACACTAAACAACAAGTATATGATAGAGAGATAGTTACCTTGTTGATTAGGTCGAGGCAAGTCATAGCTCAAAAGAAGTCACAAGTTAGAGCAAAAACTCATATCACAAGTGAATGAAAGCACATGGAGCTATGACAAGCAAAAGTTTGCAAGGGGTTTACCTTCATACTTACTTTGTAGAATTCCGCTCCCCCTTGACAAGTGCACCAATCTCAAGATTGTGTGAAGATCAATCATCTTGATCACTTGATCTTCATTCGCACACACTCCCCCTTGAGACGGCATAGCTTCTTCTTCATCACCTCAAGATTGTGCGAAGATCGATCGTCTTGATCACTTGATCTTCTCTTGTACCAACTCCCCCTTGAGGTGACATCTTCCAACTCATGATAAGTCCACACTCTTCTTCCCGTATTCTTCTCCGCTCGAACTCTTCTCCCCCATATTCTTGCTCGATCATAAAGCCCAACTCTTCTCCCCCTTTGGCATCTATCATCCAAAAAGAAATTCTTCCAAGGGAGAAAAAGTTAGTGTAAATATATGGGACGAGTGGGAAAATGAGTTACTTGATTTGGCGTGAAACTCCCCCTTGATCCGTGATTCTCCATCTCTCAACAATTATCCCTACACACATTCTCAAAAGAATATTGTCTTGAAATACATAGGGGTTAGTTGATGATGATGGAAATGTATGAACCCTTAGACTTTGAGCCGCACAAGTGGATTTAACCTTGGAGCTCAAAACTCTTGGTTCAATGGGCATGAAGCTCATATAGCATTGCTATGAATTCATCATAGGAGGTCATATACTCATATTATGAATAAGCAACTCCCCCTAGATGGGTGCTCGGCGCCGAGACACTTATGCAAGGATGCATGATGCAAATGCAATGATAAGTGTACAATGCATGATGCTATAAGGGTAAAACAAGAGAAAGCTAAGAGCGAAGTTACCAACAACAAGTTTGAGCCCTTCATGAGCTTGATCACAACGAGCCATTCTTCAAAGCCTCGGGAGCCAAGTGCCACCAATCCCAAGCTTAACCCATGCTCATTGCTATCTCAAGAAGGTTAGTCGTCGGTCCTACAAAACAAGAAGAACACACAAAAACAACAACACAAACAAAAACAAGCAAAGTAGATATACATATATACATATGTAAGCTCAAGGATATCAAGTGAAGTCGGAGAGGTCGAGAACATTAAGTTCTCCCCGGAGCTTACAAAAGGTCTTCTTGTCAAGTGGCTTGGTGAAGATGTCCGCCAATTGTTCATGAGTCCGAACACCAATCAATTCAATATCCTTCTTGGCCACATGATCACGAATGAAGTGATGCTTGACTTCAATGTGCTTGGCATGGCCGTGATCACCCTTGTTGAGAGCCATATTGATAGCACTTTCGCTATCACAATAGAGAGGTACTTGCCCATAAGATAATCCATAGTCCAATAGGGTTTGCTTCATGTATAGGAGTTGAGCACAACAAGCACCGGCCGCCAAATATTCCGCCTCCGCCGTAGAGATAGCCACACAATTTTGTTTCTTGGAACTCCATGAGATGAGTGATTGTCCAAGAAATTGGCATCCACTGGAGGTACTCTTTCTACTCACTTTGCATCCGGCGAAGTCCGAGTCCGCATAGCCAACAAGTCCAAAGTCCGAGCCTTTTGGATACCATAGGCCATTGTAGGAGTACTCTTGATGTACCTAAGAATTCTTTTAACGGCACTCATATGGGACTCCTTGGGGTTAGCTTGATAACGAGCACAAAGGCACACGCTAAACATGATATCCGGTCTAGATGCGGTAAGGTAAAGAAGTGAACCAATCATAGAACGATAGAGTTTAGGATCCACCGGTATACCTTTTACATCCACATCAAGAGGGACACTTGTAGCCATAGGTGTGTCGTAGGGCTTGGAGTCTTCCATGCCGAATCTCTTAAGAAGATCCCGGGTGTACTTCTCTTGGTAGATGAACGTGCCCTCCTTCATTTGCTTGACTGAAAACCGAGGAAGACATGAAGTTCACCTATCATGGACATCTCAAACTCTTTCTTCATAAGAGCACGGAACTCATCATTATAGATTTCGTTAGTGGAGCCATAGATGATATCATCAACATAGATTTGACAAACAAAGAGATCATCACCAATATGCTTAGTAAAGAGAGTGTTGTCGATACTACCGATCTTGTAGCCCTTGGTGATGAGATGATCTCGAAGTCGTTCATACCATGCTCTTGGTGCTTGTTTGAGTCCGTAGAGAGCCTTCTTGAGCTTGTACACATGGTCCGGATGCTCGGGGTCCTCGAAGCCGGGAGGTTGCTCTACATAAACTTCTTCATTGATTAGTCCATTGAGAAATGCACTTTTCACATCCATTTGGTGAAGTTTAAAATCAAAATGAGAAGCATAAGCAAGAAGTGTTCTTATAGCCTCAAGACGAGCGACGGGGGCGAAAGTCTCGTCAAAATCGACGCCTTCAACTTGAGAGTAGCCCTTCGCCACAAGTCTTGCCTTGTTCCTCACGATTGCTCCCTTCTCATCTTGCTTGTTTTTGAAGACCCACTTAGCGCCAATGACATTGGATCGCTTGGGCCGCTTCACCAACTTCCAAACATCATTCCTCTTGAAGTTGTTGAGCTCCTCTTGCATGGATAGCACCCACTTGTGATCTTTCAAGGCTTCCTCGATCGTCTTCGGCTCTAGGGTAGAGACAAAAGAGAAATTCTCAACAATGTTAGCTTCATCAACATAATTAGGTTTATATTGACTTCTCCTAGTCTTTATCCCTTGAGAAGGACTCCCAATGATGAGATCACGTGAATGATCCCTAGCAACGGGTTTGTGCTTCCTTGAAGGTTCTTGTCGAGGAGGAGGAGGAGCCGGCGAAGTGTCTTGAGCATCTCTTGCGGCTTGCTCCATAGAGATGTGAGTGTCTTGTTGTCGAAGAGGTGAACCCGAGCCATCATCTTGAGTTGAAGTAGATTGTGCTTGTTCTTGATTGCTCGGTGAAGCTTGGCTCGTAGATGCATGAGGTGGACTTGATGGCGCTTGTTGCGGTTCACTTGAAGTAGCTTGACTCGTTGCATGTTGCGGTTCGCTTGATGGAGCTTGATGTTGTTCACTTGAGGGAGAGCTTGGATTCACTTGAGATGTGCTCGTAGAAGGTCCGCTTGATGAAGTTGTTGGAGGAGGTGTCGGAGGTTCGTCTTCACGAGGAATAACTTCACCAATGGGCATGTTCTCCAAGGCTTCCTCGACGGGTTCATCACCTACAATATGAGAAGAAGGAGGGTCTTCTTGAGACCCGTGAGACTCATCAAATTGCACATCATAGGTTTCTTCAACACACGCTTGAGTTGGCCCATACCAATGTGAGCAAGCCTCCGATGCCATAGCCAACCTAGAGCGGACTTAGTGAAGAGACAAGTGCTAGGGGCAACAATGTTAGTCTCAAAATCAACAACATATAGATTATTATGACGAAAGCCCTTGATAGTGAGACCCATAGCATCATTATGAAGAACCACCCCATTAGCATCAAAGTTACAAGAAAAACCAAGATCACATATTTGAGCAACGGATAGAAGATTGAAGTTTAGGGACTCAACAAGCAATACATTAGAGATAGAGAGGTCATTTGAGATAGCCACCTTACCAAGACCTCTCACCTTGTGCTTGGAGTTGTCGCCAAATGTGACCTTGTCATGATCTTCATTTTCTTCCAAGTTGGTGAAGATGGATGAAGTACCGGTCATGTGTTGAGTGCAACCACTATCCAATACCCAATGTTTGCCACCAATCTTGTAGTTCACCTTGGAAGTAGCCATCAAGCAAAGAGGAATGTTAGTATCATGAGAATCAATTGACATATCATTTACCTCTTGCTTGCTCTTGATGTAGGCCATAGGAACTCCATTGAGAAAGTCCAAATCCAATGCATTCAAGACGTCAATCATTTCCTTGGTGACTCCATTGTGTCTCCACTCACTCCGATCATATCCCAAGTGTAGGACATGGTTCCCAAGAGGATAGGCTTGAAATCTTCCCACTTCATCACTTCCATTGGCGTACTCAAGGATGTTGTACATTTGATGTTCATAGGATAAGGCAATCAAGATAGCTTCCTTGAGAGGCATCCGATCAATATCATCACCAATATCATTTAGGACATAGATCTTCCGATGATAAGGGAGGAGAGACAACATTATCCGTATAGCACTCTCATCACTAACCTTCTCCTTCCCTTCAAAAGAATTGACTCTTGCAAACAATATGAGGAGCCTCTTCCAACACTCAAGCCAAGTCTCTTCTCTTCTCTTGTAGAACTCATCATACATGTCAAGGAGAAGGTAGTGAGCTCCACCGGCAAGACCCGGTTCATACATGTTGTAGTAGTCTTCATAGAAAGGAGGTAAGAGATCTCCATCCGGGGGATATTCCTTGATAGGCTTCGGCTCATCATCACTAGCACTTGAATAGTCATCATCACAATAGAAGACGGGAACTCTATCATCTTCTTCTTCTTCCTCATCATCACTTGGGGTCTTGAATGTGTTAGAGAGCAAAGAGCGAGCCCTTCTTCTTGTGACGATCTCAATGACTTGCTCAATTGAATATGACTCAAGCTCAAAGCTCTCAAACTCATTGTGGTCACCATACTTGTCCTTTGGAAGAGCATCAAGAAACCTTCTAAGACCTTGACCCTTAGTGACTATCCAAAGCTTGTTCTCATTTATCCTCTTGATGAGAGAATCCATCCGAAGAGCAAACTCAACAAGATCTTCATTTGGCTCCATAGAGATGTGATCCAACTCATCACATAGCTTGAGATATCCATCCTCTTGATCCCGAGAAGAAGAACCTTCACCAACACGAGATGATGATTGAGCTTGAGGTAGAGGTTGAGCTTCAATGTGTTGATCTTCACTTGCATGAGAGATATCCTTGCCCTTCTTGATATCCTCCTCAAGAGAGGAGAGAATAGCAACCACCTCATCATAGGGCATGTTCACAAACTCATCCACTCGAGCAAAAGCAAGAATACCAAACCTCGAGAGTGGTAGAGATCGGATAAGCTTCTTCACAACATGCTTGTGCATAATAGATGGATAACCTCGTGACATGAGTTTCCTAGCAAGAACATACAAGCGAGATGCGAAGTTAGTGATATCCTCATTATCATTCAAAACAAGCTCATCATACTCATCACGCACACCATAGTAGGAAATGTCATTAAGCACACAATCATAAGGCTCAATCAAGGTAGAGGCGATGGAAGTGTTAGAAACGTCATCATGAGTGAACTCCATTTTCCCACACACAATCCCGGTCACGACTCAAGGCGGTAAAGCCCTAATAATGAGCACTTGGCTCTGGTACCACTTGTAAGGATCGTGTGACCGAGAGGGGGGGGGTGAATCGGTGCACTCTAGAATCTATTTCCAAACACTTACACCCAAGCAACTCCTAGCGAGTAGTTCTAGTAGCAAGGTAAAGCACACTAAGGAGTATCCTTAACCTATATAGCTAGTGCATATAGATAACACAATCACACCACACTAGCAACCTAGCACAAGATAGATAGATAGCGGAAGACTTAAGCTAGGCAAGGCAAGGTACAAGATAACTAGAGACAAGGCAACCAAGATACTAGGCACACTAAGTAGAGTCCTTAGAGCTATTAGATAGGCTATAACAAGTAAGCACACGAGCAAGGTAATCAAGCAAACCTAGTGAAGCTAGTAGGTACCAAGGTAAACACACAAGCAAGATATGAGCACAACTCAAGTACTACAAGCAATCATATGAAGTGCGATAAGTAAATGCGAGTAGTAAAGGAGAAGGGATAGAGAATGCTCATGATGTTTTCCCGTGGTCTCGGAAGGATGGCGCCTTCCCCTACTCCACGTTGGGTCACTCCCGCCGGAGTCTTGACCCCGTCCCTCCGCTCGATGGCGATCCCTCCTAGAGCACACTTCACCCTCCGAGTGAAGTCGCGGGCACGTCCCGCCGGGCTCGATCCCAGGTACTCTTCCGGAGGTAAGGCTCCGCACTTGATGCGTGCCAAAGGGCGCTCCACTAGTGATGCTTCTTTCGCACGGGAAGCTCCAAGACCGTGTACAAACTTGTGTCGACTTCCACAATCTCCTTGGACAGTTCAACACCGACGCCTAACCGGTCTAGGCCTTGCCATAGACCAAGAGTAACAGCCCTAGATGACTCTCTCAAGCCCACACTAGCCTAGAGATCAAAGGATGCAACTTGCTACTCTCTCAAGCACTAGGATCACTCCAAATCCCTCTCAAGTGCTTCACACTTCTTCCTCTTGGCTTCTTGGCAGCACCTCCCCTCTTTCCTGGGTCCAAGAGCACCTCAAAGAGGTAAACAACCGACTATATATAGGCCTCCAACCTCAAACTAGCCGTTGTCCAAAAGTACCCAGTCTGCGTAAGGACCGTACAATAGGACCGTATTGTCCGGTCTCCATCTGACCGTATTGTCCGGTCTCTACCAGACTGGCGTCCGGGGAGTGCTGTTCATCATCTCAAACCAGACCGTATTGTACGGTCTCTAGGACCGTATTGTCCGGTCTCCACTTCTTCTTCAGCCAACAGAAACTTCTCCTTCTCTGTTGCTCTTCTCCTGTAAGACCGTATTGTACGGTCTCCATGACCGTACCATCCTCTCAATTGTCCGGTCTTCATTCTTCAACTTCCAGAAACTTCAGCTTCTCTGTCTGGATCCCTCCAATAGAGACCGTACTGTCCGGTCCCTAGGACCGTACTGTCCGGTCAACTGTCCGGTCTCTATTTCTCCAACTTCCAGAAACTTAAGCTCTTCTGTCTGGAACTCCTCTGTAGACCGTATTGTACGGTCTACTTGACCGTACTGTCCGGTCTCTTCTGCCTTTGCAGCTTCGATCTTCTTCTTGATCTTCTTCTTCAAGACTTGATCTTCTTGGTTCCTTCAACTCTCTTCTGCCACCCTAGCCCCTGAGAGACTCACCATGCATCCAATGATCTCTATAACTAGTGTGTACTAAGAGAACCACCTTGAACCCTCTTGATAGTCCGGTTTTTCCTATGGACTCAAGCTAACATCTAACCAAGCAACACTCGCTTGGATCTAGCATGTCCTTAGCCTTGATCCATGTCTTCTCCGCGACTCCATCAAGTCCGTTCTTGTGTAGATGAAGGCAACCAATCATCCTTGTCAATTAAGTTCATGGTGTGTTGGCGTTCACCACCAACGGACGGAGCTTTCTTCATATGTGACCTATAAGATCTCACAAAGAGTGTTAGTCACATTCATGGTTCTCATCCTATCACCAAAATATTCATACCTTGGGGTTTCCCTAGCTCCAATGGTCATGAAGCTTACACGCGCACAGTGAACCCAGCCCCGCTGACCCCACACGTCAGCCTCACAGAGCCGCTGGAAACTGCTGTGTACACCCGGATTTGTACACAAAAATCCATTTCGAGCATATTTCCAATATCAGAAAAATTCCCAAAATTCCTCAAAAATCCAATATTCTTTCCTAACCGTTTTCCAACCTTTGCTACACTCTGGAAAATTGGGATTATGGTTATACTTAATTAAGATAATCTAATCCTAATCAATTTCCTTTCTTTTACTTCGAAAATCAATATCTTCATCGTTTTAACTCCGATTTTGGCGAAACTTGCGCCAAAAATTCAACTAAAATCCTAATCTATCCGGTGCCACCAAAATCAACTCCCATCTGGTTTTATTTGGATTTTATTTGGATTTATTGCCCTGTTAATTTGATTGCAAGCGGTAGATTTATTCTTTTAACTCGATAGATAATCAAGACGAAGGCGTTGAAGATCCTGATTACGAGGATTTAGAGGAAGAAGAGCTTGGTGAAGGCAAGTCTAACTCCCTTTGATCATATTGATCCTATATTTGCAAATATCCTAAATAGAGCTGTTTATAAATAAATTGCATGGAATTTAAATGAATTTAAACGCTAGAAAGGTCCTATGCAATAATTGAATGCCTGCCTTGACTTGATTATATCCTGTATCCTTGTTAGCCCTAGGAATCAACATCATTAATTAAATTAATGAATTGTTGATATGCTTGCTGCTTAGGACTTTCACATGTGTTTGATTAATATTGCTCACATGATTTTCGTGTAAATGCGTGTGTCTCGGTGGTGTGTGTAAATATGAAATTGGGTGGTATAATAACAAGTGCAACCCTAGTGAGGGATGGTTTTGGCGGGATCAGGCGAGGTAGTCCTCAGTGGGGAGGCTATCTCTGGGACGCCCTTCCACTTGTGGATTGGCTATTGAAGATGCCTGGTTCGGTCGTATAAGGACCGGTTCTTGTGCCGCCATTGCCTAGCACCCCTCGCGCAGCCACAAGCCGTGAATGGGCGCGGAATTGGAACCACACCCTACTAGTACTCACCCGGTACCCCCCGGGGGCAGGAGATTGCAACGGAGTCCCAGGAGAAGACTCGTTCGTTGGTGGGTGTTCGAGATCCGGCATTTATGACTGGCCATATTATTATGATTATGAAGCCCCTAGTGATGTCCGTGGGGGATGCCGTGGTGGTACGAAGTAGGTATGGAACCTTTAGTGGGACAGTCCAAACTATGACGATAGGGAGGACTGGACCACCTTGTGGGGAAATTTGTGCACCCTTGGCCAAGGTTAAGAAACTTTCCGGAAAGCCGTGTTCCACGGTATTGGACAACGCGAAAGTATCGGCCACACTATGATTAGATTTTCTGCGTGAGTTTCCTTGGTGTGTTTTTGGAAAACGCCGGTTTGGAGCCGTGTGCTGGCTGTCGGCCAGTGATAAAATTGAGGAACTAGCGGGATGGATTGCATCTCCCCCAGGGCCGCCCAACCCCACTTAATCTCTACAGATATTTGATTAGAATTGCGAAATGCTTTGTCTTCAAAACAACCCTGCATAAACTTGGCTTTCTCGCCTTGTCAATAACTACAAGCCTAATCCTTTGATAGTCCCCTGCATAATCATACCTCTCGTGTTAGGCTTGCTGAGTACCTTAAGTACTCACCCTTGCTTAAATCATTCAGAAGATGAACCCGAGTATGACTTCCAAGCTGATGGTGATGAAGAGTAAAGTTCGGCCTTCGCTCAAGCGATGCCTGTAGGAGTGAAGCCCAGTCGTCTTCCGCTAGTTTAAGTGTTAGCCTGGCTGCTGTGTCAGCCTTTGAGCGTGATGTCTGTGAGTGTTGAGGCTGCTTGCCTCTTTTGTATCAAAGACCTTTGTGTAATAAAAGGCTTGTATGAGACTCGGTATTAAAATTAAAGTATTTGCTGTGAGGCATTCTGTGAAAGTGTCGTATCAGCTACTGATCCAGGGACTGATACGGTGAACACTAAGTACTTCAGAAATGGAGTACGACATGATCATAAACCTCCTACAATAGGACGCGTCGATCTCTACAGTGATACACACGATGCCATGAAGTACGTCTCTAGACGACTTTACATATGCATGCATGTTCATATAATACTGGTACGAGACTAAAATGGCCATTCATGCAAATCAAGAGGGTCAATAGCATCATGCATCTACTACTCCTACACAAGTACACAACCCAACCATCACCAACTTTCTATCTGTTTGGTGAAAGTAGGGCAGCTCAATTATGAATGTGCGCTTAAGAAAATTACCCATCTACGCATGGACACACTATATCCAAAGATATATGCTAGTACTATATATGGTTCAACGTCCAAGAAAGCTGCTGCGAACATATCGTCGATGGATTAGGTGATCCAAAGACAAGTTACACAAAAAAGAAACGGTTTAGAATTTTGCTGTTGAAAGGTCACGGCCACATGGCGTGCAGATATCCTTGAAGAAAGCAAACAAGTCAATCATGTGGGTCTTAAAAAATGAGTTATAAAAAAAGGGTTAATCATCGAGTAATCAAGTGAAGAACATAGACAAAGCACTAGAATCAAAGCATGGCATTCTGTTACTGGCCATGCATGTATGCCATTTTGTACCTTTTCTTGAAATGGCCATGCATGTTTCACCAGGTCATACAATCTTTACACAATATTAATGTTGTCTCCTTGTTGGATATTTTGGTGACAAATAATTCAGCAGTTCAACTAGTAGTTCAAGTGTGAAACTGTGTGGCTTCAATACTAGCTAGTGCCTCAGTACCAAATTTTCATCCAGCATATCACTATCATACTGTTTGTTTTTGTTTGTTTTTTTAGGTGCATTATCATTATAATACTTTTTTTTTTGCGAGGGTTATCATTATGACATTATCATACTGTTTGACAGGAAATGATACCAAAGTTCCCATAGTGGTTAAACAGTTGGTCTCGTTCGACTGGAAGTTATAAGTGCTAAATTTTTAGATTGAAATCAATAAAATTCGAAACAAAACCTTGATGTTTTAAAAAAGGAAACTTTTGGAGCTACAGGCTCAAACCAGAATACAAATTACAGTAACTACAAACTTCTCATTCATATATTGGCGATAGGCGGAAAATCTCGCGAAAAGACCTAATTAATCTCTCGCCGGACGAGAAAACATTTGTGCCCCCTCATGAGTCGTCACCATCGTCCGCGCTGCTCGTACGCGTCTACGCTCCGGTGGCTCTGCACCCAGCGAGGCTCCACTTCGCGCAAGTGCCTTCTGGCTACTAGATACTGTCTGCTCTCTTATGCTCATCTGTCTAATTACCCCTCTCTCTCTCTTTTTACTTGTTTACGGCCGTTGTTTACATCAGAGCTACTAGCTAGATATCTATCATGTTCGGCTGAACAGTTAACCGCTGAACGGCCGGTAGACCTTGAGCGCGTCAATGACGTCGGCGATAGATCCAGCGGCGGCGGCGATGGAGACGACAAGGCAGCAGATGCTGAGCGTCTTGAGGCAGATCCACCTGGGGCTCCCCCGTGGCACCTTGCGCTGCTTGATGTACATCTCGACGGGGAAGTAGACGGTGAGCGGCCAGAAGGAGACGGCGCCGAGCAGGCCGACGACGTTGCCGAAGAAGGGCAGCAGCATGGCGACGACGGTGGTGAGGCACACGAACGCCGACCGCCACGTCAGTCGGAACACGCTGAGCGCGAAGGGGCCCACGCGGAGCTCCCTGGAGATGAAGGCGCTGTTGGGCCAGGCCGCGCTGGCGCGGCGCTCGACGAAGGCGAAGATGGGCTGGACGAACACCTGGTACGCGCCCACGAGGTGCACGACGATGGCCACGTTGGCCACGTCCAGCAGCCAGAAGGGCTCGTAGAAGCCGAAGCCGGTGAGCAGGTTGTCCGGCGAGGCGTCGCCGAAGGCGGCGTAGCCCATGCACCCGCACAGCATGTAGAAGATGGTTGTTGTGGCTACGCTTAGGCGCGTCGCCTTCGTCATCACCTTGGCTTCCGACGGCGGCGGTGCCTTGATTGTGTCCTGAAATAAATAACAGAGCAGCAACTTTGGTTAGGAACAGAGCTTCAACCTGAAGAAAACAGAGCAGAACAGAGCCTTGATTGTTGCTGTTGCTTACTTGGATTTCGATGAGGATGTTTGAGAAGGAGTAGGCGAAGGCGATGTCGCCGAAGGCTTGCAGAGTCCGCCATATCTTCTGCGTGGAGGAGACGCCGGCGCCGATGCTGATGCCGGTGAGGCTGCCCTGGAACCCGCCGTTTGCTGCAATTGCATCCATTGAAATCTTTGTGTTAGACAACCATCTATCATGTCAGTACTTAATACTTCAGAAAATAATTACGAAATTAGTAAGAGCTTACAGATGGTCTGGGCGATGCCGAGGGAAAGGCCGATGGAGGAGTAGGTGAAGGACATGACAGCAGCGACGATGGACAGCCACCAAATCTGATCGAAGTCGGGAATCTGCGAGAAGAGGATCTGCACGAGGCCGAAGAGGATCATGTACGGGTTGCTGGAGCTCTTGCACGGGTCGGCGTGCCCGTGGCTGTGGAAACAGTCCGCCCGCCTGATGGCGCGCATGCTGATGGACGACGCGATGGTGTAGCCGATGGCGACGCCGACGAGGTTGGCGTACTGGATCACGCCGCAGAAGGTCACCTTGGCGCCGCCGAGGTTGGAGCGGACGGCGTCCATGTACGTGTAGTTGCGCTTCCCGGTCTCCGGGTCGCCGGTGCGGTAGCACTCGGCGAGGAGGGTGGCGGTGTAGTAGGTCACGAACGCGAAGAGGAGCATGGCGGCGGGGCCGGCGATCCAGCCGAGCTGCGCGATGGCCCAGGCGAGGGAGAGAACGCCGGAGCCGATGACGGCGGTGATGATGTGCGAGCTCGCCGTCCACACCGTGCCAGTGCGCCGGGGGCGGCCGTCGTCGTCGCGCCACTCGGCCTCGCCGGCGTTCCCGGCCTCAAGCGACACCTCCATCGGCGCCGCCGCTACGGGCTTGTTAACTCCGTTGCCTGCCGCCATCAGCGCTGGCAAGTGAGTTCCTTGGCTGCTCTCTTTTCTTTCTTCTTCCTCTTTTGATGATGCTAAGTAACCAGGCGAGCAAGGTCGCTGGCTAGTTAGCTGTTTGGCTGCTCTGAAGCTACGAGTGGTGGTGACAGGTGAGGAGTGAGAGGGGAGCTGAGCTCTGGTGTGGAAGAACCGAGGTGAGGGGGAGCACTATATATAGAGCAGAGCATGGGAGGGAGAGTAGAGTGGAGTCGCCGCGGGATGCTCGCTGGTCAGCGCGAGTCCTGTCGTTTTCTTCCTTTATCGTTTCCTTTTCATTTCTTTATGCGGAAGAATCTTATTAAATTTGGCTTTGCGATACATCAGTTTTCTTGGCAACGGGTTGATGAAGACTATAGGGGACACTGGTGTGGCTCCAAAGTACATTTAAGATGCCGGGAGATAATACTGTGATAGTGTGCGTCGTTTTTAGACTGCTATGGTGCTTGTGGATAAAAATGAGGTTTACCGAAGTGAATTACATTAAGTTCCCGTTTGGTAGTGATCCAGATAATTCAAAAAATGTTTTAGATCAGATTTTTTCTCCTTCAAAAATGTTTTTATGTCAATCAGAAGCACCGTGCGCATTCAAATATCTGGAGAAAGTGGCTACATTGACTGATATTTCATTGTGCGTTGTGTTGCTTTCTTTTTGGCAAAAAAGTAACACGTCAAATGAGTGCTTTGAGAACCTGACTATGTACGTGAAACACCATCACGACACAAAACAGTCTGTGCTTCTCTCGTGCGATACTTGCCTAACCATAATTGCATAGAGTTTCTTATGTGAAGGAAATAGGACTGATTACATTCACAGCACCAAACTATGAGTGTGCGAGATTCCTCCCTACTAAGTTTTTGCCACAAGGATATAAGGGAATAAATTTACAAAAAGTAACCATATTATGGTTGTGGATAAGACAAGTGTTTCCTGTTTGGACTTGATAGATGCTTCGGTCTAAGATCAACTTTCACAACAACAAAGAGTGGACAATTCATTCCAGAGGACTAATAAAGATGTTAACTTCTGTTTTCTGGACGGTCATGTTTATGAGTGCTATTGACGGAATTGTTCCCCAAAAAAGATAATACAGTTAACAATGAACTTGAATCGCATTACGGCTTCATTTCGTTGGGATTTCTTGAAGAAAAGTTCCGGATATGATGTTTCAAAGCAAAACATAATCACTTTATAAAACTCCTTGAACAGTTATGTGCAGTGACGGATCTTTCAGAAGGCTAAGGGGCTCAAGCCCCCCTACCGGCTACGCACCATGGGAGGTTCTCCCAAGCCGCCCTACATTTTTCATGGAAAGAAAAGACCCCCCCCCCCCCCCCCCCCCCCCCCAAAAAAAAACCCAAAAGTTCGGAGCTTTGTCTCCACTGTTCTATAGGTGTTGTAAACAACAATCAAACTAGCACAATGCGGGACACCATCGCGCTACAACTATTGTGTGTTTTGCTCATCTGATATGCTTGCCTAATAAACGTAAAAAGTGCACATCGTTTCTTGGCTGGGAAGATAGAGCAGAACAAAATCGCGACTCAAAATTCTTCTCCTCTACGTACGTGGATCGAATACCATTTGGACACAAAATTGTGTGTCTTTCTCCCGTAAAGATACTTGCCTAACCATAAGTGTATAGAGTTTCTTGTGTGAAGAAAATAGAAGTGAATACATTCTCTGAAACCGAACCACACGAGTGTGCGAGATCCCACACTGCTCATATGGATAACAGAAAGTTTTTGCCAAAAAAGATAGTAGGGAATAAGTTCACATGACCAACCCATATGTTGATATGTATGCTTGTGGATAAGAGAAGTCTCTCCTGTTTGGAATTTGACAGATGGTTTGGTACCATCTAGAACTTCCACTACCGCAAGAAGAGCTTTGTCAGTGAATTTGAATTGCATTGGGGTCCTGTTTATAATTTGTAATGATCCATATAAAGAAATGTTTAAGATATGATTTTGCCTTGTAAATACTCCTTGAGGAGTATTATTATCAAGTACGAACCGTTTGGATGGTATGTGGGCAGGGAGAATGAAGGTGATTAACTGATGTGCCCGTATTCTATGTGCTGCAGCATTTTTTTTTGGCAAAAATTATAATATGTCAAATGAGTGCTTACAGACTAGGTAGCACGATGCAGAACACCATCGATCGGGACACAAAAAATAGTGCGTGTTTCTGTCATCCGATGCCTGCAGAGTGTTTCTTGCGTGAGAACTTGGAAGCGAACAAATTCGCCGGACCGATCGAAGCACATGCATGCATGCACAGTGCGCGACGAACGATCATCCATTGCTACGCATAAACACATTCGTTCCATCCCTCGCTACGCATAACTAACTCATTCAACCAATTAAGCGCGATGTTTAAAAAAATGAAAAGAAAAAAAAAATAGAAACCAGGCGCGATAAACCTTGGCCTCTCCCCAATGATTCGCGTTGCGTCCGCCATGGTTTGGCTTCCACAGCTCCATCCACGCCGCGGACTAATGAATCGGCGACGCCTGTGGGGCCCGCCCGACCCTGTTGGTGGGTCCCTTTCGTCTCCAGCGCGTCCCAGGTTCCTTTTCTCTGCGTGGCGGGGTCAAGCGAACGCGGCGCGTGCACGTGAGCCACCGCACAGGCCAAAACGCTTTGGGCCTTTGGCCTCTTGTGCGAGGCAGCGGCTGGTGGCCGCGGCGCGACCCGCCAATTAAGTCGTCCCCGTGAGGTCGCTCACCGGGCAGTTGGCCGCGGAGGGGAGGGATGTTTGTTCCTTGTTCGCCGGTCGCCGGTCGCCGCGCGCGTTGTTTCTTCGCTGCAGCTGACGTCGGCATGGAAATTAATGTGGATGCGTGACTGCAGCGAGGTCGATCAGCGGGTATGATCATACCGGCCGCTTGACTGCGGCACTGCCAATTATTTGTCTGTCCCTAACGATCGAGCAAGCTTTTCCTCCAAAGCAGTCAGAGCAGTGCATCAGAACCAACGAGCGAGATTTTCCTCCACAAAACTACTCCCTCTTTTCTTACCATGCATGTACAAAACCCAAGTTAATATATACTACTAGTAGTACACAAGCAGGCAGCCGCAAAGCTAACCGTTCGTCTTAGCTAGGGAACGCCGCACAAGGACATGCATGTACGCACAAAGCATAGCTCGATCAAAATTGTTACCTTCTTCCTTAAACCATGTGTGTCCATGGTATAAATCACTATCAGAAGCCAAAGCTCACCCAAAAAAAAAAAAGGAAAGCAGGAACGAATTGAAGAAGCATCTGTCTAGCTATACACACCATCCACGGGGTTTTCACATTGGGTTTCGGCCGTTAGTCAAGGAGTTGTGTTCACCGTGTTATCAACTTTCAACTGCA
Organism: Eragrostis nindensis; assembly: GCA_012490785.1. Lineage (NCBI taxonomy): Eukaryota > Viridiplantae > Streptophyta > Magnoliopsida > Poales > Poaceae > Eragrostis > Eragrostis nindensis. Next base: position 1,408,761 of record JAAXCT010000046.1, on the reverse strand, counting down.
TATACATCATCTCGTCCCCCAAGTCGAGGAGATGTGACTTTCAAGCTGAGAGAGAGAGAGAGAGAGAGAGAGAGAGAGAGAGAGAGAGAGTGATAAGAGTATGGGACTCCACCTAAATTTAGTATAGGAGCTAATAGATATTAGATAATTGACGAAGTGCATGCTAAACCTATAGCCTTTTTGCATTGGCATTTCCGATATTTCAACGGACGGCAGCCTCGGTCGGAAAACATGGGATGCGAAACTACACTTGACTTCCCGAAAGTCAAAACTGCAAGTGCCGCAACTTGATGGAGCAAATTAGTACTAATAAGAAACAGCACAACGGGTGGTGCCACCTTTGTGAACTGTCAAGTGAGTATGTTCCAAAAAAAAAAAAACCTGTCAAGTGAGTAGAAGTATTTTCTTAAGGCCAAATAAATTTGTGGCGGCCTTCTGTGTGTAGACGGTTGTTATCTCAGTAGCGATTTTTTTTTTTTGAAGGCAGAACATTTGATCCGTAGGTGTCTGGTGTACACGTTGACGAGACGAGACGGTTCTGGCAGTGTGGCTGCAGTGGAGTCAAAAAGCAGCGCCACGGTCATGAGTCCTGCCAAGTGGGTATTGTTCACTTAGTGGTTTATCATCCAACTAAGTGTCCTTCCAGAATCTTATTTGTTCTCCATTGTTTACCTGGAATTTCCCCAAACTTAAGAACTCCTGTTTGACTTTCATGAGTCCTGCCCAAAAGTGAGAATCCCCGGGTTTTCCTTGTACTTGGGACAAAGCTTTACTCCCTACGTATTTGTTGATCAACAAGCGCTGCCATAGCCCATCCTCATTGAGTAGCTGAAATAACCATTTGCTGAGCAAGCATTGGTTCTTAACTTGGAGGTTAGTAACTCCAAGGCCACCATAGTGTTTGGACTTGATAGATGCTTCGGTCTAAGATCAACTTTCACAACAGCAAAGAGTGGACAATTCATTCCAGAGGACTAATAAAGGTGTTAACTTTAGTTTTCTGGACGGTCATGTTTATGAGTGCTATTGACGGAATTATTCCCAAAAAGGATAGTACAGTTAACAATGAATTTGAATCCTTCATTTCGTTGTGATCCGTATTCTTGAAGAAAAGTTCTGGATATGATGTTTCCAAGCAAAACACAATAACTTTCTAAAACTCTTTGGATAGTTATGTGCAGTGACGGATCTTGCTAGGGGGCTCAAGCCCCCCTACCAGCTGTGCACCACCATGGGAGGCCCTCTCAAGCCGCCCTACAATGTTATATGGATTCCAATTCAAGAAAAGTAGAATACCACTGTTCTAGGTGTTATAAGCAACAATCAAACTAGCACAATGCGGGATACCATCGCGCTACAGCAATTGTATGTTTTTCTCATCTGATATACTTGCCTAATAAACGTTAAAAGTGCACAGCGTTTCTTGGATGGGAATATAGAGCAGAACAAAATCGCGACTCAAAATTCTTCTCCTCTACGTACGTGGATCGAATACCATTTGGACACAAATTTATGTGTCTTTCTCCCGTAAAGATACTTGCCTAACCATAAGTGTATAGAGTTTCTTGGGAAAAGAAAATAGAAGCGAATACATTCTCTGAAACTAAACCACACGAGTGGGCGAGATCCCTCACTGCTCATATGGACAACAGAAAGTTTTTGCCAAAAAAGATAGAAGGGAATATGTTCACATGACCAACCCATATGTTGATATGTATGCTTGTGGATAAGAGAAGTTTCTCCTGTTTGGAATTTGACAGATAGTTTGGGACCATCTAGAACTTTCACCGCTGCAAGAAGAGCTTTGTCAGTGAATTTGAATCGCATTGGGTTCCTGTTTAATTTGTAATGATCCATATACTTGAAGAAATGTATTTGATCTGATTTTACCCCGTAAATATTATCAAGTACGAACCGTTTGGATGGTTATGTGTGGATTCAGGTTTCGGAAGCTAAGGAGAATGAAGGTGATTAGAGCATCTCCAACAGTTATGTAAAAAATTGCTCTCTAAACATTGATTTATGGAGTTTCTAAAGATCTATTGGGAGTAAAAAAACTTCTCCCTCCAACGGTTCCCAACTTTTTGTTCCAAATTATTCAAAGGTGGCCACGTCACTTTTCTTCGTGGGCCCATAAGATGGTTTTAATCTTTTTCATTTTAGAATGCTTGGTTTTTTTGTAACGTCAGGAGTATTTTCCTTTTTTTTTTTGTTGTGTACTACGCAAAATGGTGTAGGGCAAAAATAACGATGGCATTTGTTTGCGTAGGTGTTGACCCAGCAGCCAGGATCCTTTCACTAGGGCTCGGCCCAAAAAAAAAAGAGGCCTGATAAAAATTAATTAAAAAAGAAGAAATAAGGAGGCGTCCTCCCAGCTCTGTCCGCCATGAACCACCTCCAGGAGCTCGATCCAGAGAGGGGAACAGGGGGAGAGGGCTGCCGTGGAGTAGGATAATCGGATCCTTGAGCTACGGCGCATCTGTTTGAGAGGGAAACTTGGGTAATGGCTATGGGGAACAACAACTGGGACGGAGAGGAATAGCCATGGCAGGTGGAGATCGGTGCAAGCAATGGACTGAGAGGGGGCTCGAGTACGGGGATGGCTCTGCGAGGAAGACTGCTGCGACATGCGGGATGGCGCCACGCTAGCAATTTCTTTGCGCGAACTGCGGGAACCGCTGCGTTGGGAGTGCGTAAAGTTTCCGAAAATGTGGCGATCAGATGGGGGAAAATTGGTCCTGCGTATATTTGGAGACTGCCTTTACAGAACGGTTGGAGACATGATGTTTATGATAATGCCCTTAATTGATGTTTAGGGACTCACTACAGGAAACCCATCATTTGCCGTGTGCCCAAGGCACACGGCAAAGGGCCAAAAGCACACGGCAAAGGGTTTGCCGTGTGCAACACTCGGCAAAAGGCACACGGCAAACCGGTACCGGCAAACAGTACTTTGCCGTGTGCCTTTTGTCGGGCACACGGCAAACCCTTTGCCGTGTGCCCAACCTGGCGCTCGGCAAAAAAAAGGTCTTGACGTCAGTCAGACTTCAACCCCAACTTTGCCGAGTGCCGTGGGCCCCAGCACACGGCAAAGCCTGGCCTCTTTGCCGAGTGCCGCCGGCCCAGGCACTCGGCAAAGCCTGGACACTTTGCCGTGTGCCACGTCAGGCACACGGCAAAGAATGGTCTCTTTGCCGAGTGTCTAACCCTGGCACTCGGCAAAGTGTTAAAACACTCGGCAAAAAATATTCCAGATTGCAATATACATTTCAAATCGACTACAACCTGGACCACAATCACAAAAAAACATCATACATCACATATATGAGCCAAATCATCATCACATATCATATATTTGAGCCCACATCATCACAAACTCAACATATCACATAAATGAGCTCCACCACCATCACAAACTCAACATATCACATAAAAAGCTCCACCATCATCACAAACACATCACATAGAAGTCCACGATCAACCGTCATCACAAACACATCACATAGAGGTCGACGATCATCACAAACACATAGTCCACCAACCGTCATCACAAAGTCTCACACGATCACGACACAAAGTTATAGAAGTTGAAATACAATTACAGGTTTATTGATGAGGCGGCCACGGCGACCAAGCATTCTGCGGAGAGGGATTGTTGGATCCCGCCGATTGATTCTGCACGAGCAAAGCAATACAAGTATTTAAATTGTAGGTTAAAAGCATATAAGCTAAAATGTGTAGGTTAGAAGCATAGAACTAAAATGTAATAGAAGTGACAAAATATTGGTTACAAGCTAGCATAGCTAACCCTTCAATTACTTCACTATATCATACTTGAAGGTAAGAAATTAAAGTACAAAAGATTTGAAGTGACTCACCGGAGTGCCTGCAGAAGGAGTGCCAGGAGAAGTACCACCGAAAGTAGGAGGAACGCCGAAGAGAGGAGGAACGCCGAAGGGAGGAGGACCGCCGAAGGGAGGAGGACCGCCGTAAGGAGGAGGTAGTGGTAGAGGAGGGAGTTGCCCTGGCTGTGGCACCGTACCATGAGTCTGCATGTAAAGGAACATCTGCGCCATCCGCTGGTCATTCCTTTGCCGCTCTGCCTCCAGCTTCGCATCCATCTCGGCCTGCATCCTCTGCCGCTCTTGCTTCAACTTCGCCTCCATCTGGGCCTACAATATTTCATCGATCCCAATATTACAATACAAGGGAATACCATGTGCAAATCAATGAACAACGAATTAAACCAAGATTACCTGCATTTGCTCAATCTGGATCTGTGTAGCGCTAGGCTGTGGGCGTATGGGCGGAGCTGAGCCCGTGCTCCTTGCTCGGATCTCGGAGAGGGTGGGAGTAGAGGCCGTGTCGATTGTGCTGTCGCCAGTCCAGTACCGGCCATGCTTCTTACCTCCACCCACCCTCATCACGACCTCTCCATCAAGGGGCTCGGTGCTCGGATCCCACTCTGGCCCATGGACCTCCCTTGCCGCCGAGGTGTACTCACTGAGGCGGCTGTGGACGGTAGCGTTGCTGTACGCCTCGGGCGGTTCCTCTGGGTTGTAGTCGATGTCAGCCGTCGCCTTGCCCTTGTGGGACAGAGCAAAGGCCTTCAACTGCCCGCAAGGCTGGCCACCATGTGCCGCCGACTGCAAGGAAAATAGAAAGATGATTAGAAGTTATGGAGAATATTAAGTGTTTAAATAAAGAAGTTGAGTTCACGTACCCATCTAGCCGCGTACTGGGAAAGGGTAAGGTTGCCTTGATGGTGTGGTGCCCCTAGCATCATCAAGCGCCGCTCCCGGCAAGTGTTGTGTGTCTCATGCCACTGGGGCTCGCACCATTTGTTGACAATATAGAACCAGGCCGTGAAATGGGAGGCGCACCATGTTGGCGGTTCTTATGCGATAAAATTAAATTCATTAATTCCGCAAGCGCACGGATCACTATTGTAGCATTTCACCTTGGAGTATTCCAGGGTTATCGTATTTATATTTCCGCAGGGAAGTAGAGCAAAAGAAAGCTGAATAATAGCTATGCATTGGATAATTTGGAGAAAGAAATAATGTATCAACTATACTTGAGACGGGGGTAAGATAGGCATGATAGATATGGGTGGCACACACATCCTCAAATCCAAGGTAATAAAATAAATCGTAGTATACATTTGGGAGAGCAACGAGATAGAGTTAAGGCTACCTGTATGTTTATCTATTATTTACTTTTCTAGCAGTCAAGTCTACAAAGATTATTTACTCTAGTTAAGCTCATACACATACAAGTCATGTCGTTTCGGGGCACACACGTGCTAGGTTAACCGATGAAGCTAGTTCAAACCTAGGGAACCGTATGCTATAATTAAGACCCTGCTGAGTCCAACCCGGACGTGGTGGATTACAAAGACCGGTGCAGCTGTCACATACACTCGCGGCTACCATCCTCCGTGGGGCTGGGTGCCAAACGTGCATAGGCCAAGTTCTAAGCGCCATGCTTACAACCCGCCTAGAGGATCTACTCTTGATCAACGGAGCAGTCCTATCTAAGAATGAACAAGCACAGATTTCACACGACGTCATCTCCGACGACAGCACTCCCTCGTACTCGCTATTCCAACAATCACGAATCCCACAACAAGACTTCTACGAGCACTTACTTAACGAATAAATAAACTAAATAGAAAAGAACTACTAAAAGAAATAAATAAAGATAAAACTAATTATATGATAAATAAAATAATATCTCAAGAGTAAGGATACAAAGAACTATACCGAACTCCGAGAATACTCCGGAAGCCCGAGAGAGCTCTCACTCTACTCTACTCTACTCTAACTCCCAAAGCTACTACTCAACTAAACTAATGAACACTTGGATGAAGTGTGATGGTGCGAATTGATTCGGAGGCCGAGGGGTCCAATTTATAGCTTGTGAAGGCGGTGGAAGCACCCTGGCCGACTTTGGAGAGGCGGCGGCGACAAAGTCGGCCGGCCGGCCTAGGGGGGTGGCCGGCCGGCCGTCCCTTTGGTCGGTTGGCCACCGTCTTGCTCCTGGACTCTTCAGATCACTCCCTGAAGGCGGTCTGAAGGTCGGTTCCTTGCTGGGGTCGGCAGAATTGGATTGAGGGCCAAGTAAAGGCCCAAATGGCCCACCTTCTAGAATGTCGGTGGAATCCTGCCGAGGTGGGCTTGAATTGTGCGTTGAAGATTATTTTCCAGCCCACTGGAGAAAGCCTGGGGCCTGTGGCCACCAGGTGGGGCCGGCCGGCCTATGGTGGGGCCGGCCGGCCAGGGAATTTCCCTGACTGGGCCCACTTTTCTCCATTATTCACTCCTGCATCCAAATATTCACCAAAACCTGTGGAGTAGTATTATTCCTAACTACTATGCACAAAATCTTGGTGTTATGTATTTATTTACCGGTAGGGTGGCGGTCAAAACATGTTTTTTTTTTTACTACTCCATGGTGCAAGGGGCCATAAATTTTGAATGGTTCAATGAAACATTTTGAAATATTCTTGAGCATTTTGGATGGACCAAAAGTTTTGCAAACTCTGAGAAAAAATGTTTGGTTGATTTATCCATACATTCCCCTTTTTATTTGGTGGAGAGAAATTTTCGAAAACACACGCGAAGGAATTATGACCAAAATTAGGAGTGCTTAGTTTCAAGAGTACATCAAACCTTAACAAAACTCAATACATAAACAAATGGCTATGAGTGGGGCTGTTTCGAATATTATGATATGGCTCCGGTAGGTAAGGAAATCCTCACACCAAGAGAAGTGTGCCAAAATAGAAGGGTTTTAGGTACTTGCAGCAATTCAAGAAAAACATCTCTGGATGAAACCATACTAAGAAATTGCAACAAGTCCTAATCATGCCATATCACAATCCACAATGCTCAGACTTGGTGTAACAAATGCAACCCACGGAAATAACACATAGGTCAGGAGTAGAGGTTGCATCTATGGGACACATGGGAAGCTAATTTGTAACTCGATCATCATTTCCCTTAAGTGTAGCATAACACCAAAATTCTAGCATTTATTCGAAACAGAGAGTTTATTTATTTATTAAGAAAATTAGGAATACTTACCTGGGGGTCCTCCCCAAGCTTGAGTCTTTGCAAGACTCGAGCTTGTATTGAACTCCTTCTTACCTGGGGTGCCCTCCCCAAGCTTGAGTCTTTGTAAGACTTAAGCTTGATTCAGGCTCTTCCCCTCCTTCTTGACCTGCAAAAAAAAAGCGAGGATGACACAAGTGGCTAGCCCCTAATGGGCATCACCAGGAATCCTATTATTTTTTTATTTTTTTTATTGTTTATAAATTTTTTTCAAATTTTTATTTTGTTTTTATGATTTATGAAAAGAAAAACAAGTGCTAGGCCTAGCTAGGATAACGATTGGGATGGCCTCCCCAATCGGAGGGCTCTCATTTTTACGTCTTTGAGCTAGACGTTCTCCATGTCTTTAACTCGTTTGGACCTCGCTCGCTGGAGAATCTGGCGAGGTAGAGGTTCCTTCTTTCTTCCGCCACACCTTGGTTGTCTTCTTTGTGTTGGTGGCGGCGACCTTTTCTTTAATAGGCGCCTTTGTTGTACTCTCGTCGGTTGATACCGTAGCTGCCTTCTTCTTTCTTGAGCGCCTCGCTCTCCTCTTCTTGGGCGATTGTGACTCGGCTACTCCATCTTGCGGAGGAGTAAGAGGGGCTTGAGATGTGTTAGGCGGCTGAGGCATCCTCCTTGGAGTCCTCCAATATTTTGCTAGCCTTCTTGCATTCTCTCTTTCCAGATAGTCTCTCATATATGCAATGAGCTTGTCTGGCTGTGGCATGGGTGGAGTAATCTCAATCTTCTCCACTCTCCTTGGGTCCTTTCCATATATGACCCGTACTTGCTTGCATTGCTCAACTTTAGGCTTGAAGTTAAACGTTTCTTCCCTGCCGTTGAAATCCAAGTGGATCTCTCCTGCCCCCACGTCGATGTTGGCGTTGGTGGTGCTCAAGAACGGCCTCCCAAGGATGAGAGAAGCCTTGTCATCTACTTCCATATCCAGCACAACAAAGTCAACGGGGACGAAGAGATTTCTGATCTGCACGGGAACTTCTTCGACAATCCCCAAGGGCAGGCGTAGTGACCCGTCTGCAAGCTGGAGCTTCATGGTCGTTGGAGATAATGGATGGTTTAACCCATCGTACATCGCCTTCGGCATGATGCTCACGCTCGCCCCTAAGTCACATAGTGCCCGAGCGAAACAACGGTCGTTGACCAAACACGGAATGGTTGGCCATCCGGGATCTTTTCTGATCACATTCTTGGGGAGTGCGGAATCCAAGTCGCTTTCTTCACACCTGATGGTTATTGCATTCACACTCTTCTTGGGATTAACTTCTGGTTGCCCAGGAAGTTTACCCGCACGAGGAGACTGCACAGCTGAAGCTATTTGCGCAATTTGTGTTTCTAGCATCTTCTTATGGCTTAGCTGATTCTGCAGAGCAGTGCTGAACGACTCTAGTTTGGCATCTATGCTCTCTAAAGCCTTGTCGGTAGTAAGAAACTTCTTACTAATGCTATCATTGATCTTGACCTGGCCGAGAACTAGATCCTTGATAGAGGGCTCATAACGGGAAAGATTACCATTGTTACCTCCCTGATTCTTGTTGAAGGAGAGGTCGGGCCTGGAATTCCAGCCGTAGTTGTTCTGGGAGCGGTACCCATTGCCATTGTTGAGCAAATTGCATTCCTTTCTCGTATTCGGGCAATTGATGCCCATATGCCCAACGTTGCCGCATTCCTCACATGTCATGTGGGAATCCGCAACTTGCAGGTCCTGCGGAGACTCCACCTTGCGGAGTAGCTGATCGAGCTTGATGGCGAGCATGTCCATCGTCTCCACTTGGTGCACTCCACGGGTCTTGGTGCTCGCCGCTTGGCGTACACCATGAGTCTGGTTGGCCGCCACCTTCTCAATCAACTTCTTAGCGTTCTTCACGCTAAGGGAGAAGAAGGAGCCGCCTGCTGCGGCGTCGAGGTGCTCTCGAGCGGACGGCCTCAAACCGTGGTAGAAACTCTGTATGAGGAGCCATTCTTCCATGCCATGGTGTGGGCATGAGAGAACGTACTCCTGCATCCTGTCCCAGGCTTCCGCGGTCGACTCATCGGCGAGCTGTTGGAAGCCCGATATCTTGTTCCGCCGGGCAGTCGTCTTGCCCGGCGGGAAGAACTTGGCGAGGAAGGCATTGGAGCATGCCGTCCACGTGTCGAGGGACTCTTGGTTCGTGTAGAACCACTTTAGAGCCTTCCCCAACAGAGAGAATGGGAAAAGCTGTAGTCGGATGGCGTCCTGAGGTGCATCCTTTATGACGAAAGTGTTGCACGTCATCAGGAACCTTTGGAGGTGAGCATTTGCATCCTCCGACGGCTTCCCACAGAAAGGACTAGCCAAGATCATGTTGATCAAGGCTGGCTTGAGCTCATAGTCCTTGTTGGTGATGCGCGGGTTGGGTCCCACGCGGATGTTCTCCGTAGTCGGCGCGGAGAAGTCATTGATCGTCTTCTCGATCGGATCACCCATGTTGTTGTTCGTTGATGAAGGTGGAGGGTGATCGACAATCGTCGGAAGGGATCCTTCAAGAGCCAGAACTTTCGATTGAGCGTGGGTGGGAGGAGGGGTAAGCCTGGCCCTCACCCTTCTCAAGAACTGTTCGGGATCTGAGTGGAAGTTTTCTGGTAGGTCGAAACCAGTCATGCACAGTCCTGTTTCAAATTTCCACAAGAAAAACCAGGACAAGGGTAAGCCCGCAAAAGTAAGTGATAATTATTCTTCTCACAAACTTCAATGCATTTATTCAGTTCCTAGCTGCTACTTCCCCGGCAACGGCGCCAGAAATGCTTGTTGGCGGTTCTTATGCGATAAAATTAAATTCATTAATTCCGCAAGCGCACGGATCACCATTGTAGCATTTCACCTTGGAGTATTCCAGGGTTATCGTATTTATATTTCCGCAGGGAAGTAGAGCAAAAGAAAGCTGAATAATAGCTATGCATTGGATAATTTGGAGAAAGAAATAATGTATCAACTATACTTGAGACGGGGGTAAGATAGGCATGATAGATATGGGTGGCACACACATCCTCAAATCCAAGGTAATAAAATAAATCGTAGTATACATTTGGGAGAGCAACGAGATAGAGTTAAGGCTACCTGTATGTTTATCTATTATTTACTTTTCTAGCAGTCAAGTCTACAAAGATTATTTACTCTAGTTAAGCTCATACACATACAAGTCATGTCGTTTCGGGGCACACACGTGCTAGGTTAACCGATGAAGCTAGTTCAAACCTAGGGAACCGTATGCTATAATTAAGACCCTGCTGAGTCCAACCCGGACGTGGTGGATTACAGAGACCGGTGCAGCTGTCACATACACTCGCGGCTACCATCCTCCGTGGGGCTGGGTGCCAAACGTGCATAGGCCAAGTTCTAAGCGCCATGCTTACAACCCGCCTAGAGGATCTACTCTTGATCAACGGAGCAGTCCTATCTAAGAATGAACAAGCACAGATTTCACACGACGTCATCTCCGACGACAGCACTCTCTCGTACTCGCTATTCCAACAATCACGAATCCCACAACAAGACTTCTACGAGCACTTACTTAACGTAAATAGAAAAGAACTACTAAAAGAAATAAATAAAGATAAAACTAATTATATAATAAATAAAATAATATCTCAAGAGTAAGGATACAAAGAAGTATACCGACCTCCGAGAATACTCCGGAAGCCCGAGAGAGCTCTCACTCTACTCTACTCTGCTCTAACTCCCAAAGCTACTACTCAACTAAACTAATGAACACTTGGATGAAGTGTGATGGTGCGAATTGATTCGGAGGCCGAGGGGTCCAATTTATAGCTTGTGAAGGCGGTGGAAGCACCCTGGCCGACTTTGGAGAGGCGGCGGCGACAAAGTCGGCCGGCCGGCCTAGGGGGGTGGCCGGCCGGCCGTCCCTTTGGTCGGTTGGCCACCGTCTTGCTCCTGGACGCTTCAGATCACTCCCTGAAGGCGGTCTGAAGGTCGGTTCCTTGCTGGGGTCGGCAGAATTGGATTGAGGGCCAAGTAAAGGCCCAAATGGCCCACCTTCTAGAATGTCGGTGGAATCCTGCCGAGCTGGGCTTGAATTGTGCGTTGAAGATTATTTTCCAGCCCACTGGAGAAAGCCTAGGGCCTGTGGCCACCAGGTGGGGCCGGCCGGCCTATGGTGGGGCCGGCCGGCCAGGGAATTTCCCTGACTGGGCCCACTTTTCTCCATTATTCACTCCTGCATCCAAATATTCACCAAAACTTGTGGAGTAGTATTATTCCTAACTACTATGCACAAAATCTTGGTGTTATGTATTTATTTACCGGTAGGGTGGCGGTCAAAACATGGTTTAACGACCGCCAACACACCACCACGGAGGCACCTGCACGTCATCAAGTATAGAAATATGAGAAGATCAAATTAAGCGTACTTAATCTCATAAGAGTTCGGTATTCGTGTTTACCAGCATGTATTGCTCTCGGGTAAGCTCAATGGTTCGTGCCTCCTTTTTTTCCACCTTCATTTTTTGGACAGTAGCGTAGTAAGTTATGACGGCCTGGACGCGCGACTCGTAATGCATGTCTCTGACGAGTTTACGACATGCATTGTTCGTCACACGAACCGCCAACGCCTCCTGCCCAGGCTCGCATCTGTAGAAATCCTGCATCAAGATGCAATGTACACTGTCATTATTTGAATAATATCCAATGAATGCGATGTATTGACCAATGCAGTGCAACGAAGACTTACCCACAGCTCTTCCATCACCCTCTCCGCCTTGTGCTGAAAAACCCTGTTGTCACGATCTGGGAGATCGGTGGCGTTTCTGTAGTGGTCCCACGTCAAGGCCGGCACCTGCTTGCTGGCGTAGAGCACCATGCCAGGGAAGTGTAGCCTGCACAAAAGACCCAGGATGCCATTGGGAATGCGCTTGTGATCACCTGCCTCGATCACCTCCCAACCCCTGCCCAAATGAATGAGACAAAATAATAGATGTTATTGTGATTTTGAACATATGAAATGAGAAGTTAGCGATAAAAATTAGAAAATTACGTACCTAGGCGGTATGGGTCGAATCATCGGCCGTCTGTTAGGAGGAATCGGCCGAGTCGGGAGCTGTGAGGGACCGCGCAACCACACACTCTGCAAGTCCTCGGAAGCGGAACCGGACCCTCCTGCCTCTCCCTCCTCGTCCTCGTCCTCCTCCTCCTCAGAGCCGTGAGCATAAGGTAACTCCTCCTCCTCCTCCTCTCCCTGGTGCTCCTCCTCCTCGGACTCCTCCTGGTGCTCCTCCTCTTCCTCGTGCGCGGAAGGTGTAGGCGACGGGTCCCTCCTGCCTCCTCGACCCCTGCCTCCAGCTCCTCCACCTCTGCCGCGCCCCTTCCCTCGCCCCTTCCCTCGTCCCTTCCCGGACCCCTCAGCTTCATCAGACCCCTTCCCCTTCCCAGTCGCTCTCTTGTAAAGCGACGACACCGACCTCAACACACCACCTCTGCCCACCATCTTCGATCAATCACCTGCAATTGAAAAGATGAAATCCATCAGTACTTCCAAACAGATGCAAAACAAATAAAACATATATAATTAGAAAGTAACATATATATATATATTATTGGAAATATGAAAATAATTTAAAAAGACCATACATGTATCAGAAATAATCATTATAATCGGGATTAGCTTCATCATACGCCTCATCATCACTATCAGGCATGTCGATATCATTTTGCACATTTGCCGGAGGAGGAATGTCGCCTTCGTCCGCAAGGTTTAAATGTAACCGCTCAAGTAATTTCAAATCGTTCACATTATGAACCTCATCTCCGGCATCGTCGTCACTAACCGTTTCATTCTCCACTTCCATTCCGATCTCTTCGGTTAAGTCTATCTGAAAACCCTCTTCTTGCCCATGTTCTTGAAAGAACTCTTCCTCGTCTGGGTTTGGCACTATATTGTAATCTTCATTGTTTGGGACAGGTAGTTTGCCGTGTGGCGCTACCTTGTACGCAACATCCCAACCCTTGATACGGTCGTCGGTTTGGCACGGGTATGAGCTATAATAAACTTGTGTGGCCTGTTGCGCCACAATGTATACATCGTCTCCTGGGTACACTGATGACTGTCGAATTTCGACTAGGCCAATACTAGGGGTCCGTCTCACTGCTTGAGGATCAAACCAATGGCATTTGAATATGACAGGAGTAAGAGGTTTGGATCCATGAAACTTGAGTTCGTATATTTCTTCAACTCTTCCGTAATACTCGACCCCATCGTCCCCTGGAGTAAAAACTTCGGTATTAGTGGTTCTTCGATTGGGCCGACTCTGCTCATAGCTTGTTGTGTGAAAGCGGTACCCATTAACGTCATAGCTTCGAAATGACCTAACCCTATAGGCACAGCCATCGGCAACTTGTCTTAGATCGGCACTCATAGACGCATCAGTTTGGCTCTGCAAGTTCAAGCAGGATCGTTAGTTATATTATTCGCACGTACGAGCAACTTGTAAGCGATACGAAAAAATGCTAAATACCTTTTGCTTGAACCAAGAAATGAAATCAGGCATTTCATTTCCCGCACCCTTTGAAATAAGGATATCAACTTCCTGTGCGGTTGGTTCTCTTGATCCACGCCAGAATTCATGAATAAACTCCCTGTACCAACAAGGAACAAGTTGGTTGGACGCAGAATATTGATTACTAGGAAAAAAAATTGGACAGTAACTTACTGCATGTACGGCAACACTTCGGAAAGGTTGGTCAACAAATATAGCATGAAAGTGCGCCACTCTTCATGTTTCAAGGTCTTGTTGGTCCCTTCACTTGCAGTTCCGTGTTGCCCTAAGGAAAGGCTGAGCTTCGATTCGTTTTCGCTAGCATTGTAACGAGGAGCTGGATAATGCACGCTCGGAAGGTTGTCTGAATAGTATTTTGATGTGAAGTTTGACACCTCCTCCAGAACGTAAGCCTCTGCAATGGAAGCTTCAATTTTGCATTTATTCTTGCATTTCATTCGAAGAACCTTTTGACACCTCTCAATTGAATAGCACCAACGGTTCTGCGCAGGCCCCCCCATTCGTGCCTCATACGGGAGGTGCAAAACCATATGAAACATCGGAGTGAACATGCCGGGTGGAAATATCTTCTCCAACTTACAGAGCAACACAGGCGCCATTTTTTCCATGTCTGCAATCACGGTCTTAGATACCTCCTTGGCACAAAGCTGGCGGAAGAAATAGCTCAACTCGGCCAGCACTAGCCACACATGATCAGGGAGATAGCCTCGAACCATCACCGGAAGAAGCCGCTCAAGCCACATGTGGTAGTCATGACTCTTTGCCCCGTTGATTCGCATAGTTGTTAAGTTCACCCCTCTACTCAGATTCGCTGCAAACCCATCAGGGAACATTAACGTTTTGAACCATTCTAGTACTTCCCTCCTTTGAGGCCTCGTAAGGACGAAATCGGCCGGAGGCTTCCTCCATGACTTGCCGGATTTAGGAGGCGCCATGTCTAGCTTAGGTCTATCGCATAACACTGCTTGATCGACTCTTGCCTTCACGTTGTCCCTTGTCTTATCAGGAATGTCCATGATTGTTGCGAAAAGAGGAACGCCAATGCCATGTTCAGTGTGCATTAGGTCAATGTTATGTGGAAGAAGAAGGTCTTCCATATAGGAAAGCCTCCACAAGCCGCAGATCTGAGTGAAGGCATGTAGCTCACCATATCCCACAAAACCACCTTCTTGTTCATCAACCACGAGAGCATCTAACTGAGCACGCACCTCGGCACCTGTCATGAACGGCCGTGCTTGGTGGGGCACTGCGACACCTTTCGTGAAATTCTTTTTGTCTCTTCTGAATGGATGGTCAGGAGGAAGGAACTGTCGGTGTTGGTCGAATGAAGAAAACTTGCCACCCTTCTTCAACCAAATGAACCTCACAATTGTCTTGCATACTGGGCATGGGAACTTGGAGTGAACACCATGGCCGCAGAATGTCCCATACGCCGGCAGGTCATGCAGAGAGTAGTGGTAATTAACATACATTCTGAAGTTTTCTTTTCTAGATGAATCATATGTCCATACCCCTTCCTCCCAAGCACGGACCAAATCATCGATCAGAGGCTCCATGTACACAGACATATTATTCCCCGGGTTTTCAGGAATTATCAGCGACAAGAATATGTTCTGTCGTTGAAAGAGGACGCCGGGGGGGAGATTCAGGGGTATAACGAAAACGGGCCAACAACTGTACGGGGCAGCTCCCATTCCATAAGGATTGAACCCATCTGTTGCCAACGCCACACGTACATTACGAGCCTCCAGAGCTTTTATGCCGTGAATCTCATCAAAATGTTTCCAGGCTTCACCATCAGATGGATGTACAAGCTTATCGGGATTGTATCGGACTCCATCTTTGTGCCATGTCATCTGTTTCGCGGATTCCTCGGTCATGTAACGGCGTTGGATCCTCGGTATGAACGGAAGGTACCGTAGGATTTTCGCGGGGACCGCGAGCTGCCTCTTTTGGCCATCAGCAGCGTCTACCTCCATGAACCTAGAGGATCCACACTTTGGACAGTATTTTGCTTCCGCGTGTTCTTTCCTAAATAAGATGCATCCCTTTGAACACGCATGTATCTGCTCATATGGCATCTTAAGTGCACGAAGGAGTTTCTGTGCCTCATACATGTTCTTTGGCAGAATGTGACCTTCCGGAAGTAAGGTGCCAATAACTGTCAACATAACATCGAAGGCGTTTCGACTGAAGCTGAACCGGGACTTTACGGCCATTAGACGTGCAATGGCATCCAGCTGAGAAACCTTGGAATGCATGTGAAGAGGTCGCTGTGAAGAAGACAACATGTCGTAATACGCCATTACGGTCTCCTCTGGCTCCTCCTCTCTACGTTCTTCATCCACATTGAAATGTGCTTCATGGTAGTCATGTAACATGTTTTCTACCCCACCATCAGCATCATAATCATCGACGCGTTGTCTCACGACGTCGTCTCTCACACGTTCGGCTTCACCATGGTACAACCATCGAGTATAGCCTGGCGTAAATCCATGCAGACATAGATGTTTAGCCATGACATCTTTTGTTTTTCGCCGCGTGTTGTTACAACGGCTGCAGGGACACCAAGTGGCACTCGCTCCTTTAGCCTTGGCAAATGCTAGTTCCATGAAAGCTTCTGACTTCTCAATCCATTCGTCGGTAAACTCAGTCCGACTTAAGCGGCCCGTGTACATCCACTCACGGTCTTCCATCCTCTAACAGATATATATCAACGAGTAATATAAAATTAATTCATTTGCATCGATCTACACGATGTTCCAACTGTCTAATAGGTGAAGATAGGTCCTAATCCCACCCGAGGATGCGCAGATGGGATTAGTTTCCATGGTTTACTCCGCGTCCGAGACAGAATTTCGACAGCACCTCCCCGCTGTTCTCCAAATACACGTCCCCGCAGGG
Organism: Eragrostis nindensis; assembly: GCA_012490785.1. Lineage (NCBI taxonomy): Eukaryota > Viridiplantae > Streptophyta > Magnoliopsida > Poales > Poaceae > Eragrostis > Eragrostis nindensis. Next base: position 1,392,211 of record JAAXCT010000046.1, on the reverse strand, counting down.
AGATTGTGTATCCAGAGAACAACAGGGAGGTGCTGCCGAAATTCTGTCTCGAACTGGAGTGGACCATGGAAACTAACCCCATCTACGCATCCTCGGGCTGTCCAAAAAACGTGGACAATTCGAAACAGATACAGCCTTAGATATGCAAAAATCTGCATATCTCCAACTGTATCTCTTTCGAACGGGAGACGCCAAACTAAGTTACGCGTGACCTACATACATGAATAGAAAAAGGAGTTGGTTATGCCTCACCTTGCTGTGCTGCAAAGTGACCGGTGAAGGACGGTGTGCACAAGCCTCTCCTGCAAAGAACGGAACATACAAGAATCAATTTCAAATTTCGACATAGAAATGATTCTTTGCATACAATAGCTATATTCAAGTTCATTTTTCAAAGGCTGTCCCGACAATGCAGCACTTGCTTTCATTAAGATAACAAATTATTCAAGCAACACAGAGGAGCTAGAAAACAAGGTGCACAGCCTGAACTTGGTATGACAAGTCCCTGAAATGATTGGTACCAGCTATATTAATTTGTAACTGTAGTATTAGGCCATTTGTGGTTCTTTATTTAAATAAACTTTCCTTCAGATGAGCTTCTTTCGACTTAACCAAACTAAACTTGAACTCTCTTTGAAGTCACATGTCTAAGCAGGCAACTATCAAGCTCTATTCTTGAACAATTATACCATCACCAAACGATGAACTACAATCACTGTTGAGTTGAAATAAAGAAGAAAAAAAAGAGATCAAGTTCAGTCCCCAACTAAACAATTACTGAAGGACAAGGCCACAGTGAGTAAGAGACAAGTCAATCATCCAACTACCCGATCACATGAAAATCACAGCAACAGGAACGATGAGGTGGCCACATGCTCAGTGCGTCTTGCGACCTCACCTTCAAATCAACGATGAACTACAATCACAGTTCGTATATTTTCGAAATTCAAAACAGTGTATTATTTTAGCACAATCATTTTTACTGTAAATAGTAGACTATTCTGAGATTTGTAAACAAGGTTTCACTATTTTTGAGCAGGACATTATTTACTTATGATTTATCACATAAGCAAGGTAAAGAATTTATTTGAGATCGATTAACAGAAATTCCACCAGTGCTGGTATTTTTAGAAGGAGCAGCATGGCATGATAGTACCAGGGACCAAGTTTCAGGACATTTGGAGCTGCCATGAATTTCTGGTGAATTAAACAAGGAAAATAGATGAACAAGTACATCAAACATCACAGGTAAGCTCCAAGTTTTAACTTCTTCCCATTTCTGCTGGACCAAATTAGCCATATTCACACCCATTCTCCAGAGCGCCTAACCAAAACCGAAGAAACCACTACCCATCTCCTACTTCCAACACATCCAAAGAGCAGAGCAGCTACAGCTACGATGGAACCACCAAAGCGTTCTTCCCTGTTGCTTCACGGGAACAACAAAGGCAGGGCTACAGCCTGCCCCGGGCACGATCAGAAGCTACGCAGAACGGCACAAGCCCGACGAGCAGGAGTGCATGAATGGCCGTCGTGACGCTCGAGCGCGATTAAGCACCGCGGGCACTTCGCCAGATTGCTCATCTCAAGTCAATCCCCTGGTCGCCTTTGATTAAAACAGAAAAAATCTACTAGTAGGTGGAGTGGCAAACGATTTCGTGACTCTTTGTACATCCACGCGGAGAATACGGGCTGCTCACCGATAGACTGGATCGGAAATGGGCGTCGAGCTCGCGCGGCTGCAGCTGGAGCTTGAAGAAGATGACGCGCACTGCAGCTCACTGGACGGCGAAGCTTGGGCTCGTCGGGGGTCGGGGCGGCGCTCGGGGCAGGCGGCCAGAGGCGGCGCTCGGAGCCCGGCGGCCGGAGGCGGCGCTCGGGGCCCGGCGGCAGGGGGCGGGGTCGGGGGCGGGGGGCCGGGGGCGGGGTCGGGGGCCGGAGGTCGGGGGTCGACGACAGGGAGGGGCCCGGCCGGGGAGCAAGTCGTCGACGGGGAGGGCCCGGCAGCCGGTTCACGGCGCGCGGCGCAGTGGAGGGCGGCGCGGTGGGCGTGCGCGGTGGGCGGGCGAGGCGCGGTGGGAGGGCGGCGGCGCGGTGGGAGGGCGGCGGCGGCAGCGCGGTAGGTGGGGATCGAATGGAGAAGAAGAATGAGGAGAGGAGAAGAAAAGAGCCGCGCGTGACGCTAAGTGTCAATCCTCCGTGTTTGCCGAGTGCCGGCGATCCCGCGCTCGGCAAACTCAAATCTTTGCCGTGTGCCCTCCACGTGGCACACGGCAAATATTTGATTTTCTTTTTTTTTTTGACAACACATAGTTTTCAGTTTTAGATAATTATTTAATTGACAATATGATTTCAAATAAAAAAGTTGTCAACATGAAAGTTTCATAACTTCTCGAGATCTACAACTTTTATTTTCATAATTTTTCCATCCGAGATTGTGAGATTGTTTAAAAAAATTCAAATTTCAAAAATTAAGAATTTCAAACGTACTTTACGTCAAATTTCAAAAGTCGACAATTTGATTTCAAATAAAAAAGTTGTCAACATGACAGTTTCATAACTTTTCGAGATCTATGACTTTTATTTTTAGTATTTCTCCATCCGAAATTGTTTCCAAAATTCAAATTTTCAAAATTGAGAAATTCAAACAATTTTTCCGTTGACAATTTGAATTCAAATAAAAAAGTGTTCAACAGCAAAGATGTGTAACTTATGTAGATCTACAACTTTTATTTTGATCTTTTTTTTTCAAAAATAATTATAGACGCGTTGTCCACATATTCCAAATATCCTTCTTCGAGTTTCGAAAAACTATCCGGGAGCTCTAAGATTTTTGAACAAATTTACTAGCGCTTCGTTGAATGAAAAAATACCAAAATAAGAAGTGTAGATGTTGTCGAAATATACAACTTTACAGTTCAAAACTTTTTTATTTAAATTAATTTAGAGGCCTAAAAAATTCATTGAAATAATCTTTGCAAAGTGTAGTGGGGCAAACACTCGGCAAAGAAGCTATTTTGCCGTGTGCTCGAGCGGGGCACACGGCAAAGAGGTTTCTTTGCCGAGTGTCTGGCCCGGACACTCGGCAAAAATTAAAAATTTTGCCGTGTGTTTCTTTTTGCCGAGTACCCGGGCCCACCTCTTTCAACGGCCGTCAAAAAAATTCTAACGGGCGTCAAAGTTTACCGAGTGTAATTGTTTGCTGAGTGCCGCTCGTCACTTTTGCCGTGTGTGGGCCACGTAGCACACGGCAAAGTGTGATCTTTGCCGTGTGCTTGCCGCGTGGCACACGGCAAACTGTTGTCTGCCGGGTGCCTCTTTTTTGCCGAGTGCGGCACTCGGCAAAGATGCTTTTTGCCGTGTGCCCGATAGAAAGCGCTCGGCAAAAGCTACTGCACACGGCAAAGAAAGGGTTTCCCCTAGTGACTCTTTTTACATAACCATAGGAGTTGCTCTTAACCGTGCCCGTATATATTCTATGTGCTGCGTTATTTTTGGTAGAAATTGTAACATGACAAATGAGTGCTTAATTACAGATTAGCTAGCACGATGGAGAACGCCATCGATCGGGACACAAAAATAGTGCGTGTTTGTGTCATCCGATACCTGCAGAGTTTCTTGCGTGAGAACTTGGAAGCGAACAAATTCGCCGGACCGATCGAAGCACATGCATGCATGCACAGCACCTACAGTGCGCGACGATCGATCCCTCGCTACGCATAACTCATTTCGTTCCCTCCCTCGCTACATAAGAGAGAGAGAGAATGATTAGCGTTGCGTCCGCCATGGTTTGGCTTTCCACGGCTCCACGCCGCGGACTAACGAATCGGCGACGCCTGTGGGGCCCGCCCGACCCTGTTGGTGGCCGGGTCCCTTTCGTCTCCAGCGCGCCCCAGGTTCCATTCCTCTGCGTGGCGGAGTCAAGCGAACGCGGCGCGTGCTTGTGAGCCACCGCACAGGCCGGCCTCTTGTGCGGGGAAGCGGCTGGTGGCCGCGGCGCGACCCGCCAAATTAATAAGTCGTCCCTGTGAGGTCACTCACCGGGCAGTTGGCCGGAGGGGAGGGATGTTTGTTCCTTCTTGTTCGCCGGTCGCCGGTCGCCACGCGCGTTGTTTCTTCCCTGGCATCCCTGCAATCTGACGTCGGCATGGCAATGTGGACGCGTGATTGAAGCGAGATCATCGATCAGCGGGTATACCGGCCGCTTGACTGCGGCACTGCCAATTATTTGTCCTAGCTAACGAGCGAGCTTTTGCTCCAAAACAGTCAGAGCAGTGCATCAGAACCAACGACGAGTTTTTCCTCCAAAAAAAACTACTCCCTCTTTTCTTACCGCGTACAAAACCCAAGTTAATTAATACTAGTAGTGCACAAGCAGGCAGCCGCAAGGCTAACCGTTCGTCTTAGCTAGGGAACGCATAAGGACATGCATGTACGCACAAAGCATAGCTCGATCAAAAATGTTACCTTCTTCCTTAAACCATGTGTGTCCATAGTATAAATCACTATCCAGAAGCCAAAGCTCACCCAAAAAAAAAAAAGGAAGGAAGGAACGAATTGAAGAAGCATCTGTCTAGCTATACACACCATCAACATCATCAAAAGTGGCAATAAGTCTCTCGGTCCTTCTTTCCCCTTCCTCTCGCTACAGTCGAGACCGGGCGAAAGAAAGGCGACTCGGCCCCGGCGTCGATCTCCCTGCTTCCCCCTCCTCTCCGGCGGCCTCGTCGGCGCCGGAGAGGGCGGGGAAGCGGGACTCCGCCGTGGTGCTGTACATATCCCTCCGTTCCAGCTCTTAGCTAGGTAGGGTAGGGTTAGGGTTCCGCCGTCGTCCTCGGAGATGGCGTGCGGATTTCGTTTCTCCCTTGGCGGATCCGGCGTCAGCGACGTCGTCGGCGTCGATTTGTGCTACGGTGAGGCCTTGTGGAGTTGTTCTTCTTTCCGTTCTTTTGCGAAAGGGTGGAAAGACTTTTGTTTCCCCTCACTGGTGATGCTGGTGACGGTGGAAGTCGGTTCCGGGTGGTCGTCGTTGTGCTCCAGCGGCGATTTCTTCGGATTTTTGCTGGTTCTTGCTGTTGGTTCGTTGATGGTGGTGCTTCAGTTCTTCGTCTTCCTTTTCGTGTTGTCGCGATGGCCGGCTTTATACCCTCTTCGTTCAAATCCAATCGGCTTGTTCAACAAAGTGTTGTGGTCGCGGCCGTGGAGGAAGGAGGAGACTGGAGGTCGCCGTCGATGGTCTCCGGCGGCGAGGACCTGGTGCTTCGGAAGGATTAGAGAGGAAGAGGGACTTTTTTGTAATTTCCTTTTCTTCGAAGGTCCTTTCTGTCATTGTGCCCGGGGGGCTAGTTGTAAAAGGATGTGGGCTGTACTGTTCATCAGTTTAATATAATTCCCACCCCCTTTCGCAAAAAAAAAAACGGGGTTTTCACATTGGGTTTCGGCCGTTAGTCAAGGAGTTGTGTTCACCGTGTTATCAACTTTCAACTGCATATACATCATCTCGTCCCCCAAGTCGAGGAGATGTGACTTTCAAGCTGATAGAGAGAGATAGAGAGAGAGTGATAAGAGTATGGGACTCCACCTAAATTTAGTATAGGAGCTAATAGATATTAGATAATTGACGAAGTGCATGCTAAACCTAGCCTTTTTGCATTGGCATTTCCGATATTTCAACGGACGGCAGCCTCGGTCGGAAAACATGGGATTCGAAACTACACTTGACTTCCCGAAAGTCAAAACTGCAAGTGCCGCAACTTGATGGAGCAAATTAGTACTAATAAGAAACAGCACAATGGGTGGTGCCACCTTTGTGAACTGTCAAGTGAGTATGTTCCCAAAAAAAAAAAAAAACCTGTCAAGTGAGTAGAAGTATTTTCTTAAGGCCAAATAAATTTGTGGCGGCCTTCTGTGTGTAGACGGTTGTTGTCTCAGTAGCGATTTTTTTTTTTTGAAGGCAGAACATTTACACGTTGACGAGACGAGACGGTTCTGGCAGTGTGGCTGCAGTGGAGTCAAAAAGCAGCGCCACGGTCAACAGGGGTCCACGTCGCTCGCCGCCCGCGGCCCGACGAGCACCCGTGTGCCGTGATGCGCTTCTCTCATCCTCCTCCTGATCAGTGATCACTATCATCGATCATCGCATAATTAATCCGGAACAGTATAATGCTTCGCTCCTTGTCCTACTCCTGCGTGCGAACCTGTAGTACCGCCTGCACCGTCCGTCCGTATGAGCACAGCGATGCATACATATACAAGTAGGAAGACTAAACGTTCAAGCCACATTATAAGAAACCAAACACCTTCCATACATAATGCAGAAACTACACGTAAAATTCAATTTTTTAGAAACTAGTGGGGATCCAAACACGCATCCTCTTAGCTACCCTCTTCGCACATGAGACGCACACATGTATAAGAACCCTTTTTAACATCGTGCACTAGCTGGAGCTCAATCGTACGTGTGCCCGGGGGATACGTACACGCATCGCGTGGCTTCACTGTAGCTAGCATTCAAGTCAACACACACGTTGACCAACTTCCTTGACCCGCACCAGGCAGCCAGACACTCACGCCTGTCGTGTGGGCCAACACGCGCGGCGGTGCTTGCTGGACTGGACCAACGCGTTGCTCTGCGGGCCCACCCGAGCGGGCCACTGGCAGAGGGTCAACAAATCGTGCCGCGGTGGGGCCCGGTAGTCAAGGTCGCTTGCCGAGGATGGCATTGGCAGCTCGTCGTCTTCTTCTCTCCTCCACTTTCGGAGGGAGGAGTATTTACAGCATGACGCTCATTACGTATACCAATGATCTACTTAAAAAGGACCGAGACTCACACAATTATCTCATCCGGAGGGACAGCATATAGTTACTGTACAAGATAACAAGACTGAAGAAAAGTCGGGTCACTCGTAAGAGTTTTCACGCGCGTGACATCCATTGTCTCTACCCATTTGAGTTGAGAACAATAATCTTTCTGTCGCGCTCACGGCGATAGGAGAACGTGACCGCCGCAAAGGTCACCCTCGATCAGCACTCGTTCTACCGATCTGGGGCATCAATTGGCCGATGTAACATATGTGCGCATGCACCTTTGAGCTTTGGTTACATGGTTATTAAGGGACCAAGTGCTTCGACACATATTTTTAGCTAGTGCTGCCTTATGGGAAGCGATCAACTCCGATGTTCCCGCGTGACCAATCCATCGAGGGCTAGCAAAGTGCGCTCCATCTCGGCGCCTCGTGGTACACGTGCTGAGCAAATTAACTGACTGACGAGATGTGCAAGTAGCTCACCCTCATGCTCATGCATGCCGGATTCAGAGCAGTGCTGCACCACGTGTTTCAAATCGGGCGTAAAAGTTTCCATCCTTGTTGTTCAAAAGTTCAGTATATACACACACTTTTGCTCCTGCAGCACCACGAATATATATCATACACACACTTTTGCTCCTGCAGCTAACTCCTCTAAAACGTAAAACTGCCACTTAGAGCAACCCCAACAGATGCTGTAAAAACGGTGCTGTAAAACCAATTATAGAGCAGCATTTTTGCTCAGTTTTGAAGATCCTGTGTTATATACTTCAACAGATGCTGTAAAACTGGTGCTGTATATTTGCTTCAAGGGTCCACAGTGCTTTGAGGCATTTCGTCGAGTAGCCTGAGCTCAGCCACCGTGGAGGAGCTCTCGCCGTTGTTGAGGAGGGGGAAGGCCGCCATCGACCATGGTGGGCGCGTCGGTGAAGCTCGTGGAGGAGGACGCACCGGGCGCGCAGCAGCGCAGCTCGGCGGCGTCACGGTGCGACGCGGGCACGCGTCGGTGTGGCATGACGGCGTCCTTGTGCGGCACGACGGCGTCACAACGTGGCGCAGCGCGGCGCGGCGTGGGTCCGGTGAGAGGCGGCGGCACGACGCGGCGCAGGCTGCGGCGAGAGGCGGTTCGGTGGCCATGGCGAAGTGGTGTTCCGGCCACTAGAGTGGGCAAGAGGGCGAGGGAGCGCGAGCATGAGCATCTATGCAGCAAGCCGAAGCTCACCTTGGTACGTGTCGTCGAGGATGATGGCCAGAAATACGAGTTTGACTTGGAGGTTGGTCGGCACGGCGGACGGCGGCGGGAAAGACGACGTTTCCGGCGAGCTCAACTGCGGGATTGAGGAAGGAGCAAGCCAGAGAGGTGCGCACGAGGGAGGAGAATCTCTGGGCGCGATTAATTGGAGAATCGTTCACCGGGAAGGGAGCAATCGATGGCGACGGCGAGGTTGCTCAATCGACGGCGGCGGCATGGAGCACGGCGTCGAGGCCTTTGGGGTGGGGGTGGCGAGCAGGGAAGGGTAGAGGGGCCTCGGGGACACATGCTGGCGGCCAGAGTTGTCTTCTCCGGCGACGGGTGCGGTGGTTCAGCGAGGGATGCGGCGGCCGGCCTTTGGTGATGTATATTTGCAGCATGGGGAGAGATTTTTACAGCATGCTCTAAAAATTTTAGAGCATCACTTCCTTTTACAGCATCTGATGGAGAGATTCTCAGATTTTAGAGCACTACCTCACTATACAGCATTTGTTGGGGATGCTCTTAGGTAGTAGCTGCCAAAAGGGAAAAAGGGGCCGTGATACCCAAAGGCGGAGCTTGGAGTAGACAGCTCGCCGCCATTCACTCAATACATATTTGGGTTTTCTTGGGCACGCATAAGCAGCAGTTTAAAATGCCTGGTGCCCAAAAACTCAGAAAGTACAATGAGCACGATCTCCTTAATTAACGTGCCTAACCGCTTCACCCCAAAACTATCTTCCGAGTTTCAAATGATTGCACGCGGAGTATGACAGGAGCATTGACCGTTACACGAAAAAAAAAACAGAGAGCATCGGATAAATAAAAAGATAACACAGGACGATATGGACTGCGGTAGTGCCTGTTCCACTATTACACTTCAAATTTCGTCACTGTCAAGGTCCTAAGTTTCCCAGCAACTCACCAAAAGCCAAGCCGCATGCATATACTTGCTTCACGGCATGAATGAACTGAAACCAAAGCGCTTGACTTCTCAAGAGTTTGAAAGAACAACTAGTTAATGGAGAACCAAAGCAACCAAAGAGTAGGTCGACATAGTCGATCGACCCACAGCAATATTTCTTGCAGAAGTCAAACGAAGGACCACCGCAAAATTGCATTCCAACCTACTAAAGTGCACGGCGATCTCCAAACTGATGCATCCATACGGGGTGGCATGATGATCATGTACAAGTTCAGTGCATTCCATGCTATCCTACATCTCAACAGGACCTATATATCATCAAACTGCACACTGAAAGCTTATAAAATTATGTATGAAATGTGAATGCCACCCACTATATATATCCAAACTATTGATCAACAGAGTCTCAGCTTGGTCGTCCTGTTCATATATCCAAATGAGATACTGTATATAAAGAAATCACATGCATGCAACCACTACGATGCTTGTTTGTCCTGGATATTGGACATACGCATATCGATCATTGAATGTCCAAATATAAAGCTCTGCCTGGGACACATATAGTGGAATGATTAGGTGATGCAGAGAAAGTTTAGAGTAAAGATATTCTTTAGAACTTTGCTGTTCAATGTATAGTGTGCAGTCGCTTTTTCATGGGCCAAAAAGGTGATGCTGCAGTATCGCATCTTGTCAAAGAAGATCATGGCAACTTGGCACGCGCATGCAGCTATCGTTGAAGACATCACAGAAGTTTATCAGACCAAGCGTCCAAGAGAGAATGAAGACAAGTAATCCATTGGCACCTGAAGTCATGGATATGAGCGAATAGTATGGTATGGGCCATCATGATTGGAAAGTTTCCCAGCCAAGAAGCAAGAACTATCTCTTTTTTTTTTTTCTTTTTTTTTTTGCGAATGAGAAGCAAGAACTCTTTGTGACAATATAAATGTTCATCAACAGGATATTAGTTTTATGTTTCATTGTTGAGCTGGAGAGATAAGACTAGTAGTTCAATTGTGAATCAGTGTCGGTTAAAGTGTGTCGTTCTACTCTTTCGAAACAGAAAAGTTCATATTTTTTTTTTAGATAAAGGGAAGTTTTATCCATCAAGCAAATGAAAACATCCCGGCGTCTACATCACTTGATAATAAAAAGATGATCAAACAATTTTGTGGTTAATTCGTAGAATGCATCGTGGGGCCATTCCTCCAAATGTTTCTTTTGAAGAAAAGGTAGTTTGAGAGTGACCAACATTGGTTCATACTTCACACCAGTACAAAATAAAATTTATGTTACAGATGTCACTCATTTCATCCTGTGTGGAAGACCAGCAAAAGGACATATGTGGAGGTAACTGAGCTGGGACGACATCCAGTAATAATTTTGGGCCAATCGAAAGCATCAATCAAACAAAATTCAACCAATTTTTTTTTTAGCCACAACCAAATATTCCTAACACTGCGTTTGGATGTTGGTATTGGGGGCCAGAATTCGGAATTGGCATTCAGCTGGCCTCAATGCCGCTGTTTGGATGTTCATGGAATTGGCTCACGGAAATCTGATCGAATGCCGAACCGTTTTTCCATGCCCGCAGACTGCTTCGTCCAATTCCGAGCCCCGCGCTCTGTATTGGGGCGAAATCACGCAGCGCGACCACATGCTGAGTCCTCGATGGCGGCCTCTCGCCAGGAGCGCACGCCGCTCTCTGCGCGGCGCACTTGCTCACACATGCGGATGCCGCATCGGCCGTGGCCGTGCCCCCTTGGCCCCAGTCCCGTGCCCCTCCCGAGATGCCCTCAGCCTGTTCTCTTTCTCCCCCATTTTCTGTCCAGCGAGCAGAGTAGTAGCCGCAGGGCAAGCGAGAGAAGCGCCATGGCTGGTTCCTAGCTAGCTGCTCCCTGCCATTCAAACAACGTCCTGAGATTGCAAGAACTTTCCCCATTGATTCGAAGCACCAGATCTCCTGTTCCCCTTCTCCCACGCGCAAGATTGCTAGTCATTTTCTCCAACTCCGGCAACAAGCAGTGCATCAACTTGGAGTTGATTTCTCCATGCGCAAGATCTCCTGTTCCCCTCCTCCATGCGCAAGGTGATTGTGTTGGATCAGCTACTGATTGGATTTCTAATCCATTTGTCAGGTTAGGTTTTTTGTTTTTATTGGAGACGGATTTGATGAATACATGTATTAAGGACGAATTTCATATCAGAAAAATGTTTTCATAGATGTACAGTTTTTATAATGCTCAATCCTTTCAACGTTTCACAATTCAATCATTTGTACATCCAAACAGGAATTGGAATTGGCTGCTACCTACTGATTCCAACTACCAATTATATGAACATCAAACAACAGAATTGGCATTGCAAGCCATTTCCAATACAGCTTGGCTTTGGTATTCAAGGCCAATCCAATTCCTTCTCCTGAATATCGACATCCAAACGGAGCCTAAGAAAGAAGAACTCAACCAGAGCCAGCAGTCCAAGACAACATAGGGCCCAATTGCATTTTCAGTACAGGCCCATGAACACTCTGAAGAACATTCACTCATTGTTTCTCTCTATTCAGATGAATTCTACATCAAGAGTTTTTCGAAAGATTACATCATGAGTAGACCACCCAGCATAAGTGACAGACAAGAAAAGAAACAACAGGACAGGTAACATCACCGTTCGTTGAGATTATACTGCTTAAATCCTGCTGATACATGACAGATTGAACACTAAACGACTGAACCTATTCTGCTGCATAATCACATTGCGATCTAAAAATCCTAGAAAAAAAAAAGTATCTAAGCGATTAATCAGAGCATGCCTACACTAAACAGAGATTCGGAATTATGCTCTAGCTTCTAGCTATGCACACTGCAACATGGATGTCTGCTTCTGAAGATTTGTCCCTCTTTCCTCCTATGATCACTGGTGTTTCATCTCCAGTCATCAGCGTCCCAACGCTGCATAATAAACACATCCATCTACACTATCAGAACCAGTTAATCCAAGTCAACTTCAAATACAGATTGCAACCAGTTATTTGCTGTGGTGTCTCCGCACAACGGATGGAAACAGCACATCACATGAATGGCATTTTCAGAGGATTTATAAAATAAATTAAAAACAGAATTCAAGTGTGACTTTAGAACAATATTTTATCTCAGGTCACCATTTCAGTTTCTCTCAAATAATTAATATGCTATTGATCTTGTGTCAGAGAACCAACAAAGTAACCAAGAACAGTTGATCTGTACGAACATACGCGCAAAGACAAAATTGGAAACAGAGCAAGACCAAAAAAAAAAAACAGGGAATCGCGCAACATTCTCCTGATTGAATTTCATAATGCCACATGGATCAAACTCTAATCAGTAATTTACCTCTGTTACATGACGTTGATTCGTTGAAGAAGACGACATCACGAGGAGGATTGCATGGAGGGGGCGAGCGGCGCCTCGCTCTCGTTGGAGTGCACCGACGAGCCGCCATCGCCGTCGTCCTTCTCCGCGGCGTGGTCCTCCCCGAGCACGGTGGCCTCCCCGAAGCGCACCCGCCGCGTGCCGCCGGTCGTGGTGGGGGACCCCGTCGCCGTCGACCCGCCGCCGTCGCCGGCGCGCCGCGCGCTGATGCTGCTCACGCTGGCGAGCGCGTTCTTGAGGTTCTTGCTGCTCGGCAGCGGCGCCACCGCCGCGGCGGACTTCCGCGACGACGGCTGCCGCTCCACGAACGCCGCCGGGGCCGCCGCGTAGGACGAGCAGCAGCACCTGTACGCGCACGTGATGGTCCAGAACGCCCACGGGAGCGCGACGAGGCTGAGCCCCGCCGCGGCCAGCCATTGCGGCGCCTGGGCCGGCGGCAGCGCCAGGTAGAGCACCAGGCACCCGCCGCCGGAGAGCAGGCACAGGAGGAGGAGCGCCGCCACCACCCACACGCACGCGCCCGGCTGCCGCGCCTGATCCGGCTGCTGCTTCTGCGGCTGCCCCATCGATGATCCTCTCGGAACCAACCCGATGGAACCGAACAAATAGCCGCAAGAGAGAAAAAAAAAAACCAGGAACCTGATCTCAACAAACAGAGACCGATGACTCTGTTCTTCAGAGATCAGATGATCTTTGCAATGTCATCCACTAATTAATTCACGCGTGTATGCTATCCTAGGGTGTCGACGATGATCTCCAATGGGGCAAAAAGTTTTGATCTTTCTTGGAGATGTTGCTTTTGTGGGGGCGTGTCTGAGAGGAAGTTGGAAATGTTCAACGCAAGGCAACCGCAAACAAAGGGAGAGACAGTTTCAGACAACCGCAGAGTAATGCGCCGCATGCAATGAGTAGTTTGCAGATAAGCACCCGTATCACAACGTGCTTTGTACATTACTCCATTCTTTGTTTGAAGACGATACATTACAGCATTCTTCTTCTTCTTCTTCTTCTTCTTTAATTTACATATTAAGGTACATCACCCTCTTCCATAATCCACACACACAATTAATCGTAGGCAATTAGTAGACACTAAGCAAACAACTGAAAATTAATTAGACATACGTTTAGATGATCAGACACGATCAGCGATCGATTACCACTAGGTCAGCCTTAGCAAGTTGTAAAGCTCCTTCATGTACATGCTCTCCTTATCCTTCATCCTCTTCTTCTTGGAGAACAGCGCGCCACCGATGAGGGGAAACACCAGCGGCACGATCGGCTTCTGCTTCTGCACCTTCCTCCTCGCCGGCCGCGCCATTTCCAGCTGGCCGCCGCCGGCCACCGGAGCCGCCTCCCCGCCGTCGGAGGCATCGCCGCCGAACCTCATCAGGTGTCCCAACGGCTGCCGGCCGCCGCCGCCGCCCGGGCCGCGGCGCTCGGCCCAGAGCGCCAGCGCCATGTCGCCGCTGCGGCCCCGCTCAATGGCGGCCCGCTCCGCCGCCGCCTTGTCGGCCTCCATGTGCGCCAGCTTCGAGAGCGCGCGGTGGAGCTTGGCGTGCAGCGTCGCCATGGACAGCTCCATCTCGGCGATCCGCTTCTTCAGCTGCGCCACGTCTTGCCGCGTCCTCGCCGCCTCGTCCTCCAGCTTCCTGATGGTGGTCATCACCATCAGGTCGGCGTCCTTGCTGCGTTCTCGCTCGTCCTCGAACTCGTCGTTCGCCAGCGACGGCGACGACGCGAAGAACGGCGGCGAGGAGGGCACCAAGTACATTGGCACATCGTCTGGTGCAGGCCTACTGCTCACTGGCAATAGGTCTGAGGCAGGGTTATTATTACTGCTACTTCCTCCTTGCTTGACACCGTAACTGGCACTTGCCTTGGAGTGGCTTTCCCTGTTGAGAATGCCAGAAGCCGGAACACCATCACTAACCTCAAGCTTTGCCCTCGGAGCAGCAATGGTTACGGTTTTCGACCTGAGGTGGTTCTTCTCTCTGATACTGAGACGGTCGACATGAGCAGTGGCATTCGGCCTGAACTGGGCTTCGCTAGCGAGGATGCGCTCACCAAACACGGCGACGGCCTCCTTGACGGACCTGAAGGCACGAGAGGTGTCGACCTCGGCGTGGTCCGACGAGGCGGCGGCCATGCCGCTGGTAGCAGCAAGGATGGCTTCCCTGCAGGCTGTAATGGGTTTGGGAGGCAGGAGCAAGGTTGCTACTGGAGGGATTTATGAAGGGTGATCAATGGTGGTTTGCTTTGCTTCCACTACAATGGCGCATAGCCCAGGCCAGCAAGCAAGATAACGGACCAGCCACCTAATAGGATCCTTCAAGTAGAGAAGAGGGAGAGTACAAAGAGCTGAAACAGGAATGCTTTCTGCGCAAAAAAGGGATGACGCTATCTTCCGCTGTCCCTGGATTGTACAACAGGTCGATGTATCAGATACAGTCCTGCTCTGGCATCATGGATGCGGTTGGGAGAAATCATGGCACTTCACTTGTGAAACACCACATTTTCACTTATATCTTCAACTTTCATCTTGGCACCCTTGCAAGGGCATCAACCGTATGCTGTTTTTTTCCCTTAACTTTCCATAAGAATAACTTATGCACAGTGCCGTGTACTGTGTCCAACACACGTACCAAATCGGGGAAAAATAGAGCTGACTTAAAAATGAACCACATGGTAGTAACAAGTTCATTCCATTCTCTGTACCCCCAAGGTGATCATGTTATGAATCCACATTACATGGAGATTGACAAAATTGGCAATCGGTGACCCACAGAAAAAAAAATATGAAAAGAAATACTTGACACCTATTTGAACTCAAAAAAGGAAAATAATTTATTGAGAAGTAAACAATGATGGGAAGGTAACCATCGGGTGAAGCTACCAGATACTAACATCACTGACAAATTCGACAACTAATTCACATAACTTGAACACACGCTACACATCTACTGACAAGTGAGAAGTACCCGTTTGTGATTGCCCAGGGAAAAACAATCGATGGATACATCTAAAATGTAAGGTCCTTGGGGTCCTCAATTATCTTGGAGAGTGTTTGCAGGAAGGCAGCAAGATCAGCTCCATATATAATACGATGGTCAGCGGTAACATTTACCTATACGTATTGATCAGGTAGAGAATCATCAAATTAAATGAAAAGTAATCAAATCAATATAGGTTGGCAAGAAAGAAACAGTTCCACAGGTACGAGTAAATTACCTGCATTTGGCTCTTCATGCCAATCCGGCCATCTTTTGTACCAACAACTGTTGGTTGCGATGCTCCAACGGCCATAATTGCTCCCTGTTTTCAGTAACCCCATATATTTCAACAAGATGACATTGCATGAAAATAGAAAGGCAAAAAGAAATAGAAACTTCATCTCACAGTGCCAGGTGGCAAGATTGCATCAAATCTATCGACTCCAAACATGCCAAGATTTGAAAGTGTAAACGTGCCTGCACGTTGAACATGAACAGATATCAGTATACACAAATGATAAGAGTTGTCACATCGTACAAATCTGTCATGGATAACACCAAGAACACTAACAAAGTAAAAGAGGCAGCAGTAAACAATATAGGAGCCAGGAACCTCTGTAAGCTAATAAGTTAAATTTTTGTTGACTTTGAGACAATAGAGTATTAAAATAAAAAATCACCAAGTGCTAAAGCAAAACACATTAAACATGAGCAAAATATATGACTCCAAATCCGATTCATGATTTGAGTTTCAGAATTTTAAGTATGCTTCTCAGGATTATTATATATTTTAAAAACACCTGAGTCAGGAAAGTAAACAAATGTACTGCAGCCTACCATCACCATTTGGATTGTTATTATATATTTAAAATCAGTGAAGAAATATCAAATTACTCTAAAGGAGCTGGAGTAGGTATGCCCACTGACACAGCTCACAGTCAAATGAGTCCCATACATGATAACCAGCCAGGCACACAGGTATAAAGAAGCATTTGGAAAGAAAAAAGAAAATCATCAACAAAAGTGATTCCCTGAGCCATGACACTTGTTTTCTTCAACTGTATATTTCTAATTTCAAAGCAAATCACAGCACTGTTTGGACACCTCTTTCATGAAAGAGTAACACTAAATGCTAAAGCATCAACATAAGGTTTTCCAGAATAAACTATGGAGGCGAGTCATATGAAACACAATAAAAAAACGGTTGACAAATGGCTTTAGTGGAACTCCACAATTCTTAATCAACTTGATAAAACCTAATTATTTCAGTGTTTCTGTAGACTAACCTCTACCCACATATTTAAAACTCAAATTAGCTCCAGATATTTTTCATACAGAGGAACTTCAATCCAGCAACATTAGCATAAAAGTGGAACTGGCTAACCATAGGTAATTACCAGTTCACATTTCTTAAGTAAAAAAGTTGCATGCTGATGTTTCGGGGAAAAAAAAGGAGCATGTTGATCAATTAATGGGCCTTCTTTCAGGTCTCGTATAAAATAAGTAAAGGATTAACTCAAACCTATCTTCGTCCATGCAACTGTGATGAGATGTCTCAATACTTGTACCACGAACAATACTTCCATTACGGTTATATGAAGCATGTTTGGACAGTGTTAAATTTATAATTGTCACACACGCGCACACACAAAAAGAAAAGGAAAAGGAACAGCATATTACTCAACTATACAACTAGATCTGCAACTAATGGACTATTATTTGGCAGAACTCCAAGACAACACTATCAGAAGGGAATACATGCAGTGGGTGCCTCTCCTATTGTATTTACGTAAAAAACAGGGGAATAACACAAAAAAAAAGTATTGAGAAATGCTAAGAAAAGCACTTGTGGCCCATGAGACACACTTAAGGATATCATAATTGAATAAGAAGATTCGAATTAATACGACTTGAACATTGGTAATCAATAATCAAATAATCAATACTAAATTTAGACCATAAAAGCTGGGGAGACGATTGTATTTATTCCACACAGAAACAAAGCAGAGCACCATCCTTACTTCAACAGCAGGCACCATATTCTACATGTTTTCGTATATAATGGCAGCATGTGTATATAGTCATGTCACCATGAGTGTTTTGATAAGACCCCCTAATATCATTTCCCTATCTCTCACCCGCACGATAAGAATCGCATTAACGTCAAGCAAGGAACACAAAACGTATCTGCATTTCAGGGGCTTATACTGCTCTCACACGTACAAGGTGCAATAGAGCAATTAGCAATATCACTAGTGGTATCAGATACATATTCCGATATTCGAAGTTTATGTGGAAATAAGTTGAAGAATCAGGGAAACCTACTTCCTAGAGTATACATTTCTTTTCTATATCTTGCCAAAGTAAGTTATATCGGATAAAACTGTATTCACAATACAGATAATGAAGCATATGATAGGTATCCCAATTCCATTGTACAGAAATTTGTTGCATTAGGCTATCAGGGTGTCATAGCTAATATGTGCCCCAACGAAATAACTATTTTACTCAGACCATAGATAAGATACAATTAATTCGCTACGGATTAAATATATGAAGCAAAGAAAATACCAGAGTTGTACTCGTGGGGCTGCAGCTGCTTTGCTCGTGCCTTATCAACCAATTCCTTCCATTTTCTTGACAACGAATAAATATCAAGCTGCATAAACCAATAGTTGCATTCATTCAAACAAAATATCATCACCCAAAGATCAATGTTCAGTATACACAATAACTATGCAAAGTGTTCAACCTTGTCAGCATCCTGAAGCACTGGCGTAATCAACCCACCATCAATGGCCACTGCCACGGCAATATTGATGCTGCTATTGTACATGAAACTCTTCCCATCCCTGCAGCTGGCATTCACCACGGGATGCTGCACCAGAGCCATAGCAGTCGCCTTTGCAAGCAGCGCTGACATTGTCACCCCCTTCGATTTAATCTGCATACAGCTCATTCGTTTACCCAATCGTCCGATTCATATTTAGTGAATACCTCACAAGTGAAAAGATGCTCACTTTCTTGTAGAGCTGGTCAAGAGCATCAGTAGTGATGGTGTACCCCACTCTGAACGTCGGAACGGCAAGACTTTCCACCATGTTCTTGCTGACAGCGCCCTGCATTGTTGTGAACGGCACCGTCGATCCCAGTGGCACATCTGGCCGTGCAGCCACCACTGGTGCTGCCTTCTTGGGCGCAGTCGCCGCTGCCTCAACATCCTTGGCCACAATTCGCCCGCCTGGGCCTGACCCAATGACCGAGAAAAGATCAACGCCGAGGTCACTGGCGAGCTTCTTAGCATAGGGCGACGCTACCACGCGCGCTCCGCCTTGTGTTGCCGGCGAAGGGGGAGCAGAAACTGCTACTGGCGCTGAGGGAGGCGGCGGCGGAGGGGGAGGGGACGCTTCTTGGGCCGCGGTTTCCTGAGGCGGCGGCGGCGCGGCGGAGGGGCAGAAGGCGGCGGCCTGGGACTGGGCGACCGGGATCTCCTCCTCGGACTCTGCGAGGAGCGCGATGGCGGAGCCGACGGGCGCGGACTCGCCGGCGGGCACGAGTACGGCGGCGAGGAAGCCGTCGTGGAAGGTCTCGACGTCCATGTCGGCCTTGTCGGACTCGACGACGACGACGGGGTCGCCCTTGGAGAGGCGGTCGCCCTCGGCGGCGGTCCAGGAGACGATCTTGCCCTCAGTCATGGTGGAGCTGAGCGCCGGCATGAAGATCTCCCGGATCTTGGCCTCCACCCGGCAGCGGCGGCGGGACGAAGATGAGGAGCCGGGCACGGGCGCTCCGCGGCGGCGGAGCGCCGACGCCGAGGGGAGCAGCGTGTAGTTGAGGTGGAGGAGGCCAGCCATTGCTGGGGAGGTGGAGGGGGAGGAGGTGGGCGGAGAGGGGAGCACGGGGAAGCCGAGGCTTTGAGCTGGCTGCTGCTCGCTTGCAGCTGCTGTAATGGCTGCTGCCGCCTCGGGAGTATCGGAGGCGCGGCGGATTAGCCGAGGACGAAGAGGTGACGGAGGCTTGGGCTGGTCGCCACTGCTGCTAAGCCCCGGCTTTGGGTTTTCCTCCAAAGTCCAACAAGCCCAGTGTTCAGCCAAAATATTGTGTTTTCCTTTTCATGTAGGGTTTTTTTTCAGATTTCCCAAAATTTACTTCATCCCAGCAAAAATTATACCAAGAGGATTAATAAAATAACTTGTTTATTAGTTCCATGTTCTTAGAATCTTAGTCACACATGCAACTGCAAGACACAGATGAAGTCCTATCACGGTGGATTTTATTGTTGTAGCGTATGCAAAGAGCATGCTGAAGCTGAACCCTCTACTCACAACCAAATTTTATCTTTTGCTCATAATCGTAGACCGGTACACGCCAAAATCTAATATGTGTCTAAAGAATATTGTCATAGTTTTTCAAGCATAATTTTTCTATGATTGTTTTTACTCTGACAGTTTCCCAAAAGAAATTTTAACTAGTCTCATGGAGACCAAAAATGAACATGTCAGCTTTCAAGTCTAGGAAGTTCACAAGCAGTGTTGAGAGCTGGACACGGCACAGATAAAAGGCAAGTTGAAGCATAAAGAGAACGGAAGGACAAGCGTGTGTAAAATGTTCATTTCACGGTGCACGCTTTTCTTAAATTTAAGACACTGTTATTCTGGCTGAGCTACCGTCAATCCTTGAAGGCCAGATCTGCTCTAAGTTCAACCACCCATGACCACGTGAGAAGTAAAACCAAACTACAGAAACCATGGATTACCTTTGCGTGTGTTTGATTGGAGGGATATTCTGAATGAGCAGTGGCATTCAGATGACCTCTTTTAGCTTTGCTTAGGCTATCTCCAACGGTGGAGGTGACCCAAACTCAAAATAGGAGTTGATTTTCTTCAAAATAGCTGACCCAAAAGCACCCATCTCGAACGGAAGGACCCAAACAGCCCTACCTTCTTCTTCCTCCTCGCGCCGTCCCCGCGCCGCCGCCTCGAGCCGCGCTCGCGCCGCGCCGCACCGCTCCTCCACCCGCTCGCCCCGGAGCTCCGCCTCCCTCTCCCTCTCCTCCCCAACCTCGGGCCGCCTCTCTCTCCCTCTCCTCCCCAACCTCCGGCTCCCAGCGCGCTACCGCCGCGACCGGGCCCGCCCCGCGCCGCTGAGCCCGCCCAACGCCGCACCGCTGCTGCTCCCTGCTCCTTGGCGGGGGTGAGAGAGAGAGAAGAAGACGAGGAAAATGATTCGAGCGCGTGGGTCGCGACGAGCGAACGCATATGTGCGTCGCCGACTCGCCGGCTCCAAGAATAGGTCTTGTATTTGGGTCTTTCTTGGAGAGGTGTTTTTGATGTTTTGAGACCCAGATTCAACGTAATACCCATTTTGCGTCTACCGTTGGAGACAGTCTTTTAATCAGCTCTGCAGTGTTACCGCAGAAATCATATGGTGTCTCACTACAAGACAGATACACAATTACCCAGTTCATTAACCATACGATAATCTACCATGAACTAGGGTCCTATGGAGCTATACATGAATTCAACTCTAACATCCACAAACTAAGCACAGACCGAACTTCACTCGAAACTTATATAAGATATCAGACAGATAACTCAAAATTCACTTTGCATTAAAGAGCATCCTCAAGACGTTGCGCATCTTTGGCCGAGCATCTGGAGACAAGGCAACACAAGAGAGAGCAATGTTCAGGACCGACAACATCTGGCTGTGAACAGCAGCCGAAGTTTTTGAGACCCTGGTGTCAAGGATCTGCTCCCTTTGATCAGGCCTGGCAGAAAGACTGAGAGCCCACTTGGCTAATTCGATGCCCTCACTGACAGCTGGTTTCCCTGTCAACAGCTCCAGCAAAATGACTCCAAAGCTATAAATGTTCCCGGCCATAGTTAGCCTCATAGTATATGCATACTCTGCAGCCATAATTCAGTGAAATTTGGGGTTAGCATATTGGATCTTTCAGAGTTTTTTATTTTAAAACTATGGGAACAAATTCTTCAAGCTTACGCAGAAGAAAAGGAAAAGAAACAGCAAAGGTCCTTGTCTAGTTCCATTTCATAGTGCATCTGAGTCTGAGTTTTTAATAATCCTAACCAGAAATGAGAAACACGTCGTTTTTTGGCAATAAGTATGCCAGAAGGAAACGTGTAATTTAGACACCATAGTGGCACTTTGAACTGCCATTGAAACAAACAGTGAAGCAACTTCTTGGATCATTTTGCATTTTTGACGGCGAATGCCAGACAATTAGCCATGTAAATAGGCAATTAGAAAATTGTGCTTGAGGCACTGGAAGCATATATGCCCATTGGATTTCACCCAAAAAGGATAAGATGAGATCACTACAGAACTAAAAAAGGTGTAGCAAGTTCCATCAGACATACTCAGAACATGAAACAAAATGCTACTAAGAAAGAATAACAGAAAACATCATTTCTCAACAGTTGCAGATAAAGTTAAAATCAGCTATTTAAAGTGAAGTCATAATAGAATGTCTTACCTGGTGGAATATAACCAACTGTACCAGCAATAGCAGAAAAGCTTCCAGTACTCCTGGACGGGTCAATAATTTTGTAAAGCTCAATATCTCCAATCTGAGGCTCATTTATTGACTTCAAGTGGATGGTCCTAGTTGACAGATCAAGAAGCAAAACTGGATGAGTGCACCCCTGAAGAAACGTCAGTCCCTGAGCTACTCCCAAAGCAATGCTATATCGTGAAGGCCAGTCTAGAACATCAGAGCTTCCACCATGGAGGAGCTCGGACACTGTGCCCTTGTACACATGCTCATAGATTAGGTAGGCACAATCTACAGTCAAGATATATGCCAGTGGAACCATGACATTGGAATTGGTCAGCTTCCCTAGTACCTCAATTTCACGACCAAACTTCTCCTGGCTCCCAATTTGGAAAATCTTGTCGCTCCAGTTAAGCTTCTTTACAGAGTAGGTCGACCCATTTGGCATTACAGCCTTGTAGTAGGTACAGAACCTAGTCTTCAGAAAGATGTTATTGTGATTGGTGACCGCTTCCATTGCTTTCATAAATTCAATTGCAGAGGTGTGGATGCTGTTCATGGTTATAAGATGGCCATTGACGATTTGAGGAATATTCTCGTCCGGTACACCTTCATCTTCGACACGATAAATTCTCTTGGAATATGAGTACACAGCAACAGCTGCAAGTACAATCATCCCAATAAGAGTGCCAGCAAGAGCAAAAATGATGATGAGAGCAGTGTGTCTCCTACTGCTTTTAGGAGATTCCTTATTGTCTTGGGTGGCAGGCATCAGACCAGAATTTCCATTACTAATGACTGATACATATGGACGAAATCTAGGGAGGCTCCCAGAAAGCTGATTATAAGAAAGCACCAATACTGTCAAACTCTGCAAATTCGCAAGTGACGATGGTACCTGACCAGATAGGTTGTTGTATGAAAGATCTAGTATCTCCAAATCATTCAAAAGGCCAATACTTGGAGGAATAGGCCCATCTAACTGGTTGTGGCTGAGATTGAGAGCTGTCCTCAAGCTAGTTGGCATTTTTGGTATTGGACCAACCAGTGCATTGTTTGCGATATTAAGCTCGATCAGCGATGTTGAGCTTATTGTGGATGGAATTCCACCACTGATCTTGTTTCCTTGCAAATTCACATTGGTAAGGTTTACCAGGTTCAATAGGCTTGGTGGCACCACTCCACTAAAGAAATTTTGGCTAAGATTTAATATACCCAGATTTGTTAGCCCAGAAAACACAGTCGGGATGGATCCATTGAGATTGTTCATTTGAAGCCTCAAAACCTCCAGCTTCCGCAGGTCACCAAAGTTGCTGGGCACTGAACCTTCCAATGTATTGTTTGCAAGGTTCAATAGAGTTAAGTTCTTGCAGTTGCCAAGTCGTGAGGGTATGTTTCCTGCCAGCTTATTACTATCTAACTCAAGATAAGCCAAGTCCAAGGCATCACCAATGGAGTCTGGTATGCCCCCACTGAGCCTGTTGCTGCCAAGCCTCAAGCGGTAAATGCTGGGAGAAATGTTTTCTGTAATATTCCCTTCAAGCTGATTGTTACTGAGATCAACAGTTTCCAACCTTGAGGCTGACAAAAGACCAGACGGGATCGTCCCATTCAGATTGTTGTAACTCAAATCCAACATCCTCAAATTCTTGGTAATCCCACTAGGAATCGGACCAATAAAATTGTTCTGATTTGCTGCAAACCGAGATAAGTTCTTGAGAGTTGTCAAATTTGCTGGTATCTGCCCAGTTAGATTATTACTGGAAAGGAGTAAATTCTGGAGCTTATGGAGTTTCCCGAAGTCACTATCGACCTCACCAGTCAGATTGTTCTGACTAAGATCCAGCATGGAGAGATTTGAACACTGAAATAAATCTTTTGGGATGTTACCAGTGAATTGATTCCGAGATAACACCAATTCCTCCAAAGCGAGAGAAATGCTTGGGGGGTGAGGGATATCACCCTCCAAGGTATTAGAACTGAGGCTCAGGTTTCTCAATTGGGGCAGTGAAATCAATTCGGTGCTCACTCTACCACTGAAGTTATTAGAGGACAAATCAAGAATCTCTAATTTGGGGAAGACAGAGAAATTAGCAAGCGGGCCAGATAGCCGGTTGCTGCTGAGGTTGAGACTATGTAATCTGGCGCTCATTGCGCAAGGGAAGGATTGATTGGGCAAACTGGAAATGAAATTCTTCGAGAGATCAAGAACTTCCAAAGTGTCGAGAGGGCAGATGGAGGTGAACACGGCGGAGCTGGATATGCCGAAGCCACGCAAGTTGAGGCTCTTCACGACGGAGGAGCCGGAGCCGGCAGATGAACAGCCAACTCCAGTCCAGGAGTGGCATGGATTCAAGGTGGTGTTCCACCTGTTCTTACCCACGACGCGCGCGAGAGTCGCCATGATGTCTGCCTGTTTCTTGACCAGCGGTTGCGAAGACGGCGCATCGGCGGCGGCGGCGGCGGCGGCAACCGACGCATCGCGAAACAAGAACAGGACGAAGGAAACTACTAGCAGGAAGAAGCCATGCTTGGTACAGGGACAATACCTCCACCTCTCAACCATCGCCGCCCGCCTGATTGAATTTTCTTCCCTTCCACTCAACTGATTCTCCTCTTCCACTCCCCTTGAACTTCCTCCGCTCCTCACCGGCTTCAGCACCAGGGGCCAAAAAGACGAGATTTTTCCCCTCCTCTCTCTAGGCTCTTGTCTGGGTTCTGGGCCTGGCTTTCTCGAGTTTTGTTCTTCAAGCTCACGGTGGTGCTTCAGTCCATGGAGAGGACTCAGGAGGAGAGGTTGTGATTTCCTCTGCCCCTTGTTTGGGTTGGGTCCACGGTTGACTGACTGACGTACTGTATCGTCGACTCTTGAGTGTGACCAGACCCAAAGGCAGCAGCTGCTGCTGCTGCTGCTGCTGGGAGCTGAAAGAAAATCAGCAACCAACCAAAGGCCGGTCCATGGGGCCTGCGTGGAATGGAATTTGACGGCAACTTTGGCAGGTTTTGTGGAATTTAATGGTCCATACATTTTTCTGTTCAGCTAGTACTGGCGTTCTGCGTGGGTAACTTCCTGGCTTTGTATTTTTGCGAAATTCATGCAAAATCGGTCCTTAGAATTTTATTTTCAGATGCCGGGTCAAAGAAGCTGGAGAACAGGAGTAGTAATAATTCTGAAAAAGACTGTGCACAGCCAGAACTGTGATCAAACGGATCAGGTAGAGGTAGGAAACGTAAACGAGATTTATTGACGCAAATGCAGGGATTAAAGGTTAGGGTGGGCCCACCCTGGAAAAAGAGTAACGCGTTGGAAATGCCAGAGGAGCTTGACTAATCCCAGGTTTGGCGGGATGGCCCGCAGGTTTTGCCCGAAAGTGTTCCATCTAGCAGAGCCTAGTAGTAGTAGAGAGAAGAAATGTGCTAGGAGGGCACCACAGCTACGTGCGTCCCTAATAGTAGAGTTAGCTAAGAGGTAGTAGTTATCTCTTAGAGAGAATAAATAAGGAATATGTCTCATGTTTTATTCTCTCATTTTGCTTAGGTACTAGCTTTTGAGGAAGAGTTAGCAGTCTTCTCTCTCTTCTTTTTGTTCAATAAATAATTTTAAGAGGCAGCTAAGAGTTAGCTATTGGAGACGCTCTAAACGGAGCAATGGTCACATAAACTACTGCCAAAAAATTGTGGATATGAAGAACATCGCGGAAAATATTAGAGTTAAAGAATAACTTTTCTTATGTGAGAATTGAGATCGATAAGTGTTCTCTCTTCAATCCTAGATTAGTTTTCACAAAAATGAATCCTAGAATTGTGTGATATCTTGACCACTGGAAGTAGTGGTTGGATGCCAATTCTAAAAGAAAAAAAAGGAAGAAAATGTATCTCCAGTCAATCATGAAGTTAGCGTCAAAGCAACTTACCAAATTACAGCTCACAGTAAAACTAGTCTACATGCTGCACCATTCTTCCTCCATATTTACCTACGCCCATGTTGAAAAAAAACATGCAAATTAGAACATGCTAACTGTTGATATCACTCACTGAGTCACTCACACGGTGCGCACTTGACGACGAGAGGACTTTGAACGGAGACTTCACCATTTTCTCACTCTAGTGCGCAGAGTTTGATTGTTTCTGCAGGATTCCCCAGTCCCCACCAGGCCACCACGTCAGGACGCCATGGTTTTGGCTCTGCTTTTCGCAGTGCATCTTCTCTGATGACAATGGTTCAGTTCAAGACTTGTGTTTGTTAACTGGTGCAGACGCGCAGTGCAGTATATCCTCCGTAATGATGAGGTTTCAAGAAAAACGAAATCCTAAACCAAATTTGGGATTTTCATTGTCAGATAAGAGGTGCCAACGCGCGGGGCTCCCGGGTGGCCAGAGCCAGAGGGCTCCGGGAGCTTCGGCTCCTGTCGGCCCCGGTTCGAGCCCCCGCCGCGGCATGAGGTACTGCGGGTGAACAGTGCCGGGAAAAACGGTACTGTTCCTCGCAGTAAAAAAAATCCCCTCGTCCTCCTCGGGTCAAAGCACATGGTTAAGACTCGCGCCGAAGCTCACAACGGCCAGCTGAGTCCCTGTGTAGGATCGGGGAGGGGGTTCGGGGGTTTTCTCGGCCTGCGTGAGAGGCTCTCCTCCTTAGCAAAATGCCGTCGGGGGCGGTCTTACCCCCGGCAGGTCGAGTTTTTCATTGTCAGATAAGAGGTAAATTTTTGTGGGATTCAGTTTTCAGAGCCAAGGTTTGCAAAACCGCAAAACCCGGAATAACCGAAACCGATAAAACCGGTCCGGTAAACCATAAAACCGGCCGGTTTTCGATTTTGCTAGTTTTGAGCGAAAACCGCCGGTTTGCTAATCGGACCGGAGTTTTTTTGGTTTTTCCGGTTTTCCGGTCTGGTTTGACAGGTTTTGCAATTCTTGTTTAGAGCACTGTTTTTTTTTGGAAAAAATGATTTACTATCGCCAGAAAATGAAATATCCATGACTAGATCAGGCTGCTTTATTTTCTGCTATATCTCAAAGACAAACGAAAGGCACAACGGCTTAGAACAATAGGGGATTGCTAAAAATTGCACAGGCATTTTGTTGCTTTCTAGCGCTCATATTTTCTTTCCTACATATTCTTCTAAGTTGCATGTATGAATGGGTAAGGAAATAAAATTCAGGCATTTCTAAGGCCTAAAATACCTGAAATTTTTCTCACCTTGAGTTACACACAATATATATTAAAGTTACACCCATTGTATACCAGATTTACAGTGATTATTTTGGTGTATTTCTTGAGTATAAATGGTGTAAATAAAATTCAGGCGTTAGGATCCGTTGCCTGAATTTTTGTTCTCTACCATATGAGACTAAATCTCATCCACAAAAGCAAGATCTGATGATTGAAAATTCAAGCATTATTATCCTCTAGAATGCCTAGGCAATGTATAGACGGACCCGAACAATAAGCTCGATGCAAACTGAGGTAGAAATTCATCTGGTAGTAACTGCTTGTGCATAACTCGAACAATATTTCTGCGGCAGTAATCAACACAAATGCAGCGTTCATGCATAAATTGGCGGTAGTAGTTCTACACTAATGATGGAATGCGGCTATGCAAGTGAAATTGTCTTATCTGTTCAACGGTGCACTACCAGCACTAAACATTGTCTAACAGTTGTGAATGATAATCGTACCAACTACTAGGCAATACTCAAGAGTCAAGAGTCAAGAGCGAAGACGAAAGGCAAAGCTGCAAACAGCCTTTGCTTTTGCATGGCATATTCAGAGAGAGGGGAACAAAGCCGTGTTTGACGGAGAGGAGCGGAGGAAAAGGCAACCTTTTGCAGTAACGCGCAGGCTCTACCTCTTCGGGCTTTTGGTTCTTGATGCAAAGCGGTGAAGCTTAAACACAGATTAGAGTAGCACATTAGCAGCAAAGGCAATGTATATACTATTGTTTAAAGAGTTTTGAGTGAGCTGTACTCCAATCCCATCGGCAACCTACGCAGCTGAGAACAACATCAAGGTACAATCCAATATTGCCAAAGGCTCGTTCATAGAAAAATATCTATATTCAATAGCTTGATTAGAGTCTCGAGAAACAACGCACTGATCTCTGTGATATGCAGAGAGGTTTTTAGTACTAATTATAAAAGACAGGATACGTGTGCATCTAAAAGCAAGCAAATGTTACGACGAAGATGATATAAGCGTGTACCGCGCATGCTTTGTTTAAATTGGATGGGGGCTGGATGGTCGGCGGAAGCAAAGATAAGTACTTCTATTTATTTGGTACTAATGGGATTGTCTAAATATGTGGTTTGGAGATGCTTGCTGAAGGCACACCAATTTGGGTTTAAGAATTTTAGGTTTCTATAATTGCCACATGAATTTTCTTTAGAAAAGAAAACCTGACAATTCAGGTATTCGATATTTAGCGAAACAACAATGAAAAAGAAGTGTAAAGTGTTGTTTTTTAAGCATGGATGAATCAATTCAGTATCTTTTTTTCCGATTGTCATGTAGCTAAGTTGATATAGAGAATACTGCAAATTACTTTCAATATTACACCCCCAACGAGTATAGATATTATCTTTGATAGCTGGTTATTTGGGGTTGAGAAGAAAGTTATGTAAGTTATGTACAAAATCTTAGTGGGAACTTGTACTCTTTGCTAGGCACTTTTTTTGCTAGGCACTTTGGCTAAATAGAAATGGTGTAGTTTTTAACAATGCACAAGCTTTTACTTCTATGCAAGTTATCTTGGATACACGCTTCTGGTCATTGATGCAGAAGGAGGAGGATCGTCCCCAAGTCACTTGAGGGTATCTTGTGCTTAAGACCACCGTCATGGAAATCTTTTTTCGTGTTTTGGCTTCGGGTGTGGTTTTGTGCCCACAAATAGAGTAAAGAGACTAATAACACAAGCAAATTCAATATTCTTCTTGGAAACGTAATGGTCTGACCTCAGGTTTGGCACGATTGAGGAAGAAAGATTGAATATCTTTCACTGAAGAAAAACATATGGAATCAGTGATTTAAAAAGAAATACAATGCTCATTAGTAAATTTTGTATGAAATTTCAAGAATTCAATAAGTCCATCAATTCGGGCCTAACCGATATCGGGCCATTTCTGTCGGTCTGAGCCAGGCCGGGCCTTGATCGGTTGTTAACGGTCGGTCCTCCGATGTAGACACTGGACAGAGTCAGCAGAGAGGTTCGTCTTCCGCATCATCCCCATTTCCCCCACACTCCCGATCCACTCACTCGCCGGCGGCGCTCCGAGATCTCGTCGCCGGCGTTTCCGATTCCGAGTCGTCGTTACACACAAAGTCGGATCCTTTCCAGGTTCTTGTCCGAGCCGTTGAGATGTCCATGTCGACGGCTCTATTCAAGGGCCGCAGCGACCGCGAGCCTGGCACATCTGCTCGCTGCTTGACCCGTCGCCCAGGTGGAGGAAGATCTCTCATGGCGAGGAGGAGCATCAGAAGTAGTCGTCGTGGGGCGGGTCGATTCCTGCCCCGGCGCCGACCGCTAGCGACGCGCCCGCGCCGTGAGGACCGGCTAAGCGCCCTCTCCGACGAACTCCTCCTCCTCGTCCTTGGCCGCGTCGACACCCCCACGGCGCTGCGCGCCGGGGCGCTCTCCAGGCGATGGGCGCATCTGCCCCGCGAGCTCCCCGCCCTTGACCTCAGGGCCGCCGACATCCTCCCGCCGCGCTACCACCAACTGGTCCGCCTCTACCGTGACCACTGCAGCAAGGGAACTATCATCATGTACGAGCACCTCCTGCCTACCATCAAGAGGTACGAGCGCCGCGCGATGCGCTCCTTCGCCGGCCACGTGAAGAGCTTCTTGGAAGGACCTCAACGGAAGGTCGACAGAATGAACCTGGAGTTCTTAACCACCAGCAATACCGGCTCATCGCCGAGGCCATCGATGTTTGGGGGGTCGACGACCTCGAGGTCGTCGCTAAGCCAATGTACAAGCGACAAGACATTCACACTTTCCCCAGCCATGGTTTGTGCAAGGAGCCACGGGCGTCACGCCTGCGAAGCCTCAAGCTTGGACGCTGCCTTCCCCCAGCGCTGGACGGGTACAGCGCGCTCACCAAGCTAGTCCTGCAAGACATGCTGAAATCCACGCCCGCGGCAGCCTATGAGGGCATTTTCACCACATGCCCGCAGCTCAACAAGCTGCACCTTGTCTCCTGTCGCTGCAGTGAAAATGGCAGATTGATGAGTGTAGTAGTTGACGCCCCAGATTGAGAGATCAGAGAGCTCGTGGTGGAAAATTGCTTGTTCCGATGTCTGCAGCTGAGAGCTCTTCCATGTCTCGAGAGCCTGGCCTCGCTCAAAAGCGAAGTGTTGTTCGAGTCTAGCTCGTTTCCCTGCCTCAGACAGTGGAACCTTACCATGCACCTCGGTGTGACAATGGAACCATTTCGCCAGTATTTTGCACCTCTGAAGCTGGAGCTTCACAAGTTTCTTCGATGCATCCCGGACATACGGAGCCTCATTATCCGCTTCACTGGGCCTGACAGGTGGATTGAGCCGTCAAGCTCCCCATCCTCATTTTTGCCTAATCTGAGGAGGTTGCTGGTCGCAGATGTCCCTTCATCCTGGGATATCACGTGGCCTCTTGTTCTCCTCGAGATGGCGCCTTCCCTAGAGAGTCTTCACATTCACATTGCCCCTTGTGAGGAGAAGCCCGGTGAAGAGATATCCTGGCAGCCCACTAAGCTCCAGCAGAATCACTTGAAAGAGTTTATGGTGGCTGGTTTTGAAGGAACAGCGAGGCAGATATACCTTGTCAAGTTTGTGGTTGGTGTGTGCACGGCGTTGCGACATGTTGCCATGTTCAGGAATGGGCATGCTCGGGGCATTGGACACTGGGACTGGGAGATGGTGACAGAACAACACTCGTGGATCTATGAAGAGAAGGAAAACATGTTAAAGCAGATCATGGATGGGGTTTCTTCCTTAACTGCTCCACTTGAGCTAGTTTTAGGCTGATATTTCCTCATAGGCCCCTTTTTTAACATTTTGTATTTATTTTTTTTCCTCATAGGCCTACATAGATAGTAGATGGCATGGAAGAGATACATAGCTAGTTATCGCATTAGCCGCTAGACTCTAAAGATGTACACAAAATCCTTCTTTAACATGTACAGTTTTAAGAAAAGAGAAATATATATAGTATTGCACTTCTAATGCATTCATATTTCGCTAAAAATGCTTATACACGTCACTTGTGCAGTGACATTTATATAAGACTTCACCTCTGAAAAGTTTTGTGCCATCAGTTCGTGATCAAACTCATGTCCTTGCAGAAGTTATAAGTATGTAGATGTGCTTTATATTTGAAGTGTCTCCACATCCCTGGGTCTTTAAGATGCGCATGCCTCATAAATCTCCCTTTTTATATGACCAAGTTGTTCCAAGAATGCCCAAGATAGTTTACACCAACATTACCTGCTTTCTATCTATGCTCTGTATATATCAATAGAAAGTTTACATTGGTAACATTTTTCACTTGCCTCTTTCAGTAAAAGCATATGGCTAAATATAACAACTATTGGAAATTCTGGAGGTTATGCATCTCTCAGAAGACAGTGATATCTGGAGGCAGGGAACGACCACGCATCCTTACTGTGGCATTCCAGGCATATAAATCTCTCATTGGGCACATGCCAAGTGCCAACCCATCCAGCCCTCATGTGGCTGTGGTCGCCGTCTTGCCAACCCATTTTTCTGGCTGCTACTACTACTTAACAGAGGCTTCTTGAGAACAAAGAACATGGCGCTGGACTGCTACTATTTCGCGCTATGCATTCTACAAAAGGAAAGAACACTGAAGCTTAATATGTTAACTTCACTAGAAAGTGCTGGCTGTCAATTGGCATAGCTATTCCCCAAATCTCCAACCTCTGTGGACCATATCATATCTCAGACTTAAGGTTACAACTCCTTTTTCCATGGAAATTATCATCTTAATGTGTTGGAGCATATGGATAACTAGAAAGGATTGTATTTTCAATGATATTGATCCAACAACGGAAAACTACAGAAAGAGATTTTTTAAAGAACTTGTCATGGTTATCCATAGGACAAGTATGACAAGGAGACAAGCAATTGAATAGTGGATCAAAATCGATTGTTGCGGCGGTTCTTGTTTTCCTTGTTCTTTTCTTTTCTTCTGTACTATGTTTTTCTTACTATTAATAAAGCTTACTCTGTACGGGCCTGCCCGCTCCAGTTTTCATCAAAAAAAAAATAAAAAAATAAGAGAAGGTTTCCATCTGGTCTGTTGCTATTCATGGCACCAAAATTTGTGTGATGATTTCATCTGGTCTGTTACTATTCATGGCACCAAACTCTGTACGTGCATTGTTTTTTGAGTTTATAGTGCAAACAATCATCACACCATAAGTTTCTTGTATTTTTAATCTGTGACTTATGTTCTCTTCCGAAAAAGGGTTATAACTTATTTGTTTTAGCATAACTGCGTTTTAGGGAACCTCTAGGTCCTGATTCTTTCAGCTACTTGGTCCTCATCATGCGAGCCTATACCAGTCCAGGCTTTCCTTCACAATGCAATGGAAGTCAATCTTCTCCTCGATGAATATTCCTTTGCCGCTGGAAAATCATCTCTGACGGCTGCCACCTAGGTTAGGAGAGGAGCGGGCTTGCGAGATTGATGCTCGGGTAAGGTAGACAGAGAGGGAGGGGCAACATGATCTGTACTCCTTTTTTACAATAGTTTCTTTCTTTTTGTTATTTCGAAAAAGAGGTGTCAACTAACAGATTGGTAAAACAAGGGCAAACGACCACTTCAAGTCCAAAAAAGGTCTGTTCTTGCAAAGTCTCAGAAAGAGGTCCATTTTCAGAATTGACTCTCAAAATAAGGGCAGTTTTGCAATTCGTCTTACTTTATTTGAATCTGCATGATGTGTTTTCGGTTTGTTGGTGAAGCTCAGAATTTATAGTTTTGCAGGCAAAAAAATGCCCCGTGCTCTTAAGCCTGTCTCGCTTATGAATTATGACAGACCCAGGACCCTTTGATTATTATTTTTCAAAAATCAAAGTTTTCAGCTTTTCTGCAACCTATTTTCTAGAAAAAAACTCTGTGACAGTGCTTTCTGAAGTTAGGTTTCATAATATATGAGTCTTCAATTGTATGATAGTGAACTAATAACCTCATTCTCAGTGTGCAGTTATGTTATCTAGTGGAAAAGTTACACATAAGATCAAACAGCCATGCCTGCCGCTGAAAAATCGATGAATTTCTTTTAATGAGCCTGATTGTTCAGACAAGTCTGGTGGTCATGGAGTCGGCTGGATCCCGATCAGCCCCTATTGCTTCAAAGTTCCTGATGGTTGGGACGAGGTGAAACCTGAATCTACTGACAGAACTTCAGTAAGACAGAACACAAGCCACATTCTTTCTTTCTTTGTTTTTTTTTTTTTTGACGAAACTGGAGGGGGAATCCCCTACTTTATCAATGGCTCCAGTTTAGGTCCCAATGTCCATTGCTGATCAAGGTGGCACATAGATGGATCTGAACTCGAAGCAGGGTCGATTCCTTGTCACCGCCGGTTCGCAGGTGAGGAACATGCCCCGGAGGAAATGTTGTATTGTAAGATCTTTACGGGACATAAATGGTAGCTTTACACTGTTGATAAGTTTGGTCACTGGCGATACTGCCACTCAGATGATCTCGATGATGTGACTGTTGAAAAGATCGGCACACCGGAGAAGGTGACCAACGACTTCGGGCCAGAGGTCATCGAAGAGAACGTGGAAGAAAAGGTCTTGGCCTCCTCGGCCAATGCAGAGCATTCAGGAGGAGCTTACTACCAGTTTGAGCTGGAACCACCGCATGTGTTCATTAAGCTACTGCTGCTGGAAACAGGCTATATCTAATCAGTGTAACTGCAAATGGTAAGCCCATTGTTTATAACTCAAAATATATGACAATCAATTAGCACTTTCAAATCCTTGACAAGTGTGAATTTGTGCAGGGCTGCAATGGAAGAGGCATTACTGCACTTGTCGGTAGGCAAGTAGTAGGTCGGAGTACTTGAAGCAAGTGATTGAGGAATCAGATTTAGCAAGTTGCTTTTGTGTCTTAGGATTTTATAATTTTAGTGATGTTTGAATTATTCAGCTAACACATTATTTTCTTTATGTTGCAGCCACCAAAAAGGACATAGAAAAGAGGAAATTGGGCGATCCAGCACTAGGGATGCTCTTATACAACTGTGGTGCTAGTAAAAAAAGTGTAGCTTCAAACAATGTCACTACATGAGAGTATGAACCACCATTGTTCATACCTGAAATTTGCGTACTAATTTGAAGTTGGTATTCAACTTATTTGGACGTTGCAGACACTCATGAATTTATCAGTCACAAGGCTCAGCAGTAGAATAAAACAAGTAGCTATTGTTAATTGCAATCGGGGTTGTGCTGTCTACGTCTGGATGCGAGTATTGACAAGGATGATGATTAACCCTGATTTTTCTTTCCAGAAAGTCAACAGAGAAGTTTCAAGGAAGATTCTGCATCCAGTTCTGTCTCCATCATGTGAACTACTACTAGTTCTAAGCAAGTTGCAGACTGACCGACCGACTCACATAGCTCCAAGTACCCCAAACAGTGCACCCTGTCATTAGCTGTATCATATTTTGTCCCCTAGTGCATCTGTGTCTCAGTGACAATGTAGCACAATGAAGCCAGGCAAGTAGAGGGTATTGTGTCTGTGTATGCCAACAGAGTATCCCTAAGAATTTAGAATGGAGGTCAAGTCTTATCTCTGCGCTGTTCTTTCTGCAGAAGAAAAACTCTCATATGCATCTCCAAATGCTCTGACATTCACAAGATTTCTTTCTCTCGGATACTCTCGTATGCACCTCCAAATGCTCTGATATCCACAAGATTTCTCTCTGTTACACACATAATCCATGGCTGCTGTCGCAGCACTCGCGTTTACCGGGAAGTCGGTCGCAACTGCAACTATATCCTTCTGGCTCAACAAGGCTTTCACCTGCCTCACAGATTACTGCAAGGCTGAAGGTTTGGAAGATGTCAAGAGCAGGGTACTCAGGTCGATGAACAAGGTCAATGCTGTCCTCAAGGCAGTGGACAACGAAAACATCAAGGAAAAGAGCACAGATCTTGATGCATGGCTGTGGCTGTTCAGGGATGCAGTTGAAGAGGCGGAGGACGCCATCGACGAGCTTGAGTACTACGAGCGCAGCGAGAGGGCAAAAGATCACAAGGTTAGTGACTGGGGCTCTTCTTTTTCAAAGATGAAGCACAAAGTAGTCAGATCCGTTAAACATGTTAGCATTTTGGATAAGACTGCAAAACAATTTACTCGCCGCAGCACGCTCAAGAGGCTGAGGAAAGCTATGGAGAGTTTAGACAAGGTTGCCACAGATATTCTGCCTATTCTCAACGTCGCTGAACATTTCACGGCCATTTCTTCTGTAAGTCAGCCGCAGGTGAACTGGATGATCAGCAACGACCGTGTTACAGGTTCAACAATGACTGCACCTTACTTCGTTGGGCGAGAAAGGGAGAAGGAAAGGATACTTCGATGGCTAACAGGGAAATCAGATGAAGATTCTGAAATTGTGATGAGTAGTAACCATGTTCCTATTCTTTCAATAGTTGGTCATGGTGGCATGGGGAAGACTACTTTAGCTCAACACATTTGCGATCAAGCTGATGAGAGGCATTTCAAGGTCATATGGGTATGCGTGTCAACTAGATTTGACGTAACACTCATTACAAGAAAAATATTCGAGTCTCTTACAGGGTTAAGACCTAGTGCAGATGATTTTGATGCGGTCCAGCGGAATATCAAGCAGCGGCTGAGGTATGGCAAATTTCTCCTTATTTTAGATGATGTTTGGGAAGATAAGAAAAAAGATGAATGGGAGAAGGTATTTGCTCCTTTGAGGAAAGGTAATCCGGGGAGCAAAATTTTGGTAACAACCAGAATGCGATCAGTAGCAGATATGGCTGCGAATGCAATGGGTGTTGAAAGAAATTATCTTGAATTGGAAGGGCTGCAACAAGCTGAAAATGTTGAACTCTTCAACTATCATGTCTTTTCTGGTATGAATCCACAAGATTGTGAAGATTTAAAACCAATTGGTGACCAAATTGCAGAGCAGTTGGGAGGATGTCCCTTGGTAACCAAGGTTGTCAGTGGTCATTTGCAGTGCATCATGAGTCCTGATTACTGGTATAGGTTCCTGCAAGGCAGTCTGGAACGTTTCAAAGGAACTGAAGATGGTATTATGGAAGCCCTCCGGTTAAGCTACAACCACCTACCAACAGAGCTTCAGATTTGCTTTCGGTATTGCAGCATGTTCCCGCAGGACTATGAATTTAAAAAGAAAGACTTAGTGCTAATGTGGATGGGTTCAGGATTGATCTCACTAGCTGGAAAAGCTGGAAAAACTTTCACAAGGCTTGAGGATTTTGGAGAGCTAATCTTGTCTCAGTTAACTAGCAAATCATTCTTTGAAATGAAATTCAAAGTACTTGAACATAGTCAGAGAAAAGAGGAGTATTATGTAATGCATGACTTGATGCATGAATTGGCCAGCTATGTGTCGTCAGGGGAATGCGCAGCAATAGTTGATTCTACCATGTTGGAAAATGTTGAGGGTACCATTCGGCACCTACGTATTGCATCCATTGACAAATTATCTACAGAGGATGTCAAGAAAATCACTCATTTTAAGAATCTTCGCACTATTATCATTGATGGTTCAGGTCTCATTAACAAGGATATGTTACGTACAGTTGAGAATGTGATAGAGAATTCAAAATCCTTGCGTTTATTGCGATCAAATCTGGAGAATGCATACCATCTTCCTAAACTTGCTGATTTGAAGCACCTTCGTTATATAAATCTGTATAGGATATCATCCATGGGAATATGCGGACTTGCCAAACTTTATCATTTACTGCTGATTGATTGTTTGACTGATTTGAGAGAAGAACCAAGACAAGCAAGATATATAGGGAACATTGATCATCTGCGCTATGTAAATTTTGGGCTATTTAGAAGTGGCGAGTTTCCAATTGGAAGACTGACTTCTCTTCAGGAGTTGCGCAACTACCGTGTGCAAGGAAGTAAAGGCAACAACATTACTGCTATAAAGAACCTGACGAATCTCCTTGAACTGGAAGTATTGGGTCTTGAGAATGTTGAGAGTGTTGAAGAAGCTGATAATGCCAAGTTAAATGAAAAGAAGTATCTCAACTCTTTATCTCTCTGGTGGTCAGCGCGTGCTAATGTGGAAAGTGGTAAAGATGACTTGATACTCGATCACCTTGAGCCACATCCTAGTATTAGAAACTTGAAAATATCTGGATTTTGTGGTGCAAAACTTCCTGTTTGGATTGAGAATGTGCACGTCACAAACTTGGTTTCACTTGAATTGGCGAGATGTCTGTATTGGGAACACCTGCCTTCATTTGGAGGACTAAAATATCTTAAGAAACTTTGGTTGGAGTGCCTTCCTGACCTACAACAGTTTGGTCAGCCGTCAAATACTAGTTGTATTGACTCATACCTTCCTCCCAATCTTGGAACTTTGATTGTAAGACGTTGCAAACTACTGAAACAGTTACCAATCCTTCCACCCAGCTTGGTTCATTTGGACATATGTAAGGTTGGGTTGACCGAATTACCAATAATAGGCAGGCTACACAGTGTGAGCACTGAGACCAAACAATCAAAATTACTATTTGTCAGTATTCAAGAATGTGAATATTTGACCTCACTTGGAGAAAGCCTTCTGTCGCAAACACAGTATATTGGAACTATCCATGTCCTACGCATCAATGACTGCAAAAAACTGGAGTCTCTGCCCTTGTCTTTCAAAGAAATGAGTGAGCTTAGAGAGCTTGATATCAGAAATTGTCCAGCGTTGAGGATCGTCTCAAGCGATGTTGGCGATAAGATCCTGCCACCATCGCTTGAAAAACTTGTAGTTAAGCAGTGTGGAGACCTTGAACTTGTACTGATCAAGTCACTGCATGGCCTCGCCAACCTTTCTGAATTGGTGTTAGAGAACTGCCCAGGCCTGGAATGTCTTCCCTCTGCAGACGTGTGCAAGAGTCTCGAGTCACTGAAGTTAATGGAGATAATCGGGTGTGAGAATCTCACATCGTTTGGCGGGCTCGGCTCCCTTGGTTCCCTCATCTCGCTAAAAATCAGCAGCTGCAGTAAGCTCACTGAATTAAGCTTGACTCCACAAGCACCTGCTGCTTCTGAAGGTGCTTGTGCTGGTGGTGATGATGATGGTATACAAGAGGAGAATCCAGTGATGCCAGCTGCCAGCTCCCTGCATGTCGACTACCTTGAAGTTGATATCCCATCCGTATTGAACATTGATCCTCTAAAGAGTCTCTGCCACACCAAAGGGCTCGTAATTGGAGGTGGAAGGCAAATTGAGACCTTACCTGAGCAATGGCTTCTGCAAAACCACAGACAACTTCAATCACTGAGGGTGCAGGGTGCTAGTTTCT
This sequence comes from Eragrostis nindensis, assembly GCA_012490785.1. Lineage (NCBI taxonomy): Eukaryota > Viridiplantae > Streptophyta > Magnoliopsida > Poales > Poaceae > Eragrostis > Eragrostis nindensis. The sequence continues at coordinate 1,353,797 of JAAXCT010000046.1, read as the reverse complement.
TGGAGTCTCTACCACTGGGTATGCGAGACCTGACCGCTCTCAATTCCTTGCTCCTATCAGGTGCTGAGAAACTCAGATCACTTGTAGAGTTGCCCTCAACCCTGAGGTCACTACATATCATGGGTTGCTGTCCAGAGTTGGAGACAAATATTAGAGAAAAGAATAGTGCTGAGTGGAAGAAAATCTCCCACATTCCCAAGGTGCACGTAGCTGCCGTCAAGATTGTACAGTCCCATCCTCACGTTTTTCATGGTACTTTAGCATCTTTATGATCTGCATAACAGTTTCCTTATCTGCAAATTGTTTCAATGTTCAAATGCTCTATGACAATTCAAGTAATTTGTCCCTCTATGTAAAGTTCTACTTACCAATCATATTGCTTAAACTGCAGTTTTGGTTAAACATCTTGTTGTATCATGTTCTGCTGTTTCTTCTTAGATCATCTATAATATTTATTGTGTCTCTTAGCAGTGTCCTGGTCTATCCTTTTTTTTTTTGGTTGCTTCCATGTTGCCTCCATTTTCAAAGCAAGTGCTACCGAAATTTTATAATTGTTATTGTAAGGTAACTTAGTAGCATCCCTGGGTGTTATAGAAAAGCCATGCATGTGCTTTAATTTAGCTTTATTTACACAAAATATTATTTTTTCTCCTTTTTTTTTGAGATGATCTTTTCTCCTTTTTTCTGTTTTAGGAGTAGGTGGACTTGGGTTGAGCTCCTCATAAGCTATCTCCTAGCTAGATTCGCATTGTTTACTATTATTTCAAATCTTTTAAACATTGTTGATTACCTTTCAAATTTGTTCAACAATGTTAATAATGTCAATTGGCTGAATGAAAATATGTAGGTGGTTATTACTTCATGTACGGCAAAGAATGCAGTGAAGAGACCTTTTACGGACAACAATAAGCAGTAATCATTGGAGCTAAAGCATTTTTACACTACCTAAAATCTAGGTAATTACTTTGCTTGCCATGGTCTTCATTTCAACGAACATATATGCCCTCTCAAGTCCCAACTGTTTTGTTAAATGAGATGCTTTATTAGTTCAACATTTGCATTCGTCTGATTTGTTAAATAAGGTGCTCCTACAGACATGTCGGCTTTTAGAAGTGGCTGCGTTGCATTTTTGTTTGTTGGGCGTCATTTGGATGGTTATATACTTGTCGGACTGGTCTTCATTAGTAAAACTTTGGTGAATTTTTAGTTCAGTTTGGATGTGTATGGACTTGAACCTTGGGTTCAATTGCTGTAATAATTTGTCTGATTCTACCTTGTGTAGATGAAGCCGGATGTTTATCTATATATATATTTTTTTAAATATGGTTCAGCATTTGCATTCGTCTGATTTGTTACGACTCCTTTAGCCTGCTTTAAACCATAGTACGTACTCATTCTTATCCTGCCTTTAAGATATTTTGGTTCCAGTAATTCGAACTTTCGAAGTCATGGGGATGCTTCCGTGTGAAGGTATTGGGGTTTTAATTGGTGCTTATCCCCCTTCCGATGAGTGAATTGCATTGTTAATATCTATTCATCAGATTAAGTAATGCCCAGACACACTAAAGAAAACTGCGAGTTACTCTCCTGTGCAGAGTCTTAGGCACTTAATCTATTAGAATGTGTGTTTTTATCCTTTCATTGAGAAAGGAAAAGGGAGCTACATTGAGAAAGAAAAAATTCCAAAAATGTGACTGAGATATACAAACTCTCAGTCACCTGAACTAGCAAATCTCTTAGAATTCAGGCAATGCAATCAGGCAACGTCAATCTTCTCTTCGATGAAGATTCCTTTGCTGCTGGAAAACCATCTCCGACGACTGCCTCGCTGTGGCAGGAAGAGTGGAGCTGCTTCATGCTCCACAGCACGCTCCTCTCTGGTTTTCTGGTCTGTCTGCTCGCTGCACTTCAGCAAAATCTGCAACACGTCCTTCATAGTTGGCCGTGATGACGGCGAACTGCCGGTGCATTGAACGCCCAGCCTGAACACGGCCTCGATCTCCCCAGGGTACCCTGCATACCTGATGCACTTGTCTGTGGCATCGGAGACGCTTGCCCCTGATTGGTAGTGGTGCCATGCCCACTGTGCCAGGCACCCGTGCTCACCGCCGTCATTGGCCTTCTTGCCGGTTGTGAGCTCCAAGAGTACGACACCGAAGCTGTAGACATCCACCTTTTCGTTCACTTTCCTCGTGTAAGCATACTCTATAGACAAAAAAAGAAAAGAAAAAAGAACAGAGTAAGTTTCACAATTTACACTATTTTGAAATTAGTATCACACAAATATAAGTTTATACGGACACAAAAATAAAACTATTTTGGCAAAATGTTTCACAAGACAACTAGAATCAGAGTAATTAAGCTCCATCTAAAGTACCAAGTAGGGATGTACCTGGAGCCATGTAGCCTAATGATCCAGCAACCGCAGACATAGTGTAGGGCTCCCCTGCCCGCAGCAAAATCCTAGCGAGCCCGAAGTCTGCGACCTTAGCCCGGAACTTGGCGTCCAGCAGGATATTACTTGTCTTGACGTCACGGTGAATGATGGGCGGTGAGCACTCATGGTGCATGTAGTACAGTCCTTGGGCAGCACCAACAGCAACTCGGAGCCTCGTCGGCCAGTCCAACGGCGCACAGGGCACGGGCAATGCACACGCTATGGAGTGCCCAGCAACGAGGGTGTGACCATGGAGCCAATTTTCCAGGCTACCGTTGTCCATGTAATTGTACACAAGGAGCTTTGCGTCAGCACTGGAGATGCAACACTGCAGCTTCACGATGTTGTTGTGACGAATGTTCCCAAGGATGTTTGCCTCGGACTCAAACTGTCGCTCCAGCTTCTCATCCAGCGACCCAGCGTTCCGTATCTTCTTTACAGCCACCACCCCAGTGCCGCCGTTGTACCAGTTGGTGTATGTGACGCGGTACACGTGCCCTGAGCCACCACGGCCAATGAGGTTCTCCTCCATTAGCCCACAGAGTATGGTCACATCATCGAAATCCAGAGCTTGGAAAGGTGTGATCTGCCAGTCCCCCTTCTTTGTTTTCATGAACTCAATTGCAGGAGTGTTGTTCATGGTTATAAGGTGGCCATTGATGAGTTGGGGATCGTTCTCGACTGGTACTCCATCTTCCACACGATAAATTCTCTTGGAGTGTGAGCACTTGGCAACAGCAGCAAGCACAATCAACCCAACAGAAGTGCCAGCTAGAGCAAAATAGATGATGAGAGTAGTGTGCCTCCTACTGGTTGTAAGGGCGTCCTTATTGTCTTGGCTGACATTCGTTAGACCAGGATTTCCATTACTAATGACTGATACATATGGACCAAACCTAGGGAGGCTCCCATATAGCTGATTATATGAAAGCACCAATACTGTCAAACTTTGCAAGCTCGCAAGTGAAGATGGTACCTGACCAGAAAGGTGATTGTATGAAAGATCAAGTATCTCCAAATCATCCAAAAGGCCAACACTTCGTGGAATAGGTCCATCTAACTGGTTGTGGCTGAGATTGAGAGCTGTCCGCAAGCTGGTAGGCATTTTTGGTATTGGACCAATCAGTGCATTGTTTGCGATGTTAAGCTCGATCAGCGATCTCAATGAGCTTATTGAGGATGGAATTTCACCACTGATCTTGTTTCCTTGCAAATTCACATTGGTAAGGTTTACCAGGTTGAATAGGCTTGGTGGCACCTCTCCAGTAAATGAGTTCTGACTACAATTCAATGTGCCAAGGTTTGTTAGCCCAGAAAATACAATCGGGATGGATCCACTGAGATTGTTCATTTGAAGCTTCAGAACTTCCAGCTTCCCCAGTTTACCAAAGTCACTGGGCACTGAACCTTCCAGCTTATTATGTGCAAGGTTCAAGAAGGTCAAGTACTTGCAGTTGCCTAGCCGCGCAGGTATATTTCCTGTCAACATATTGTTATCTAACTCAAGATAAGCCAAGCCCAAGGCATCACAAATGGAGTCTGGTATGCCCCCACTGAGCCTGTTGCTGCCAAGCATCAAGCGGTAGAGGCTGGGAGAAATATTTCCTGTAATATTCCCTTCAAGCTGATTGTTGCTGAGATCAACAGTTTCCAACCTTGAGGCCGACAAAAGACCAGATGGGATCGTCCCATTCAGATTATTGTAGCTCAAATCCAACATCCTCAAATTCTTGGTAATTCCACTAGGAATCGGACCAACAAAATTGTTCTGATTTGCTGCAAACCGAGCTAAGTTCTTGAGAGTTGTCAAATTTGCTGGTATCTGTCCAGTTAGATTATTACCAGAAAGGAGTAAAGTCTGGAGCTTATGGAGTTTCCCGATGTCACTATTGACCTCACCAGTCAGATAGTTCTGATTAAGATCCAGTATGGAGAGATTTGAACACTGAAATAATTCTCTTGGGATGTTACCACTGAATTGATTCCGAGATAACACCAGTTCCTCCAAAGCGAGAGAGATGCTTGTGGGGTGAGGGACTTCACCCTCCAAGTTATTAGAACTGAGATTCAAGCTTATCAATTTGGGCAACGAAATCAGTTCGGTGTTCACCATACCACCGAAATTATTGGAGGACAAATCAAGAATCTCTAATTTGGGGAAGACAGAGAAATTAGCAAGGGGCCCAGATAGCCGGTTGCTGCTGAGGTTGAGACTCCGTAATCTGGCGCTCATTGCGCAAGGGAAGGATTGATTGGGCAAACTGGAAATGAAGTTCTTCGAGAGATCAAGAACTTCCATAGTGTCGAGAGGGCAGATGGAGGTGAAGACAGTGGAGCTGGATATGCTGAAGCCACGCAAGGTGAGGCTGATGACAACCGAGAAGCCGGAGTCAGCAGATGAACAGCTGACTCCAATCCAGGAGTGGCACGGATTCAAGGTGGTGTTCCACCTGTTCTTACCCACGACGCTAGCGAGAGTCGCCATGATGTCTGCCTGTCTCTTGTCAAGCGGTAGAGAAGACGGAGCATCGGCCGCTGCCACTGACTCATTGTGAAACAAAGACAAGAAGAAGAGTGATACCAGTAGCAAGAACCCATGGCGTGCGTATGGACAGCATCTCCTGTCCACCATGGCAATCTGATTGCAACTTCTTGGCCTCCAAGTGAATGCCCCGCCTCTTCTAGTGATCTTCACCGGCCCACGCAGAAGAGAGATAAAGGTATTATCTACCTATATGTTGGTTACTTGGTGTGCACAGCAAAGGCTTCCTTCAGTTTGTTCTCAAGTGCGCTCCACAGCTCGAGAGAGAGGAAGTGCGCGCTAAGGCTAAGAACTCTAATGCTCACTCTGTTTTTAACTGTCACTGACGACTCTGTTCAAGCTTTGACCATTACGTGTTTACTTACATATAAATATACACACAACAATTTCAAATATGTAAAAAATCCTAAAAATATCAGTGGTAATAAATCTAACCATGCAATTTATTTTTCTACCTAGCTAAAATTCAATAGTCATTATCAGTCAAAGTTTGCAGAGTCAAGTTCTTGTTGTTTTCCTTTGCCCCCTCTTTTGGGTTCGGGTTGGTTCCAGGGTTGACTGACTAACGTACAGCATCATATCTGTTCCATCTTCTGCGCGAGAGTGACATGGAGCTAAACGCCTAAATCTAGTGGATTCAATGCGATGGCTTGTTTAAGAATCGGGTCACGGCTTTTAATTACGTTAATTACCTGAGAACTGAGACGGCGAGTCCGGACACCACGGCATCGGCCCCTTTGACGATGATGACATAGGGAAGCGTCACAGTCCCAATCCGGCATGCGGCCGGACCATCTTGCTTGCTCGGACCAGGCAGCGGCACCGGGACCGCGAGCGCAGGCCCGGAATAATCCACCCAGAGACGGGAGCAGAGATCGATTTCGGTGGACATCGCGCATCTGGCAGAGGCCGCGGGGAGGGGGCCGTATCCGGCGCCCGCAAACTGGGCGGGTGGGGCGCCAGCGGCGAAACCGGTGATGCGTGGCTGCTCATTTCGCTCGCCCTTTCACGCGGCCACATCGCGCCGCCTGGCACCATGGCCTTCCACGACAAGGGAGCGGGACGGGAGCGGCGGCCGGCTGGGGCCCGTCGGATTTTCTGATTAGTCAAGTACTCAAGTGGCTTCTTTCAAAATCAAATACTCCATCCCTTCCAAATATAGCTGGCCAACGGACCGGGCCGGGCCGGCACGGCCCAAGCCCGTCATGGGCCGGACCGTTTCTTCAACGGGCCGGCATGGCCCTTATGACTCACGGGCCGTGCCGGGCCAGCACGACGGGCTTGAGGCTAAGCCCAAGCACGGCCCTAGCCGTGTTACACGGGCCGAGCCGGGCCGCGGGCTGAGCGGGCCGGGCCGGCCCTAGGTAAAAATGCAAGTTTTTCTATTTTTAAAAATTATTTTAATACAAAAAATGACTTAACGGACCGAGCCGTGCTACTTCGGGCCGGCACGGCCCGGTCATGACCGGGCCTGGGCTGTGCTCAGACCAGGCTAAAAGGACCGGGCCGAGGGGTGGCCCTTTTAGCACGGCCCAAGTGGCCAGCTATACTTCCAAAATATAAACATTTGTTGACTTTTAGACATCATGTTTGACCCGCTCGTCTTATTCAATTTTTTTAAAAAAATATAAAAATAAATAAGTCATACTTGAAATATACATAATGATAAAACAAATAGTAACAAAATAAATGATATTTTCATAAATTTTTTGAATAAGACGGACGGTCAAACGTGAGATCCAGAAGTCAACAAATGCTTATATTTTAAAACGGATGTAGTACAAATATACAACCACCAAGATGTCAGACTAGATTTTTTTTTAAGAAAACTAGAGTAGATTTATTGTCTTTAATATTAGGTATATTTAAGAATGGAGGGAGCTTGAAAATTGAGATTGAGACGAGTTAACAATTTTAATGATTAATCTTTGTCGGTAGGTTTATGAGTTGTTTAGTGACAAAAACAATCATTTGGCCTCATTTTCACGTGAGTGGCTAAAAACTCTGGGCAGAACCCCATACTCTGAGGTGCGCGGTGTGGTTTTTGTATAATGTAGCTCAACTTTACGTAAGGAAGCTAAACCTTGCACTGCCTACACTTGCTCTGTCATATCCTCTGTTCAACTTTTTTGGTTGTGCTTTGCAAGTTAAAGTCACTCATCAGATGATTCAGATCTACCTGTATATGATAAGATGGCAAGAACTCTCAAGATTTCTTGCTGGATTGGTGTAACGGGGAGCAAAGAACACATGCCCCCTCCCCCTACACACATAAATGGAAGTATTCTCTCCATAACACGATATCTTATTGGTTTTTGGGACACAAATCGGAGTACGCTATCTCCGTAACTCAAAAACTCGTCACAGGGAGATCATATATGTCCATGTTGTGGTTTCTAGCATAGCTTATGTCCTATCCGGTGGCGGAGGACGAAAAAAATCTGAGGTGTGGCGAAGTTGTAAGGAACATGACTGCAGGTCATTTGTTTTTGCACATAATAGCCTGCAGATAAAGAAGAAAAGAATACTTGGAGAAAGAAAATGATCTCGCATAGGTGAAAGAAATAGCCTGCACGGCTGCATCCGGCTTTTGTGTCGTAGTTCCGCTTCCGCATGCCTTTGCCTGCCCTGGCGCAGGCGCGCCGCCGCCAACAGGCCTCGTCTGTGGGATAAAAGCAAGGCCGTCTCCTCTATGGGCCATGGGCCACAGCAGCTCACCATCACGGACCACTCAGCAGCCGACACCACTGGCTCAAAAAAAAAAGAAAAAGAAAAAAGCAGCCCACACCCAGGTAAGGGCTGCTCTAATAACTAAAAATGGCCATCGTCTTCCTCCGTCAGTTTCAGTTCGTGCCCGATCTGGCTCTCCAATGGTTTACACTAGTTCACACCAAAACTGAATCAATTTTGCAATACTTTTGATATAATGTATGGGTATATTTATGATATAGTAGCGGATACGAATACAAATACGGATATGTCGGATGTCTGATGTCAAAATCTCAAACCATATCCACATCTATATTTTCTAATCGAATTCGAAAACGAATTCGAATAGTGTAAAAATATTAATCGAATGGCAAATTCTGTACCACATTTACATTTTATCGGATACGGATATCGGACTTTTATTCGTATCCACTTTTCACCCCTAGATGAAGGACAGGGGATCTTCGCGGCAAACTCAAGGTATGGCGAGCGCCCTACCTTGCCATACCGAACGCTCCGCCACTGAGTCATATCTCGACAAAATCAACCGTCTATCTCAATTATTCTTAGTGGCTTAGCAGCATTTTGGTACCCGCGGTAACACGCAAACAATAACAAAAATCACTATGTTTTAAATAATATTCCTGTTGTTACTTTGCGCAGGTGCTATTGATATATAGAAGACAGAATTCTTCCAAAGGCTAGTGAATAAAACATCTCAAGTGGCTTCTTTCTCATTTTTCTTAATCAAATTAAAAATGATATTGCGATCGTCCCATTCTCCAAGTGATGAGTTCCATAGAAAAAAAAACAGTTCCTCTAAAAAATCAGAGAAAATAAATTTTGAAAAAAGCATTTCATAGTTCATAAGAGTTTTCTATAGTTTGGTTGTTTCAAAAAAGTTTCCAAGATGATTTTCAAGAAAATTTTTTGCAAGAGTTTTCTAAAAGAATCTGACACATATTGAAAATATATCTTGGGAAAATCACAAAAAAAATAGACATATTGTTGCTACATATGTTAGTTTGACCTCCCAAGGTGAAATTTAGAGAAGGGGAAAGGAAATTAGAAAGGGCGTCGGAGGCAAGGGAGTGGAGGAGGCGGAGAGGGAGAGGAATAGAAAGTGAATGAGAAACCTCAGAGCTAATTGGAGAAAAAGATAGGAAAGAACTAGTATAAGAGAGAGTGCATGCGTCCAACAAACACCTATAGCAAAACGTCTTTTGGATAGGTTCTGGGTGTAGTTTTTTCAACTGTTAGTAGAAATTGTATATCATGCATTATAGTTGAATGTCCAAACAAACTTTTTTCTATAGTTGGAATTGTAGATTGTACTTCTGTCTTTATCCCATTCAATCGGACGACGACACAATCCATAAGCGGTAGCGTTTGTATGGTTACGGCTGCATCCATCATTTGATACGCTAATATGTCCGAAAACTAGTGATTTCGGAAAAACCGGTCCGGAAATCAGACGAAATTTAACATCCAAATTTTGAATCAAAAAGTCGGTTTACCGGTAAGAATTTCCGGTAAACCGGACGAAATTTCGAAAAACCGGTTCAAAGAGGAACAATTCAAAAAAAAATTTAAAAAAATGAAACAAAAAATATGTAAAACAACTAGATGCAATTCTCGGCACAATGATACAACAACAACACGAAAAATCGATCGTTTGCTTGGTCAAAAAAATCGAGGAAGGTTGCTGGTTCATATAAAAGCCTTTTTTCTTTTTTTTTTCCTTCCTTTTTCTACCCAGAAATTTTGCATGATTTTTTTGACCTATCAAACTATCAAATTTTCGTGTTATTGTTTCACCATTGCGCTGCAAATTTCCTCTAGCTTTTTTAACATATTTTTGTTTCAAATTGTTTCAAACTTAAGAAAAATTAAAATTTAAAAATGAAAACCGGTCTACCGGATAAACCGGACCGGTCCTCTGTATAGCTGAGGAGACCTTCGTAAAACACAAGATGTTTACTACTTTGCCTATGACTGACGTCGGTCGGTTGAGATTCACTAGTACATAATAAGGAGAAAATACGACTATGTCAGCTAAATTAGTATGAGAATTGATTTCACATTGGTTGATTAATGGATACGATAAATAAGAACAGGTGATTGCAGAGCAAAATGCGATGTACTCGTGCCACGTTCCCGACGTTCAAACTCGTGCCACCGCGGATGCTGACAATGGAGACATCTGCAGCCATCTTTACTTTTCGTCAGTAAAGTGAACATCGAGCGCTGACCTTTAGCTGAAAAGCATTGCCTGCTTGTTTCTATGCTCGTCTTCAACTCCCACCAAAACGATTCAAAAACAAGTAACTATCTCCGATGACATCACATATTGTATTACAGAGAAAATATTGAGGCTTTGATTACAAACATCATCTAATATAAAACACCACATTAAAATTACAAACATATTCCACTCGCATATATTCCTAGCTGACTTCCTTTTAAAAACCGTATCCTGGCAGATTGGTTAGTTCAGCCGTTGGAGCTTCTTATCATTTATTTGAACACACCAGATGTTGCAGCTAATTAATATTCAGGTTAAGTTATGTCTGAACATTCTTTGGGCCCATTTAGTTTAAAACACTTGTATCTTCTTGCTCCTGAACTTTATCTGTGTGTAATGATAATCTTGTAATTAAGCATGACAAAGTAGGACCTTTTGATCTTAGTGCTTGCCTGCTTGGCATTTCTTGACAGAGCAATCTCATCGGCCAAGCATCTTAACAACCACCATCATCACGTTATAATACTCTCATTGCCCAACCATCACTTCAACTTCTCCAGAAACAATTAAAGAAATCAACCTCACTTCCTATTCTCTTCTCTTTCTAGTCCTTTCCCTCTACGGGCATGTCAAGAGGTGGTAGATAAGAAGTTGCAACTTCCATGACCATTGCGCATATACATCTCGTACAGGGGCTTCAGCAGAGTCAGAGAGAGAGAGAGAGAGAGAGAGGGAGAGAGAGAGTTACAGCAATGGAAGAGTTCACATTCCCCTGCGTTCCAGTGGAGCAGTGCAGCACCAAAATGCTCCCCTTCCCCCACTTCGCCTCTCCGCCGCCGTGGCTAGTGCCCGGCAGCGTTGACACGGTCGTGCACGAGCACGGTCACCGGAGGAGCTTCTCGGCCATGGAGCCACAAGCCGCGGGCAGCGACCACCACTACACGGTGGTCGGAGGAGGCTACCAGCACCATGGCTCAGCGAGGTTCGCCGTGGAAGAGGACAAGATGGACATGCTGTGGGAGGACTTCAACGAGGAGCTCGCCCGTGTTGCGCCGCCGTGCCCGCTGACCAAGGGGACGCCATGGACGGCGAAAGAGTCCAGGCTCGCCGGCGACGACGACGACTTCGTGCCTGCCGAGACGCGCAAGCACGCCGTCGTCCGGCGGAGGAGGATGGGGCTCCTCATGATGCTGAGGCTGCTCAAGAAGCTCTTCTTGGCTCACAAGTCCGGCGCCACGCCATCGAGGAAGACGCCGCCGATCTGAAGCAATCGAAAAAATCGCGTCTTTGAGCGCATATGCGCATGGACGATGATGTAGCAGGTCTGCAGGTGTACATAGTGATTTAGTGATTCATACATGTTTTTTCCTCGCAAGCACATGATCAAGAAGAAATTGGGGTCATGGCGTTTGCTGATGAATGTTCTTGTTTCTCTGTTAGAAATTTATCTTGTCTGGGTGGCTGTGCAGTGCCTGGTTCTTCTAAATTTTGGTTATGCCTTGATTCGGAATACGTTTGACTAGCTGTCCGAGTTTTACTGGCATCAGTAAATCATCAATTTTCTGTATCAAACTGGGCTATAAAATGAGACTTGGTTTTGCCACTATTATGTCAAATTCGTTCCTGGATGAACTTTCGCACCATTTGCATTTTTGGAATATTGTGAATGATACTTTGTAATGAGTGTAATTTGTCCCTTTCAATTTGGCATTATCGGAAGTACGGTCCAAAGTTTCGAAGTTTAACATCTGAATTGAAGTCATGGCACCGAATTTGGTTTGGTAATCACATCACCGAATCTGTTTACAACTTTTCTGACCAGCGATCAGGACTACCTGACTAAGGTAAAATACTGAAAAGGACAGAAGCAGGTTGCACATTTTGATTTCTTCCGAGCACATCTTTACTTCTCCAACTTTTAGCCGTTTAGATGCCCCTAATTCGTTACAAAGAAGGATACAAGCAGCTTTAATGTGTGACTAAATATTATCTTGTCCCTCTTGCGTACACATAATGCGTTACTGTATTATGACATCGATAGAAGATACAAGTTAAAAGGACGGACATGTGGAGTACACACCAACAAACTGGTTGGTCCAGAGTATACAGCAAGGATTAGTTGTAGGGAATGTAACGTGCGTGTCAGCTTGAAGTCATCGCATCACATACTTTACCAATCTACATATGCTTGGTAGGTATTGCATCACACAAAAATAGAAGTTCACATTGACAAGCAAAAGGTTTGTTGGCTCCAGGCAATAGATAGCTCATGTACGTGGCAGCATGGCACAACAACTAGGGCACTAGTATTTCATAGCAACTGCTGATACTAAGCAGTGTGATACTGAAACCGTATGAACTCATGTGTTTGCATAGTGGCACCATATCTGACATCAAGCGTACAATACAGTATCATCCTTACCGTGTTTCTTGAGTGGTTGATAAATGTCAACCACCATATTTTTTCCAAACATGGATTTATATTACCATCATAGAGCATGGCAGGGTGAATATTTAAATGGCATACTGAAATTTGGGAGGCAGTAAAATATAGCCCCATTATCATAGGTATGAATACATGTACATTCCCCATGGGGCTCAATTATTTAGTTGTTGATGAAGGGAACATGACTACATGAGATTACATATCTAGAAGATAATAAAAGATACCAAGTATACAGGCATTGGAACCTATTGTAAAGAAATATACACCTGATATTCAACTCTGTACCAAACAACTCAGCCACCAAACCATCATTCTGCCGGCTGAGGATGGTTGTATTACTTGTGCCTCTATGAGTGATCCCTGGTCGTAGAAGAAAACTTTAAAATTCAGCCGGTCAACTAGCAATCCATGTGACAATATTATAAATTATAACAGTATCGAAATGAAACTATATGGTTGGCTGCATACCATGTTATAACTTACCTTGATACAAAACAGAGATTGATACCCCTCTCAACTTCTAGGAAACATTAACCTGTAAAACCAGAATTCTCTGTCACTAGATTGTACTTAAATTCAAAATCCACATGGAACATAACATTGTCTGATTTTAACACAAGTAGCACAAAACTTCAGAACTTCATCTAAAACAAAATGCATTCTCCACTTGCCCACATGGTACCACATTATCGAATTGGCATGCACTTATCTGCAGTGAAAAAAAAGGGCACTGTGGTTATGTAGCAGACTTAATATAATTCTCTTTTCTTTTATATTACTACCATCAGGCATAAATCTTGGTGTTTGAAGTGTCAATTTTTTGCACATATTTTCTTAACTTTTAAATGTGTTATTTATCACTAAACCATATGTATCCATGGACTTTTGTGATGGGGGGTCAGAGGTCTCTAAACATATATGTGCTCAATGCCAGAAAGTGTCAAAAATGACACACCAATGAATTATGCTTGGATATGACACATCATTACATGCTATGACGCATGACTACATGTTCTTGATACCCCATAGCTGTGATTAATATATTGACTATACTCAAAGCTTAACGAAGAGAGGGGGGTGCATGTAGGCTCAAGATAAAGTATTTACTGAAATATAAAAATTACAAGCAAGGGAATCAACTCTTATGTTTCAAGTTCAGAATCATTTATAAGATTGTTGTTCTGGATAAACCTAAAGAGCGTAATCAATCATATTGAAAATGTTAATAACATGAACAGAACAGTAAAGATACAAATTCTGAGATAATGGAAACAGAAAAAAAAAGTGTAACCACAGAATGTCGTAGCGGATTGAAACTTACATTTATTGAATGGCCGCAGGGAAACATGTCAGTGTTGTTATATCACTTCGAAATATTTTTCAGCAGTCCTGACACAGAAGCACAGTGTGTTGATTTGTACTCGCACTGCTCACAACAAGATTGAAGTAACTGAATAACTTTCACACACCTGAACAAAGAAAAAGAACAAAATTTCAACATGAATACAAGAATAATGCCATATGCGTCCACAATTAACTTCATACTGAGATAATTCTTCAGTATCACCTGTTAGACGAAGTGTGTCTTTGGAAACACAACCAAAAAATAAATTAAAAACAGATGCACTGTTTTTGTATCACTGAGAAACAATGTGATGCTTTGGTAGCTGTAGCACTCGAAACAAACGAAGCTATCCACCTATTGATACCAAAACACCTCAGGCTTTCTTGAAAATGTCATGATGCTAGAAGTCCTCAAGGAAAATGTTTGTGGATGTTATTGACGCACAACGAAGGGCCAAGTTAAAAGATAAATCTGTTGCAGCCCAAAACCTTTTATCTTGGAATGTAAACAAACAATACAAGAGAAAAGGTTGAAGAAATTGCTTTGTTGACATTGGCACTCTTGGTCAAAAAAAAAAGGGCACTCAGCTCAGCTAAAGTTACTAGAAAACAACCAACAATCTGCGCAGACAGTCAGCTTGCTTCAGCGAGTGTCATTCAAGCAAGCAATAAACATTTTTCTGCCATGACCATCCACCAGAAATTATATCAAGTCCTCAAGACTCCCGTACGCCTTTTTTGGTAGTTCTCTTATTCTGCATATAGCGATTGATAGTGTAATAATAACGAGTCCACCGTGAATCTAACCATATACAGGTGAAATTTACCACCAACCTCCATAGCATGAGTAGTTCCAAGAACTAACCCCCAAATCGATGGCTCACTAGGACTCGCCATTCCCATACCTAAGCAATGCGCAGGCATCACCGCATCAGTGGGCAATACATCACGTGTCCACTTCTTTCAAGTAAATCAAATCGAGAACAACCAAACAAGCCCATTCTATCAGATTATCCCAGAATAAGAGAGCTTCGGGTTGGGGGATTGGGGTACGTACTTCCTGGAGTCGAACATGTTCTTGGACAGGCAGGCTTGGATGTCGCACGCCTCCTTCTTGCAAGGCTCCTTGCTCGGCTGCGCCATCGCCTACTCCTCTTACTCCTCCCGCCGCCGCCGCCGCCTTTGCTCGGATGAAGACGACGTCGAGCTCGGAGCCTCGGACACGCACACCCGTGCGCGTTCAGGAAGACGCTTTCGAGAAGAAGCGTCGCGTCCCGTGCCAGCTTACGGGCAAGTTGGGCTATTGGGCTACTCGGACGAAGTGGGCCAGAGGTCTTACAGGCCCTGCTTCTTTGCTGTTTTGGCTTGCGCGGCCCAGCAGCCGGTTCACTGCTGCGATGCGGCCACGCTGGAGAGCGAGAGAGGAGGCCGGGAAGATTCAGAGGTGATAAAACCTGTGGTTCTCACACTTCTCACTCCGCCTCCTCGCCAGGCAAATAGCGATACACTGGCAGGACGATGGAGCAGTTATGGGCACTGTCCCTTCCGGTTATTGGAGGTAGGCAACCCCAGTCCTTACTTGCTGGTTCGTCTTTTGCGCGCCATCGCACCGTCATCTCGTAGTATTCTTCAGCCATGCCCAATTGCCCGTCACCTGCTCGTGGAAATGCTCATGTGAACAGAGCAACTTGTATATTATTTTCCTTCATTGAGCGATCTAGTTACACATTCAGATTTGAAGCGAACCATCTGAACAAGTCACAGTATAATGATCCGTTTGGTGGAATTGGTGCAGTTTTGTATGTCGAGAGAGATATTGCTGCATCTCCATATGCCTCATAGGATGATATAAATATGCCTACTTCTTATGTATGATGATGATGACGGTTATTATGTTTTTCTGTAGCACTAAAGTTTCTTCAATAATTAGTTTCATCTTGTCTATTTTCTGCTCAGAAATGCAATAGATCAAATCATTAATTCCATAAAAAAATTATTTCAGAAGGATGTTGCCTTCACTGAGACACTACTGTGTCGTGGGAAGTCATCATCCCTTAAGCTTGAGGAGCATCTTGCAAACATATGGAAGAAATCAAAACCAAATCAGGAGTTGGAGTGCACAATGCTCGGCAAATTATGACGAAGCTTCTGTGTCAGAGGAAAGAAATGCCCCAAAGAAGTTAACTTTGCCCGATAATTCCCTTCTTGATGCCCGTATTCTCTATTGTACCTCTCCTGCCCTTGGTCACCACAAAGTAAGCAATTTTCAGGTTCTGTTTCACATAAACACCTTAAGGTTCGGTCACATGAATAATGAGCTTCTCATTCTCCTGGGCTACTAGCTAACTCAAAATTTGATCTTACATCGTATTATTTGAAACAATGGTGCAGAAATCATTTGGAAGAGTTCTTTTCAATTTATAGTAAATATTGGAGTTAATACTACGTGACAATCGGTGTTAATGGTGCCATGGTTGAGGACCCAAATAGTTGTTTGTTCAACAAAATGCCATATATATATCTAAATGCTTGCTGACTTGATAAAAAACCACCCTTTTTCATACTATGCAGCAAATGTCTTAAAAAATAATGTGCTAACGCCATCATGTAGCAAGTTGCCTGATCATACAATATTTTCTTTCATTTGTACTCAGGATGCACATCCAGAATCTAATAAAAGGGTTACTGCAATAATTGACGCCCTTGACAAATTGGAGCTTAGTCCCAAGGTATATTATAGCATTACTTCTCTTAAATAATATTCATGGTTCATTAAATTGTATCTTACTGCAAATTACCTTCTTGATTTATTTTAACTATTTTTTAGTCCAAATTTAATTCAAACTGAAGCATATAAATGAAAAGCAAGAACCTTTGCTCTCTCCATACAATGCTAACCTCCTTAGGTAATGCATAGAGCATATTTTGTTGAAAAGATTTTTTTTTTCTATTTTGATGGTAATCAACTAATGAGGACGTTGTTTATTTCACTAGGTTTCCTGAGATATTTTTTCCAGATAAACTCTAAGGGAATATGACACTGTCCGTACTATCCCTTACGTTTCACTGGGTACATAACATTGCATTTGTTTTCCTCTCAGCATCGAGGTTCACAGGTCCTTGAAATTCAAAATTTTGAGCCTGCTTCTGTAGATGATGTTGCACGAGTTCATTCAAGATCTTACATTACTGGACTGAAACAGGTACTTTCCATCAAGTTGCTCTTATTTATTTTTATATTTTTTGCAGGAAAGGAAAGAATTGATAATTTCTCTTTTGATAAATATATTTTGAGCTGAAATACATACTCTCTATAGTCCAGACTAAAAGTCCATTAGTGCATTGACACCATCTTCGCTAAGACACGTGCACAATTAATATATACAAATACATTGTTGAAATAGAAAAGGCTATATATTATGAAAATATTTTCATATTAAATCTAGCAGCATGCAATTATATTTTCAATCTTATTGCCCAAGGGTGTACAGCTGCTGTTTACTTAATTTGTCACTGAATGCTGTATTTAGAGATTTCCTGGACCTGGTTGCAGGCTATGAGTCGGGCTTCAGATGAAGGCTTGATATTAATAGAAGGCACTGGGCCAACATATGCTACAGAGACTGTAATGCATCCACTTTCTTTTGCTTGCAATCTATTTATGTGAAGTGCATTTGTGATCTAGTGTTTCACGGAATCACAATTCAAAGATATTCTTAAGTACGAGTAGTGCTCGTACTTTGATGTTGATCTATGTTAGTAACGATGGCAAAAGTTCTGATCCATAAATATAACACCTAACAACTTGACCCTTCAATCAAGTGTAAACTGACACTAAGGCATTCTTCAGATTTGTAGTTTAGAAAACCGTTAAAGTATACAAGATGACATTGTTTCTTTCATCTTAATAATAAAAATGGTTTTATGTGGTATTAATTCTGAATTGCTTCTGGTTTCATATTTCACTTATATTGCCTGCAACTAGGATCAAGAAAAATTAACATGTTACCTTTCTAAGCTGTTTCATCTTTTTCTGTATAGACTTTCAAAGAATCACTGCTATCGGCTGGTGCTGGAATCACATTGGTTGATTCAGTGGTAAATAATCCTCTAGCTGCTGCTTTTGTGGTTGTTTATCCTGTTTGTTTTTTTACGATTCAGTAAATTTTCCTTTGCAGTGTTGGTTTCCGAGAAATATTATATGTTTTGCGCTAGTAAGGCCACCAGGGCATCACGCAGTTCCTGAAGGTCCTATGGGCTTTTGTGTCTTTGGGAACATTGCAGTTGCAGCTCGGTATGCTCAGCATCAACATGGACTAAAGCGGGTCATGATAATAGATTTTGATGTTCACCACGGCAATGGCACATGTGATGCCTTTTATGATGATTCAGACATCTTCTTCCTCTCAACTCATCAGGTACATTGCCCCTCTTTCCTTAATTGCCCTTTGCTGGCATACTAGGTGCACAACTTTGCCATGAAGCAGATTTTCTTTCTGCATTCGATGTAGCTTGGAAGTTATCCTGGTACAGGTAAGATCCACCAGGTCGGCCAGGGTGATGGAGAAGGCACGACCCTCAACCTGCCACTGCCTGGTGGCGCAGGTGATTATGCAATGAGGTGTGCGTTTGATGAGGTTATTGCACCGTCAGCGCAGCGATTCAAGCCTGACATAATCCTGGCTTCAGCTGGGTAAGATTCTTCTTTGATAAAACCAAAACTACAGAACTCAAACATGAGTAAACTTAAAAAACGTTCCCTGAGTTGCACGAATCTTCAGTGACTACAAATTGATCGTCATTGTTCTAAGCTAGATGAACTGATTTCTTGTGTCTTACTCAGCTATGATGCGCACGCGCTGGACCCTCTGGCCGGATTGCAGTTCACGACGGGCACGTTCTACATGTTGTCATCTGGCATCAAGCAGCTGGCGAAGGAGCTCTGTGGCGGCCGCTGCGTCTTCTTCCTGGAAGGCGGCTACAACCTGCAGACACTCTCGAGCTCTGTAGCGGACACCTTCCGCGCTTTCCTAGACGAACCCAGCCTTGCAGCACAGTTCGATGATCCTTCGATGCTGTTTGAAGAGCCGACTCGGAAGATCAAAGAGGCGATAGAGAATGCCAAGGGCATCCACTCACTGTAAGGTGGCGCAAAATTTGCAATAATATATCCCTGGTTCTAGTGTGTACTGGAGAAGTGAGATCATGTTGCGTTTGAAGTTCTGGTGTATATAGTTTAGTTTGGACGTGGTCTGGTCATTTTCAGTTGGTTGTCCTTCTGAAAATAATGGCCATTCAGGAGTTTGTTAGTATATCGGATGTATATATTGGGCATTAGGGCATATATGTGTATTTATCATGAAATTGCGATGCTTGGTGCTGGAGCTTCCACAGATTGTATAGATGGAGAGCCGATTGATGATGGCAAGGTTGAGTTTGTTCTCGGGGACATGCATGGTGCGGGTGTTTGATGAAGCAAAATTTAGTTCATTAGATGAGTCAATATAAATTTCCTCAATTTTGTTATTTGAGTCAAATATGTTTTATGACATCTTGGGCTATATACCTTTGATGTTGATGTGCATTTTCTCTAATTCCACTCAATGCACATACATGGATGGCCAACTATGTATCTTGTTACAGGTTGTTTTGCATGACTGGGGTGATGAGGACTGTGTCAGAGTCTTGAAGCGATGCAAAGAAGCTATTTCTACGCGGGAACCAAATTGGGAAGTGATATTAATCATATAAGGTCTTTGCCGTCCAAACGAACACTTGAAGCTCAACTTTTGATGGACCTTTTCGATGATGGTGCTACCGACGGGCAAAGAGCCGGATGAGGCGATGAGCAGTGGAGTACGATGTTCATGGATGCAGGGTTTACTCAGTACAAGATCAGTCCCGTATTTAGGGCCTCGTTCACTACTTGAGGTTTATCCTTAGACGACTTGGCATGAAGAATGACTGAGCAATGTATCGGAGAGCGAAGGCCATAAATTTCCAGTGTAATTTTTTATATGCAAATGTTGTATTTGTCTCAATTCTCTGCAACGCAAAGAGATGGATATCATTCGTTTGCAAGGTACTTATTTGTGAACAGCACTACCGTGCCTGCGGAGTCTGCCTAGCTTGCTGCCCTGATAGATTTGCGTTCTCCATGCGATTAATTAATCATGTAAACCTAGCCCATTAATATACCAAAAAGCAGATATGGTCCCAGAAAAGTCAAATGAAATTAATAATTTACAGAGGATATATTTTCGTAGCTGTATTTACAGGGTGAGTGTGCAAGAGAATTACTCCCTTTCTATCACAAAAAAAAAGAGAGAGAATTACTCCCTCCGTTATTAAATTGTCGACACCGTTGACTTTTAGAGTTACATTTGACCATTCGTCTTATTCAAAATATTTTTAAAATTACTACATATCTGGTTATGAATTGTTTTATTACTAGAGAAAATTAAGCATAATTTATAATTTTACATATTTGAGCAAATATTTTAAATAAGATGAACGATCAAACATAACTTAAAAAATCAAAGACATCAACAATTTAAAAACAGAACGAGTACATGTGCCCTGCCCCTCCTGGTGTTGCGGTGTTCCTAGTCCGATTCATCATCTTCCAGTCTTGTCCGAGTTGATCCCGGGCTCGTCTAATCCGCGCGCGCGCGTAGAGCCCCGCGCGCGGGCGAATTTCGACAGCGTTCCGACAAAAAAAACAGCGGCACCAGCCTTCGTTTTTGTGTGCGTCCCGTGCTTGAATCATGCGTCACGTCTACGATGGGCCCAAGCACATGTAGCAGCGGTTGATCGCTCGGGGCAGGTGCATGCATGAGGCAACGGGAGCAGGTGAGGTGAGGTGGTGCAGTGCACGCGCATGGACAGTGGGGCCCGCTGGAGATATGCACATAGTTAGTGGTTATTGGGCCTGTTCGGCTGTTATCAACAGCCGACTGCTGCTGGTGCTGTTGCTGTTTGCTACTCACATAGCACAGTACCAACAGTCAAAAACAGCCAAATACCGCTGTTCTAGCGCTCCAGCGAACAGGCTCATTGTATGAAACAATATCTACGGTAAGAGTAACTTATGAAACAACTTTTCTATCGTAACTTATGAGACAACTTTTTCCATCGTAACTTATGAGACAACTTTTTCTACCGTAACTTATGGGACAACTTTTTCTACCGTAACTTATGGGACAACTTTTTCTACCGTAACTTGTGAGACACTTTTTCTACGCTGACTTATGAGACAACTTTTCTACGATGACTTATGAGACAACTTTTCTACCGTGACTTATGAGACAACTTTTCTATCGTAACTTACGGGACAACTTTTGTACGGTGACTTATAAGACAAATTATTTTTTTACATTTACGAAGCAACTTTTTCTTAGACTTATATCCGAAATACGAAGGAAAGTTTGTACTGCTAGTAAAATATTATGAAAGAGAAAGCATAAAAAAAGAAAAAAAAGAAGCTTCGCGTGTCTGCATGCAGCACAGAGATCCACTCACGCCCATGCACTGGTCCCAGTAGACCCCGCTTCCCCACATGCTGGCCCCACTAGCCCAGCACCACCCGGCTCCCACGCGAATCCACGCGAGTGCGAGCGCCACGCGCGGTTCTGAGCGCGCGCACAGGAATTTCGGTTGATCCCTGCTTAGCTATGTTAAGTTATCGGCGGAACGACAGCACGTAGAACACGTTGAATAACAAAAAGTAAAACTGGAATAGAGGAGACGAAATTCTTTATTGCGAAATTCTAGAGAGCAGGTTAAGGGGGGGTCTCCTCAACTATTTATAGGGGGGGAACTCTAACTTCGTGTTGGGCCCAGATTCGATAAATATGCCCACATGAGCCAAGACACCTTCTTCTAGAAGGTGGGCCTGGCCCATTAAGAGTTTTACAACACTCCCCTTTGGGCTCTTTATCGTGATAAGTATGCCTCATAAAAACTCCTAAAAACCCAGTGGGAAAAATGGAGAAAAGAGCACATATTACCACCACTCATATTGCACACATTGCCTCGTTAAAAACCTTATTGAGAAAACTTTATGTGAAAAACTCATAAGGGAAAAAGAGTACAATGTTTTAATCTTCATGATTAATTCTTATCAATTTGCATGACTGATATGAATTATCTTCGAGATAACTCATTTAATTTGGGAATGTGATGTACTTAAGGAAGTTCTCCCCCTGTTCCAAGCACTTCTTTAAGTCTTCTCATGCCAATACCACGCCGACACTTTTCAAGAGTGCGGGAAGGTAATGCCTTTGTGAACATATCTGCAAGATTATCACAAGATCGGACATGTGTTACTAAAATCTCTCCCTTCTCTTACATTTCATGCGTGTGGAAGAATTTAGGTAACATATGCTTTGTCCTATTTGACTTTATGTATCCCAATTGTATTTGTGCAATACAAGCTTTATTATCTTCATAGATAATTGTAGGGGATGGAGTATACGCCACTCCACAAGTATTTATTATGTGATTTGTCATCCTCCTGAGCCAGGCGCACTCTTTTGCAGCTTCAAACAATGCGATGATCTCTGAATAATTTGTCGATGTAGCAACCAATGTTTGCTTCGTTGATTTCCAAGAAATTGCAGTTCCACCATATAAAAACACATATCCCGTTTGAGATATTGATTTATGTGGATCAGATAAATATCCAGCATCAACATAACCCACAAGGGTTAATTCTCTATTCTTCGTGAAAAATAATACAAGGTCTTCAGTTCCTCTCAAATATCGGAGGATTTGCTTGATGCCATTCCAATGCCTCCGAGTTGGTGCTGAGCTATATCTTGCAAGTAGATTAAGAGCAAAAGCAATATCGGGTCGTGTACCATTTGCAAGGTACATCAAGGCTCCAATGGCACTGAGGTATGGATATTGAGGTCCCAATAATTCCTCATCTTCCTGCTTTGGTCTAAATTGATCTTCATCTATATCAAGTGATCTCACCACCATAGGCGATCTGAGTGGATATGCTTCGTGCATATTAAATCTCTCTAATACCTTCTTGGTATAGTTGGATTGATGCAAGAGTACCCCTTCGGGGGTATGTTCAAGTTGCAAACCTAAACAATAGGTAGTCTTGCCCAGATCTTTCATTTCAAATTCAGTCTTCAAGTATGAGCAAGTCTCTTCAATTTCATTTGTAGTACCAATGATGTTCAAGTCATCAACATAAACAGAGATTATGCAAAAGCCTTTCTCTGATTTCTTTATGAATACACGAGGACAGTCTTCATTCTTCACAAATCCCTTGTTCAATAGGAATGTACTCAACTTGTTGTACCACATTCTTCCTGATTGTTTCAAACCATATAGTGACTTCTGTAATTTGACACTATATAATTTACGTTCATCTTCATTCGGAACTTTAATACCTTCTGGAACTTTCATATAGATTTCTGTATCTAATGTTCCATATAGATATGCTGTGACCACATCCATAAGTCGCATCTGCAAATTCATATTCACCGCCATTGAGATCAAATACTGGAAAGTAATTCCATCCATTACGGGAGAGTAGGTTTCTTCGTAGTCAATGCCAGGTCTCTGCGTGAAACCTTGAGCTACGAGTCTCGCCTTATATCTAGTCACTTCATTTTGAGCGTTTCTCTTCCTGACAAACACCCATTTGTGACCCACTGGTTTAATGCCAGTTGGTGTAAGGTTTACATTACCAAACACTTCTCTTTTCTTTAGCGAGTTTAACTCTGCACAGATTGCTTCTTTCCACTTTGGCCAATCAGAACGCTTCTTGCATTCCTTTATTGATTTTGGTTCAGATTTCAAATCAATTTGTGTTGCAATCGTTTCAGGAAAGTATGTATCGACTTCAATTGTCTTTCTATTATATACCACTCCCGTCTCAACATAATTCGTTGAGATTTCATTTCCTTGATCCTCGTTATCAATAGATATATTGAGGTCAGGAATTTCCGGTATCCCCTCATGAGTTTCATGCACATTCTCACTTGGGTTTGTTTCTTCAAGTCTCACCACTTCGTGTGGATCACTTTCACCTTTTTTGGTTTTCTTTTGAGTGTTTTGCTTAGGCTTCTTCTCCACAGGACGTCTCCTAGGAGTTTTAGCTTGAGCTTGTACTCTAGGCTTCTTGGATGCCCTTGTAACCGGCTCACTCCCCCTCTTCCTAGCATTTGTTGCTTTTATGGAAGAAGGTTGGAATTCCATATATTCATTCCCTTCAAATGGGATTTCTATTCTTTCAGGAGCATTTGCAGCCGGTATATGAAACTTCGCAATGTCTCTTGTATTCGTGAAAGCTTCAGGCAATTCATTAGCAACTCTCTGCAAGTGGAGTATGTTTTGAACTGCAAGTTCAGCTTCTCTAGTGCGAGGATCCATTCCTAGAGTTCCTTTAGCATCCCAATCTATTTGTCGGCATTCATCCCTAGAGAGATACTTTCCTCCCCCTAATGCCGGGAAATGAGCTTCATTAAAGATACAATCAGCAAACCGTGTCGTATGCAAATCTCCAGTGGAGGGCTCTAAGTACTTGATTATGGATGGACTTTCATAACCAACGTAAACTGCAAGTTTTCGTTGTGCGCCCATTGCTGTTCGGTGAGGTGGAGGGATTGGAATGTATACAGCACATCCAAATCTCCGTAGATGGGAAACATTTGGTATTCTACCACGCACCAATGCTAATGGTGATTCTTCATGTGTAGCAGATGGTCGTAATTGGATAAGTGCTGCTGCATGCAACACCGCATGCCCCCAACAAGAGGTAGGCAATAAGTAATTCTGTAACAATGGTCGAGCAATCAATTTGATTCTCTTGATTAATGATTCTGCAAGACTATTTTGTGTATGCACGTGTGGTACAGAGTGTTCCACCTTGATGCCCATACTCA
Organism: Eragrostis nindensis; assembly: GCA_012490785.1. NCBI lineage: Eukaryota > Viridiplantae > Streptophyta > Magnoliopsida > Poales > Poaceae > Eragrostis > Eragrostis nindensis. Next base: position 1,329,170 of record JAAXCT010000046.1, on the reverse strand, counting down.
TACAGTAATCATCAAATACCTTTGAGGTAAATTCTCCGGCATTGTCCATTCTGATGGATTTAATTCTATGGTCTGGAAAATGTGTCTTCAATTGTATGATCTGGGCAGTCAATCGTGCAAATGCATGGTTTCTAGTAGATAATAGACACACATGGCTCCACTTCGAGGAAGCGTCTATTAATACCATGAAATAGCGGAAAGGTCCTGAAATGGGACTAATTGGTCCGCATATATCGCCTTGAATTCATTCAAGGAATGGCACAGATTCTGTTTGAATCTTAAGCTGCGAGGGTCGAGTAATAAGCTTCCCTTTTGCGCATGCAATGCACAAGAAATCTGTTTGATTCGGAAAATCTTTTGTTTTCAAGTTATGCCTTGTTGCATTCTTCGTAATTCTCTGCATTATGTTAAGGCCAGGATGACCAAGGCGGTCATGCCATAGTCTATATTCTTCTTGATTGGTAAAGATGGTCTTGAATGAGGCAAATTTTTTGCTCGGCTTAATGTACGTGTAGTACAAGCCGTCTTTGATCGATGGAAAGCTTTCAATAATGGTCTTTCTCGTTCCTTCTTTCGTGGTCATGATAAGACGTTCTTCACCTTCATTGTTATTGGTTTCTACGTGAAACGCATTTTTACGGATGTCCTTAAAGCTTAACAATGTCCGGGTTGAATCTGGATAAAGTAATGCTTCTTGGATTGTTAACTGCGTACCATTCGGTAAGACAAATGTGGCTCTTCCTTGGCCAACAATCTTATTATTATTGCCGATAATAGTAAGAATATCTCCAGTGTACTTTCGAAGCGTCTGGAAATAGCAAGTGTCCCTTAGAATAGTAGCGTTGGTGCAACTGTCTACAAGACAGAGGTCCTCATCCATAGCCATTTTACTCCACAATTCGTAGTTCACCGATTTGCTGGACGAATTCCTCGTAGAGCGTGCTGATAACGTGTCGCTCTCTGATTGGGACGGGTGGGAGGTGGGAGAAAAAGAAACGAATTTCAAACTTTAAACGCATTTTTCTCCTAAACCGTAAGTCCGTTTTCGAATTCGTTTGAACCTACGTGTTTGTTACAATTAATTCTACAAAATGAGATCCAATATGAATATTTTTTGAATTTTTTAAAATTTAAAATTTTTGTCAACATTTTAAATATACTATGTCAACATTTTGTTTATACTATATCAACATTTTTTTTATTTGTGGTCAACATTTTTTATAAAAATGTTGATTTTATTTTAAAAATGTTGAAATAGAACTATAAAAATGTTGACTCTTCTGTTTCAAAATGTTGACGCTCTGACTTGGACTTGGCTGTTCAGATTTAATGGGCTATTGGACCAATCTATCATATGTTAACCATAGGACGTCCTGCATATAGGAGGTCCTTTAGTGTGCGCCTGACGGAGCAGCACTCGGACTCCGATGGCGAGTCCCAGTCAAAATAATGGGAGCCGAATCGGAATGATGCCATGCTCTCGGACACCATGGGCTTTATAACGGAAAGTCTATTCGCCGATTGGTTCAAGCGGCCACTATCCAATCTTGCGGTTGATCGCAGGGGAGACTCCCCCGATTTTTTTTGGATTCCGAATTTTAAACTCGTTTTTCCTATGAAACGGGCTCCATGCGCGGTTGGAGCTGGTGGGCCGGCCTGCTGATCGCTGGGCCGTTATCGACGTCGAGGAGAGTTTCGTGGGGCAAGGCTAATCCACGCACGCGCGCTCATACCGAACCGCGCGCATTTCTCGACCAGACCACGCGGTCCCGCCTGGTTTCCAGAATTGGTCTCCCGCTCGGTTTCCCTTTTCGCTCGCGCTTCTGCGCATATCCTGTGGGCCCATGTATTCTCTTTTCAGGCGCGTTGTTCACGGCCGTTGCTGAAGCCTCATTTTTTTCTCTTTTTTTATTCTTTACACGCGCATGTTAGTATGTTACCATTTCTACGTAGGATGAGTAGTGGTCATAACAAAACTGTATAGTCAATAGAGCCTTTTAGTTTTTTCTCTTTTCCGTGCGAAGCGCGAAATCATTTAGGGAGGTGGGGATAATGGGGTAATATAGGGTGGGGGACTTGAATCCCACTTTCAAATGGTTTGATCTACTAATTTTAATAACAACATTTACCACTTAATTATTAAGTACACCTTGTAGCACGACAACTTGCAGCATGTCGTTGGATTTAGTTTACAATTACTGGTTGAAGGTCACACTCTACTGCATGTCATATTGATTCCACAGGTTAAATGGATTTGTCCTTGAGAAACGATCTTCCTGTAGCTTTCAACTTAAGCTAGAACCTACATACATTCCAAATATAAAAAAAATGTCAGTAAATATAAATCTAAACTTTTCTAACTTGCTGAAAAGAAAAAAATGTGTGAAAAAGTTCACTCGGATTTTGAAAAAAGTTTATGAAAACTATAAAAACAAAGTTATAGAAAAGCTTTTGAAACCACACAGCATATAAATTTGAGAGAACCTTGTTAGAATCTAAAAAACAAACTTTCACAGACTATAAAACAAACTTAAAGAAAAACTATGAAGTTGAACAAACTTGCAGCAGAAGGTAGTGCAGAAGTTTGAATGAAAAGGTTCTTGCAAACTCATAGGGAAACATTTTGGTACTAAATCTGCACAAAACTTGCAAAGAATTACAACACAAGTGTGAAACAAAGTTTTAACGCGTTCATGAAAGCTGATAGACAAACTTATAGAAAACTTTGATAGTAAATTTAAACGAAACTTGCAGCGCAAAATTGTTGTAGAAGTTTGATCACAAAGGACCACGAGAACTTTTCAAACCAGCTAGAGAATTTTTACAGAAGTTTGAATGCAAAGGTTCACCAAAACTTATAAACAGACTTACAGAGAAACTTTAGCTGTAACTTTACGAGAAACTTGTAGCAAAAGTTTGAGTAAAAGTTCTAGAGAAAGTTGATAGAAGTTTGACTTGAAAAGGTTCACCAAAACTTATTATAAGAAAGTTGAACCAAAAGTTATTGCAAAAGTTTGAGCACGAAAGTTCGCCAGAACATTTGAAACAAAGTTACACACTGCATAAATTTGAACGAAGAAGGTTCACCAAAACTTACATAAAAAACAAAGTTTAATCAAAACTATGAAACAACTTATTGAAAAACTTTCATAGTAACTCTGCACAAAACATGCAACAGGTTGCACAAATACTTTGAGCACCGACATCAATAGAAACTTAAAGCAAACTTCTGTCGCAACTTGATCAAACTTTGAACTAAACTTGCGACATGAGTTGCACAAATTTTTTTGCTAATTACGTTAACTAATGGGAAAAAATTGTATAAAAAAATTAAAAGGGAAGTTATATAGAATTCTATGTTGTTGTAAAAGTCATGCATTGAAATCAATACTATGTAAAATAATGATAGAGAAAAAGATAAAATTCAAGTGAACTAGTTTGATACATACAGATATTTAATATTTCAAAAGAACTATGGCTTCAAATTAACTTACATGAATTTGCCAAAATAGTTTGCACCTCTGCGAGCCATCTTAAGTTGGTGTTACACCTTTTGACGACCAACAAGTATGCATGCCAAGCATTCGCGAAGAGGCTTCCTGAAAAAAAAATTAAACCAAAATAATAAATGTGAAAGTATGTAATCAGAATGTTGTTCATTTACAACATAAGAAGACAAACTACAAAATAGGGAAAAATAAAACATATAGGAAAGGTAAAATGGAAGAAACATAGGATAGCAACCTACATTGGAACCTAATGCAGCAATTGGGAGAGAAAAGGGTGAAAAAAATGAGTATGAGTAAGAGTTGTACAAGCAAAGAAGCCACAAAAGTGCAGTGTGTAAAAGTTAACAATATACAAAGAATTATTGGGTACTGAAAAGCATTTACTTTTTAGTAAAAACATCGTACTACACAGCACAGAATTACCAAGATGTGTGTGACTGATGGTTCTTTGATGTGAATTATAGAAAATACACAATATGATGAAGATGAGGAAAGAAGATGCAATCGATAGCACCCAAAAAAGGGTTGCTTGAACGAGGACACAGACCACGGGAAGAAAGACGTAAAATAATTGACAATGAAAAGCATACAACAGAAAATCTTGTTTTTATGTAAACATTTATGTATATGGGCTTCTATATTCTCAAAAGATGTGGCTCCAATTTGAAGTTATTGTAGATCCTTCTATTGTGAAGCAGGAAAAATTCTAATATAAATAAACTGCATGTGTGGTAGACTAACATTGTTGTTTAGCAATGATTTTCTTTGTTTCAGCCAATGTCTCGGTATATTTGCTTCATGATAGATTATGTACGATGCAAGTTTCTTGCAGTTATAATAGATTCGATTCTGAAAAAGAAGGATATGCATATTCAGTGCACAGAAAAATCGCTAGCAAAAAGTAGAACAAGTATAAAATGTCAATGAAACATATACGAGGGGACATTCTCCCGTTCGAACTTAGTAGAAACACCATGATGAAAATACCACAATGACAACTTCATGGAAGAGAAACAGCGAAGTCTTAACTACCAACCATGTATTTTTGTTTTTACTCAAAGAGAAGAGGCAACATGTCCTATGACTAAAACACGACATCAGCAAAAAGCAGCAGGAATCACACATCCCATTCACAGGCTCAAGTTGTAACATGATGCACCATTTGGTTGTCCATTTGTTGGGTCGATTCAAAGACACAGAAAAAAACAACCTAAGTGCTTAAAATTCAGAATCTGATTTCTACTTGTACAGAACAAAAAGAAGTGAAGCAAAATGTATTCATTTGTTTACTGGATGCCCAATCCTAAAAATAGCCACTAAAATATAGGGTTTCAGTTAAGCTAGTGAATCCAATGTTATCATGCTAAGATTCATAGTTTTTTTTTTGTGCATAATCTGATAGCCAAGTGTCACTAGATTGCAAAAAGTAATAATGCATAAATATTTACAAAAAAATGTTAATAGCTATGACTTCGATACAGAGTTAGTAAAGCTAAATTAAATTAATGTAGGTTATGACACATAAAGTCACTGCACAAGCTGTTTAGGTACAATATGGGACTGATGCGTATCTCAATCTGGCACAAGAAAAAAAAACATTAGGGAAGAAGGCCTTAAAAGCAAATCATTAAGTAAAATGCGTAGCCCACTCTGCTAATAAACAAACCATTTCTGGATTGCAATTGTGATCATGTAAATAGTAACACCAGAAAAGCAAGCATGTGCAGGACAATATTATAAAAACATGTAACACACTTTATAAACAAGTAATCTATATTAGAAACTATCTGCCTGTGGTACCACCTCCACTCATGAGCAACACTGGATAAAGAAGCAATACGTGTGCAATACCACAGTTAATGGCGGCTGGTATCATTGACTGATTTAACTGTGGTCATCATGCAAATCGAGGATTAGGTTTGCTAGAAATTGAATAGACAACATACAAACCAGCAATCACCACTCCAAAAATCAGTAGTTCCTAGGATTTTGGACTGAAGAGAAAGGTGAAGCATTGCAATCCCTAGGCAAAATGCTAGAACCCTAACAATTCACTAAATCTGCCCAAATCCAACTTAATCGGCCCACTAATTTCACAAAAACGCCGAGATCCCTGTTTCGATTGCACAGACATCCACGATTCTAGGCGGAGCAAAATCCTCTAAGAAAATCGTTGATTAAACCAGAATCTCTATTCTACATATGAGGAATAAGGCCATAGAGCCAATGAAATCAAGTTTGCCACGGATTTGGATGGAGGGAAGGGGAGAAATCAATGCTGACCTTAGAAGTGGACACTAGAACCCTAAATCGCACCAACAAATCTGACAAAATCCATCAAAATCGCCACCCCAAATCCGTCGAGAATGAATCCCCTGCTTTGGGAAAGGACAAATCAATGATTTGAGTGGAGAAGAAACTGAAAACCGAAGGAGATTAGAAGGAATTGTTGCAGAATCGAGGAGAGATATGGTGACGTCGAACGGATAGAGAGACAGAGGGAAGGGGGAAATGAATCTCGCAGGAAATTTCGGGGGAGGGTGGAAGAAAACAGTGGGCTCCATATTTTTTTTATTCTCCACCGTACGGTGAACGGAAAGGGAAAGGGACATCGAAGCGCGTCAGGAGAAAAGGGAAGGTGGCGCGGCGTCGAGCGACACGCGACTTCGCGAGCGCGCGGACGCGCACGGAACAGGAATTTCGAGTTTCGTGTCGGGCGTTCAATATATAGGCGATCCCATATAGTGAACACCGGTTCGGCATCGCTTCCCCATTCCCCCAACACCACCCTCCACTCACTCGCCGGCGGCGCGCCGGGATCTCCTCGCCGGCGGCGACGATTCCGAGTCATCGTTTCACCCAAAGTCGGAAGCTTTCCCGGCCCTTGCCCGAGCCGGTCACGATGTCGATCTCGACGTCTCTATTCAAGCGCAGCCGCGGCAGCGAGGAGCCCGGCACATCTGCTCGCGGCTCGATCCGTGGAGCAGGTGGAGGAAGCTCTCTCATGGCGAGAAACAGAAGCATCCGGAGCGGGGCGGGTCGATTCCTGCCCCGGCGCCGTCCTCTAGCGACGCGCCGTGAGGACCGGCTAAGCGCCCTCTCCGACGACCTCCTCCTCCTCGTCCTGCGCCGCGTCGACACCCCCACGGCGCTCCGCGCCGGGGCGCTCTCCAGGCGTTGGGCTCATCTCCCCTCCGAGCTCTCCGCCCTTGACCTCAGGGCCGGCGACATCCTCCCGCCGCGCTACCACCGACTGGTCCTTCTCTACCGTGATCTCTGCATCAAGAGGCTTATTTTGATGTACGGGAACCTCAAGCCTATCATCAATAGGTACGAGCGCCGCGCCATGCGCGCCTTCGCCGGCTCCGTACAGAGCTTCTTGGAAGGACCTCAACGGAAGGTAGACAGACTGAAGCTCGAGTTCTTCACCACCGGAAATGCCAGCTGCATGAATCTGCTCGTCGCACAGGCCATTGACGCTTGGGGGGTCGACGACCTCGAGGTCGTCGCTAAGCCGATGTACAAGCAACGAGACGTCCACACCTTTCCCAGCCATGGCATGTGCAAAGATCCCTGGGCGTCACGCCTACGAAGCCTGAAGCTGGGACGCTGCGTTCCCCCGCTGCTGCAAGGTTACAGGGTGCTCACCATGCTTGTCCTGAGAGACATCCCAGCATCACCCACGCCGGCGGCAGCCTACGAGGCCATCTTCACCTCGTGCCTGCAGCTCAATACGCTGCACCTCGTCTCATGCGACTGCAGAGACACGAATGTAGTGGTTGATGCCCCAGGTTCAAAGATCAGAGAGCTCGTGGTGGACAATTGCTTATTCGGATGTCTGCGGATGAGGGCTCTTCCCTGTCTCGAGAGCCTAGCCTCCTTGAGAAGCCAAGTTTTGTTCGAGTCTGCATCATTTCCCTGCCTCAGGCAATGGAACCTTACTAAGGAGACTGGTTTTACAATGGAACCATATCGCCGACAGTTCGCGCCGAGGCTGAAGCTTGGCATGTTTTTTCCATATACACTGGACATTACAAGCCTCATTGTCCGCTTCACTGGGCCTGACAGATGGATTGTGCCATCTAGATCCACATCCTCTTTTTTGCCTAATCTGAGGAGGCTGTTGGTTGCGGATGTGCCTTCGTCCTGGGATGTCACATGGACTTATCTTCTTCTTGAGATGGCCCCTTCTCTTGAGGTCCTTCATATCCACATCGTCCCTTGTGGGGAAAATCCCGGTGAAGAAATATCTTGGCATCCCACCAAGCTTCGGTTGAATCGCTTGAAAGAGTTTGTGGTGGCTGGTTTTGAAGGAACGGCGAGGCAGATTTACCTTGTCAAGTTTGTGGTTGGTCTATGCACTGCATTGCGCCATGTTGCCATGTTCAAGAATGGGTATGCTCGGGACATTGGACACTGGAACTGGGAGATGGTGACAGAACAACACCCGTGGACCTATGAAGAGAAGGAAAACACACTAAGGCAGATCATTGATGGGGTTTCTTCCTTAACTCCTCGAGTTGATCTAGTTTTAGGCTGATATTTCCTCATAGGCTTCTCTTTTAGAATTCCATATCTCTATTTTATTCATGTAAGCTATGATTAGTGTCCCAAGTAGTTTGTTTGTTGGTGGTTTTTCTTATGTGTATCACACTGTGAAATTCCCAAATAATTTGACTTGACTGGTTTACAGGTTTCTTGTGCATATAGGTGGCATGGCAGAGATACATCGTTAGTTTTTGCATTGGCCACCATGAACCGAATCCTGATTATGCATAAATAAACTACCAATTCATGAATAAAATCCTGCTTCTTCATTTTCAATTGGTATTTGATCATGAGGTATGAGCAATACTGAAACCAAAGAAAGAGAAGAGTGTGCAATTTTATAAGAAATGTGGAAACAGTTTCAGTAAATACCTGCCTAACAGTATCACACTTCTAATGCATCATTTAGTAATTCACTGAAATTGCTTTTATAACTCATGGCGTGCAGTGACATTCATGTTGGACTTTGCCTTTGAAAGGTCTTTGTGTCATCAGTTTGTGATATGCTTGTGTCTTAAAAGTTAAAAGCATGTGCAGTTTGTAGTAGTTCCACATTCCAGAGTCTGTAGGGGCGTTCATGTTTCTTTTTTTATTATAGTCAAAATATACAAGGAAATGCTTTTCTTTTTTCTTCAGATTTTTGTTACTAAAAGAGGAGACACAAACAAGAGGCAGAATATCTACGCCTCAAGTTCTGTGGTGGCGAAAGAGAAGCGTTTATGAATGGAATGCTATAGCATTCTATCAGCCGTGTAGTTTTTATCATCCAGACTGAAGCTCAAGCTAAGCTAATGCCTCTCATGTGACTATTTCTGTTTCTAATGGACATGCCCATTCGTTTTCTTTGTTTTCTGCTCATAAACCACTAGTCACTTGGTTTCTAAGCCTTATGTAAGTGTCTTTACCACAGCAACTTCTTTGAAGGATGAATCCAATTCAAACGTTTTTGTTTGTTCCGATGAAGTCATAATTCAAAGTTGACACTGTGGAACGTGAATTAATGACAACAAACCGTTTGAAATCACTGAGGTCTTAAGAAACGGTTGGTATGACCCTTTTAATAGCTTGGACACTATGGTTTCGCTTAGCACAGATATACTTTTCTTTATGAGATGCATTGGTTTCTTTTTGTTTTCGGTATGAAAAACCAGTATGATATATTCCTTAATTCTTTTTTTTTTGGTCGCTTTAGGAATTGATTAATGATCTCGACCTTAAGGATATCCCTCTCCATGGTCGCAAATTTACATGGTCCAACCAGCAGGATTCTCCCACACTGGTGAAGCTGGACAGGGTATTTTTTACGTTGGATTGGGAGGGTAATTACCCAAATTGTCTTCTCCAAAGTACAAGACTCTGAAGACTCTGACCACTGTCCTCTTTTGCTCGGGTTGAGAGATAATAAACATAGGAAGCGCAGATTTCATTTTGAACCCTTTTGGCCTAAACTAGAAGGCTTCCATGAGGCGGTGGAAGTTGCATGGAACTCGGTACAGGGCCAGGCGGCCAGCAGTGCCCGTTCGTTACCCTTGATGTGAAGCTAAAAGCGACCGCTAAAGGTTTACAGAGTTGGAGTGACAGGAAAGTAGGACATGTCAATTCTCAGCTTGGACTTGCCCGTGAGATCCTGCACCTATTGGAGATTGCTCAAGATGGTCAAATGCTGACACCGGAGGAGATATGGCTGAAGAATAATCTGAAGAAACATTCTCTTGCTCGCCTTGCTCAAGCAGACTATTGCACGCTTAAGATCACGAATTGGATGGTTGAAGGATGGTGACGCTAACACAAAGCTCTTTCGAATGCATGTCCGCCATCGCAAAAGGAAGAACTTTGTGGGTAAGCTAGTGTCAGATAACCAGGTGCACACTAACCATGACGAGAAGGCCAACATTGTTCATGATTTTTATAACAGCCTGCTGGAGGTCAGTTTGGAAAGGGAGCACACCATTGACCTGGATTTTCTGGGAATTTCCTCTCATGATTTGGCAGACCTTGATGTGCCTATCTCTGAAAAGGAAGTATGGGACACGATCAAGCAGCTACCCTCAGATAAGGCCCCTGGGCCGGATGGTTTCACAGGCTGTTTTTACAAGGCATACTGGACCATTATCAAGAACGACATTATGGCTGTGATTTCAGCCATTGGCAGCAGGAAATTCATGAATTTTGGCATCCTCAACGCAGCATACATCAGTTTGATTCCAAAGAATGATGGAGCTGATGAAGTGAAGGACTTTCAACCGATAAGTTTGGTGTATAGCTTTGCCAAACTTATAAATAAGCTGTTGGCAACCCGTCTTGCAGGCCGGGCTACATTACATGGTGTCTCAGAGCCAAAGTGCGTTCATCAAAGGGCGGTTTATAAAGGACAATTTCATGCTAGTGCAACAAACAGACAGGTTGCTACATCAACAAAAACAGCCTCGCCTGCTCCTCATGTTAGACATTTTGAAAGCCTTCGACTTGGTTTCTTGGCCCTTCCTCCTAGAAGTGATGCAGAAATTAGGCTTTGAACAGATATGGAGAGATATTATCAGTGAGCTGCTATCATCTTCATCAACTCAGGTCCTACTTAATGGGATCCCAGGGGAGCACATAGCACATCGTTGGGGCTTACGGCAGGGCGATCAATTATCGCTGATGCTGTTTATTCTGGCTATGGATGTATTCGACTACATGATAATAAAGGCAACGGAGGAAGGGTTGCTACAACCGCTGTCAACAAGGACACTTCAACGCCGCATTTCCCTCTATGCTGATGATGTGGATGATTAGAATTTTTTTTTTAAAAAAAATGTCAAGAGTGAAAAAAAGAAATTCAAAGGAAGCAATTATGCACGTACCAATTATGTTTTTCGATTAGTTGTGTTGACGTATTAGACTGCACATCGTCAGATATCATTAGTTGTCGCATAATGTATGCTTAATTTCATTACACTTCTCCGCTGAATTATGCTAGCATCAATACAGTTTACTCTCATTTTTAATTTCTAGACTCTTTAGCTGGTATGCATCACATCTTTAGAAGTAGCTGAAGGCTTGAAGCAAGAGAAATAATGAAGCGTTCGAGTGCCATGCACCAAGGAAGGAAAAGTTGCTGCTGCTGCAAAGAAGAGAGAGGCGCAAAAAAAATGGTAGCACTGCAACAGCCAAGAAGAAGTCTGGAGCAGCACGCAAGAAGGCTGGAGCTGCAAATGCGACATCTCGACGCAATACTGAAGTGGAAGTCTCAAATCAGCTTTGGAGCGGGCTGAGAACCAGTTTGGACCTGTGATGCACACCTAATCAAGTTTATAAACTGAAAATCAAGGTTTTGGAAGTAAGGGGGACCTAGAGACCGGCTGTGCAATCTTTCCTTTGATGGTTCATACACTGTTCCTCCCCCGCACATTAGTGAGTAGTTATCTTGATGCGAAATAACAACTGTAATTTAATGTGCTATTACCATGATGTTCCTGATTGTGCACTGAACTTGAGACCAGATTTTTTGGGTCTAATCTCATAAACCTGTTCATCTGTCAATTGTTAACTGAAATCATTTTTTGAGTATCTTAACTGAAACCATTGAAATGGTATAGCCAACAATACAACAATTTTAGATCATCGTCACAAATGCCATGCAATTCAAAGGTTAGATGATGTCCTGTTTTGTTGATTGTTCGTTACGGCTTCCAAAATCTTACCCCCTACATGTTTCACCATCTCTCACGGTGACCAAAATCAGTCGTGTTGATGGTGTCGTCGCTCTAAAACTGCTTTTGCTGGGATGGGGATACATGACGTTTGACGGCTGACATCTCCAATCCTGGAGTACAACATCGAATCATCCTCTTCCCCCTTGGAGATACTAATAAATCATTGCTTTTTTACTTTTGAGGTTCATCTAAAATAATTTTTGTTTTGCAGAAACTAGCTAGGAGGGAGATACAGGAGGTTCCATAAGCAGAACTTTGTGAAGATGGCTCTTTAGTTCAAATCCTCTGGCCGGCTAACTAAACTGTAGCCACTCTCTGTTTGGATCCAGGGCTAATGGTCCCTGACTAACAAGATAAAAAGTGATACGAGTTAGCTTTTCCTCTGAGTTTAGCCATGTTTAAGAGAGTTGAGGTGACTAATAGGCTGGCTAATGTTTTAGAGGTTGCTTAGTCATCCCGTTTGGATCCAAATTAGGTAAAATTTAGCCAGCTAATATGTGGGAGCTGGATCAAAACCGGGCCTTAATAATAGAGTTTGTGATAGATCAAACTTATTTAATAACATTTTATTTTTGTTAGAATGTTGTGTAACATTATCAGTAAAAGAGTGATGTATTTGCCACGGTTTAATAACCTGTTGGAAACTTTTGAGCTCATGATCGCTTGATTCCAGTTTAAATTTACACCAGCAGTACACGTGTCAACATTTTATCTAATTATTTTATGTTGACCTAATCGCACCCCACGATAAATGAGAATAATGATGGCCCCTTCAGTCAACGAAAATCAACCTGTTCATGCATAATTCTCATGACCCTATCAAGTGTTGCATTTTTTATCATATACTAGATGAGACCCCGCGCGTTGCCGCGGGCGAGAGGCAGCGCATCAAACGTACTACATCAGTTAAAATTGCAAACAATATTTGCACATCTACACATGCTAAGAGTAAGCTACGGATATATACAATAAGATTCAAATTAATAGCAAGAGGAAAGACCAAATATATTCTATGTATCGTTACATTTTATCAAGATTATGAACCGTGTAGCAAGCTTCAACCTGTTTTCGACATCATAGAATGGTCTAAACCTCCAGTGGAGCCTTCCTTCTGTCTATGAACTTTGCATGACTTGAATGCACCAAGAAAGCCTGAACCTAGTTAGAACAGAAGGGGAAAAAGTGCATACAACAATTCAATTCCTACTTCAAATGATGCGAATGTTTTAGTTGGCCAATGCTAGAAAACAACTAAATGTACGGGAAAAAGATATAATCAGCTTCTATCATCGCTATAACAGCCGATGCTTTTTAAGCCTCAAGACATCGCAATGTTCAAGTGGAAAAAATGCAAACATTTTTAAGTAGATGCAGCTACAAATCATCCAGAGATGGATTAAGAAACCACATTTAATAAAACAGTACATTAGTTTGAAAATAATTTTATTTTTTATACTGAAGAGGTATACGTATACAATGAAACACAACATACCTATTAGGCTGTGACACAAAATGGAAAAGGCTGAGTAGCACATACTAACTTTATAGACCTGTGCTACATTGACCATGTTGAATAAGAAAATATCAAATCTAGTTGAAAGCATATAAAACACCACAAAATTAATACAGAATTTGACATAGCGATGTGCCAACATGTATTTATTGCCAATTTTTCAAAGTACTCATCAATATCTTGGATTTTTTTACCATCAAAATTATTTAGTACATGAAAAAAAATAGTTTGGCCCTGCAATAAAATAAAGGAGTACAACAGAAATGTTTGTCTAATATGGAATGTAGGCACTGAGGAATGTAGGCCATTGGCATGAAATTATACTAAGCAACTTTTGCAACCACATGACTAACATTGTAGTTGTCAATGGCAGACATAGTAAGAGAAACATACCTATATATGATAGTTAATTGTCACAGTAAATCTGCAAATGAGTTTCACGAACAAAATAAAAATAACATGATTCGCCACATCTGCTGCGCATAAATGGAGAACGCCCTGCTGATGTGGGCTATAGCTTTCCATATGGTCCTTGCATCATTCATAGAGAATAAAGCTGTAAATTTCGCTTTTTTTTCTCTCTAACACACAAATGATACACAACGTTCAGAGTTTTTGATGAGTCACAGGATCCAAGTTAAAACAGATGTATAACAGGAGAGTTGAATCTTACCTGACATTGCTACCATTTTGATGAGTCACAGGACCCAAGTTGATGTGGGCTATAGCTTTCCATATGGTCCCTGCATCATTCATAGAGAATAAAGCTGTAAATTTCGCTTTTTTTTCTCTCTAACACACAAATGATACACAACGTTCGGAGTTTTTGATGAGTCACAGGACCCAAGTTAAAACAGATGTATAACAGGAGAGTTGAATCTTACCTGACATTGGTACCATTTTGATGAGTCACAGGACCCAAGTCACAGGACCCAAGTTGAAGAACCCAATCTGTGAGATCAAGGATTTAAATTAGTAAACTTGAAGAAGTTTTAAATTTTCATAACAACATTGCTACCATTAGGTCAAAATAAAACTGCAGGTAGGCTAACTATCAGAACTAATTGGTTTGATAAGTGAACAAAGAGAGAAACTAAATCATTAGTAATGAAGTACTAACATCCTAATTTATTTCAGCAAGAACATCACGCGCGCACACAGTACATCTGAGCCACTACATGGAAGCATGAAAATGAATATAGTGCTGTTGACCAAGCAATTTTTGGTCTCATCAACCATCTTTGATGTAACAGCCAATATTTTTTATGACTTACGACAGTGCAATATTCAGTTGCATGGAAAGCAAAAACTGGTTCGCAAACTATCACAATGGCAAACATGAGTCGTTTCAGTTATTTACCTGAACTCATACTTTTAAGGGTATGCTAATTGGAAGAGGCTATGGATTTAAGCAGAGTAACCTGAACTCATAATTTTAAGGCTAATGCTAATTCATTATTTCGTTCTGTCAGGTTCAATAGAAGTAGATATGTAAGGGGGGGAAAAAAGCTTTAAATGGAGAAATAGAAATGTCTGGATAGATTTCTCAACAAAAAAAAAAAGAACTTATCTTTTACCATTTTCAGACGGTGGGTGAGCATGTTGCAGGAAAAGTATCAATTCCTAGTTGATGAGTGCAAGAGTGGCATGCCTGCAACAACAGATTATATCTATCAGTTGGAGTTATAAGTCCTGCATGCATATAAAGAAGGTGATTTCACTGAATAAAGAATCATAATTAATGTAACGGGGTGCTGTATTGCGACCAAACAATCTCAGAAAGATTCAATATCCAAAACTCCAAAGCAATTCCAATAGGCTACTGATTGGCGCAAATGTCCTGGTGGTTCACCTCGTACTGCTCCATTGTTGCATCTCACCTCCCAGTCTGTACGATGCGCATGGTCCATGATGTTGGCCTCTTGATGGCTGAGGGAAGGCCACGGCGCGGCAGGTCGTCCGTCTCCTCGGACCTCGGAATCTCTGCGCTGCATGGCGCAGCCGTGCTACACGGAAATGGGATCTTCAAGCCAGGTGGTGGGGGAAGCAGTGGAGGAGACGCACCTAGCAGAGGAGCGGCAGATCGATCCAATCAAGAGAACACAAAGGGCAGATACCATAAAAAAATCCACAAATTGCAAGCTTAGACTGGATTCCCGATGCAAGAAGCACCTAATCACATTGGGCAAGAAGTAAAATCGATTTAGGGGAAGAAGTGGGGAGAACTCACCTCTTGAACCGCTCCCCTGGTGGCGGCCGTCATCATCAGGGCTGCCGATGCCACTGGGGACGCGACGGGAGGGGCTCCAGATCGGGCGACGAAGACCTGCCGGCTTGCAGATGTACGGCGAACGTGCCGACGCCGGGGCCTCAGTTAGTCGCCGGAGATGGAGCTCCACCGCAGCAAGGCTGGTGGCCGCTCGAAGCCGTGGCGATGGAAGGCCATGACGGCGGAAGGGCGCTCAATCTTCGGGAATAAGCAGAGCAAGTGGTGGATTAATCCGTTCCGGAGCCCGGCGGCGCTGGCCGCTCCGCGACTGAGGGAAGAAGGCGGCGAGACGGCGGGTTGGGGAGCTCGCGGCAGCGCGGGGAGGGGGCGATGGGAAAATCGGGGCTGGATTGGGGAGGACAGACGCGCCGCGCGGGGGAGAGGATAAGGTCCCGCGCGAACGGCTGCGACGGCTCCACGCGAAGGCAACGGACGGCCACAACGGAGCAACTGTTGGAAGAACAGTAAAACAGTAATAGTGAATAGTGAACGTGACGGGAGAAACTAAAGGTTTTATATGATATGATATGATGTAGCGTACATGCATTGGTACCGATACACTTGAATTGCTAACTTGGCATGCTTTTGTTACCATGTTTCTCTCCCTACAACAACTTACACTAATTCTAAGCACGAGAGAAACTCTAAATTGAGCCTCGTAAGTGGTCATATCATCGGCCATGAGAGTATTTTTGGTATTTTGGACTTGAATGACACGTTCGACAAGTTTAGATGACTGAATTTACAAGTTGAGAGTTTGGAGACTTATATGACACTACGAAAAATAAGTTTATATTAGTGGCGTCAGCATACTCAACATAATACAATACATATTACAAAACATCACCTTAAGTTAAGACATACTATATTTTATTTACTTGACAATAGAATACTTCCTCTGCGTTTGTGCACTTCTCCACCTTGGATTTGAGTCTAAGCCATTATTATTTCTACTAATGACGCTAGAAGCTAGGCCATGTAGCAGAATGACCTACTCTTGCTTCCACATGTGGCTCCGCCGCTGGTTAGTTCATTTATAAAGAATGGAGAGAGTAGTTCATGCCATAGATCAAGCGTTTCGTCCAGGCTAGTTGATGCTTTGCATCTTCAACATGTTTGATAGCTAGCAAATTTGTTCCCACGCGTAATTGTGCGGATCCGTATTTCAATGCACCTTTAGCAGCTTAAAAGCTAAACAAAGTCCTCAAGGCGTGATAATGATTGCCCATGGAACCACAGTGCGGTGCGATAAACCTGCCCGACCCAACGACCGTGCAGCCCAACCTCAACACAGCAGAGCAGCGAGTCCATCAGGCGAAAGAGAGGAATCCAAGTGGCACCTCAGCCTGGTCAGGTTCATATAGCCGCACCCGTCCGATCCCCAATCCCGAGTCGGTCGCTTCTTCCGTCTCCCCCCGCAAGGTCCAAACAAATGGCCGCTGCCGCCACGCCCGACGACGGCCACCGCGACCACACGGCGGCGGCCAACATGTCTTCCTCCCCCACCCCGACGGCGGCGTCGAGCGGCACCACCCTGACGGCGTCGTCGAGCGGCACCACCCCGTCGGCGGCGTCGAGGGAGTCATGGAAAGGCCTTATCTCAGAGCTTCAGCCCGGGGACCGGAAGGACCTATGGATGCTCATCAAATCCACCGAACGCTCGATCTTCGACGTCGTCTCTGGAGCGCCGCCTCAACGTCGTCGCCCAACTGTATACCATTCTCGAGGTAAGCCACCGCAGCCACTCAGTCCTCCCGCTTCCCGGCCCTAGGGTATCCTCTACTCCTCCATCCCACGCGCGAGTGCTTGTTTCATTTCGTCAGATTGGTCGGGGAATCATCAGCGGAGGTAAACGGTTAGGGTTTGTGCTGTGTCCCTAATTTCGGTGGATTTTGGGTTTGCAGTTGAGACATGTGTTAATTAACGGGGGTTCTGCAGTTAATCGTGATGAAATTTGTTGCCGCGTTCTCATTATTTCATGTGCTATACATAGTTTGGATTTAGGCTTCGGATGGACTGGTGCATTGCCTGAATATAAGCTCGGATTTGGGGGTTCTGGAGGCCGTTCGATCACCGTCATTCGTTTTCGTTGGGACGCCTTTCCGTAGTTTGAATCCCTTGATCTCGCATGGTGTATGGTGGATGTGGATGGATTGTAGGTTTTGGCACATCGTTCTCGTTTTAGGGCGTCAATGTACTTTATCTTGTTAGCTTGATCAGGCTTGAGTGGATTAGACGTTGACACAGTTCGTAGTTGTACTGATTACACGTGATCTTGAATTCAACATTTTAGCTACTTAACCGTTTCCACTGATCTTGAGTAGGTGAAGGGTTCATGATTCTTTTTGCAGTCTATCGTTTATCAGATACCACCAAATTACAAACCATTTAGAACACTGTTAAACTCAGATTTCATATAGGACAATTGTACGCTTCCAGCTTTGATTTATTAAGGGTTCATCAACATAAACTAGAGTATCCATAAGGTTTCTTAGCTTCTGTGCGAGTACTTATATGGTTTGGTTATGGAGTAGAAGGGAAACTGGTGCCATTTTTTCCCTATGCTGATCTGTATTAAACGATGTTTATGCAACCTTTTAGTTTCTATGGTATGTCTGCTACTCATTGAACAAACGTTCGTAGCTCACACACACCGTAGCAAGAGCATTCTACTTCCGGTTGTGACGAATCATTGTTTGGGAGTGATGTGTTGTAACCCTTACCCTTGAGGACACATTATATTACTCACATTCATTTTCTATGAAGATGAAGAGTGAATCGTCGTACAGTTCTTTTACGTCCCATTCGATGCATTTAGCTTCAATTCAGTACTTTTTTTAGATAATAGAAAAAAGGTACCCGGTAGTCGTCTTCAAAGGAGACTACAACCTCACTTTTACGATGTTACCAGAGGGTGGTACTTAATTTCTCTCACCTCTTAAAACTCTGTAGTTCTTACTGCAACCTTTTTATTCCCTTCCAAAAGATGTCTAAACTTTTCTGTCAATTGTATACTGATTGTGAGGAAAAAGTGACCTCATTGTATGTCATTAGAAATGTAGATTGATGCAATAAGTGTTACATCGATGTGCCATTATGTTGCACATGCTATAGCAGACTCAGTGGATTGCCACGTGCTGCAGAGCTGACAGTATCCCCTTTCCTGGTAATTTATTCTGTTCGAAATAACATTCTTGGAGATTCTGATCCGAATATGTTTTGTATTGGTTGCCCTTAGGTGTTTTGTGTGCCTGTACATGTGATGTGCACGTGTATGTGTTTGGGGGTGGGGTGTTGCATATCTGCTGCTGAGCAACAACTTTTGATATATACTTTGTTGTTTTTTAACCAGGAGAAGCTTCTTGATTCAGTGGCACGGTTAAACGCGTTTGCAATTCTCCACCAGAGCTTCGCGTTGGCCCCCGAGCACCCCTATATCTCTATATTACTTGATGTAAGCTGTAGATCTTCCTTTCATTTGTTTGTGATATGGGGTCATCATGAGATAATTATCTTGTTCCTATTTATCATACATAAACTTGACATTCTGTGAAGTTGCCATATTCTTTACGTCTTTGTTATAGCTAGAGTATAACTTATTTATAGTTTACTCTGTGCATTGCTGAACTACTAATACATTTATTCCTGCAACATTTGGGCATTGCATTAGTTAGTTTCATTCGAGAAGTCTTTTTTTTTTTTCGCTTGAAAAACATTAAAGAAGTCTTAGTTTTTTTTGTTTTGTTTTGGTCTTCTACAGGCTGCATGCAAAGTTGAGTCACACAGATCAGAACGTGCATTCATCCAACTTTTGTTGACTTCGGACTGTGAAGACTACAAGGAGGTCTCATCTCTTTTCTAGGACTTTTTAATTAAATTTTAGTTCAGTTTGGCGAGCTGTATGATAGTGACTTGCCTTTGTATCATCATTTCCTATGACATATGCCTACTATACAATTTTAGAAGCAGTAATCTAAACTTTGGATATTGTCTTTCTATTGTCGGGCATATTTATGCTAATTCAGTTGGTATTCTCTATTTTTCAGGTGCTGAAACAATCGGCTGTTGAATATTCTAATGGCTGGAGCTTCCAATATCTGATATCACTGGTAGGCAGATAGAAGTAGCTATTGAATTTGGATTAAGGAACCAAACGAATACAATATTTTACAGTTTTGCATATACAACATCTTAGCTCGGGATTCATATTTTTTTAGGAACTAATACCTAGGGAGAAGCTTGAGATGAGCAAGGATGAAGGTATATATGGGTCTTGTTTTTCACTTTTGGGTGTAGAACCACCACCCCACCCCCACTTCTCAATATTCTGAATCTCATATCTGTTGTAATGCAGTGTTGTCAAGGCTGAAGCACTTATGCCGCATTCTTGGCCTGGATTACAACAAAGTGCTGAAAGAATTTGGTATTGAAGATGCCACAAAGATAAGGCTCCTAACAATTGTTGGTTACTTGTAAGGAACAGCAAAGATAAATTTCAACAAGGTGACTCCTGGCCCCTCTTTGATTTTTTTTGTTGTTGTTGTTAAGTGCCCCATGTTATGTGAACCAATGGAAAGTGTACTTTCTTAGAGAAATTGTACAGTTCAATGCAAAGAAGTTTGTGTCGTTATTCTCTCTTTTTTTTAATTGGGTTAGTTACATTTTGAATAATTTACACTTGCTATTCTTGGTAAAGTAATGTTTTGAGGCAATTGACAGATGATTGTAGGATCCTGCTGCATAGAAGTCCGTATCACGATCCTTGTTTTTTGTTTTAATAATTATGTTTGAACAAATTTGCGCATTTGCGGTTCTGGCAGAGGGGAGTATTTGCTGCCACTGTATCAGTCCGCGGACTTGGCTTTGTAAAATTGCAACAGACCCGCACTAAGTTTTATTTGATATTTTTACTTTGCAGCTGAAAAAATCTGCTAAGGAACTGCTCTTTGAATGGAAGCTTGCCGATACTCCGTTCAAGAAAATGGCTAAATTCTATTGGATGGTCGTTATCCATGATTGTAATAGCTCAGATGAAATCTATGGTTATGATTTCCTGTCAAATGCTGCCGTTGCTAAAGCAGAGAAGGAGGCCAAAACCCTTGAAGACGCAAGGCTATGCAGACTAAAGAAGAAGTACCTAGCTCAAGAAAAGAAGCTGATCAAACTTCTTGAAGAGACGCATCTTACTGGCACTGCATTTGGATTCAACTTGACTGAAGAAGGTTAGAAAATTCTTCCTTTCAGTGTTGGCTTTGTTGTTGTCTTTCTTTCATTGATGTGTGAGATGTGTTTCTCAGTGGCAGTAGGTGACTATAGAAATGCAAAAGGAAAGCTTAAGGAAATCATCAATAAGGTCAAGTTATTGAGCAGAGAGAGGAAAGAAATGGTTCTCAGAGTTGAAATAGTGAAGAGTGCTGTTAGCTTAAAGTATCCACCCGAGCAAGTAGAAGGCAAGTACTGATTCTAGTACTAAGCATTTATGTACCTTCTTAATAACTCATGTTTCTGTTTTTATTTTTTGTTCAGATATGTATGCGAAAGCTAAAGAAGCCGCTGACAGACTAGATGGAGATTCAACTTTTTATGATGATCAGACCGTAGGTGTTCTTCTGAGCAAACTTCTTGATGAGTCCAGGGCATCTGCAGATACTGAGTTGCCCCAGAGTAGGGAACCAGCAGAAGCTTGCGTTTCAAACGTCTCCAAGACAAGATCCGGAAGATCGTTTGCAATTTCAAACTGAAAATAGCGGGAGCTGAAAGTCTGGATGACTGTGCTTGAAAGTCTGTATCCTGCGTGATGTTTTGAGGGATAGGCAAAGGCCAGTTGCCTCTGTAGATAGCTGTTCTTAACAATCTGACCGACGGATAGTGATAACTGGCTCTTGAAACTATAGGAAAACAAGTTCTTCCCATCGGTTTGAGCACTGCGATTAAGCAAGATACCGTGTAACCCTGAATCTCTATCCATGTTCTACGGCAGTGGCAGACCATCGTTCTGAATTTTCTTTGTATACTCTGTTATGTCCTTACTGTTGGCACGCTGAAATTATCTTCTTTATGCTAGATTACTGTTGTATATTTTATACTCTGTCTCTCTCTCTCTCTCTCTCTCTAAGGTCAAAGCTAGGAATATTTGATTGTGCTTTTGCATATGGGAATGGCAATGGCATGCTAGTTCGTATTTCATACCTCTTTGTAGTCAGTCCCATTGAGACGAGGTCAATGGAGTGACGATGCCATTGTGGTTATCCAGTGGTAGCATCGTATTTACAGTATCTTTGTAGCATACTAATGATATGGAAGGAATCGCACCAATGAAGCTATTTTTATGAATATAACTTCAGGAGAACAATTGGGTGTTAAAGTGTTGCAGCCTTCACCTGTGGCTTGCTTTTTTCGCCTCCTTTTGGACCAATTACTGTGAGTAGTCCATTGAGTAGGCCCAGTCCCGTTGGCACTGCTGGGTCAGGGCCAGGACCTCCTATACGCAGTGCGTCCTATGGTTAACATACGATAGATTGGCCCAATAGCCCATTAAGTCTGAACAGCCCAGCCCAAGTCAGAGCGTCAACATTTTGAAACAGAAGAGTCAACATTTTTGTAGTTCTATTTCAACATTTTTAAAATAAAATCAACATTTTTATAAAAAATATTGACCACAAACAAAAAAAATGTTGACGTAGTATAAACAAAATGTTGACATAGTATATTTAAAATGTTGACGAAAATTTTAAATTTTAAAAAATTTAAAAAATATTCATATTGGATCTCATTTTGTAGAATTAATTGTAACAAACACGTAGGTTCAAACGAATTCGAAAACGGACTTACGGTTTAGGAGAAAAATGCGTTTAAAGTTTGAAATTTGTTTCTTTTTCTCTCACTTCCCACTCGCCCCAATCACAGAGCGACACGTGACAGCTTCTCAGCCATCCCCTTCTTCACCTGCGCGATCCGAGCCGTTGCACGAATCTCAAACACTGTTCTATCAAAACTTAACCATAGCCCGCCCTACATATAGGATCCACCGTCAGGGCCGGGCCTGGCTGGCACGCTACGCCATTCGTGCAAATGTCGCGCCTAGGGCTGCGGCCCACCACGGCAGTGTACAACGCCGTTATCGCGGCCTCGGTGACGGCCGGTGCGGGGGACGCCACGTATCTCAGGTTCTAGCAGATCGCCCGGACTGCTTCACGTACAATGCGTCCGCCGGCGCCGGATTGTCGACGAGGCGCTCGGGCTGGTGAAGCAGATGGAGGGCGTGGGTGTCAGACCGAACATTTTCACCTACACCATGCTGGTCGATGGGTTCTGCAACGCGGAGGATGTGATTGCTCTGTTTGGGAAGATGAAGGAGAAGGGTGCGGCGCCAAGTGAGGCCACGTACAGGACGCTGGTCCATGCTTGGGTAGAGACAGAGCATACAAGATGTTGAGTGGGTGGCTAGCTTGAGAGAGACCCTGCTCTGCATTCAACTGCGTGTCACACTTTGCTGTATTGTTTCTTGAAGAGCAACATGGCCAAAAAGGCAGTGTTGAGCTGGTGAAGAAGCGGGGCAGTAATGGTTTTGTCCTTGACAAGTTCAGCATCGTGATTGCTGGTGTTGTGAAATGCATGGAGTTGAGCAACCTATGTAAGTTGGTCGATGATTTCATCAAGAAAGGTAGAAATACGGGGTTTCATATCCATGTAACAATCATCAAATTATTGCTGAGCTGCAAGGATTTCTCAAAGGCGAATAAGTAAGTATTTACACCAGATGGTTCAGGATGGTCTCTTGTTCAGTGTGACTTCCTACAACATGGTCATTGATTGCCTTGTCATCAAGACAGGTGCAATGGAGAGATTGTTTCCTCCTAACCTTGTGACTTCTAAGTTTTAACACCCTGCTAAGTGGGTATTCGAAATTAGGCAATGTACATGATGCAAAGGCTGTTCTTACGATGC
This sequence comes from Eragrostis nindensis, assembly GCA_012490785.1. Lineage (NCBI taxonomy): Eukaryota > Viridiplantae > Streptophyta > Magnoliopsida > Poales > Poaceae > Eragrostis > Eragrostis nindensis. Next base: position 1,305,686 of record JAAXCT010000046.1, on the reverse strand, counting down.
TTATGGAACATATGGGTTCATGCCAGATATCAAATTATTGATGGGCTGTTTCACACACTCACACCCATCAGTTGGACGATGCTTTTGATTGTTTGAATGAAATGCCAGAGCGGGGTGTCAGGCCGAATGTACAGACTTACAATGTTCTGATACATGCATTTTGTTCAGCTGGGCATGTTAACAAGGCCATTGATCTTTAATAAATTGAAAATGGATGGCATTACTCCTGTCCTGATGCACCTTCAATGCACCTATTTTAAGTTTTTGTAGGATGAGAAAAGTAGATAAAGCTCATAAACTTTTTAGTGCTATGTTAAAATTTGGTGCAGCCTCAGAAAGTTACACATACAATACCCTGATAAAAGCTCTATGTGATGATAGAAAAGTTAATGAAGCAAAACACATTCTTCTTGCAATAGAGTCCAGTGACTGCACTGTTGTTAATCAACATACATATTGGCCAGTTGTAGGCGTGCTTGCTAAAATCGGTCATTTCAGAGGGGCGGTCGAGTTCATGAATAAGTTTCATTGCAGAAATAGTCGTTTCAGGTCCTTTCAAATCTGCATGTGGGTTCAGAAAATTTGCTTCAGACTGTCAAAATGTGAATTATAACTCGTGAGCTACATTCTATTTGATACAAGAATGCTGCCTGCTACGCTCTTTTGCTTTGAACTGTGTAAAGATAGCCTCATTTTTGCTACATTATGATGCAACAATAATCATATCTACAGTTGCTTCACTTGATCCATTTCAGTTATATATTCGTTGTTTTCCTACCGAGTCTTCCATAATTCTGGTTATATTAGTGTTGATTCCAAGTGTTGCATCTCGACCTTCTCAGTGCCTCGAAGAATTTGACTCGGTGTCATGGATTGCATTTCGAGGCTGCTATGGATCTGTGCATTTTCCTCTAAAAACATTATAAGAACAAATTGGTATGTTTCTTGTAGCTCTTTTTTTTAAAATTTTTTTTTTGAAATGTATCGGTGCTTTCATCTTGTTGATGCTGGGTAGAGAAATTACATAGGCATAGTAAAATGATGCTCGTGGTACACTCAGATTAGTGGCGTTTGTTGATGTGTGCAATAGGAGAAGAGGGTGAACAAGGTGGTCCAACTCTAGGACGGCAACTGGTAATTGAGTTGGGGGCAATCGATGCTGTTTTCAGAACAGGTAAATGATTTTTTTTTTGGCAGTTTTCATTTACCAAGGAAAATAAATGATATATATGCCCGACAAGGAATAGGAAAGGATGCTATAAAAATGTCTATTTCTCAGCAGTCCAGTGGGCCTTTTCTGTTGTGTTCTTTGTCATATTTACATGGTAAATATGAACTTTACTTGAAGATTGTCCTAAAAATCATATAATCATAGGAATTGTACATGCATGCCAAATAACTATTTTGATTGAAGATCCAAGTTGTTTGCTGAGTTACACGGTTTGCGGTGGCTTTGCATTTGCTGAGTTACTAGGATATTATATTTTTATTGCTACTTATGCATGTAAGCTTTACACCGATGTCACAGATTGATGGTGACCAGTGTCTGTCCTGCTGGTAGGGTGCTAAAGGAGACGAACCACCTGCATGGACCATTGTAGTTGTATCATACTGTATTACTATTTGATTAGAGTGGACAGAAGTGAGATGAGTAGTGTGCCGAGGAGACGACAGACAGCCATGACGATGAACACGGCAACAGCGCGATCGTCCCCAGTGGCATCCGGAGGCAGACGAGTATGACGAACTGCGTCATGATCAGGTGGCGGTAGATGCAAAGCGATCGTCCGTACCAAGCGTCGACACGATCGTCTCCAGCGGTGTCAGGAGGCAGATGTGTATGACGAACTGCGTCACATGGCGATCAGAAGGAAGGATCCCGACCTGCATTAGTCATTACGATGATTTGCGACGGTAGCGCAGAATAGAAGAGGAGGGACTGGGAGATGCGAGGAGGGCAGGACGATACGAAGGGCGGTGACGAATGAGACAGTGTCAATGTTCTACACTCTTGGCAAAAAATATAAAGGAACATCTTATAAGAGTTTCAGAGATTAAAAAACTTACATCTAAGGACCTTTGTTCATAGTATTTTGGACCGTTGTGCCCCTGTGTTCACTTAGTAAATACCTCCTTGCAGGCCCGTCCCTTGGCAGGGACAAGGTGAGCGATTGGCCAGAGCCCCCAAATATTTGGGGCCCTCAATTCGAAAGTCATGTATATACTGGCCTGCTAGAAAGAGGCCCGACACAGCCCAGCGAAAAAAGAAATGCCCAGCTCTGAGTCCGTTCGGTGGAGGTGAAGCCGGCTCACGTTTGCCCGATCGACGCGGTTCGACAAGCCGGTGCGAATTTATTACTTGGCTTCCACATGAAGCCACGCCGCTACTCTTCTTCCCCAATTCGCTGAAGCCCTCAAATCGCCCTGTAGCAGCTCGTTTCCAATCTCGCTCGTTCCCAATCCCAGTTCCCGGACGGCCGACGAGACGATGCGCGCTCGTTCCTAGCAGCAGAGCATGTGGCCTGGTCTTGATCAACTCACGGCTGAGGCCTTGAAGCAGTTAGCAAGGTAAGCAGGCAAGTAGCTATGTTCTTTTCATTTTTTAATCAAGCATCGGCGGGCGGCAGGGCTCCATATTGTATTCTATTCTTAATCTTGCTAATGCTAGCCCCTGCTATTTGTTATTGATTAGCGGGGCCTCAGCCATCAGGCATCACAAATTATCATGTCTTCTAGGAATAGGAAGTATGATTCTGGTTTTGAAAGGCGTAAGAAATAACAAACACTTTTGGTTTCTTGTTTACTTAAGATAAGTTGCGTTCTACTATGACACAAGGAAGACTAAATGGATTGGCAACAATAGCACTTGAGAGTGATATGTTAGAGCAGATTAAGTACGAAGATATAATTAGATTTCACCTCAAGAAATACTAGAAGAATGCTTATTTTCAATAGAACGTAAGGCCAGTGTATTTGTCCAGCACTACTTTTTCAGTAGAACATTCCTAAATATTGTGAAAATAGCATGTACTGAAGTTATAGTTAATTATAACTGTATTTTGGCCATCTAAATTTTTTATTTTAGGGCCTCATTTCTCATTTCGGCCCGGGGCCTCCAAAACTTAGAGACGGCCCTGCTCCTTGTTCGCTTAGTAAATACACACCGTCTATTACTCAAAAAGTTGAATCATAGAGTTTCAATCAAATATGATACTGTTGTATGAGTAACACTAATAAGTTTATTATACAATAATATTAAGTTTTTTCTTAGCTAGCCTGTGGCAACGTATGGACACTTTTGCTAGTACATGTATATTCCCCATGGGGCTCAATTATTTAGCTGTCGGATAAAGGGAACATCAAAGATACCCTAGGTATGCAGGCATCGGATCTATCGCATATATACATCTGATGTTCAACTCTGTACCAAACAACTCAGAAACCAAACCATCATTCTGCAGGTTGAGGATGACTGTACTACTTTTAAGCTCTCCAGGAGCCTCATAAACCTCTCTTCAAAATATTAGGATTCAATAAAAAAAACCATCTCCCCAACAGACCCCAAAATCACTCCTAGTTTTTTCATAGTCCCTAAACTCTCCTCATTTGTAGCTACAAACAGAGAAAGAATTAGAACTCTCATCTCTTCTCTTTCTATAGAATTAATGTTTTTGTGGCCCCAAATGCTGATGTGGCCCAATCAAAAGTGTTGTAATCCGAGAACTGTTAGAGGAGGAGAGAAAAGTTGCTCCTGATAATTTTCCGGTTGCTCCCAAAAACAAGTTTATTGGACCAATTTTATGGGAGTCTATTGGAGAATTCCCAAAATGTTTACTCCCAAAAAACTGATTTTGGGCGCTGCCAAAAATTATTCTAAGCAAAGAAACAACCTCAACTCCAACAGTTACCAATATTTGGTTCCTATAAACTAAAAAAAAAAAAGCAAATTAGGCCTCATCTCCACGTATGGCACACCTACACATCAGACCAAAACGTTTGCATTCTTTTGCTCAGCATTGGCAAGTCTAGTGCACGAAACTATCGCATCCATATTCTACATTCGTCAGCATCGCATTCAGGTTACCCACGACGACACTCGTGCGCCCATCTCTCAGAACGTAGCTATAGCTATCGATCTAGTCCTCCCGGCAAGACCAGGCAAGGTATGCGACCTGCGCCAGCTATGAGCGTCCTCCGTCAGGGTGCGGCGGCGTCGCGACCTCCATCAGGGCATGAGAAGGGAGAAGAATTGCCCATGCTGGGATCGCAGGTGCGAGGAGGGATGAAAGTCAGGGAAGAAGGCAGATGTACGGGTAGATTAGAGTTGGAAGCGCGGGAGAGTTTTTTTTTTTTCGATTGGGAGTGGGAGGAGGAGGCGGAAAGATGGCAACCGAAGCCCTCAGGATCAGGAGCGGCGAAAAAATTGGCAATGGGAACGGAAGCTGTTGGAGCGTTAGTTTTTTGGGTTCGTTTCCAAAAAATGGATTTTAGAATGTGTTTTGGAACTTGTTGGACTTGCTATAACGAGTGATCCCTGGCGTAGAAGATAACTTTTAAATCGAGCCAGTAAAACTAGCAATAGTTCCTGATTGTAGTGTTTACTGGAGAAGTGCAGATCATGTTGCGTTTGAAGTTTCAGTGTACATAATTTGAACTTGGCCTAGCCGCTTTCAGTTGGTTAGTTCTTCTGAAATATGAATGGCCAAGTATATATTGGGCATATATATAGATTTATCATGAAATTATGGAGCATATACATTTGACATATAAGTGTAGTCTGTTTAGAAATAATCAATGTGTTTGCCTCGCATTAACATATCTTCGGCTTCTCTCACAACACTGGGAGACTGTTTCAGGCTGTGTATCTTATAAAGCTTTGAAACACTGACAGTGCGATGTACGAATATGATAATGTGGAGGATGCATATTGATAAAGGTTGCGAAGAATTCTGATAACTAAACTAGGCAGACTCTGCAGGCACGGTAGTGCAACATCACAATAGCACCGTCTCGTGACCGTAATGACTTGAAGCACCTTGCAAACGAATGATACTATCCATCTATTGCGTTGCAGAGAATTGAGACAAATACAGAGCATCTGCGTGTGAAAAATTACGCTGGAAAATTATGGCCTTCGCTCTAACGATCATTCAGCATGCCGGCCAGATCGTCTAAGGATAAACCTCGATGAGTGAAGATCCCTATAAAATTAACACTATAAACTTTTTTTTGGAGCAATCAAAAAATTATGCGGGGCAATTTTCTCTCCTCCTCCAACAGTTCCTACTAAAATGTGAGTCAAAACACTTTTGATTGGGCCACATCAGCAGTTGGGGCCACAAAATATTAATTCTAGTAGAAAAAGAAGGAATGAAGCTCCTAATTCATTCCCTGTTTGTAGCAACAAATGAGGGAAGTTTAGAGGGTAGGAAAAAATTGAGGGTAGTTTTAGGGTGCTTTTGGAGATGGGTTTTTTGATTGCATCCCATTATTTTGATTTCAGGAGAGTTTATAGAGCTCTTTTGGAGATGCTCTAATTAAGACCGGACTGATCTTGTACCGGGTAATTAAACCCTGCATCCATGAACATTCGATAGCTGGCACAAGGAATAAAACTTCAGCTCACCGCGACAGAATCGGATGCAGAGCTTTCATATCGAATCCATTCACCATACAAAAGTACATGAAAGTTTCAGTTTACTAATTCTTCTTTATACTAGTATCAGTCATATAGCTTTAGGATTTTCAGACTCCGAAAACATATTGAAGATGCAGTTTACCGGTGAAAGATATTTGATGGGGACAGGTCTATCTACATAGTAAATTATTCCAGAAGTAGCAGAACAACAAATATTGCCCTTGAGCATTTGCAAGGATCTGGCGAAAGAAAGGGAACTCTACAGTTCCTCGTCGTCGTCGGAGACCCCCACTTCCCTCTCAGCGTATCCATGGTCCTTGTACTGCTCGATGATCCTCTCACAGTCTTCACGAGCCGCCTGTTCCTGGGCGATGAAGCTGTCCTGCAGATCGCTGAGAATCCAGTCGTCGAAATGGAGGGGTTTCAAGGGCGGGGGAGGGGGGTGCTTCTCCAAGTACTCCACGTACTCCTTGCCCATCCTCATCATCACCTTCTTCCTCCTCCTCTTCTTGGACGGTCCGGCGTGCGCCACCGACAACTTGGGATTCTTCTCGCCGAGGTCGAGCTCCTTGAGCGCCAAACGGGTACGCGTCTCAGTCGACATATATATATCGCTCCGGTCCCCCCCCCCCCCCCCCCCCCCCCCCCAAGCTCTTCTAGCTTTGGTCTGGAGGATCGTGAGTTTTGCGGCGGCGAAGCCTTTGGCTAACTAGGTGAATACCCCGCACGTTGCTGCGGGATTTTTAGTGTATTTTTTGGCATATTTGTAATTACCATCGGATGAATGCAGCAAAGAGTAAAAAGACATATTTTTTTTGACATAGATGCATGCTATTCAAATATGAGAATAACCTCTTGATTTGGTAGCTTTGAATGAGAACTTGAGTCGTCAATTGGAAAATTCTTCCATAGGAAAACCTTTGAGAGATAAGGAGCAGATGTAATTAGGGACTGAAAGTACTAAATAACGACGTCCACTGGGCGGCAGATGAAAATAAAAAGGTAGTTGAAAATTCATTATTGAGGTACCAGGATGCGGACAATTGAACACTTGAAAAGTTTTTCTTACCGAATGACTCAAGAGGCCCAAAGATCTTCTACATCCGAAGAGGAAATCGGATGGACATGCAGCAGAGGTGGACTACTGTAATGTTAGAAATGAAATGCCGATAGGTACAGCTAAACACTTGTATAGTAACAAATGAACAACGTATAGAGCAGAGGTGGACTACTGTAATGTTAGAAATAAAATGCCGATAAGTACAGCTAAACACTTGTATAGGAACAAATGAACAACGTATAGAGCTTGAGTGTTTCTTTTTACCTGAACGACTGAAGAAGGTCAAAGATCTGGCTAATCTAGATGGGAGGCGGGTTTTTTAGGGCATGCAAAGGTGCTTTATGCAGGATTCTTAAGGACATTGCATCGATCAGACAGTTTGAGCAAACAAATCAATGGCCAAAATCTGAAACATGGAATGAAAAATGGAATGAATAAAATTAGAAATAGAAGGATCCTGTCTAAAATTGATGATGAAACCAATAGCAATAGAGCAATGGCAATAGCGCTGGAGGAGCAGGTTAATTGCAAATGACACGATTATATTGTCCTGTGAGGCAAGAATGTGAGGCAAGAAAAAGGGCATGTAAACGCCAGGGGCAGATGCTTGGATTTAGTAACCTACGTAATTGATGCATAATTAATGTCATTAGAGCTATTAATCTACATTAGTGATAGCTGTGAGGAAGGCCAGTCGGAAAGTGACGGATAGGATGTGCTTTTGATGGTGATCCAACGGCTGAAATAATTCAGGTGATGTGGCCTCATGAGAGTTCAGCTTTATAGGAGTAAATGAATTTTAGTGGATTGCATCTATATAAGATATATAGATTAGACGGATGGATGGAAGTTGGATCACGGGGAGAGGGCAGGGGAGCCCGGCCTTCCTTATATACTGCCCGGCACCCCACGAAAACGGACACGGAAACGGAGTGCCCATGATGGAGGTGGTGCTGTCACGTTCGGACTCGAGGGCACAGTACTGGTCGCTCCCAAGGACAGATCGACATGGAGCAAGCAGAGAGCCTTCCTCGTTGGGCCAGGTTCAACAACTTCGTGTCTGGCACGGGCCGGCGCGCGCCATGGACTTGACGGCAACGGCAATGTCTGGTGGAAGAAACTCGATCGTGCAGGATGAACAAGAAGAATCCATGCATGCACCATGCCGCCGACAGCTCTGTAATTGATTCTCTTCGTGCGGCCATCTGGAGAACATGGAGCTTGGTGCTCGGATCAAGAGTTGGCAAGGTGGCTGATCGAAGGTACTGCCAAGGACATCAAGTTCATGAATGGTAATGGACAACGTCAAGAACCCAGCTATGATCGACCAGAATTATTGCGGTACGGCTACCAATGCAAGGATGCAATCAAGTTGCATTGCACAGCAAGGCTTTCCCGTGCCGCGATATTGTCCTGCAGGAGACATTGCTCTCAAGATGAAGGCGGGTGAGAAGATGAATGCCGTGACGAGTAGCTGCCAGAATTAATGCTGTGCTGGGCAAATCAAGCAACGTTTCTCCGGTTGCGTGTAATGCACCAGTTTGATTTTTTTTTTTGAGCAAAATGCACCAGTTTGATGAGCGCATACACTGGTTTGATGAGCATAATTTTTAGAGTCATCAGTTTCGGAATCGGCCCAACTCCAATAGCCAGACTCGATTGCCTACGGGCCGGCCCATTGATTATTGACGGGTCACTTATTCCCACCTTAAGCTTTGGAGTCCAAAAGAGCCGTTCCATCAGTGACCACCGCCGCCGCCGCCGCTTCCTTGTCCACCGTTGCCGCACTTCCTTGCCTGCCCCCTCCGTCCGGTCAGCCCCCGCCCCCCGTTTGGAGTTTTGGACGCCGCAGCGTCCCGTTTCATCCGGCACCTCGGCTAGTACATATGCTTCCCTGTGTGGCGTTCTCATCTTCTCGGCGGTCAGCTGGACGGGGGCTCCTTCCTCGCCACCACCGCCGCCTGAGGTTCGCACCACTTTCTCTACGAGTTATATTTGTTCGTTTATGCATTTGGTGAGCGTGAGCCGTAATTTCTCTAGATGTTAGTGTAGTATTGGTCTGGATCTTGGTTCGTCCTATGCCCAGTGCTGTCTCATATTCATTCGAACATGTCGACAAACAAGATTTGTTACGCACGAATTTTTCTTGGCATGTTCTAGCTGTAGGATGGCGATCTGGAGGCTTTAGCATTTGATATTGGGCCTTGCGGTAGGGTTAGTGTTCAGTTTACTAATTAGAAGGATTAGTGTCGGGCCTGTCGGCCTATCTTGGCTATGCCACCAGTGGTAGCAGATTGTCACAACCAGTGGCTGTCGCGATTTTCACGAGTGGGTTTAATTTTGTTGTATCTTCAATTCTTCATTTGGGGCATCTGAGCGGTAGGACTGGGCAATGTAAACGATGATGGTTGTACCCGATGAGAAGAAGGTTTGAGATGGCAAGAGAAGCTATACATGACAGTATTATAAAGGATTAGATGTGTATTAATTTCTAGCTAACTAACATGTTACGCCTACAATATGCTGTGTTTCTTATGGTTTTCCTTTTGCTCTTAATTTTTTAGCTCTACAAGAATATTGGGCATTCTTTAATTTATGCTAGATGATTTTCTGTATTTTTTGGTAAGTAAAATCGATATTTTCATTAAAAAATCATGCACCCTAACCTCTCGTATAATCAATTTATTGCCTGAATTTATTTTTTGCTTTCTTTCTAACTGTATATCATTTATGATGGGAGTGCTTTCTATTGGGACAGGGTGTACCTGATAATCTGACAATTGTGGAAATGTAAACTCAACTAATGGTAGACAAATCTAATAAGGGTTATTTCACCCTTAGCCCCAAATTTTATTTCATTTACCACATTAGTCCGGCATCTCCATGTTGCATGTTGTCCAATGTTGGTTTCCTGCAGTGCTGACCCACTGTAAAGATTTATGGGCAACCAAACAAAATAATATCTTCAGTTATGTTTGATGAGGAGTTTCCTTTTCTGTAACCTAATCATTAGGGTTGAGCACAACCATGTCCTAAATCCTGAAAATTCTTAAACTAATATCATCCTAGCAGGTTTTAACTTTCTTCTTGTCGAGGAAAAAAAACCAGAGGGAGTATTTTCTAGAATATTGGAATGCAAAGATACCTTATTATTTCTTGACAATTATAAATTAATTCTCTAAAGCAATGCAGTGCTCTGTCATATTAACAAATAAATGAGCTGTGTCAAAATTCAGTAAAGATGCATCAAAGTTCAGAATGCAATGTCAAAGTTTAGCTTCTGACTAACTAAAAACTACGGTATGGTGATTGCTATTTTGGGCACGGATAAATTAAAAGTTTGTTGAACAAACAGATCATGTGATCAGTGTAGGCTATGAGATCATTGTAAATATGATTCACTTTGACATTGGTGTAGAATACATTTAGAAGAGGGGCTAATAGGTGTGAGACATGTCAGTATATGTAAATTACTTACGTAATCCGAACTGTCATAATTTTGTTCATACCGTCACTCATGTAAGTAACTCTAATATTTTACTGTAAAAACTGAAGCTTTGCTTATATCTCATTTAGACCAGAGTTTACGTATATAAACAAAGTAACCAGCATGTCTGAAAATGATTAAAGCATGGTTTAAGTTCACTAAATGATAGGAGGTTTGGAACTACTCACAAATCTCAGCTCGATTGTAAAATGCCGAGGTGCAAGGCTCTCGATGTGACTCCGTTGATGATGTGATATATTCTTCTGTTGGGTAACAAACAATTCATAGTAAGGTGTTAAGCTATATGAAACAAAAAGTGGTTCTGATCAAATGCATCAGTTAACCATTCAAGTTCCTTGTAGCTGATTTGAATTCATGCATTCTGTACTGTTCAATTTTCTTGGCTCAAGACTGTAAATGCTATCATAACAGGCAGTCGTGAAATCACTTTTTTACCATGCGGCACCAACATCAAGAGCAAACAAAGGAATACGGGTTACACCTGAACCTGGGGCATAGTAAGCATCCTACTATTCCCAGAAATTAAATCCTCTCCATGATCCAAGGTATGGCCTCTACTACCATTCTACCATTTTGGAGCTGGTTGAATAATGCTAAATTACCTTTCACTACATATTATCACATTTCTCACGAATCTACAGTCATGTTGAGAGGGTTTGGGGCTCTGTTTTGAAAATTCAGACAACTCTTGAATTCTTGCCTATGACCTATTAAGAAATGTAAGCACGCAGAAAGAAAAGAATCATGCGAATGCGGTCAATATCGAGACTATACATACCTGAAGGTGTGTGCACGCTTCAAGTTGCTGAACCAAACAGTTGATGTTGTCTAAAGCTTGTGTTGTGGAACATCTCTTGTATGCTAAACCCTATAATTGTGTTGGTCATGTCCCTTTCTTGCACTAGCGGAAAAGTATAAAGTGGTAAATCTGTGCCGATCAATATTTGTTTCTTGCGGGAGCAGAATTCTATAAAGTGGTACTCTGTTTGGAATAAGAAAATGCCTAGAAAGCTAAATATGCTGATGGTTCCTTTCATTCAGGAGTTGAATTCCAGTGGGGCCCGATCTGGAATAATTAAGTCCTTTGACCTTCCAACATGTTGAATTCATTTTTTTTTTTTGAATTGGAATATGGATTCCACTAACTGGAAGCTGACTGAACATCAGCAGCTACAAGGCAGTTTACAAAAGCAGGATGACCCTCCAGCCATACCATGATTCCACCTGAGTCTAAAACTGATATGGACGAACTGAAGATTGAATTGAATGATGAACACAATCGATTACAGCAGTAGCAGATTACCTGCTCGCCCTCCTCGGAGGCTTTGAGCTCTAGGTTAATCTTCTGCCTACCTTAACAAACCCGATACTCTAGCTTATATAAGACTCCACACACCTAACAAACCGCACCCAACAACTGATGCTATTATTCGGCCAACTAACAAGAATATCCGGCCACTGATCCATCTACTAAACTAGCCACGATCAGGAGCCACCGTCTTCGTACGTCGCTGATAACGATTCCTGAAGAACGTGTCCACAACACTTCCCCCCTCCTGACCAAAAAGCTCGTCCTCGAGCTTGAAATCAGGATAGTGCAACTTGAACTGCTCCAATGGTTCCCAAGTGGCATCAGCAGCACTGCGACCCTGCCATTGCACCAGCACATCCCAGCTTGAGCGATTTGGTTTAGCACGCACCACCTTAGCCGGAGCAGGCACCGCACGCCCATTGACAATGTGAGGGAGCGGCACCACTACCGCCGGTAGATCTCCTTGATGCTTCTTGAGGAAGACGACATGGAAAACATCATGTATATGGGACTTCGCCGGCAAACGCAGTCGATAGGCCACCTTCCCGATGCGCTCGATTACCTGAAACGGCCCGTAAAAACGTGGCGCGAGTTTGGCGTTGGTCTTGTCAGTAATGCCGGTCGCCGAACGCTGGTGTAGCCGTAGCCATGCCCACTCCCCAACTTCAAACTCCAACGCACGGTGATCTCGATCATAGGAGGACTTCATGTAATCTTGAGCTTGAAGAAGGCGATCACGAACATCCCTCAGAAATTCATCTCGGTGCAGCAGCTGCTTGTCAACGGCCACGACCTTGGCGACTCCCGGCTGATAGGACATGATCGTCGGCGGGTCGCGACCGAACACCACACGAAAAGGCGTCGTCTTCAGGGCTGACTGATAGGAGGTGTTGTAGCAGAACTCTGCCCATGGCAGCCACCGAAGCCAGCTCCGCGGCCGGTCGCCAGCCAAGCAGCGCAGATATACTCCCAGCACGCGATTTGTCACTTCCGACTGTCCATCTGTCTGCGGTCGAAATGCCGAGCTTGTGCGAAGCTTGATGCCGGATAAATCAAAGAGTTCCCGCCACAGTGAGCTCGTGAACACGGGGTCACGGTCACTGACAATTGAGCACGGCAGCCCATGTAACTTGACGATGTTGTCGAAGAAAGCTTGCGCCACCGTGAGAGCTGTATACGGGTGGCCCAACGGAATAAAGTGTGCCATCTTGGAGAAGCGGTCAACCACCGTGAGCACGACCGATTTGCCGCCGACCTTGGGGAAACCTTCGACGAAATCCATGGCGATGTCACTCCACACCGTCGTGGGCACGTCGAGCGGCTGGAGGAGACCTGCTGGATGAAGATGCTCTGTCTTGTTCCGCTGACATACTAGGCAACTCTTGACGTGGTCGCGAGCCAGCTTGGAGAGGTGCGGGTTGTAGAAGGAGGCGCGTAGTCGTTGAAGCGTCTTCTGCACTCCTTCGTGGCCCGTGCCGTGAGCCGCGTCGAGGATCTGCGGCCACAATGTTGATGACGAGGGAACGAAGACGCGACCCGCGTACATGACGAAGCCGTCGACGATGGTCCACGCCGCACCGGCCGTACCATCCGCGATGGCCTGTCGCTTGGCGGCGATCTCCGGCAACGTCGCTGCCTCGGTCCGGAAGTCGTTGAAGAGTGCGAACTCCGGGCGCGAGATGGCGTGCGCGCGTGCGCCCGGTGCATGCTCATCACGCCGCGAGAGCGCGTCCGCCGCGGCGTTCAGCTTCCCGGGTTTGTACTCAACCTGAAAACTGTAACCAAACAGTTTGCTCACCCATGTGTGCTGCGGAATAGTTGAGAGGCGCTGGTCGAGGAGGTGCTTGAGGCTGCAATGATCCGTGCGGACGATGAACTCCGTCGTCCAAAGGTACGCCCGCCAGTGTCGCACCGCCTGAACCAGTCCAATGAGCTCGCGTTCATACGCCGCGAGCTTGGTGTGCTGGGGCGCCACGGTACGACTGAAGAAGGCAATGGGACCTTGCCCTTGGTGGAGCACGGCGCCAAACCCCGTTCCAGATGCGTCGCAGTCGACGATGAATGGCTTGTCGAAGTCCGGTAGTTGTAGCACCGGGCCTGATGTCAGCGCATGCTTGAGGTCGTTGAAAGCGTCCGTAGCAGGTTGCGACCAGACGAACGCCTCCTTCTTCAGGAGCGCGGTGAGAGGCGCGGCGATGACGCCGTAATTGTTGATGAAGCGCCGATAGTAGCCGGTCAAACCCAGGAACCCGCGCAGCGCCTTGATGGACCGCGGCAATGGCCACGAGCGCACTGCCGCGATCTTGTCGTCGTCCATGGCGACCTCGTTGTTGGCGATGACATGGCCCAAGTACTGCATCCGTGGCTCGCCGAAGACACACTTGGACTGCTTGAGGACCAGCCCATGCTCACGTAAGGTGGTGAACACAGCCCGGACATGTTGTAGATGCTCCGCCCAATTCTTGCTGTATATTAATATGTCGTCGAAAAATACAAGAACACAACGACGAAGGAAAGGACGCAGCACCTCATTCATGAGCGCCTGGAACGTCGATGGCGCGTTTGTTAAGCCGAACGGCATCACAAGGAACTCGAAATGCCCATGGTGCGTGCAGAAGGCCGTTTTCTCCACGTCGTCGGGGTGCATGCGTACTTGGTGGTAGCCGCTCCGCAGGTCCAGCTTGGTGAAGACGACGGCGCCTTTGAGCTCGTCCAGCAGCTCCTCGACGATGGGGATAGGGAACTTGTCGCGCACCGTCTTCATGTTCAGTGCGCGGTAGTCAACACAGAAGCGCCACGACCCGTCCTTCTTGCGCACGAGCAGGACTGGGGACGAGAACGCCGACGTGCTTGGCCTGATGATGCCTTGCGCCAACATGGCGGCGCACTGAGCTTCCAGTTCATCTTTCTGAAGTTGGGCGTAGCGGTAGGGCCGAACCGCCACTGGGTCTGTTCCCGGCAGCAAGTGAATGCGGTGGTCAACGTGTCGTTGTGGTGGTGGCCCTTGGGCTCGGCGAAGAGATCCGCGAAGTCCGCCAGGAGCAAGTTCATGTACTGCCGCAGCTCCATCTTGGCGAGGCGCGGTGCAGCAGGTGCGTTCACGCCGATCCACCGCACCAGATCATTGTGGCGCCAGAACGCCATGGGGAGGCGCTCGAAGTTCCACACAATCGGGCCCAGAGTGCGCAGCCAGTCGCACCCCAGCACCAGATCGTATCCTCCTAAAGGAATCGCGTAGAGGTCGACGTCGAACACTTCTTTGTCGATGGTGATCCGCACTGCCTTGCAGACGCCCTCGGCGGCCACGCGGTCGCCATTGGCCACCCCGACGGTGAGGCCTGGCCGCGGTTCCGGAACAAGGCCCATCTGGTGCGCCGTGTCGGAGTTGATGAAGCAATGGGTGGAGCCGGTGTCCACCAGGGCGACATGGTTGGTACCCGCCACGGTCGTGGCGAGCTGCAGCGTCGAGGCCGATTGAATCCCGGTGAGCGCGCACAGCGACACTTGCATCTCCTCTTCTGGTGTGCCGTCGTCCATCTCGTCAGCGCCTTGAATCTCGAGGTAGTAGATGCCTTTCCTCGTGCATGTCTTGATGTGCTCGCGCGAAAATTTCTCCGGGCAGTTAAAACACAACCCCTCCAGGCGGCGGCGTGCCATCTCTTCCGGCGACAACCGTACCATGCGTGGGCCGCTCGGGTTGGCATTCTTTTCGGCTGGCACCGGTGCAACTGGCGACGCGCTCGGTGTCGAGGAGTTCGGCTTGGCGTAGGGCGCGGAGGCGCGCGGCGTCGTGCGTGATGCAGGGCGCGGCGCCGTGCGAGGGTCATCGTCCTCAACCTGAAGCCGACGCTCGAAGGAGCGCGCGAGCGCCATGGCGTCCTCGAGCGAGTCGGGCTTCTGCATCTCCACATCGGTGCGCATCGGGTTGCGTAACCCAGCTGTGAAGATATCAATCTGCTGGCGCTCGGTGACGCCGTCGCAACGCGCCAACAGTTTGAGGAACTGCTCTTGATATTCTTCGACGGAGCCGTTGCGGCGCAAGTGGGTGAGCTCGCCGAGCGGGTTACTCCTCACCGGCGGGCCGAAGCGTTTGTTGATGCTGTCGACGAACTCCGGCCACGACGGCGCGCCGCCGCGGTTCTTCTCCAAGCGGTAGTACCACTGGCCCGCCGCGGCGTCGAGGTAGAAAGATGCCGTCCACACCTTCTGGTCCTCCGGCGTGCCCTGCGACCGGAAGTACTGCTCGCATTTGTGGAGCCACCCCAGGGGATCGTCGGCGCCGTCGTACTTGGGGAAGTGAAGTTTGTGGACGATGGATGGTGGCGGCGGCGCGTGCGAAGAGCCCGACGAAGAATCGAATCGCCCTTGGTTCTCGAGCACTTGGTTTTGCACATTGTTGATGGAGGCGGCGAGACGCGAGGTCTCCAGTTTGGTGGCGGCGGCCTCGGAGACGATTTTGGCGCTGAGGTCGTTCATCTTCGAGATCATCTTCTCCACGATCTTCTCGAGGTCGGACGCCTTGACGTAGCCGTCGTCGTTGTCGGGGGCCGTGGCGGCGGCCTTGGCGGCCTTGCCGTCGTCGGCCATGGTGGCTGTGGAGCGATTGGTTTGGCGGCAACGTAAGCTGGAAATGGGATGTGGAATTTGGTGGGCGAGTGAGCGACACAGGCAAAGGATCGAAGTCTCTGATACCAAAATGATATGGACGAACTGAAGATAGAATTGAATGATGAACACAATCGATTACAGCAGATTACCTGCTCGCCCTCCTAGGAGGCTCTGAGCTCTAGGTTAATCTTCTGCCTACCTTAACAAAACCGATACTCTAGCTTATATAAGACTCCACACACCTAACAAACCGCACCCAACAACTGATGCTATTATTCGGCCAACTAACAAGAATATCCGGCCACTGATCCATCTACTAAACTAGCCACGATCAGGAGCCACCGTCTTCGTACGTCGCTGATAACGATTCCTGAAGAACGTGTCCACAACAAAAACACACCCAAACTTTAGAATACTGATGCATTTGATTCCATCAGCAGCTACAAATATGTTGAATTCTTGATCCTGAAGTTAGAATACTGATGCATTTGATATCATGATTGGACTCAGGGACGTATTGCATTGAGTAAACAAAAGGGGAAAGAGATACGCATACATGGAAATGGATCGCTGTTCTACGTCTCGTATTATCACATCTCTCTCGAGTCTACACTCATGTTGACAGGGTTGGGGCTATGTTTGGAAAATTCAGACAACTGTTGAATTCTGACGTATGGCCTATTAAGACATGTAAGCACACAAAAAGAAAAGAAATCATGCGAATGCGATCAATATCGAGACTATACATACCTGAAGGTGTGTGCATGCTTCAAGTTGCTGAAGCAAACAGTTGATGTTGTCTAAACCTTGTGCTGTGGAACGTATCTTGTGTATGCTGATCCCTATAACTATGCTGATCGTGGTCCCTTTCTTGTACTTGTGGAAAAGTATAAAGTGGTAAATCTGTACCTAGGACTGCTGATGATTGTTCCTTTCTTGCAGGGGCAGAACTCTAGAAAGTGGTACTATGTTTGGAATAAGAAAGTGCCTAGAAGGCTAAATATGCTGATGGTTCCTTTCGTTTAGGAGTTGGATTCCAGTGGGACACGATCTGGAATAATAAGGTTTAGAAGTGGAATTTTGTAATCGAACCTGATAATCAAGTGAACAAAGATTCCTTTGACATGTCGTCCAACATGTTGAATCCTTGATCCTTAAGTTAGAATACTGATGCACTTGATATTATGATTGGACTCAGGGACGAATCACATCGAGTAAACCAAAGGGAAAAGAGATAAGCATACACGCAATGGATCGCTGTTCTACATCTCAGGTACTCACTTTCTCATACAGGACTATCGTCTATAAAATGGTTTTTCTCATTTGTACTTGGATTAAAAAAATATGTTTGTTTAGGATCGCAATGAACATGTTTATGGTAAAGTTAAAACCTTATCATCGTTTGGCTGCAACTTCACTTGTAACCACATCACAACATGCCTCTGCCGATGTAAAACTGCAAACCGTTAGCACAATGAAACTTCAAAACTTCATGCTTCTGACATGATAAATGTCCGTGCGCTACTACAGACGTAACAAATCATACTACCTCGAGTTTTGTAAACTTGTGTGTTCAAGGGTCAAGGCCACATATTATTGATCATTAGCCATATTTATTCCCCCATTCACAAGTATACGATGCTTTGGACATTTGCATGGTTTCCAATGCGAAACATTGACAGCTATATATATACGAATCCGTCAACATTACTAGCTCCTGGGATATTAAACTAAAAGCACCCATTTGTAAATATCAACTTTATTGAGTCTCGAACATAGGTTGGCGATCAGCCGCTGCCCATGCAGCTGAGTAAAATACAATACAACAATATGACACAGCCGTCGCACCCACGATACAATACAATACAACATATTGTGACAGCATGCAATATGTAGTGTTCAAAGTTTCACAATACAGAACTGTTCAAAGTTTTTCACAATATATGCTCATATAGTGTGTGTGTGTGTGTATATATGTATATTTCTTGTAAATATCATAAGTTATGCTCACGCGGGCCTTTTGGTTAACTCCAAGAGCGGTAAACCAGGCCGTCTCTCTTCCTCGTGGGGAGAATCTTCATTACGACCCACCTCTGGTTTGGAGGGTAGCTGCTCACATATGTTCTGAAATGATAGCCATGAGAGCATGTCTGGCACCCCGGAGCCGCTGACCAAACTAGCCTGTATCTGCACGATCTCCTTGCCAAGGACGGCAAGCCTCGCGTCACCCGCAGCCTTTGCACTTTCAGAATCCTTGAGGCGCGTCCATTGTACATGGAGGTCGCCCAAGGCCTGGTATTTCCATCCCTTGTCATGGGGAGCACTGCCGTCGTACCTGTGAGCAATCTCGCTGACCATCTCGACCGCCTTGGCGTGCACCATCTCTGCAGCGAATTCTGCGCAGAGTTCGGGGTCATCTTCATTGCGAGCATGCGAACGTGATTCTGCTTCATGTTCATCCAGCCTGCCACCGTGTACCTGACACGAGCGGTGAGGATCACAGGAAAGCCCTCGTGTTGGGGGTCAGGTTTGTTGTTGTCCAGGTAGACGATGAAATTCCGTGCGGCGCCGTAGTGGAGGTTGCCAACCCTGATGTGGCCCAGTTTCCGGTCGCGGCTGATGCCTGAACTTAGTTGCCCGGACTCGATGGCCAGCAGCGTCACAGCAGACGAGTCGCTGCACTTGATGTCGACCTGTGTTTGGCTGGCGACGATGGTGGTGATTCTGTTGATGCAGGCCAAGAAGCTCTCACTGATCTGATCTTTGTCGTTGTTGAGAGTGGCGTAGATGCCTCCGGTGCTGCTGGCGATGCGGCACAAAGCCATGGCGTTGTGCGTCGACTCACGGAGGCCGAAGGCGTGGACTGTGTAGCGGGAGCTCAGAGTTCCCCTCGTGTTGAAGCTGTTATCGCCGCTGCCGCTGTTGTCGGAAATGAGGATGATGAGGCCCACGCGGTCCTTGTCCTCGCTTTGCCGACCATCCAAGAGCTACGCCGGGCCATTCGTGGTTCGTACAGAGAGAAAAGAAGTTGTCAGCGAACCAGCATTTTTTCTTTTCTTGCAGTGAGTCAACAAACCAGCATAGTGCTGATGGAGATGGATCATAGCTATAGTGTTTTCTGCTTACCTGGACGGCATCCGTCAAGGCCTTCCGTAGTGTTGTGTTGCCGCTGTCAGCATGCAACTGCGTCGTTGCGGAGGTACTACCCTTGCTTCCGGGGTGAATAGGGAGGCAGTGGCTGCCCCTGAGGAACTTCTCGATCGCCTTCTTGAGCGGCTCCCTCCCGTGAGAGGCCTAGAATAATATCGGGGAATTATTGTCACTTAAACTGGTTCAGGATAAAATGATATATATTCGACTTAAGTTGACAAAATTGACCTGTTCTACCATCTGAAGTGGTGGCACTGGTACCTGCACGGACGTCGTCGTGCTTGTCGCCGGGGCAGCCAAGAGGGACTGCAACATGGTGAGGATGTTGCTGCGTCCTGCCACTGACATGTCGAAGAAGCCAGTTGGTTGGGTGTCGGACGAGTGGACGGGAATGACAGCTAGGCGGTCCTCGTCGTTAAGCTTCCCCATGATGACATGGAGGGCCTCCTTGAGCAGCTCCGGTCTATGTGTCGGCTTCAAGGATCCATAGGCGACGTTGAGGACGGCAACCAGGTCGATTCGGGCGACATCAGGCTCCATGGTTCCTGATGCCTCCGGCGCCACGAGGCGCAGCATCAGGCTTCGCCACTGGCTGAGGAGTGGTGTACAACGCCTGTTTGGTGAGTTTTATTGTGGGCTGATGAATTAGCATGACGTCGGGCCTGATGTCGCCTACGAGCTTCTGTGGAGGCACCGGCACCGGCCACTGCAACGCTTGATGTCTCTCCCATGATAATATGTACTCCTGCCACGAGTTGTTGAACCGCAGCCTCTTCTCCATCTCCAGCATCTCGGTGGCGAGGCTGGATATCAACCCTGCATTGCCAGCCTCCTTCCCGTGATCGGATCTCTGGACGGCCCCCCACAGTTCACGCAGCTTGTCCGCGGCCGTGTTGAGCTCTTTGCACCCAGTCTTGATCAGCTTCATCAAGCCAAGTACGATCTTGACGGCCTCAACCTTGACCATCTCCGCGGCCATCACCTTGGACACGTGGTCACCCTTCCTAACAACATGGGCGCGCGTGGATGCGATAGCTTCAGTCCGCTTCCGGGTCGACGACGCACGCCACTTGCTATGCATCCGTAACATGCCGGCACCATTCAACAAATGCTCCTGCGTGTCGGGGTCCACGTACACGACATAGTTGCTTGTTACGCCGCGGTGGAGGTGTTGGGGAATCCTTTGATCAATCAATTGGCTGTTGAACCATATGAGATCGACGACGGAGGTGAGCCTGTCGATGCAGGTGGTGAACGCCTCAGTGATCTGCCCGTTCTCGTCATCGAGGACGGCATAGACGCCGCCATTGGTAAAGGCCAAGGTGTACAGTTCCTTAGCATTGCTCGCGCAGCGCATGCCGAATGCGTGGACGCAGATCTGCCTATCATGTGGCGGCGGAAAACCAAGCATGCTCATCATCATGGCACGCCTCCGAAAATCCGACAGCTCCAAGCCAAAGTTGTCCCGTGGACCAAAGTACTTGGACGGTATAAAGTCCGAGTTCCACGGCAGTTTTAGGTCGATTTCTTCATGTCGTTTCGCGATGGATGTTGCGGTGTAGATCGAATGTGCGCTGTACATGTTGCTGTTGGAGATGACGATGATGGCTGAAGCGCATACCATCAGTGATGGATTTTCGCGGAACAGCTAAATAGAGGTACACGCACACATTAATTTCTAAAGGAGATTAACTGAACGCAACATGCTGGTATGCATTTAGTAATAATTTTTAGCCAAAACTACAAAGACAAGTTATGTAGTACACCTATTATAAAGCAATGTTCTCGTATCAGCAGTCACCATAAGCGCGCCTCCAACAGTAGCAGATAATCACTACTATAAAATGTGTCTATGTCATTTATATATAAACAGTAGATAATCCATCCAGTGAACTAATTTTAGCGCTATCTCTAATTTTAATATGGATCCCACATGTAATAGGGTATAAAAGGTCATCACGGCATCTTCAAGTGCGTTATATACTATCTAATAACTACTAGTAGCTATCGCACACTCAACAAGACCCTCTCTAGGGATAAAAAAGCAAAAACAGAATTTATCGGATAACCGAGGTTCGTTTCCGACTTCTCCCGACCGCAGTAGTTGGAAATGATATACCGAGAAAATGAAAACAAAAGTGGAAGTATTTGATGGAAACAAAAATAAAACAATTTTAGACTTTACCGATCGTTTACGACAATTTCCGTTTTAAGCCGGAAATTACCGTTGATATTTTACCGTTTTATATTAGTCTAGCCAATCAAATATATATATTATATTCCAAATTGAAATAGGCAATAAATCAAGAGTGGTCTAAGCCTAATCTTAGAATTCCCTTCCCGCGTGCCAAAAAAAAAATCAGCTTCACTAGGAAAGCTGAATGTAATCAGGGAAAGAAATCAAGGCTCCTTCCTATCACGTGAAATCAAGGATCACATTCTATTTTAATTTGAACATGTCTTTTCAAATGTCTCGTGTCTTTGATGATAAAGATTGATGGGAATCCATTTCCTATGAACATAGTGAATGCAGGAGGTTCATCGGCTCTAATTAACAAGTACCAAAGGAAGTGAGAAAAGAGAATGCATGGCCTATATAGAATCTTAGTATGGTCCGCATTGGGAATGTCCTTTCTTCAAGTTCTGTCAAGTACAGGGAGTGAAATTACCACAGATTGAGGGCTTGTCCAGGTTATGATGATCGAACGAGAGACTTGACTTGTTCAGGGATTATTATGGAACCATGTGTGGAAGAATGTCTGTTCAAGGGTGAGTTCATCAGATTGAATGCATCCAAAGGTATCGGTTGAGGAGTCCTGTGCAAGCAAGGGTTTCTCTACATCAAATATTGGATGCTCAGCAAACAATTTTTGAGAAGCAAGGAGAGGCAAAACTTCGACACTTGAAGGCATTGTACGTCAATGAGTTTGTGAAAGGGATGCCGATGAGCAAAATGCTGGTTGATGGCGGGGCTGCTATGAATATAATGCCTATGTCTACGTTCCAAAAATCGGTCAAGAGTATTGAGGATATTTGGTCAAGACCAACATGATTATGCAGGATTATTGGGGCAAGACATCATATGCTATGGGAGTCCTGAACGTGAGGCTAAGCATTGGAAGCAAGACACTTCCCGCTACTTTTTTTTTTTGTCATTGATGGGAAGGTATCTTATGGTGTCCTGCTAGGAAGGGATTGGATTCACGCTAATTGTTGCATCTTTTTTACAAAGCACCAATTGTTGTTATAATGGATAGGGGATCAGATAGAGATTGTGCAGGCTGGTAAGGCAGTCAACAGGGCGACAACTGATATGATCCCGTGGCAGATGGAGGATATGGAGTGCTTATCAGGCTGGGTTTGGGAAGGAGATTATTTAGAGGTCACTGATCAGAGGGGGTGAAGATAGTGGAGGATATAAGTTCTCAGTTGTTACTCTTACATGCGCCACAATAAAGACTGATGATGAAGGTAAGTTAGGAAGGGGATTCATGTCGACTGACAAGAGAAAGATAGTGATAGGACTAGGCTGACTGATATTAGCATGAAATTATGTAAACAGTTTAAAGAAAAATTTATAAAGTCATTGAAGGAGTATCGGGATTGTTGTAAGCTTCATGACCATTGAAGTATGAAAAACCTAAAGTATGAATGTTTTGGTGAGTGGATGAGAATAATGCATGTGACTGATGAGCTTGTCTAGTCTTATTCATATAAGTCACATGAAAGGAAACTCCGTCGATGTTGCGTGACAACCAAACCTTTCATCTCAAGTCAAGTTGATTGGTTGCCTTCGCCGATTTGGGAACAGACTTGATGGAGTCGTGGTCGAAGACTTGGATCAAGGCTAAGGATATGCTAGAACAAAGCAAGTGTTGGCTTGGATACATGTTAGCTTACGTCCATAGAAAAAATCGGATTACCAAGAGGGTTCAAGTGGTTTCTCTTAAAACACACTAGTTATAGAGATCTTTAGATGCATTGTGAGTCTGTTAGGGGCTAGGGTGGCAGAAGAGAAATAAAAGAACCAAAAGAAGAAGTTGGAAGCGAGGATCAATGGAGAAGATCAATTCTAGCAGATATTAAGTCACGTATGATATATGGTGCTAATCATCGTATGATACGGTGATTGCAGCAGGTGAAGAAGTGAAGTGCAGAAAATGAAGAAGATCTGGCAGAAGGAAAGTTGAGTCACCAAGTATGATATATGGTGCTAATCATCGTATGATACGGTGGGCATCGTATGATTTCAAAGACTCAGGAGTTGTTAAGAGCTGAAGACACAAGGTTACCATAGTGTGGATCATCTAACAGGGATACCCCACGCTGGTGGACCGCTCGACGGCCAGTGGCCGTCGGCCCGCAAAGCGCAAGGGCGAAGTACCGAAACGCCGACCTGCCTCAACGTGCCAGAGCTTGCACAGCAATCAGCCAGGCTGTGAAGGCACGACAAGGACACATGTCAAGTGTCCAGAACCTTCCGTCTAACCAACAGGTGGCACCCCGAGGGGAACTCACAAGCCACCTGGCCTTCTTGTCTATTTTGTGTGTGCAGGACTGAATCACGAAACCCCTAGTGAGCCGACGGAAGGCCCAACCACAACAGTAGCAACGCGACCGACCTCCCTCAGTCCACCAAAGGAGGTTGGGCGGCCCCCAATCGACCATCGCCCCCGCGGCGGTGACCCGAAGGACGACGCAAGCAATGATGATCCGCAAGCTGACGACATCCCGGTTCCTTCGTCAAGAAGCCACCCAGAACACAGCCAGGCGACAACTATTCGAAGGCTCCCGGACTGCTCCGAAGTCCTCCGGAATACTCCTGGAGACGCGTGAAGAGCCCACAGCCCCGGCCACGACTAGACTCTGCACCAAGCTTAGATAGGACCCACATGTCATGTAACCTCACCCCTAGGACTATATAATGGTGTAAGGAGCTCCATTTTGGGGCTGGCTGCCATTTTGTAACCTCACATGTACTCTTCTTCTTTTTTTTTTTGAGGTAAACCTCACAGGTACTCTAGGTACCTTCTTCTTCACACAAACACTTGTAACACACATACACACTCATAGCCGGTTCACTAGGAGCCTTCCCCTAGCTTGCATCCACCCCCTTGTAAGATCTATGAGCATAGGTTTTCATGAGGAACACGAAATCATAGCTCGCCACTGGACGTATGGTTGTTATCATTCGGGAGGCCTTGACCAGTATAACTCTTTATGTCAATCTGTGCGACTATCGATTTCTTACGGAAGTGTGACGCTGACTAGTATTGTTGGTTCGATACACCGATAGTTGGCACGCCAGGTAGGGGGAGTTGTGCTGTTTTTTCCGTACCTTTTGGGAACTAATGGCCTCCCAACATCGGGTGTTGGTCGCCGCTGTAAACTCGCCCATGCTGGTGGCATGGGCGAACGCCTATTCGCCCATGCTGGTGGCGTTCGCCCACGCTGGTGCTCATTCCCGCATCTCCTACCATGCAGTCTCGGAACCAGCAACTGAACCACTTAATCGCCGGCGCTCTCGTGTTGGCCAGCCGGTCTTGCGGAAGGAAGAGCTAATCGACAGCGCTCGCCCTCTGGGCAGGTTACTTTGCCACACCCCTAGAAACGCCTGCGAGGATCCTTGCGGGCGGATCTCAGGGGCACCGCCTGTTAGGCGTGTTGGATAGGAATCTCTTTGCCCCACACCGAGATGGGTAGCCGCCGCTGCAGGGGCTTCCTGCAGCGACCGATCCGCCCCTCGACATCTTCGATGACGAGCGTCGTCCCCTGGAGGCGGTCACCAAGATTTAGGAACGAGATGCTTTCGGCCGAAGTGCCACAAGCCTCAGCGCTGGTGTCGCGCATGCGAGACCGACGTGGGGGCTAGCACGGCGGCAGAAGGCTGGAAGAAAGCGACATCAAGGCAGGGGCAAACCGGCGGTCATTCGCTCCGACTGACGGCGACCGCCAGCTCAAGACAACCAACATCTCGAGGCGATCATGAGGAGGCGTGCCCAAATCATGGTCACCTCATGGAACACACCCTTGGAGGTGGCATGCCTCTGGACGAATGGCGAAGTGGGCGGTCGAACTCATGGGCTACCAAATCTCCTACTTCCCCAGGTCAGCGATCAAATCGCAAGTACTCGTCGACTTCATAGCCGAATGGACGGAGATGCAATCAGCACCCCCGGCGCCGATGCATAGCGAAGAATATTATACTATCTACTTCGACGGCTCGCTGATGGCGACGGGCGTGGGCGCTTGAATCACTTTTGTTTCCCCGAAAAGGGAGATGATGCAATACGCAGTGCGCCTTCACTTCCGCGCCACGAACAACGCAGCGTACGAGGCTCTCATCCACAGACTTCAGCTGGTAGCCGAGCTGGGTGTACGCCGACAGTACGTTCGAGGAGACTCCGAGCTGGTCATCGGATACGGCATGAAGGGGACGACCTGCCGGGACGAAAAGATGTTGTTGACGGTCCTTAAGTAGAAGTAGGCTTATTATCTAACCATTTCCACTAGTTGTGGTGATTTTACCCATGCAGGTCCATTAAGCCCATAAAAGAGGAAAAGCAACAAGGAAACATGAAGAAAAGGCTTTCGTGGAAATCCGTCAAAAAAGGGAATTAAAGATGGGCCCATAAACACTGCCAAATCAGCCCAAATTCCCCGAGGCACCATAGAATCATCCAGAGGATATTCCAGAGCATCTACCAGAGGAAGCTCGGGCCAGGGGGCCACCAAAAGGGATCGACCGACCTGTTAGTGGGGTGTCATGACCCCCACCGCCTTCCAGAGGTCACAAATGATTAGCATTTAATGTTAAGGCCGTGCATTGCCCCCAGAACCAACCTCAAGAATCTACAAAGCAAAGGGTACCCTCTCCTCTCCAACACACACAAGAAGAAAAGAGCCATTCCACTCCCAAGGGCCTAGGGCCTCTTGTATACTAGTTTGAGTAGGGAGAGTGTAAGGTGTAAGGGAGGAGAGTGCTGCTCTTGTAGCATTTGTATTTCCTTGTACTCTAGCGAATACTTTCTTATTAATAGTTCATAATTTGTTCGTCGTTTCGTTCATAACCTGATCTATTACTTGAGTTAGTGTTCGTGATATTCTTGGGTTTGTTGTATATCGTTCATTGCATCTACATCTTGTTATACTTGCTTGCGAGATCATCGCTCCGAAAGGGGTGCTTCGGTTTCCTAGCATTGGACCGGAATCGAAGTAGTAATCAAAGGCATAGACGTGGTGTCTAGGCTAGAGGTTACCTGTGGTTGTTCTTTTGTATCCCACAGCTAGCTAAGAGAGTGGCGGCAGGTGGTGACAGCCCTGTCCGTCCTTTGTATTCCTTGCTGTTCGGCTATGAGCCAGAGTTGTAGGCCGGAGTGGCCTGGTGGTATGCCAAGGCTCAACCGGTGCCCGAGGTAAGCTGGTAGAGCCTGATCTTGCTACATTAGGAAACCATACCCTAGTTTATCCTCTCTACCCGTTGTTCTTGTTGTCCTTGGATCTGCAGTAGCATAGAAGTAGATTTACTCCATTCCTTGGGGAAAACAAATACGATACCTTGGAATACTCCTGGGTGAAGTGCTACAATGGCACTCCGTGCGCTTGCGGATTTATTCACGTAAGAAGTACCAACAGATGTCAGCCTACTGCCATGAGGTACGGTGTCTCGAGGAGAAGTTCGACGCCCTAGAGCTGCATCACGTTCTCCAGCGAGACAATCTGGCGGCAGATTTCCTCGCCAAGTCAGCGATGCCTATGCACCAGAGGTTGGGATCACCGACCTCGGCGCTCAGGCAGTTACAGAGGTCTTGACTGAGCCAACCCAAGATGGCCCGACCTTAGAGAATCAATCCCCCGACCCCATCGTCGCGAAGATTACCCCCGGATGGATCATGCCGTACCTAAGTGACATGCGGCACGGCCTCCTGCCAGATGACCTGATTGAAGCCCGACGCCTAGCGCGACGTGCCAATCGTTCGTCGTCATCGGGCAAGAGCTGTACCAGAGGGGACAAGTCGACCAGAGGATTCTTCAGAAGTGCATTCCTAAGGAGCAAGGACGAGAATTCCTCTAGGAAATACACTGGGGGATTTGCGGTCACCACGCCACGCCTAGGACCCTAGTCGGGAAGGCCTTCTAACAGGGGTTCTATTGGCCGACGACGGTGTCCGACGTAGAGAAGGTGGTACGAACCTGCGAGGGGTGCCAATACTTTGCTAGGCAAACGCACCTTCCCGCACAGGAAGTACAAACAATTCCTCTCACCTGGCCGCTCGCGGTGTGGGGGCTCGACCTAGTCGGGCCATTCAAGAAAGCGCGCGGAGGATACACGCACCTGCTCGTAGCGGTAGATAAATTCACCAAGTGGATTGAGGCAATGCCAATTGCAAAGGTCATATCGGCTTAGGCCTTCGACTTCTTTCTTGATATTATCTACATGTTTGGGGTGCCAAATTCCGTCATCACGAACAATGGCTCTCAGTTCACGGCGATTAAATTCCTAAGGTTTTGTGATGCGTATCACATCCGAGTGGACTGGGTGTCGGTAGGGCATCGTCGCACCAACGGACAAGTAGAGAGGGCAAAGGGCATGGTACTTCAGGGCCTCAAACCCCGTATCTTTAAACTTTTGAAGAAGTTCGCGGGAAAATGGGCAGGAGAAGTCCCAGCCGTACTATGGGGCGTGCACACAATGCTGACAAGATTGACAGGCTACTCTCTGTTCTACATGGTATACGGTGCAGAGGCCATGCTTCTGATCGATTTGGATTATGTTGCGTCGTGCGTGCGAGCGTACAAAGAAAGCACAACCGAGGAAGCATGGCAAGACATCGTCGATCGGTTCGACGAAGACAGGGATACGGCCTCTGTCCGATTTGCGCGATACCTACAAGCAATACGCCGATATCATGGCAAGAACATGAGGCGGCGAGCATTCCAGGTAGGGGACCTGATTCTTCGAGGGTGGAGGCGAATAAAGAAAGGCACAAACTCTCACCACCCTGGGAAGGTCCATTCACCATAGCCCAAGTTCTGCGCCCAGGGGCTTACAAGCTTAAGGACGCGAATGGCGAAATTGTCGCCAACGCTTGGAATATAAAAAATCTACGTCGCTTCTTCCCGTAATAGGTCTCAGAGCAAGCAATACCCATCCTTTACATCCAGTCCTTTCGAGCAGACTGGGCGCCGTCGCCCACCCGGCTCACGGGGGCTACCGGCTAAGTGTATGCGACACCGTCGCCGTGCCCGGAGTTCTCACCTCGTCGCGAACATATAACATGGAACGAGCTAGAGAAGGAAGCAAACTGAGAGATAAAAGCTTAAAAGAAAAAACGGCGACGAAGGCCCTACTATGATTGGAGGTGACTTCAATCTAGTTATATATCAGAAAAAGTAATGGTATAATTAGTAATGCTTTTACTTTGGTCTTTAATGTTGGATAAATAAATTGGGCATGGTTGAGTTAAAAGATCTAAGTAGATCCTATACTTGGTCTAACAATCAACAATGTCCTGTTATGGCTACTTTGGATAGATTGTTTGTGTCTACCAGCTGGGAAGATAAACATCCATTAGCTGCAGCCAAACTGCTATCCAAAGGGGTTAGTGATCATAACCCACTTCTTATAAACGGTGCGCTAGAAAAGATTTGGAAAGAACCCATTTTCAGATTTGAAAAATGGTGGCTCGAAATAGAGGGATTTGATCAAATTCCCAGGGAAGTGTGGAGCATTGAATGCCCTAAAATGGACCCTATGGAAACATGGCAATTTAAGATCAGAGCCCTCAGGAAAAAGATTAAGGGATGGAACGGAAATATGGGAGCTGAGGTCGGAAAAGGTAAAATACTCTGTTGGGAGAGCTAGATACCCTTGACCTCATGGCCGAAGAGCATCTGCTCAGTGTTTTTGAGAGAGAAAGAAGAAAGGAATTAGTAGCTGAGCTGGAACATATTTGGAAAATGAAAGAGGTCAAGGCTAAACAAGGATCAAGAGACAAAGACATCAAAGAGGGCGACAAAAACACAACATACTTTCATGTTGTGGCAAACCAGAGGAGGAACAAAACTACTAACAAATTAGAAGGAGAGGATGGTATGATTGAAGATAATCCTGGTATGCTTAAGCATGCAGCTGAGTTCTATAAGAAGTTGTTCGGCCCTGAACCCAAAAAGAACATTCACTTAAGTGTTGACTTTTGGGACCAGGATGAGAAAGTGACTGATGAAGAGAATGCAATGCTAGAGGCAGATTTTACAGACGAAGAGATAAGAGAAGCTATTTTTGGCTCATATGCAGAAGCTCCTGGCCCTGATTGCTTTTCTTTCCTCTTCTATCAAAAATTTTGGTCAACCATTAAGGATGACTTTATGAATCTGGTTAGGGAATTTCAGAAAGGTAACCTAAACATTGCTAGATTAAACTATGCAATGGTTACCTTGATCCCTAAAGAGGCAGAGGCAACGAACCTTAAAAAGTTCTGGCCAATTAGCTTGATTAATTGTAGGTTTAAAGTTTTCGCTAAAGCTATCAATAACAGGCTGATAAAATTAGTGATCGTTTACTAGCTATAAACCAAACTGCTTTTGTGAAGGGGATATATTTTAGAGACTGTTAAATAATTTCGACCATCTCCAAAGAACTGGATGCAAAAGTTTTGGAGAATAAAATGTGTATGTCTGCATGCCCTGTCAATGTATCTCTTTACCACCAGAGGATACAAAATAACTTCTGTGTTGTTAAATAACGATAACAATACTGGAATCCCAACAAATAAATGGTCCATTTCTAAGACAGATGGTAATGATTTGAAATATTTATTTGTGAAAACATAATAAAACCTGCTTTACGGTTTATTAAATTTCTTAGCTGTTCATATGTCCAATTCTTGTAGTTGCATGTGGGGAATTGGGGACGATTCTGCAGAGCATGGAAGCAAGTAGATAGAAGCTTTCCTCGCAAAAAAAAAAAAAAGTAGATAGAAGCTTTACCTCGTCGGCGTAGAACGAATCTCCCTGGTTGAAGATCCCTGGGCGTTGTTGGATCTCTTCCGAACGTATGGCGGCGGCGGCCTCTCTTTTGCCTTCTGTGGTCATCTTTAGCCAGTTTAAATGGACGGGCGAGATCGCCAGGTAATCATTATCGTCAAGTTTCTCCATGATGAGGTTCATGGCCTTCATCAACAGCTGACGCCAGTACGGCGGGAAATTGTAGAACGGATCCACATAGAGCTCGACGAAAAGTTTGACGGGCGCGCGCTTTCCTAGCGGCGGCGTGACGCTCAACATCGCGGGGACGCCATTCTGCCCTGCCGGCGACTTCAAGTCGTTCGTCAGGTAGATGTCAAGCACTGGATCGCTGCGGTCGCTACTATTATACAAGTCCTGCGCGTATATGGGCAGTAAATTCGAGAGCAAATTAATGCAGCTAGTAAATCACCTGGTTGTATGAACTGAGAAGTTACCTGAACCATCTTGATTTTGACAAGCAGACTTCCGACTTACAAGATCAGCGGAAAAAATTATATGTATGCCTTGTTTGGTTTGCTATCAATTCGCGGCTGGATCCATGTTTCATGTGCCAGAAGAATGGCTCTTGATCCATGCAAATGGCCATGATTGGGCTATCACCGCTTTTTCATTAGAGGATAGTTTACCCGTACGCGGACCTTTGTGCTTTGCTTTACATCAAAGAAACTGTTTACCTTCGATACTATTTATTGTCGCTTTAAATTTAACTTTAGCTTTCCCCCCCTAAAATCAGAAAACTATCCATGGGGAGAAAATTATATCACATCTATTTATTCTTTGCTGCGACGCAAGGCAAGCCGTCATGATGGTTATCCCTGCCTAAGGCTGCTAGACCAGCACTGTTAGCATCATTTCATGTACACTTTTATATGCCAAAAGTGTCCTGAGACTTCCAGTCTCATGCATACTTTCATTTCACGCTTAACAAGAGTGTCATGTCAGATTCAGAGTTTTCATATGATAAATGAAATGACATCTCTCGATGCATAATTTCATTTCACGGTTTCATAGACAAAGCATAACATCAAATTGTTGCAATGTGATTGGTCAAAACATGTTGGGATGAAAGTTTTGCCTCTCAATGGGTCTTTCAATCAACTTTCATATATATGAAACCGTGCCACATGCCTTTCATGGGATGAAAGGGATTTCTTCTCTTTCATCTTAATTGATGCGCTATGTCATCTATTTTGGTTATGTAGCGCCTTATTTAATGGTGATGAAAGGCCCATTGAGATTGGCCTTAGAGCATAAACATTATCATTAATGCCACTAATCCTTGATACTAGCAATGTATTTGTATATGGTGTCGTTCTGTGTGTTTAATGCAGAAAGAGGTATAATGAACGACATTCTGGACAACATAGCGGACTTGAACCAAAAAGGGACCAGAGGTAGCAAAAAAGACCAGTGTGCCGGTTGGCACAACGCTGTGCCGATCGGCACAAATAAAGGAATCGAGCTGGAACAAGACGGGCCCACACTCTAGTTCTTCTAGAAGGAAGTTGAAAATATTTGTCACGAAGAGATAAAAGGAAACTTCAAGATACAAGGCGTGCAATACCTGACCCTTCCTCCAAGTTACCGACTCCGTCCCGTGCCATAAAGGTATAAATACTTGTAAAACCCTAGGCTAGAGGCATCACCGCACATAGGGACAACAATACATGAGTTTAGATGGCTTTGCCCTGTTCTTCAAGATCTCGAGTTGCTAGCTAGGGCTTAGCTTAACTAACCAAGCCAAGTCGACGATTACAAGATCGGCGGCTCGGGGTTGATCAAGAACCGCTGGTATTCGAGGTGATCCATCAAGGTTGGCCTACTAGATAGTGATGTATCTTGTAGGTGCTATGTATATTGAAGTATGATTGCATATGTTGATGAATGGTTTTGGCTGTTCGGTATCTGGATTTAATGGTCTTACATACGCTTATTCCGATTGTTTAGTTTTAGGCTAAGTATTTAGATGCTTGCTTAATCATGGTGATTAGGTTAGTAGTCCGAATCTTGTATGCGCCATATGTTTGCATATGCTACTAGAGATGCATGGATGGTAGGATGATTCACTCTGTAGTTCTCACCGGTCTCTGTAGATTCGATTAAACCTTGGAATGATCTAAGGGAAAAAGCTACAATGTACACTGTCCACTTGCGGTATATAACACTACGGGAAACCGGTAGTTTGCCGGGTGCGCAAGGCTTTGCTGAGAGCAATTTCTCGGGCACTCGGCAAAGCCACGGTTTGCCGAGAGCAGCATTCGGAAAAGAAATGGCACTCCGCGAAAAATTCTTTGCCGAGAGTCCGCCTTCGGCAAAATAAAACGCTCGGTAACAAAAACTATTTTGCCGAGAGCCCGCAACAAAACTGTCGGCAAAATTTCAAACTGCTCTCGGCAAAAACCAGCCGCTCGGCAACATTGGACGGCCGTCCGAAATTCGCGACGGCGTCAGGAATGTGGGCCCTGGGCCGCGGTTTGCCGAGAGCCATACGCGGACACTCGGCAAATTTTTTAATTTTTGCCGAGTGTCTGCCAGATGGCTCTCGGCAAACCAGGCACAAGGCAAAATATTTTTGTTTTCGCCGAGAGCCGCTCTCGGCAAAATAATTTTGCCAAGAGTTGCTCTCGGCAAACTAGTTTTCGGTGAATTTTTTTATGCGTTAGAATTCTTCAAATCAAAAAGTTGTAAACTACAAAGTTGTCTAACATCTAGAGATCTGCACTTTCTATTTTGGTCATTTGTTCATTCGACAAAGCGACGGTAAACTTGTTCACAAATTATAAAGGTCCCATGTAGTTCATAGAAACATTAAGAAGTACATTTGAAATTTGTGAACAATGTGGCTACAATTATATCGTATTAAAAAATGATCAAAATAGAAGTTGCAGGTCTTCATAAGTTACACTTCTTCGCTGTTGAACATTTTTTTAATTTTAATTAATTTTGTCAACGAAAAATACATTTGAATTCCTCAAAAGCAAAAATTTGAATTTTTAAAGTTATCTCGGGTAGAGAAATAGTAGAGATGTAAGTTGTAGCTCTCGATAAGTTATAGAAACTATGTAGTTGATAAGTTATAGAACCTTTTTATTTGAAATCAAAATGTCAATGAAAATTACGTTTCAAAATTCAAATTTGAAAATTTGAATTTTGAAAATGATATCGGATGGAGAAATTGTAAAAACAAAAGTGTTAGGTATCAAAAAGTTTTGAAACTTTGTATAGAGTACTTTTCAAATTGAAATCAAAATTTCAACCAAAACAACGTTTGAAAGTAAAGGAAAAAAAAATCATTTGCCGAGAGTGGTACTGTGAGGCTCTCGGCAAACATTAAAAAAGAAAAAAAAACATTCACGACCCTCCACCGCAGTTCATGACAAGTCTGCAGGTGCGTGCTATGTTAGATTCTCTCCAGGTCGATGAAAAAGAAAGTTGTTTTGTGGGATATGGTGAGCTACATGCCTTCACTCAGATCATGGGCTTGTTCAGGCTTTCCTATATGGCTGACATTCTTCTTCCACATAACATCGACCTAATGCACACTGAATTTGGCATTAGCGTTCCACTTTTCGGAACAATCATGGACATTCCTGATAAGACAAGGGACAACGTTAAGGCAAGAGTCGATCAAGCAACATGATGTGATAGACCTAAGCTAAACATGACGCCTCCTACCAAAGGCAAGACATGGAAAAAGTCTAAGGCCGACTTTGTCTTGACGAGGCCCCAAAGGAGGGAAGTACTAGAATGGTTCAAAACGTTAATGTTCCCTGATGGGTTTGCATCGAATCTGAGTAGGGGAGTGAACTTGACTACTATGCGAATCAATGGGGCCAAGACTCATGACTACCACATGTGGCTTGAGCGGCTTCTTTCGGTGATGGTTCGAGGCTATCTCCCTAATCATGTGCGGCTAGTGTTGGCAGAGTTGAGCTATTTCTTCCGCCAGCTTTGTGCTAAGGAGATATCTGAGACCGTGATTGCAGACATGGAAAAAATGGCGCCCGTGCTGCTCTGTAAGTTGGAGAAGATCTTTCCACCCGGCTTGTTCACTCCAATGGTGCATATGATTTTGCACCTCCCGTCTGAGGCACGATTGGGGGGGCCTGCGCAGAACCGTTGGTGCTACCCAATTGAGAGGTGTCAAAAGGTTCTTCGAACGAAATGTAAAAATAAATGCAAAATTGAAGCTTCCATTGCAGAGGCATTTGTTTTGGAAGAGGTGTCAAACTTCACATCTAAATACTATTCTGACAACCTTCCAAGCGTGCATTATCCACCCTCTCGTTACAATGCTGTCGAAAATGAATCGACCCTCAGCCTTTTCCAAGGGCAACACGGAACTGGAAGTGAAGCAACCAAGAAGCACTTGACACATGAAGAGTGGCGCACTATCATGCTATATGTGTTGACCAACCTTCAAGAAGTGGAGCCGTACATCAAGGCTTTTCACTTGCAATTCTGGGTTGCATCAAGGGAACCTACCCCACAGGAATATGATACCCTTCTTAGAAAGGGTGCGGGAGCTGGAAAGCCCGATTTCATTCTTGGTTCAAAAAAAAAGGTATTTAGCATTTTCTTTGTATTACATTAGAAGTTGCTCGTACGTTCAAATAATATAACTAACTGTCCTGCTTGCTTGCAGGCCCATACAGATGCGGCTATGAATCCCGAGCTGAGACAGGTTGCCGATGGTTGTCGCTATAGGGTCAAGTCATTTTCAAGCTATGACGTTAATGGGTACTGCTTTCACACAACAAGCTATGAGCAAAATCGGCCCAATCGAAAAACCACTAATACCGGAGTTTTTACGCTCGGGGAAGATGGGGTGGAGTATTACAGAAGAGTTGAAGAAATATACGAACTCTTCTTTGATGGTTACAAACATCTTTCTCTTGTAACATTCAAATGCCATTGGTTCGATCCTCAAACAGTGAGACGGACTCCTAATATTGGGCTAGTCGAAATTCGACAGTCCTCCGTCTACCCAGGAGACGATGTCTATATTGCGGCTCAACATGCCAAACAAGTTTATTATCTCTCATATCCGTGCCAAACCGACGACCTTCTAAAGGGTTGGGATGTTGTGTACAAGGTATCGCCACATGGTAAACTACCTTTACCCAACAATGACGATTACAATACAGAGCCAAACAAAGATGCCGGAGAGTTCTTTCAAGAAGATGGGCTAGAAGGGGGTTTTGTGATAGACTTAACCAAAGAGATTGAAATGGAAGTAGATAACGAAACGGTTGTTGACGACGATGATGCTGGAGATGAGGTTGACAATGTGAATGACTTGAAATTACTTGAGCGATTACAATTAGGCATGGACGACGATGACGACGTTCCCCATTCGGTGCACGTGCAAGATGATATCGACATGCGTGATAGTGATGATGAGGAATATGAACAAGATAATCCAGATGATGATGATTATTTCTAATACATGTATCGCGCATCTATTTAATATTTGGAATACTATGTTCTATTTCTATTTTATTTATTTTGCATCTATTTACTATTTGCAATTTTATGTTATTTTCTAATTAAGTACTGATGGATTTGATCTTTTTAATTGCAGGTGATTGATCAAATATGGTGGGCAAGGGTGTGGTCAGGTCGGTGAAGTCAATTTACGCAAGAGCCACTGGAAAGGGTCCGATGGAGCTGAGGGGTCTGGGGGCGGGAGGGGTCGAACGAAGGGTCGAGGTAGCAGAGGTGGTGGCAGGCGACGAGGGAGGGCTGCGAGGGCTCCGTCGCCTTCTCCTTCCGTGCACGACTCTGGTGAGGAGGAGGAGGAGGAGCAGGTAGTGGGGGAGGAGGAGCGGGTGGTGGGGGAGGAGCTACCTTCCGTGAACGGCTCTGAGGCTTCTGAGGACGAGGAGGAGGTTTCTGAGGGTTCTGAGGCTTCTGGTGTCTTTTTGCGTGGCCCCGCACAACTCCCGAGTCGAGCGATTCCTGTGGACAGACGGCCTGTGATTCGACCCGTGGTTCCTAAGTACATAAATTGGAATGTTGTCAATAATTTCTCATTTTATATGTTAAAAATCACAACAGAAACTAATAATTTGTCCTTTTCACTTGGCAGGAGTTGGGACGTGATCACTCCAGGTGATCACACTCGGTTGCCCAATGGCATACTTGGTGTTTTGTGCAGGCAACACTTCCCTAGCATGGTGCAGCACGCCGGCAGGCTGGAGCTGGCCTTGACGTGAGAGCACTACAAAGTCGCTCAGGATTTGCCAGATACGGGCGAGAGGGAATTTGCCGACAAGGCGGAGCGTGTGAGGATGGAGCTATGGGTAAGTCTTCGTTGCATTGCATTGGTCAATACATCGCTTTCATTGGATAATATTGAAATAGTGAAAGTACGCATCATGTCTTTATGCAGGATTTCTTCAGATGCGAGCCAGGCATGGAGAACACAGCGGCTCGTGTGGCGAACACGGTGTGCCGTAAACTCATTACGGACATGTTCTACGAGGCACGGGTCCAGGCTGTCATAACCTATTACGGTCAGGTCCTCAAGATGACGGTGACCAAAACTCAGGCACGAACCATTAAGCTGACCCGAGAACAATACTTCTGGTAAACATGAATACTCAACTCTTCTGAGATTAAGTACGCTTAATTTGAACTTCTCATATTTATATACTTGACGATGTGTAGGTGGCTCCGTAGTGGTGCGCCACCCATTACGACTGCTGGGACTTTCTGGTACAGAGGTGGTGCGACCCCCAGTGGGATGAGACGCACAACACTGCCCGACAGCGGCGTTTGCAGACGCCTGGGCCAGCACACCATCAAGACAACCTTAGCCTTAGCCAATACGCGGCTAGATGGGTACGTGAATACATTTCTTCATTGTAACACTCAAGTCAGCATATTTTCTGATCATCTCTCTGTTTTCTTTGCAGTCGGCGTCACATGGTGGCCAGCCTTGCGGCCAATTCAAGGCGTTTGCTTTGTCCCACAAGGGCAAGGCGACCTCTGACGTCGACTTCAACCCGGAGGACCCCCCCTCAGCGTACAGCAACGCCACCGTCCACAGTCGCATCAGTGAGTACACATCAGCGGCAAGGGATGTCCATGGGCAAGAGTGGGACCCGAGCACCCATAACTTTGACGGAGAGCTCGTCATGAGGGTGGGTGGAGGCAAGAAGCATGGCCGGTACTGGATGGGAGACAGCTCAATCGACACGGCCACTACTCCGACCCTCTCCCAGATCCGAGCAAGGAGCTCGTCCTCAGCCCCGACCATACGCCCACGGCCGAGCGCTGCACAGATTCAGATTGAGCAAGTCCAGGTTATTTCTGTTCGATTCGTCGTTCATTGCTTTTGTCATATGTTTGCTTTGCATTGTAACATTGGGATGACATATTGTAGGCGACGATGGAGGCGAAGATGGAGGAGAAGTTGCAGGAAGAGCGGCAGAGGTATGAGCTGATGATGAGGCAGATGCTCATGTACATGCAAATTACCGACGCGCCGCCGCCACCTCCAGAGCTATTCGCGGGACTAGCGTTCCTCCTCCCGTCGGCACTCCTCCTCCCGTTGGCAATGCTCCTAACGTCGGCGCTTCTCCAGCAAGCACTCCGGTGAGTCACTTGAGATACTTGGACTTTCATTTCTTTCCTCGCAATAGGATATCCAATGTCTTAGCTTCTTTGAATCTTGTGTCACATGCAATCTTTTGTTTTTGCAGAACCAATCCGCGGCATCCAACATTCCGATCTCGCCTACAAGCCCTTGATCGGCGTGGCCACCTCAATGAACTTGTAGTTGTATTTCTATTTCATGAACCAACTAGCCCTAGCTTGCATTTCATAGACTTGTAGTTGTCGAGCACTATGTGGACTATGTGGCACTTTGTATTTGAACTATGTGGACACTTTGTATTTGAACTATGTGGCACTTTGTATGCGGACTTTAAGTGGTTGTGAAGTGATTTAGTGTTTGTGGTCATTTTATATGCTTGTGATGATGATGGTGATGATAAATATGTGTATCTGATGATGCTGATAATATATGTGTCATTTATTTGTGATTGTGGTCCAGGTTGTAGCAAATATAAACATTTTATTGAAATCTGGAATGACTATTTGCCGAGTGTCCACGCTTTTGCCGAGTGCTGTGACGTCAGCACTCGGCAAACTGACCAACATTTGCCGAGTGCTGACGTCAGCACTCGGCAAAATGACCAACATTTGCCGAGTGCTGCGACGTCACAGCACTCGGCAAAGTTCCAAGGTTTGCCGAGTGCCTGACGTCAGCACTCGGCAAATCCTGGCTGACGGCAGCCCACCTTTATTTTGCCGAGAGGCAAATGGGCGCTCGGCAAAGATTTTGCCGAGAGCCCGACATTTGGCTCTCGGCAAAGTCCGCTTTGCCGACCAAAGTTTGCCGAGTCCTCTTTGCCGTGTGTAACTCTCGGCAAACCCTTTGCCGAGGGCATTCTGGGCTTTGCCGTGTGCCTCGGGTACACGGCAAATGACCTGTTTCCCGTAGTGTAAATTAGGTGTGTGTAAACCACCAACAAGAACTGTCATGTCATATCCGCCAGCGCATCATCCAATTGCAAAGGGCTTGCGCGGATGACCAGGGACTTGCCGCCATTGCGCCTCGCCCGTCTTGCCTCATGTTGAGCTTGCATGGGCGCCATGCGTGGGGCTCCCGACCCGCATGGTCCGGAGCTTGGGGTCAAAGTCTCGCCGCCATGGTCGGGGCCGCACCCCTTTGCCAAGATTCCGTGCAGGCCGTATGGCTGGCTGGAAGTTTTAGTGCCATAATGCCAGGCTTTGTGGACTATCCCTGATAGATGTTCTCCACAACCGTCGCCACCCTATTTGACCAAACCACTAGAGGAACCCTAACCGTAACAACCGCATGGTCGCGGTCAAAAGCAACCACCGCGAGAAGACCTAACTTTCTAAACTTAGAAGCCAACAGAGTGCAGCCAGATGCCAGGCCACCCTCCTCCGCCGAGGCGAGAGGGCCAGCGGAAGCTCCACGGCAAGGAGCCCTAAGGAGTCGCCGCTACTTTTCCCATACAGGGCACACGGCTTTGTTTGGCTTCCCAGGCGCGAGAATTTGTAACTAAGTATGATTAACTATTTTTTTACGCTGAATCAAGGGATTATATACTAATTTAAAACATGAGTTCATGCATGTATCTAGAACAAGACTACAACCGTGTTGGAACATGGAAAGCAGTGAGATGGAATCAATTATATTTTTTTTGTTATAAAATACATATCTCACTCTAGAGTTAGTGCGAAACATGACTCAAACTCCTTGGACTAATCAACAGTGATCTGAAACATGAAAAGGTGTGAGATGGAACAAATTAGTTTTTGGTTAAAAAATGGTTATCTCATTATAGAAATAGTGCGGAACATAGCTTCACTTCCTTGGAACATGATCATTAGTGATCTGGAATGTGAAAAAGCACAGTGAGATGAAACAAATTATTAACACTATCAAAAATGCCCGTGCGTTGCCACGGGCTAGCTGAAAACAACCCTTCAATATTGTTTTAACAAACTTGTTAATGTTACCCATACAGCCATATTATATTTGTTTTAAACTTTATTTTGACTGTATGCAGTTTTGCTTGTAGACACACCTATCCATACCCAAGGCCTGAAGGCTTAGCCCAAGATAGAGAACATCAGCAATGCTCATCACTACAAGCAAAAAAATGACAATTTTCAAAAAAGCATGTTCCTTGCATCAATCGTTTTGGTCACATGCCATGGTGTAATTTCATGCATTTAAAAAGAGCCAAGAATTTTTGATAAGATAATATCAAATAAAGACATGACACATGGAGAGAAGGGGCATTTGGTATTTAGAGTTCCAGTAATACTCAACTGAAGACAAAAGCTATTGACATCAATCATACGCAATTCAATTATGATTTCTCCAAAGCTACTGATGGTCCAAGGGTTTGGACAGATATTCTATTGCCAAATCAAAAGATAAGGTAAGCGCCTAGCTAGGGATGATACATAATGCAGTGAAGTTAACCCAATATCACATCGAATCAAAATGGTGACACAGGTATTCATGGCTACTGTCTAGTTAATTAGACCACACATGCACCAACCATGAACCCATGTTTGTTGCCAGTGTATATCTCGTTCATGTCCTCAAAGTAGAACAGCACTGCGACGTCCTCCAGAGCTTGTGGAATGGCACTCCAGGACCGGTTGGTGTAACCGGTGTAACCAATTCTAGGGCGACAGTGAGGGCAGGATCATTAGTAGCAATTTTGGCGATGCACAGCCCGGTCATAATCTTGCTCAGGTTGATGCAATTGTAGTCATTGCAGATGATATTTATGTCAAGAAAGTTCCTGCAAATAGTTCCACGAAACCAAAAGAGATTTTCCAAAGTATGATTCACAATTATTGTTAATATTGTATCCATATTATGTTCCGAGCCAGTGCATATATAGCAAAGCCCGTACCAGATCGAGGGAGCCATCCAGCATAAGTGTATATATTGGTGTATAAAATCCCACTTGAATGATGGAAGCAGATCAATCTGTATAAATGAAAATTAAGTGCATCATCGTTTGCCTCAGATTTTTCATCTGGTATTGAATATAGAAAGTAGTGCTTCTTCAAGTCGAAGAGCTTAGAGATACTGCAGATAAAAGGATGACAATCAATCATCATTTTCATGGAAAACACTACTTAGTACAATGAACCTTTAAGCAGGCATACCCATGCTGTACTGAGCACGTGATTACTTTTCGATTTAAATCATCAAATTCCAAAAAAATCCAGACCCTTCTTATATACTACCTGAAAAGAATTCAAATATGATGTAGTCGAGCCCAAGAACATTGGTAAGTTGCAATGTTCAATGAACACCAAAAAGAAATTGAATAGCTCAAAGGTATATATAGGACTGAGAAGAAAATGCAAACTACAGCAACTTAAGAGAAATTTGTGAAGCATGTGCTCTTACTTAATCGAGGTTGTTCTGCACTTACACATGCTGAAATTGTCAGATGCATAAACTGACACATTAATAAGTGAATCATGTTGATGGAAAAGTAGAATATATATAAACAATAGCTATGCATGACTGAGAATAAAATCAAGTTATCAAATTTTATCCAGTAACCATCACTTTTTGTCGCTCTTGAAGATATTTTTTTAAAAGATGCCTTGAGAGCATTTCAAAGGACAGTTTTATTTAGGCTCAACAAATAAAAATGCTAGCAACTCTATCCAATATCTACTACTTATTTTCCATCTTTCAAAACAGCAGATTA
The DNA here is from genome assembly GCA_012490785.1 of Eragrostis nindensis. Classification (NCBI taxonomy): domain Eukaryota; kingdom Viridiplantae; phylum Streptophyta; class Magnoliopsida; order Poales; family Poaceae; genus Eragrostis; species Eragrostis nindensis. Next base: position 1,264,091 of record JAAXCT010000046.1, on the reverse strand, counting down.
ATATTTGTTTGTTGGGAGCAGCCTTTTCACTTGATGAAGGCAATTAGAAACATATAGCAGATCCTGATATCTATGCCCCATAAGTTCCATAATAAAAATTCTAATCCTCATGGCACCAGTCTAATCCTCATCACACGGTGAACAATTGGAACTTCACGACTCTGTGAATTTTATGATCATAATTGTAATGTAGTAAAGAGCAAACTGATAGATTCATGATTCAGCTACCAATTCAGATGTCATGGCTAAGCAGGACTTACATCGACATTAAAAACAACGGGTTCTCCAGTGCGGATTGGATCGTTGCTCATGTGCAGAAAGAGGACATCACCCTGCAAAGTAGATGATTAGTCATTCAAGTTTCAGGCATACCAGTTCAAAGATACCAGGCTTCCAAGTTAAAAGTACACAATATGTATCGTGCAACACAAAGATGATACAAACCTTCCAAGCAAAAAACTCGGTATATGGTTGAGGCCAGAATTTTATAGCGCAAGGTTCTGAAGACAATGACCATGCACCCAATTAGTGGCTATACGCATCCTGAAAGCACAGATGACTACCTGAGAGTGAACAGAACATGAGGTACAATGATCCGATGACCACCATCAGGCATCCTAGGAGCTTAATTGGCTTGCCGGCGGAGCGCGGCAGTTCTAGGGCAGCTGAATAAATCGATTTGGGAATGGGAAATTGGTAGGCAATTAAACAGAAAAAACGGATCGACGCTGCCGTGTGAGATGCCGCAGGGAAGCCGCGACACGTTGCACCAGCCTCTATCAGAATGTGCTAGTATATATCTGTCTGTCAGTTCTGAAGTTCAGATGTCAAGTAAACACGTCTATTTTATTTTTTCTATAATATACAAGATAGCTAGATATAACTAGAAAGATGGCGCGTCATTTGACGCGCCCAGTTTTAAGTATAATTTCATCATTATAAGACACAATTGTATCATAGGATTTGATCGTGCACTTTGAAAAGATTAAGTGAGAGTGAAATAATAGGCACAATTTGCCTATTCCAAACTCAAATTAGTAACTATTGATTGAATATTGGCTAGGCCCTTATCTATACCAAATTACAATATGCATATCAGACATAGATCTAATCTTTTTGATATAATACACTGCATAAATGATCTGCAAATGAATGAAAGACCATATGATTTGCTAAATCGCAGAAGAAGTACAAAGTTTAATTGGGCACAACTTATTACACTATGAAATCAGAGAGTTTAGGTTTTCCTTTTCTTTTCTTTCACATTTGAAGGCTAATTAATGTCCTGTACATTAATCAGTTAGGATCTTTTTAAGGTAAACTGACAGAAGAAGGGGGTTAAAAGAAAATTTAAAAGTGAAAGGAAATACTAAAGAGTATCTATGTTCTGCTTGAGAGAGGGCATTCAGGAATATGCCCTATTCTTTACGGTTCCAATGCCTGCCCAACGCGCTTCAGGAAGCTTCTGTGTGCAGAGATTCGACCAAGGGCCATTGTACATTCGTAATGAAGCCTGTCCAGTAAAAAAAAAATGATGTCAAGCACAAAATATAAACAACATAATGAAAGATTAGAGTGAAATGGAAAAACATGACACATGATAAGTTGAATTTTTGTGAAACAAAAAAAGTATAATAAATATTTGTCAGCTTGTTTTGCGAAGTACACTAATATATATTAAAGCTTGGGAAGATATTTCACTTTAATACAAGTAACATGAATGCCACCTGAATGATGATAGGAAACTATCCTTGAAGCAAGAGCAAGGCATGTAGATTGTAGCCAGTGATAGATATTCAGTACACGCAATGTGAGTAGTAGATAAGAAATCTGCATAGATGAATTAGCCTGGTTTTCCTAAACGGTTTTAGACGGCCGTCTAAACGCGTTTAGACACTAAACGGCACCTTACCGTGTAGTTTAGGGGGTAGTCATGTGATTAGACGGTGGACCCGTTTAGACGGTCAAAAACGGTTTGAGACGGGCGAAACGGGGTAAACGGGACGGCAGCGAAACGTATCTGGACGGCGTCTCGTCCGTTTCACGCGCCGTCTTCGCGATGGCAGCGCCAAATGGAGCAGGCGGGAGTCCGCGGCGGGAAGGGAAAAGGGAAGCGGGAGTTCTGGGCGGGCAATCGACTGAAATTGGTATCGGTATAAATCGTGGAAGCTAGGGTTGGCGGCTTCTTTTCCGATTCGCCCTCGCGCGCGCCGCCGAATCGCCTGCACTCGCGCGCGCCGCGTCCCGCACTCGCGCGCGCCGCCGCCCAGCTGTCGCGCGCGCCCCGCCCAGCACTCGCGCACGCCGCGGCGAGCAGTCGCGCGCGCCGCCGCCCTGGTCCAGTCCCGCGCGCCGCGGCCCTGGTCAAGTCCCGCGCGCGCCGTCGAGGTCTGTGCGCGCCCAGCTCAAGTTGACGCCCCTGCTTCAGCGCCCGTCTTCTTCTCCTGCAGGTATTGCTGTGCCCCATCTTCTTCATTGACTCTGTATGCTATGTTCAGTGTGATGCCCAGCTCAAATCTGTGTCGTGCTCCCTCAATTAGTCTATTTTGCTTGTACGCTATGTTCTGCTCTGTTCAGTTTAGGCCAGGTCCCCTGAAATTTAGGCATGGTTGGTTTTTAATTTGCCTCTGTTCAGTTTAGGCCAGCTGCTCTGAAACTCTGTTATTGTGTGCTCTGTTCAGTTTAGTCCAGGTTTTCAATTTCACAAGGCTTTGAAATGCTGTGACTTGAACATTGATACACATGCGTTTTGCAGTATGGAGTCTGCTGGATCCAATCCACCATCAGTGAACAAGCCACTTGTGTCCCTCAAGAGGAATTCTGATGATATAGGCTGGGAGTATGGAGTTTTGATTGATCCAAATGACCTGAATGTAATTCAGTGCAAGTTGTGTCCAAAGATTGTGAGGGCTGGCATCTATAGGCTGAAATTGCATATTGCAGGCAAGAAAGGTGTGGTTCGATCATGCCCAGGTGCCACTGATGAGGACAAAGCAAAATGCAAGAAAGCTATTGAGGAGTCTGGGAGAGTTAAAAGGGCTAGGAAGGAGAAAGAACAAGAGGTTAGAGATGATGTATTGATCGATGTTCCTTCAGATGTGGAAGAGGGCACTGGGCTTGATGAGATTGGAAGTTCAGAACCACGTGCAGTGGGTCCTATGGACAAGTTCACAATGCCTATTGACCCTAGTAAAAAGCTCCAGCAAGAAAACATCAGCAACCATCTAAAGAAAGAAAGACTTCATAGGCTGAAGAGATATGTGGCAAAGTGGCTGTATGTGCGTGGTAAGTTACCTGAACCATGATTTGTAGCATACTTGATACTTCAAGATTTTTATTTGCAGAAGTACTAGCAATGCTTTGCTGTAATTTTTAGGGGTACCTTTCAATGCAATCAACAATGAAGAGTTTGATCAAGTTCTTGAAGCTGCTGGCCGCTTTGGCCCTGGAGCAAAGAAACCTTATCAACATGAGTTGCGAGAGAAGCTGCTGCAAGAGGAAGTGCAAGATACAAAGGAGATGTTGAAGGCTCAAGAGAAAGAGTGGTTGAAGAATGGCTGCTCCATCATGACAGATGCATGGACAGATCAAAAGAGAAGAAGCATAATGAATTTGTGCGTCAATTGCAGCATTGGAACCAGCTTTCTTGAGGCAAAGGAAGCCTCAGCTGAGTCCCACACTGGAGAACTCATCTTCGAATATGTGAACAGCTGCATTGAGAAGGTTGGTGCAGAACATGTTGTACAAGTGGTCACGGACAATGCTTCGAATAACATGGCAGCAAAGGATCTGTTGTTTGTGGAGAGGCCAAAGATATTTTGGACTTCATGTGCAACTCACACAATCAATTTGATGCTGGAGGGAATGGGAAAGATGAAGAAGTTCAAGAACACCATTGATCAAGCAAAGGCATTGACAATCTTCATTTATGCACACCATAGGACATTGGCTTTGATGAGGAAGTACACAAAGAAGAGAGAGATAATTAGGCCGGGTGTGACCAGATTTGCTTCTAACTTTCTCACCTTGCAGAGTTTGTATGAGAAGAGGGAGCAGCTAAGGAATATGTCTCAAAGTCAAGAATGGGAGAATATAAGCCATGTCACAAAGAGCACTAAAGGTGTGCAGGCCACAGCCACATTGGTGAAGCCAAATTTTTGGAGTGGTGTTGCACTTTGCTTGAGGGTATTTGAGCCATTGGTGAAAATACTTCGGATGGTTGATGGTGATGTGAAGCCATCAATGGCTTTTCTGTATGGAGAGATCCTTAAAGCCAAGGAAGACATCAAGGTTGCTGTTGCAAACGTAGACAAGACAGGGCTGTTGTATAAAGGCATCATGGATATCATTGGTGTAAAGATGAGGAATAGGTTGGACTGTCCTATACACATGGCTGCATACTTCTTGAACCCCTACTATAGCTACAATGATGACTCCATCTTTCAATCTGAGGATGTCATGGATGGGTTCTTCTCAGCTGTCGAAACATTCTACCATGGAGATTATGAGAAGCAAAGTCAAGTCCTCAATGAGGATGTGCACAAGTTCAAAGACCGTGCTGGTCATTTTGCAAAACAAGTTGCACAAGCTGGCTGCAAGGACTATGATTTCAACCCAGGTATGCAAGTTCCTAGTTCTGCAATTACCAATTCAGTTCTACAATTTCCACTAATTTTTGTTTCTCATGTGCAGCCAAGTGGTGGGGAAACTATGGAACACAAGTTCCTACACTACAAAAGATGGCAATAAGAATTCTCTCTCTGACTTCAAGTGCATCAGGATGCGAAAGGAATTGGAGCTGTTATGAAGGGGTAAGCCTCTTGAACAAAAGCTCCAATTTCTGAAATTTTGTTAGTTACACATTCCTTTGACAATCTGATTTTGTAGATTCATACAAAGAGAAGGAACAAGCTCACTTGTGAGAGGCTTGAGCAGCTTGTGTTTGTTCGGTTCAATGCCCTCCATGGAAAGAAAAAAGATAAAGCTCAAAAGAACAAAAAGATGGATCCACTTCTAGCTACTGAAGCAACATGTGCTCAAAGTTGGATTGTTGAAGGTGGAGATGATGATGAAGCTGCTGAAGTTGAGCCCATTACGGGGCTGACTTGGAAGCTAATTGCAGAAACTTGTGGTGCTGATGAGGTCACTAAACTTCGTAGAAGTGCAAGATTGGGTCAGCCAAGAGAGATTGAAGATGACATCTACTCTGAACCTGAGGAAGATCTAATAGATGAGGAAGAAATAGAGTTTGAATCTGACCAAGAAGATGTCGTCACAACAGGATATGAGGAAGATGGGGCTGATGATTGAGCTGCTCTTAAACATATGACCTGGGCGCCAAACCTTGTTTGTTTGTATTTTATTTGTGTGAACTATGTGTGTGATGCTATCTTGTTGGCTGTTTCTGAACTACGTCTATATTTGTGATATGTGAACTGCTTGTGTGATGCTCATGCTATCTTGATAATTGATATGCTATCTTGCTGGTTGTTTGCCACTTACAAATACTCATGGCTTCGTCTAATAATAGCCTTTTTCTTTTGCATGTGCATAGTTCATATTGAGTCAAAGGAGTGGACATGGAAAGCCAGTTCAGAACTTCAGATTATGCAAGGTATGTTCACTTCTCTCATTTTCACTTGTAAAATTGTCATTCATACATGTAAAACTGCCCTGGATACATGTAAAATTGGTAAAAACTATACTACAGTAACCTAACCGTTTAATCCGTCTAGACTCGTTTAAACGCCGTATAAACAGGCTAAACGCTAAACGGAGGGTCACCGCCCGTCTACCGTTTAGCGTCTACCAAAACCAGGTGAATTAGAAAGTTGATTTTTGCGAAAACTACATGGCACTGATGACAGGTCATCTCTGCAAGATCAACATCTTTCCATCATTTCCAAGGGTGAAATACCATGTTAAATCATCACACAAACTCCCATGTGCCCTTATAAGAATTTCCTTTGCAAGAAGGAATGCAGAATAATTAAAAAAAAAGACATTTTCCTTGGTTCAAAAGATTTAATGTTAACATTAATCAGTACATTGATATGCATCTTAGTTAAATAGTCACATGCTTCCAAAAAATTTTGTTTTCGAAACTAACTGGTACATATTAATCGGCTAGTCATGACGCATGCCTACAGACTAATTGTTCTCTGTAATTCGTTCACATAATATTGGTCCTGGCCACAGTAGAGGCAATACGTCAAGCACCTGATGGGCATCCATTAGGAGACAATTAACATGAATATGTACATTGGCGAGGTGGAGAGCCTGCACTGAAACTGTTCACACACCAGCAGTCCAGTTCATCGAGGCATCAGACAGGGGCATGCGCAAGGAATAGAGGAGGGTAGGGGGGATCGAAGGAGAGGAGGCGGAACAGGCAGGGGCACTCACCTCGAGCTGCTTCTACACGGGGCTGGGCTGCTGTTGCAAGCGACAGCGCGTGGTCCTGTGACACGGAGTAGATGTCCTCTTCGATTTCCTCCGTCGTGATCATCACGGAGAACTACGGCCGGTCGAGAGGCTGCAAGGAAGCGACGAGCTCGCGGGAGACGCAACGGTGGCGGGCTCGTGGTCCTCTTCCACAGCTGTGTGCGGCGGCGGCCGCTGCGGCATCGCTCCCTTCTCCTGCGTCCCGCGTGGAATTTCTAGATGAAACAATCCTGGACGTCAGTTGCCGGATGAACGGTGAAGAGTAACCAGCCAATCAAAATGCGGAGAACCGCACGGGTTTTAGAAGTATAGAGATAGAGATAGAGATAGAGATTATATTTAATACGAAACACTAACCCAACAAGGTTAAAGTAAGATCTATATATCAAATTTGTAGATGCTTTCAGTTCATACAGCACAAGATCTATACACTAATTACGTTGCTGCAGTGCTGATGATGTAGAGGTTCTACCATACTCTGAAGTCTGAATGCAACCAATCATCAGGCTTCTAAAAGTCCAACACAGGGATTCCAATTTGAAGTTTATTATTTGATTGCTATTGATTCAAGGCAAGCACGGTTTTTAGAACTTTATTTGCACAAACTGACAGTACATACATGGTGATGGGTGCAAACTCGGTGGTGCATCCGTGGGCGTTGGGGTCCTCGGCGCCACAGCAGGTGTAGAACTTGGCGGCATAAGGCTGGACGCTGTCGCCGAGCTCGTGGTACCTTTGAATTCAATTAAAAAAAAGGAGTAGGTTTGATTCCATTTGATTTGTGCAAAGAATAAGCAAAAGGAGAGAGATGAAGGGAACTGGTACCTCTTCGGGTCGTCATGGCATCGGCAGACGAAAAAAGAAGGGTGGAACCGGCAGGACAGCGGCGTGTTGCCCGACGGGTTGTAGCTCCGCTGGTGGCAGCCTCCCTGGATCCGTTGCATCCCCAACAGTGCGTGACTGATGCCTGCTCCCGACGCCGCCGCGCGTGGGTAGTGCTTGCTCCTCTGCCGCCGCTCTGCGCGGCGAGGAGGATGGAGACGTGAGCATGGAGAGGGGGCGGCTCCGGCCGGATCTCGCTGCCTTGTGCAGTCTGCGCCGTTCGCGAGCTAGGGTTGGCGAGGGAGGCGGATGCGGGCCGGTGAGCGGAGCCGAAGCAGCAGCAGCGAGGGCGAGCGGAGGGGTCGACGGCCGTTTCAGATGGCTGCCCAGCCTCATCGCCGGCCGCCGCTCGCGTGCATCGCTTGCCGACGCCTCGGATTAGCCTGCTGCGTTCCTTTTCTTTTTTCCCCCCTCTGCTTCGTAAGAGAGGCTCTGGGAGCCTGGAAGGCGTGCGGGCGTGAAGATGCGAGCGGGACCCACCTGTCGGCGCCGATTTTTTCGAGAGGAGGGGGTGACGCACGCAGTGGAGTCAGAAGATAATAAATAATAAAGAGTAGAGATAGCAAAAGTGCCCGTGCGATGCCACGGGTTGAACGGAAAAGTATAAATAAATTTTAAATAATCTTAGTTTTTTATTAAAATTAAGTTTGGTCCACTCAAGTAAAGCAAAAAATCAACAGGTCAGGTTGAAAAATCATTTGATTCCACAACAAAAATACACCCTGAAGAATTCATCTTGACGGTATTATATAACCATATAAATAGACTACATGCAAAAATAATTCTAGAAGCTAAATACCAACAAAGGTCTACCTGTTGTTGTCTGGATCTACTTCTAGTGCTCTCTTTATATCCTCCGCCACATCAAGATCAACAAGACCCATGTGTGCCTGTAAAAAAAAAGCCTTGACGTTTGTTCTATCAAGTTTCAGGACCTAAATATCATTACTCATCAGCCCAGGTAATTAATCTTCTCAGAACTATATAATTATCAAGATGTGCACAATACCTCAGTACAGAGTTCCTTCGCTTCCTTGTAATCTTTCCGTTTCAGTTTACATGCAGCTTTGCTGAGCTTGCAGCTTATTTTGAGTGCTTTGGACAGCTGTTTCTCTTTCTTCACTGAAGGAGCTGTCATGCTTCATGAAGTTCAAAGCCTGTAGAAACAAAGAAGTACTTTTGAGTACCATGGCCAATTTAAGGCAAAGCAACTTTGTAAAGTTAGGTTGCACCAAAATCTTAAAATTGCAACTTTTCCATACTTGCCAATCTTAAACCACACATTCCCTTCATTTTTCTTCTTAGTAGCAGCTTCAATCTTCTCAGTATTATCCTTCAAGTCCCATGATTCTTTTTCCTTCATGCATGTCAGGCAGGATTCAAAATTTTATTCACAATCTAAAAGCATTAAAACACACATGCTCTGATGCTCTCTGCCATCATGGCTCAGGCAATAATTACCTTATCGAAGGAAATAAGCTCCACCTCATAACAAATTCACCAAGGCCACTTCTCCCTCTTGAACTCGAATGGCTCTTCACCATCATGACATTTCTTCACAAACAATGTACCATCCTCCAACTTCCAAGTGAGACTCACCGTGTAAAGAAGATCATCATTTGCATCCCCACAAAAGAAAAAAATAAATAAATTAAAAGAAAGTCACCATGATTCAACTACAATGTTATCAACACAATCATTTGGACGGTCATAGCCTTCACCCTACTGGAGGATTTTCTTAATGATCTTTTTGTCACGGCCTATCTCAATAACTGTCTTCCAGGAAACCAGTTGAAGATCAACGTGCAATATAGCATTAGAAGGCACTGCAGCTTCCTCTCCAGAGGTTAGTCTGCATTCCTCACCAAAGCCACATTGCACCAGAAGTTTTTAAATCAATGGAGTTCGTAATATGAAGCATAGTGTCCTGGAAAAATCACAGTGAACCTAGCAAGTAATCGGATGTCTATGTACTACCAATTGGTGGTGATTAGATTACAGGTTCGGCACGTTGTGTAATTCACAATTGTACCCGAGCGTAGTGAACTGATATTATTGCTTTGATAGTGCAGAGAATCAGTGCAATTTTTTTGTCAGGCAAGTATAAGATGCAACTTAATTATGCCAATAAACACATTGAAACACGCAAAATAGCATGAATTCAGAGTATATAAATACACAGAAATCTCCACTAACCATCCTAGCAACTCTTCGCTTATCCGATTGACTTCGGTTGATGTATTAATTATTTTGGGCAAAGGCAATCATCGTTGACATTAAGAGCATGAATTCAGCGATGATCGATTAACAGGAGAAAGAAATTACCGTCTTCTTCCATGGAGAGGGAGAGGTCGTAGTTGCCGGAGGGGTTGAACGCCGCGCTCGCTCTCGTCGCCTGGAACCGGACGGGCGGCTTCGTGGACCGGGAGGCCGGGCAAATTGCCAGTGGGCTGGAGCTGGTGCTATGTCACGCCTGGGAAAGCCGATGCGTGACTACGGGGATTTGGTGGGCAGGCTGACAGCCGCCGGCGTCATGGGGCGGAGGTTGCGGCAGCGTCCCCTCCGCCGAAGTCGTCTTGCTGAAGCCGAAGTCGCTGTTCCGTCGCACCAGGACGCCGGGGAGCAGGGAGAAGGCGACGGCGTCGCGTTCATGGTGCGCGAAACCCTAGCTCGCGAGCGGAGAGAAGGCGGCGGCTCAATTTGTTGGGGACGACGGCTACGGAGAGTCACGGTCGCGATGAAGTAGGCGTTGTGGGACGGAAAGAACGTGAGCGAGTCACGGTCGCGGTGAAGTTGGCACGTGAGTGCAGGCTGGCCCACATGTCGGCGCCGAATTTTCTTTACGGTGGAGGGGGCGGTGACGCATGGGAGTGGACTCACAAGAGAAATAATGAGTAGAGATGGAAAAAAACATCATCTGATAAGAAGGTTGAATCTCTTTTACGCTTTGTTCTAAACAAGAAAAGTTACAAAATACTTAAGTACCATGATTCCTCACAGTGAAAATATATTGCAGCTAGAGAATGAAAAGCAAATTTATTTATTTGAAAGACACAAACTAAATAAATAAAGAGAGTGGCTTCCGTGAGGGCATGAACTCGTGAACACCAGGGCCCCCAGCCGTAGGATTATAATCGATGTATGGTTTGCTCCAAGATTGGTGCGTGAATGCGTAACGGGGATGGCTGATGCAGGCCGTACGTGGCTGTAATGAACTGGACAACCGCAATTCAAAAGGTACGGTACTATTCGCGCGCGTGAATTCAAATATGTACGCGCGGCCTCGCATGCATTTGGGCTGATGCATGGTTCGATGCAGCTCTCAGCATTAATGCAAGCCAAATTTGAATTGGCTGAAATTTATTTTTGGCATAGTACCACGGTGCTGTTGGCGCGTCCCTCCCCATCCCGAGTATCCGCATCTATTTAACGAGTCCAGCAACGATGATTATGTCAGATTAAAAGATAAGTATGAAATTGATCATATTGAGGGTGCAGCTAGGAAGTTCCTTTCTTTCTGACATGTTTGCAGTGACGCAACAGGTACAGATTTATGAAGGATTTCATGTTCTCGCAGTTGAATTAACCACACTAACTGGTTATCAAAGGCATCACTAAGTATCACAATAATGGATTACGATTAAACATCAATGAATTGTAGCTAATACATCGGCAGTTAATGGATATGATTAAACATTAATGAATGCTAGCTAGTGTTCAGAACTCTACTACGTGCAACTGCAGTATACCAGTACTTGATTAATCCAACAGTTATGTTTCTTGCACAAGTATTCAATACAGCTGAAGGTACATGCAAGCATGCATGTCCATGTGCATGTGCATGCACACACTACTGACTGAAGCTATGGACATGGTAAATGCTAGTGTACTGCTCTGTCCTGGCAACCTAGCTGAAGGAGGAAGAGAATGGCAGCGGAAGCGGGAGGATCGCGAGGACTTGGGTGAGCGAGGTGATCTCGGGAGCTGGGAGAGAATGGCAGCGGAAGCGGGAGGATCGCGAGGACTCGGGAGAGCGAGGTGATCTCGGGATCGGCTCTATACCATGAACGAGGGGAGAAAACGAGAGAGACCTCAGAATGGGAGCCAACGCAAATTGATTGTAGCCCTTCTAGCGGAGCATTCCCTGTAAATAAAAGAGGTCGTGGGGGTTGTGGAAACGTGGAGACGTTGTAGGCCGATTGACTCGCTAACACTAGCATCAAACCGGGCTGGCTTTAAATGGGTGGCCCATCATATGACAACTGTAAGTCGACCCGTAACCTCTGTCAGCCTGTCGTTCAGTGTAACCTGTGTCGCTGATTGTTTGCAACGTGTCAGGACCACAGAGGGTGTGCACGTGCAGATATGCAGAGGTTTTTCCCATAAATAAAATGGGTAGGCATCCAGAATAACTATATTAGCTAGAACAAAAGTGTTACGTCCATGGAACAAACTTTTTAGGTAAACAAAACAAAAAATCATATTCATCGAAAAAACCATTTAGAGAAATGAAACAAACCATCTACATGCTTAGAACAAATTGTTTAGAAAACCAGAACAAATAAATCGTATTAGTGAATCAAATTATCTTGTAACATAAAGCAAATCATTTACTCCTACTTTCTTGGAATAAATGTTTCAGAAAGCTAGAACAAATAAGCCGTTGTTATGAAACAAATTATTTAGATATAAGGAATGAATATCTAGGTAGTTATAACAGATAAATTGTGAAATAGATGAATGTAAGTATGAATTGTATATTGTTTGGAAATATAGAATATTATTTATTACAAAAAGAAGATGGAGAGAGAGAAATTAGAGGAGAAAAACGAAAGCTAATTGTACGTGGGAGTATGTGGCACGATTCACTGCCAAGAGCAATCCGTGTGCATGAGGCGTCACACGAAACAACCTGCCAATCACGCACCAGGAATAGTGACATCACGGGGGGTGTGCGAGTGTCACCTTCAGGTAGCGTGCGATGGTTTCCCGGAAAACTGACCCTAATATTTTTTAAGCTGGACATGAAAAGAGTTTTTTAGGGTATTATTTAGGCATCTGTAATATCTATATAAGTCATATCCACTAACTTTTTTAAAGCTCAAACCTCATTTCGCCACGTCACCTAATTAATCCAGTCCATTGAATCATTTTCTTTAGTCGATCCTGGCCGTTCTCTCCAGAAGATTTCTCCCTTGAAAGTTCGCTTCAACCTGTGCTGAAAGCTGTGCAATCAAAGCTTAAGTAACTGATGAGAGAGCTTATGCAATCAAGATACCAATACAACTAATGGCACTAATCCTTTGGTAATCACTCAGGCTATAACTGACTCCACATTATATTCCTTTTTTTTCCATCCCTCCCAATACTGATCAATCATATTATCTGAAGTTAATCTGTCCCGCAGCATGGCGCAGGTATTTCAACTAGTTCATAGATGTTCTCTAGCAATCAATACCCTTCCTAAGGCCAGTCTCAATGCATCCTTTCACGAATATGGCGCGCATATGGTGCGCGATCATGGATGGGCGCGAGGTTCTGGAGCGTGGATTGATTCGACGGATCGGCACGGGTGAAACAACGAACATCTGGCACACTAATTGGCTACCAAGGGAGGGCCTCCTCCGGCCAGTGAGGTCCAGCAAGCCCAACGCTCCTCAATTGGTAAGCGAATTGATAGACCCCGTGATGGCATTGTGGGATGTTAGCAAGCTGCAGGAATTTCTTACACTGGCAGATATAGAAATTGTTCAAAGAATACCGCTCTCCACTCGACGGCAAGAAGACTATTGGGACTGGCATCATGACCGGAAGGGACTATTTACGGTCTGGTCAGCATACAGGATGTTAGTCACCAAAAAAGAGCTGGCGACGGCTTATATGGATCAGATCAAAAATCTGATCAGAACGAATGGTTAGCGCTATGGAAGCTGAACTTACCGCCCAAGGTATGTGTGATCCTATGGAGACTGGCAAAGCACTCGCTTCCATCAGGTGATGTGCTTCACCACAGAAACATGGCGAACCATAGTTCTTGTGGTATATGTGGGCAACAAGACTCGTGGAGGCACTCTCTCTTGGACTGTCACCTTGCGAGATGTGTTTGGGCCCTGGAGAAGGAAGAAATAACCGAGCAATTGTGGGAGATCAATGTGCCAAATGCTCGTGCTTGGCTGACGGTGGCAAGAGAAACACTATCAGGTGATGACTTCATCAGGGTAGCTGTCTCCCTTTGGGCTATCTGGTATGCCAAAAGAAAAGCTGTGCATGAGGAAATTTCCAAAGTCCGCTGTCTACACACAGCTTTATCACAAGGTTTGTGGCTGAACTCGAGACGACGAAGCCGGTTCCTAGTGAGCGAGCTGGGCAACAGAGGCAGCAGAACGAAAGAAGATGGATCCCCCCTCCGGAGGGAATGACGAAGATCAATGTGGATGCAGCGATTTCCAAGAATTCTTGTACTGCAACGGCAGCGGCAATCGCTAGAGACGAAACAGGCGTCTTCCAAGGAGCCTCGGTTCTGGTTGTTAGTGGAATGCTGGAAGCTGTGGCCTGCAGGGAAGGCTTGGCGCTAGCTGCGGACTTAGCGCTGAGGAAATTCCGATTGGCCTCCGACTGTCTAAGCGTGGTGAAAGCCATCCATGGTGCCGGGATGGAACACTACGGCCACATCGTCAAGGAGATCAAGGCCAGGTCGACTGCTTTTGAGTGTTCTGACATTGTACACGAGAGCAAGTTATCCAATACTGATGCCCATTCGATTGCTAGGGGCTTAGTGTATCTAGAAGTAGGTAGACATGTGTGGTTTTTAGAAACCCCAGAGGGTATTTGTAATTCAGTACCACAGGCCAATGAATAAAGCATGGTGGTTCGCTAAAAAAAAAAAAACCAGTAACATTATGTCCGTAAACAACGTTTCTTACGTACTCCCTCCAGTTTCATAATTCTTGTCATTTTGAGGTTGTCCTTAGTCAAACCTTTTTAACTTTGACAGCAAATATATTTTTATTTGTTAAGTTTTGAAAATTAAAAATGACATGAGTAGATGCGTATTGAAATATAGTTTCATTAAAGTACACTTCAACTATATTTTATAAATATTATAGCAAAAAATATTAGTTAAATTTATGTTTTGAAGATCGTGTCAATGTCCAAAACGAAAAACTGGAGGGAGTAGTGACTATCTCAGAAATGGCCTGGCTATTGTTGTCATATTTTTTTGCTTTTTCACGAGATTTTCTAGTATAGTTCTCTTTTTAGCATGTCTCACCCTAGGATTTACACGGTGCGTTCAAAAGAAGCATCTAATTATTATATATAAAATTGTTGGGGATGCCTTTGATGCAGCTATTTGTATGGGTGACATATAAAGTTGGGGGTTGTTTTGCGCGTTCCAATAACAAAAATGTATTGAACTAAGTATGGAGTTCAAAAATACAATGCACAAGTAGTTTTGAAAAGCACAAACGACCATGTTTCTCCGCGGCCGCAAGGGAGAAATTATTCCTTACGTGCGTCTAATGGCCACCTGCTTTCTTGAAATCAAAGTAAAGCAAAAGTAACACCAAAGCCGGGCGAGGCATATTCTTTTGGGCGAATAAACATAAAAGGTTCAAATTCGTTAGTAAAGAATTGCAAAAAAGGTAACATAAGCATATAACCCATTAAAGAAAAAGGAGCGACTGCTTGAGGTTCCATATATCCAGGGATCAAGAGCCATACGTCAGGTATGAAGCACAAGGATCCTGCGGCGGTTTGCTCCGTAGCTAGCACAAAACCAACCAGAGACATTTTTCCTTTGAATTTCCTGCTTACTCTGCAAATCGCCTGTCGACTTGTCGAACCAGCTGAGATGACTCAGGTAAGCTTCTCGGCACATGCGAGCAAACATAGAAACAAGTGACGTAGTTTTAATTTGGAGAAGGAATGAACATGTCAGATCAACGTTCTATCGAACTTAATAAATGTGAGCAGGACTCGTCAGCTGGCAGTAGCCACAGCAACGTTCTACAGCTACAGCTGGAAGTCTTGGTGAAGGTCGACGGTAAACCACCGGCAGGGGAGAGTGGCATCCCCGTTATGGTGAGTCTTACGGCGCCGACAGGAATGGCAAAGCTCGAGGCAGTCAACCTTGTCGTTGTCCTGCATATGGACCCCTGGCTCAGGCTGCCAGTGTACTGGCGTGAGCTGTTGATCAAGGCCGTGGATCTCATCATCGAGAAGCTTGACGACCATGACGTTTGTGCCATCCATCCCGTCCATCCAACATCAGCCTTTATGTCCACTGAAGGCAAGGGAGAAATCATCACGGCCCTGCGGTCCAAGGAAATCCAGGGAAACGTAACAATTCCAGAATATATGGATGCCGCGGAGGTATGCTCCTCTCTGTGATGTAGCTAGATCTTCTACAGCTTATTCCACGCATGTTTCTTACAATTGAGAAAAACAGTAAATGGTAGGCAGTAGGCTTACGAAGGGCCCTTTTGGTAGGGCCGTGGTCGTGCTGCCTTTGGCTGTGGCTCTGACCTCTCTTGACAAACAATTGTCTTTGGTTGTGGCTATGGTTGTACCTTAAAACGTTTGGCCAATCGGCTTCTCATTATTTTTAGAGACAAATATGTAAAGGGGATGGTGCTGGGGAAGAAGGGGGTAGAGGGGAGGGGGGTTGGGGGGGGGGGGGGGGGGGGGTGGGTTGAGCCGACGAAGCTACCATTTGGTGCCTCCCTGCTTCACCTTCTCTTTAAGAAGAAGTTCACGGGGGAGCACCCCTTCGTTTAGGAATCACGTGAAGCCCCTGAAGAATCCCTACTAAATGGGGCTAATTGGACCGGGTTGGCAGGCTTTAACCCGACCGCACATCCCCTTCCTTCCTTCTTTTGCGTGCCCTTCCTTCCTTCATTCTTCATGTTGTAGGTCATCTTTCTTTCTCATGACACAGTTGCGCTTGACGCCACCCCACCTGCCTGCACTACTCTTCGGCAGCTCTCGCCGCCGGATCTTCCTCGGCCACCCACCGCTGCACTAACCCATCGAGTGCTCTAATTTGCCACCGCTTCGCCCTCCTCCTAAGTCTCTTGCATGCAGCTCCGACCTCTAGATACATCGCCACTGGTCACTCCCATACTAATAACTTGGCTCCACTGAGCAAAGAACCCTTCGCTCTACACCAACCCCGAGCCTACCCACCGGACATCGTCCTACCCGCCCACGGCCGACAGTTACTGCCGTCGAGCAGCCACCGTCTATCAGGGCCGACCTTTCTCCTAGGGGGGACCCTTCTAGGTCTAGCACGGTGCCCTTTGGTGGACCTCAACAACTTAGAGCCCATATCTTTGGGACCTATTGCCTTTTATTGAGTGTCGGGCAGGTTGCCGCTTTTTTTCGCAATGTCATGCCTCGTTGGCGCGACATGTCACGCCTAGTTGGAGCAAGATCATTAATAGAGCCAAGCTCTTGGCTATATGCTCTTGCTTTCCTTACGTCGGTACCTTACTTCATGTTCCTGTCTAGAGGTGTAAAAGCTCATGGTTTAACTCCAAGTTTGCTTCAAAGTGTGCAATTGACATGTTATATTGATTTCAAAACAAATTAACCAATGAGTTACTGTAGAAAGAGATGAATGTGATGTGTTCTCGTGAGCACTGTCAACGATCCTATAAAAAGCATGATCATAGGCTGTTGGTACCTCATTGACGGTAGGTGGATGATTGCTGCAGAAGTCAACAAACATATCATCCATATATGATCAGTTTCATTGAAACCGGCCCTTATTATTTCCAACTTCACCATGCTCCCCAACTGATGTCTATGTTCAATAATCATTCATGAACCCATGCAAACACAGGTGCATCTCTATGTCAAACTTTTCTGTCAAACATAGTTTTGACACAAGGTACAAGGACACTTAATGGTGCCATTCTCAACCATACTAACTAAAGAGAGTGCACCATATAAGAAGCTTTTGATGTTTCCCACAAATCACAGCAAAGCAATTAACCAACAGTTCATTGCAAACTGTTCTTTTTTGAGAACATGCAATGCACATATTTTATTAAGAAGAAATAGAGTTTACAACGCACCCCACACCGCCCCACCAGACTAGTGGGGCGGCCAACACACACCTAATTAGAAACTAACTACTCAAACCACGACAGGAGCAACCTAAACCTACTATTACCCCTAAAGACACCGATGAAACGAGCACTACTCATATAACAAAGAATTGCGACCGATCAAGCAAGCCCGCCTCGCTCCCGAGCATGGACTCGTCGGTGATCTGCTGGACCAAAATAGCTGGGGTGGCCGAAGTGAACCTGAAGACACGGGCATTCCGCTCATTCCAAATGCGCCAAGTGCAAAGGAAGACCATGGAGTCAAAAGAGCGTCCGCAGAGCTTGGGTAGTTCTTCCTACTAGAAAGCCACCAAGCAACAAACCTGTCTTGTGGCGTTGGAGTGAGATGTTGCAGGTGAGCCCTGTGGAGTAGTAGACACCATGTTTCTGGACTATCCACACAGCCAAGAAGTAGGTGGTCTAGGGACATTGGAAGCTGGGAACAGAGGGCGCATGGGCCACATGGTTTGGCAGACCATGTCGTTGCAACCGCTCTGACGTGCAGTAACGACTGTGAAGCACAAGCCAAGAGAAGAACTTGCACTTCATAGGGGCCCTTACTTACCAAAGGGTGCGAGCTCCCTCCACCGCGGACTGGCCAATGAAGAAGGCGTCGTATGTAGAGCATGCCGAGTATGACCCTAACGACGACCACTTCCAGATGAAGGTGTCAGGGCAGTCCGGATCAAGGGTGAAACCTATAAGCCAGACCCATAGGTCTAGTATTCCAAGATCACCGGTACAGTTAAGCGACCACGAATGTCTCACACCTGGGCCCTATTGAATAGCGCCTCCTTGAGTGTTCTTTTGTTCCTAGCTCGCTTGGGAATTGCCTGGAAAGGTTCGCTGCAATGAACTGGATGGACTGCCCATCAAGCCACTTGTCCCTCCAGAACAACACTGATTGACCATTCCCTTCAGCGACTTGGATGGAAGCCTCAAAAAGAGTAACCAAGTCTAGTTCAAATGACCCACCAAAGGCCTAGGTAGCACGAATGGG
This sequence comes from Eragrostis nindensis, assembly GCA_012490785.1. NCBI lineage: Eukaryota > Viridiplantae > Streptophyta > Magnoliopsida > Poales > Poaceae > Eragrostis > Eragrostis nindensis. The sequence goes on along the minus strand of JAAXCT010000046.1, from coordinate 1,245,653 downwards.
CTCAGTTTTGTTGAGCCAGAGCCAACTCATTCGCAGCACTTGTCACAAGCGTCGAAGGTGAAGAAGACCTAGACTCCCCAGGTCTAAAGGTCAGAGCACCTTGTCCAAAACGACCAAACAGTGCCCACGTGAGACCACCTCTATCCCTTTCGATAGGAAGGCCCGCCGAAGCCTGTCGAAAGTCTTAATGACCCAAGACGGAAGCTTTGTGGATCGAGATGACGAGGTAGATCAGGATAGTCATCATCGTTACTTTGACCAGGATGAGGCGACCACCGCAGTTGACAAGTCCCGACATCCAAGCCGGTAGCCGGTCAGCGATACGATCAATAAGGGCCTGCAGCACGGCCTTGGGTAGCCGAGTGACCGAAAACGGAATCCCAAGATACTTGCTTGGGAATTCCTGAATCAACATGGGAAGGATGCTATAGCCAACGACATATCCTCCTCCGAGCAAAGGATTGGTGTGAGGTGGCACTTCCCCAAGTTGGTGGCCAAACCCGAGGCTCCCTCGAAGAGACCCAAAATGTCCTTCAGGAGGAATAGGTCCGAGGGGCCGGCGCAACAAAGACAACCATGTCGTCAGCATAGAGCGAAGATCTATGGTTGATGGAAGGATCACCGATAGTGAAGAAAAGCGACCACGAGTTGGCCTTCACAATTAGGGCTTTGAGGCACTCCATAACTAAGTAAGATGAAGAGCATCGGCGATAAGGGGTCTCCTTGGCGCAGGCCCCAGTGGTGGCAAATGCGATGACCCTGCACCCCCCATTGATGAGGATTTTGGTACTGGCCACGGAGAGCAGCAACGAAACCCAATCCCGCCATACCCGGGGTAAGCCCATATGCTCCTGCACCTCGAGCAGAAAAGGCCATGCGACCAAGTCAAACGCACAGTATTTATCGACTTTTAGGACCACCCTAGGCAACTTTTTGATGTGCAGCGCCTTGGCCGCCCCTTGAACATAACAAAAGTTGCAATGGATGTGACAACCTTTAATGAATGCGCTCTGATTATGGACGAGCAGAGAATAGAGGAGGGCAAGAAACGGTTCGCCAGTGAAAAAGTTTGCCAAAGCTATGAATGAGACTAATCGGCCTATAGTCCTTGACCAATATTTCGCATCCACCATGCATCATTGGTAGGAGCATTAGGATTTCTCCATTAAACAGATGAAAACAACGGGAGTCCATCTCAAAGAGGGGACTAAGCCCTCATGACATGTAAAATTGAGCCCTCGAAAGGACATTTGGGGGCTAGCTTGTAAAATAAAGGCCGAATTTTTTCACTTCAACTCCAGCAACAGCCTTTAAACCACAGCCCTCAATTTCAATCTGACATATGGGTCCCATTTGTCATTGGCTCACCCAATCAACCTTATCCTCTTGCTCTCTCCTTCTCTGTGCACGTCGCTATCCTCTCCCACTCTCCCCTTCATCTGTGCATGTCGCACGCGTGAGCGAGGCAGCGCGAGGGCGAGCAGGCTTGCACGGGCGAGGCAGCAGGCGTGGCAGAGGCGTCACGGGCAAGGCAGCAGGCGAGCAGGCGCGACAGGTGCGTCGCAGCAGGCCGACGCACAGGCAGCAGGTCGCGACGAGTAGGCGCAGCAGGCCGGCGTGCGGGCAGCAGGTCGCGGCCGGGCATGCGGTGCAGAACAAGGCCGCCAGCGGGCCAGTGCGGCGGAGTCGACGGAAAGGGGAGGGGCCGAACCAGGCCACGACAGAGCGCGAGCGAGGCGTGGTGCAGCGCGGTGCTCCCAAGCTCGGCCATGGTGTTGCGCACGCAGCTGGTGGGGGATGAGGCGTCGAGCAGCGGGTCAAAGAGGGTTAGAGCGCGGCGAGGCGCGGCACGTCGTGATGCGACTCAGATCAGTAGATGGCCGGAGCAGCCAGTTACAGAAGAGAAGGGGAGGGGTGGGGCGGCGTTGCGGATGGCCAGCGCGGCGGTGATGGGAACACGTGGGAAGGGCGCGCGAGAGGGAGGCAGAGCGCGGGAGAGGGGAAAAGTTTTAGGGCCCACGCCAGCTGTAGTTTAGGGGCCTAAAGGGTGGGCATGAAAATAGAGTAGTGGAAGGGGTTATTTGAAGGCCCATGTAAATTTAGGGGCTCTATAGGGGGTCCTGTTGGAATTCATTTTTTTGCTTGGGCATGTTAAAATGAGATAGGGCCCTTGTTTAGGGGCCCTGCTGAAGATGTTGTTACAAAACAGACCAGTGAAACCATTTGTTCTAGGTGCCTTATTGGGGGCCCTGTAAGAAATGGTCTTCCACACCTCATCCTCCGAGAAAGGAGCGACCAAGGTGGATAGATCAATCGACAGGATATCCAGCCCCGCGAAATCCAAGGCATGCTCACGTGCACCTAACGACCAAGGATGGAATCAAAATAGCGGAAGGACATATACTCTCTGGCCTCCTCAGAGGACGCTACACTACCCTCATGCTCGAGGGAGGCTACAAAGTTCTTCCTTCGGCAGAAGTTGCAGTGTGTAAGTGGAAGAACTTCATATTTGCATCCTCGTCTGCTAGATGCAGGATGTGCGACCGCTAGCATGCAATCGTGCATTGCAGCAAAGCCAGACCCAAAGACTTAACCATAAGAAATTTACAGAGTAGGTGCTCCTCCTCCAAAAGCTCCCGACGGTCCATTGCCATGTCAAGCCAAAGGATAACTTCCCTAGCAATGGCAAGTTGGGCGCATATACAACCGACAAACTTGGCACTCTAACTTTGGAGTGTGTGAGCTGGGTTGGTAAACAACCAATCAAGGTGACAGAAAGGGTCCGCGTCCCTGAGAAGGCAAACCCAAGCCCTTTGGATAGTCTCTGAATATCCAGAGAACTTAGGCCAAATGTTTTCAAAATAGAATCGCTTTTTCGCTTGAAAGAAAGCGTCCCTTTAAAGCAACAATGGTGCCTGATCAGATGTCACACCCGATTTTAAGAACAAAACCGAATGCTCATCTATATGTGTGCCCTGGATCAAGATTCACATATATAGGACAAAGTAAAGTAAAACAGATAACCAATGTCATAATTGTATTGTACAATATTAAAATAAATTTCTCAAAGGACTAACAGAATACAAACACTAGCGGAAGACTTCCATAACACCACAGGCAATCGACCGGGGGCTCCACAAGCTTAGTCTTCACCATCGTCTCCGAAGTGGGCAATCTTCAATCTCTGAGCAGCATTTGATAATTGTGGGGGAAATAGCAAGTGTGAGTACATATCGTACTCCGCAAGTGTAGGAAAAGATGACATGCAGGCTTATATGAAAGAAAGGCTGACATATATTTCATAGCAGAAAGCAACTATAATTAAATCATTTATTAAAGCACCTATTTACTAGATGAGGTGGAACCCACCAAAAAGTTACCATCAAAGGGGAAACACTACAAGTTACCCACTTGCAGCCAAACGGGTTACCCACCCAAAGCCATACTACAAGGTACCCCCTTGCAGCATCCACCTGGTTACCCACCAGAACCAACCATCCATCCATGGCTCCTACCCGGAGACCATCTAAAACCAAACCAACCAAAGCCACTAATCATGTGAGGATCCAGGCCGCTCCTGACCGTGAGCACGGCTGTCATGACAGTTTTACTTCTCTGCAGAGGTGCACAACTTTACCCACAGGGTGGTGATTCCGTCACTATTCAGCGACTAAAGTCTCCATGTTGCCATAATCACACTACCATGGTGTGAGGCCAAGAGATCACCACATGGTCTTTCAAAGCGCTTCCCAGCCTGCCAACATCCTCGCTAAGGTTGCACTACTGCCAGTACCCCTGCAACAGTAGCCCCCTCTGGCGCCGTGGCTAGGAGTACCCCTCCATCACCTGAGTTCAGAAGTAACCCTTCCTCCCTCTTTCCTTGAACACCAGCAAAACTGGGAAGACAGCATGATACTTGACCAAGTCTACCATAATCAACCCCGTGCTTTGCGCTGTTGTCCTGGGTTGCCGCTCCACGAACCGGTCCTTATGATCACAAGCAGGTACTAACCACAAACCAACAGTACCATAACAGGCACATGTGCATACCCGCACCATCGTCAACATCCTCCTGCTTGGATCACCTAAGTTCCATGTTGCTAAAAAGATTAACCGGTCCATGATCATTATGTTCAAGTGAACCATTAGTCAAGATTATTAGTCAAATTATCAACCAACCCAGTTCAGCAAGCTAAGCAAGACCTACCCATCCTCATACTATCATCTACCACAACCAGGCGACAAGGAAATAGTATGGAACAGGATAAATGACATATAGGATTCATATTAAACGCTATGCATGCAAATTAAACTAGAGGGAGAAAGAAATAGGTCCAAAATGGTCAAGGACACTTGCCTCAATCATGGTGCTGCTGCTCAGATCTTCATGTCTTGATCTTCCTTTTGATGGTTCTCGAATTACGTGTTCTCTACTAACGTTAACATGCAAAGCACACAAATCACAAACAATAAGAAGCAATACACCATACAGTATTAAAAGACTACAAGAACAGTACCAAAAGATTCTACTCGTCGCTACGGTCGCGAGAGCGCAAGAATCGTCAAACAAAAACGGAGCAATGAGCTAAAAGTTATTAAGGTTTTAAGATAAAGGTATTTTCTGAAAAAAAGTTACCTTCGGAAAGTAAATTAATTAATGTTTCTTTTTTTTTACTTCTAAAAGTATATTAGCAACTTAAAAATATGTTTCTTTTGCATGAAAGAATAGGTTTGTTTTAGTTCTGAAAGCATTTATATAACAAAATATAACACCGTTAGATGTGGTTTCAACGACTAAAAGATAGATAGCGCGCGGTGAGTTCGCTAGAGATCAGTCGAATCACGTTATAGGATACTAAAGCCTGTCATGATTAATCACTAGAAGAGAGAAAGGGACATGCCACGCTCACCTCGGGTCTACTGGTCATCGGAGAAAGTTCGACGGGGAGGTCGAGAAGACATGTGAGATGTCCCTCACCGAAAACAGTGACAACGAGCAAAACTTTAGATTAGTTGCAGTGGCTTCGTCAATGCTCATCTGATTGAGCTGTTTGGTGATCCTTGCAACCAAGAGATATGTTGACACCGAATTTTGGCCTAGGGCCCATTTACAGTGAGTAGCAGGATTTGCGCCGGGTTGAGAAGTTTGTGTACGAAGATGGTAGCCCACAGGCGGTCATGAAGATGGAGAAAATCATGAAGACGTGCGTATGTGGGTTTGAGAGTCCTGTTTTAATTCTTTTTCTAGATTTAGAAAACTTGGCCTGATCGTGGGCGAGTCGGACTCTTGCCTCGGGTGTATAAATATAAACCCAGGTGCTTGTAATCAAAAAGAACCAATCAATACAATCAACTTTTCGGCGCATCGCCACAATTTCTCGACGAGATCTCCGTCGACATCGGCTTCCATCAGGGCTCCGGTTTCGACCTGGATTTTGTCAGGTAAGCGCATCGATCTGGTTATGTCGACTTGTCCATGATTAAGATTGATGTGGCTGCTAGTTATCCAGTAATTTAGATCAATCTAGGGTTTACATTATGCATCGACTACATGGAATTGTTTAAGACCTGGTCCAGTTCTTTGTTACGGTTAGTTGACTTGTCCTAGCCGCGACCTTGTTTGCCGATTGCTGATGTCGATTTCCTGTTTGATCTAGTTATTCGAGTCACGGTTAAGGTGCTTAGTCGATTAGATCTGCTCTTGGTGATTGGGTAGGCAGTTTGACTTGTCCTGTCTGCTTCGCTTAGTTGACGTGTCCTCGGCGAAACAGTTGCTAAGAGTTAGGTTTAATTTATTGAGTATCTGGGACTGGTAGTTGCCGATTATACCTGTACCTGCCGATCGTGTAGAGCAGTTTGACGTGTCCTGTTCTACTTCACTTAGTTGATGTGTCCTCGGTGAAGCGATTGTTAGATTATGGGTATAATTAGTGGTTACTGGTTTAATCGTTCTTTCGGGGTGTTTAGCCGATTGTTTACCACGTTCAGATCTATGCTTGCATGCCTTTAATATCTTATTGTCCCTGTTCAAGTATAAGTCTGAGCCTTCTTTCGTCAATGTCGATTCACCTTAACTTGATGCTTGCCGATAGATGTTGCCGATTGCATGCTTTGCCGATTGCCGATTCTGATGCATGCCTTGCTTTATTTATCGCGAGTATTTATTGTTGTGACATGTCGATTCGTTTCTAGCCGACAGCTGAGTGCTTATTTTATTATCTTTTATTTACTAACATCGGCTGCGGTTACGCATCGGCCTGTCCGGGGCCGATAGTCCGGGAATTTTACACGCTTTTCTTGTCTTTGTCGATTTGCAGGGAAAATCGACTGGCACGCTCCGAAATTCACAGCGTTCCAAGTTTTGGTCCTGAACAGAGTTAAGCAAATCTCTCAGGCCACGTGTGCGAGCGGTAGAACACACATTTTACCGTCAACAAGATAGTGCAGAGATCGACGCAAGTAGCATATGAAAGACTTTGATGGGGCGATGGGAAATATAGGCCCGAACTTCAGGCAATCTGCTGCTAACATCCAGAAGGAGAACAGCTAGCATGTTGACGTTGAGACCTTAGGCAAGAATGAGCTTTTGGCCAAACTGTTCTGCACAAAGAATGGCAACATTTAAAAGATGATGGTGTAGTTCGATGCTGCAGGAACTCACCACGTGAGGGAAATAAGAACTCACTGATCGACAGGATTTAAGATTGATGGTGGCGGAGGTGCTTCACTGCAAATAAGATGGAGCCCTTTGGAGAACTTGAGGCAAACGTGACAGTCTGTTGCCTGTTGGTACCCAGGTCGAACCCTGTTAGAACACCTGAAACACGACCTTGATCTTCGTGACACGTTCTACTCTTGTCCAGAAGTAGGGCAGTGGGCATGTCGACTTCCAGATCAATACCATCGTTCATGTGCTGATCGACCTGTTTCGTGGTCGCATTGAGAATGAACAGAAGCACAATGTGGTAGAATTTGATAGGATTTGGTGTGGTAGATTACCGGGAACGCGGCATCTTTAGGGCCTGGGCTGGGCGCGTCCAGAAACAGGACGGCGGCGACGGCGACCGGAAGATCTCGGACTAGAGTGCTCCAGTGGTTGATCTGTTTCGAGGGCTGGTGGAAGAGGAACAGATGCATCTTGTGGCCGAAGGGCGCGGCGATCGGAGCTCTGGATCTCCGGGAACGAGGACGCCAACATGGGATCCGGGCGCTGATCGCGACTGGCTGCGAGAGCAGCGAGCTATGGCGGCTCTGTGGGGAACTGTAGGGATAGAGGAGGAGGACGAGAGGGGCGTCATGTACATAGGGGAGATGACTCGGTTTTGGTCGTGGCTTTGATCGGAGCGGAGGGACGGCAGCGATAGCAGGCAGGGCTGTGCGTGGGTTTTTCTGGTGCAGAGCGTGTTAGGCTGGGCTTAGCAGGATGAAGGGATTGTTCGAGAAGGGCACCTGCTGGGTTGCTGGACAGGGCAATGGCAAGTCATAAAGTTCTTGTTGGGCTAGCCTTGATCGATGGGGCAAATAAGCAATTGATTGATTTACTAGCTGGCACGTTAAGAGATGGAAGAGAAGGGAGGAACGTGGGTTAGTTGACCAGCAACACACACTACATGGCTTGGTTGGTCCCGATGCTACCAGGTACCAAATTATAGCAATGGTTAAAGGTCACAACAGAAGAAGAAAGGAAGAAGATACGGGACCTTGGAGCTTATTACTATTGTAAGTGTAAGCTGCGAGCCGAAGGGATGAAAAGGAAAGGATTTCAAACAATGATTTAAAGAAAACTGAGCTGCTAAAATTAGTGCCTCTAGCTTGCAAATATAGCGAGAGAATAAAAGATACACAAAGAAGTCTCGGGAAGGTTCTTAGTGCTATCTGTTTTTGTTAGAAGATGAGAGAGGAAAGAAGATTAAGAAGGAAGGAAGTAAGGCCCTGCAGAGGTACCGAGCTACACGAATTGGTGCAGGTAGCAAGCTGTTAAGCTGAAGAAAGAAAACAAGAGAAAAAGAGGCAGCTCGGCATGGCTTTAGTCCAAGCTAAGCTTAGCTTGTGCACCACGATGGAAGAAAAGGAAGACAAGGATCGCCCAAGAAATTCTTGTTGATGTTTCTTCTGTTGGAAGATGGGAGATAGAATTAGAAAGAATGGAGGCAACATAATGAACAGGGAGAGGTAATGTTTTTGGTGCATGCAAGACAGGTTCCTTACGTGCAAGCCCAAGGAAGAAAGATGAAAGAAAAGAGGAAAGGGAAACAGGGCCTAGTAACATTCGGCGCAAGCCTGTCAGAGGTTTTCTATTTCTAATCTATTCTCCATATAGAAGCAGAACGATTTCTACTCGATCTTTTTAAATACATTTTTCATACAAATATAATATCTATGCCTGCATGAATGCAACAACACCTTAGTATATCTTATATTTATTTATTTAATTTAGAAAATAATTTCATTACCTAAATAAAAGTGATAACAATCAAATAATAAAGCAGAATTTTAATCTATTCTAAAAAGTTTTAAAATTTAGTGAAATCTAAGACATTCCAAAATCTGCAATTTTGGGTGTCACATCAGAGCACTTCGAGGACAGAGGAGTAAGGAGTAGTCGGGATACAGATCCTCTTAATCTAGCAATACAAAGTCCTTGTCATTCCTTTAGGTATACAGGCGACCTTGAAGATGGAGCACCTTGAGTTTCAAATTGTCAATAAATAAAGCGACGGCAATGACCAATGTTACGACAGTTGAGGGCGGCCCGTGTTACGACGGTTGAGGAAATCATTATTTTTGTCCTTGGCCCGGTAGATTTGGTTGAAAGCAGCTCCAATAAACCAAGGGCCTGAGTTCAACTACCTGATATCCCTCAACTCCTACAATAAATCTGGCTTATCGCGATCCCACATAGGGCAATAAACCCCTGTGAGCCGCCAAAGGTTGTTCTGGCCAAGCTGGGTGGCCTGGGCCGTTAAGGAATAATGTTACCAACACGACATGCGCCAAGCCAAGAGGATGCCACATTCCGATCTATTATATATATTTTTGTTTCTTGCTAACATAACAGGGAAATCCTATCCAAGACAACCACATTTCTAACTACGGAGCATGTACCGAGGAGTTCAACCCACAAACATTCCAGAACAAAATGTTGTCAGTAGCCATAGGGACAAACAAGAGATCAAGTGACCGCAAGCCGATAGGGCTACTACTCTACCTCCTCCTCTGGAGGCAGTGACATGTTGGCGGTGCGAGTAGCGAAGAGGGCTCGGATGGCTTCACATTGCATGTACCGCGGCACGGAGTCGTCGGCGTGATGTGCAGTTGGCACATCAGCGCGTTCTGTGTTGTTGTGGTGTTGCTGAACAAGCTACCGACCATGCACCTTCTTCGCTAGGCGTACTCTCCAGCGAGCAACCTCTGGTGGCTTTGATGATCTGGCCCAGCATTGGTTGGGCATGACGGGTGAGGCTGGAGGTGGCAACACGCGACGGATGGCATCTAGGAACACCACCACACCGTCTGCAGCAGGAACGTGCGTGTGGATCGGGCTCGTTCGCTGCGGAGGCACCCGGACGGGCAAGCGTATTACGGCGAGGTCGCGCTGCAGGGCAGTGTGGTGGTGTTCCTGGATGCCTCCGCCCCTTGCGCGCGTGACGATGGCACCGAGGATGGGGCAGGAGTCAAATCCCTAGCCGAATTCGTCACCAGCACCGAAGGTCCCAGCGAAGGCGGCAATGACAGCGAAGTCGCAACCTCAACGCCAAGCCCCTACTGGCTGGAGAAGGGGGAGGGAGCGAAGCATTCCTCTCCGTAGTCGATCCCCGTAACAAGAGGTAGGGAACCCCTCACCGTGGTGACTAAGACGATGTGAGGAGAGGGGCACGAGGTCGACGGCTGCAACAGGTCGAGGGGGATCACAACTTTTGGCAAGAAGACACGGTAGACATCCGCGACATATGATCTGTGGATAGGCAATTGAAGCAATTCCCCACCAACAACTCCGATGGGATGGGTCGGGGCTCGGGCGACAGCGGGGACGGGAACATTCCATGCGTCGCCACGCCCAGCGACGGGTTATCGTACGCCAAACCTCCTGGTCAGCGGCGGTAGAGCGACGGTCCACACCACACTCCTCACCAGCCGCCATGCGGCGAAGAGGCGGCGCCAGGTGGGAGCAACAGGCGGCGGCCATGAACCTGGACAACTGGCGTGGCTCAGTAGTACCATGCTCCTCAGAGTTGCGACCCATAGAGGACAACGAGGCCGACCTTGGGGATTTCGGTGCCAAGGCCTTAACTTTAATTTCCTGTTGTCCGCCACCTCCCTGAAGGTTGTCTTAACTTTAATTTCCTGTTGTCCGCCACCTCCTTGAAGACTGTCAGTGTAATGAACCAACAATACTAGTCAGCGACACGCTTCCGTAGGAAATCGATGGTAGCACAGATTGACACAGAGACTTATACTGGTTGATGAGCTATGAGTTCGTGTTTCTCATGAAAACCTAAGCTCTAAGAGCTTACAGGGTGGATGCAAGCTAGGAGAAGGCTCCTAGTGAGTCCCCAATGTGAGTGTGGATATTTACAAGTGTGTGTGAAGAAAAAGCTACCAAGAGTACATATGGGGGTACAAATGAGCAAAGTGGCAAGAGTTACAAAAAGAAGCTCATCGCCCCTTTATATAGTCCTAGGGGCGAGGTTAGAAAGTTGGCATGTGTGTCGGGGTAGTGGGCTCTCTCCTGCAGATTCTAGGGTATTCCTAAAGTCTCTGGTGTAGCCCGGAGGTCTCCAGACAGCTGTCTGGTGGCTTATGGGAGACTTTCACCCGAAGGATCCGGTTTCCTTCGTGCGTAAATAATGGCAGCCGTGAAAGCCTGCGGCGGAGCTGTCACGCTGCTGTTATGGATGTCGTCCTGACTGGTGCCTCGGCCTAGTTGCCGCTCTGACCATGGATGCCCATGATCGGCTCGGGGCTTTGTCATTGGTTGTGTCAGTCCCCTGACCCAAGTGGTCGGGTGCCTCGGGGTGTAGTTAGACTGTGGAGGTTGGGCTGCCACGTGCAGCCCTGCGAGGGGTACCTCTGGTAGACGATCCCCACAAAGGTGTCCAAGGTGCGGAACTCCTGGTCGAATGTGGAGGAAGACGACGAGCCAGATCATCCTCCATGGCTCGGTGCTCCCGGAGGGAGAGGATCGGATGGAGGGCCCCGGCTCCCCAGTCCCTAGCATCGAGGAGGGGCCCGGTCTGCTAGCCATGGGAGCAGGCGTGGAAGGAGGCATCTCAGCCCTGGGCGACGGGTGAAACGGAGGGCCGATGGGGGAGAGAGGCGAGGAGGAGGGAGGCGGAGAGGCCATGGCGGCAAAGGAGATGGATTTCATAATGGCATCGTATTTAGCTATTCTTTTACTCATAATGGCATGGTGGGTAATTTAGAAATTGGTGTGAGGTGTATTTTTAGCTATTTTTTATTATTCTAAATTTAGCTATTTTATAATGATTTATAGGGGGTTGTGACAAATTTTTTCATAATGGTATTGGCGGGTAATTTTCTTTTCTTATTTTCTCAAATTAACGTGTGAATTTTTAGGCCTTGATTGAGAGCGAATGTGGTAGCTTTTTTTTATCAATTAATTAGAAACTTAAATTTCGTTTATTAATTAGGTTGGATGCTTTGGGATTCATGCTACATTTGAAAAAAGCTCCACCGAATCAATCCTCCAATCCATATGGGGATGAAGATGGCGGCGGCGCGGGGGAGTTCCTCCGGGTGGCCGTTCTCGATTCCCCGCTCCCCGCTCCGCCTGTCCCGCGCACGGCGGCAATGCTCGTCCCCGCCGGGCGGCACCGCGACTGGATCTTCTCCACCCGCGCCGGCCACCTCCACCGTACCTCTCCTCTCCTCTCCTCCACCTCTCCTCTCCTCTCCTCCCGCGACTGGATGCTTGTCCTGGCCGGGCGGAGCTGCTCGAGGCGTTCCACGCCATCGCCGACATGGCCGACCGCCTCGTCCTCGTCGCCACCATCAGGGACCGCGCCGCCGCAAGAAGGACATCGGCAAGAGGAAGATGACCACAATCATCAAGAAGGTGCTCGGGGAGGAGGACGGCCAGGTCCTCGACATCGGCGTCATGCGCTCCGCCGACTACCTGCGCCGCTTCTGCTCCCACCTCAGCGAGGAAGAGGGGGCGGCGGCGGCAGAGGGCCTCGGTCTTGGCTGCTCCACCTCTGGGGTGGCTCGACGAAGGAGGGGGAGGAGGTGGCTGCGCCGGACGACGCGGAGGAGGGGCCGGCGAGGAAGAGGAGGCGGGGGGTGCGGGAGGAAGAGAGAAGATTGAGAGAGCGTTGTGACGCGGCCGTGGATGCCGCATTTGTGGGTCACGGCCGCGGACAAGGAGAAAAGTGGGTACGCGTCTACGTGCTCGGTTGGAGAGGTTCCTTGCACGTTTGAAGACCCATTTGAGGGATGGGTCACCTTATAGGCTACCGGTTGGAGTCAGTCTTACAACCACAAACCTTTTTGTTACAGCTTGCATGCACGGAACGTGGAATGTACAATGTAATTATTCTCATTGCCAATAATGTGGACATCGACAACGCCAAGGTGAAGATGTTGCACGGACGGCGCAGCGAGATCCACTGCTTTGGCATCCGCGATGCGCACAACACACCAAACCTGAAGGGGTTAGCTAGACTCGACCATAATGGAAGTTATGCAATACTCAACGACGAGCACGGGCGGATCACCGAGGCATTCGTGTCCTGCGTCAACAGCTTGACCTCTGTCGCCGTCGGCTCCATCTCAATGAGAATAAGCTACCGCGATCCTTTCTCCTACACACCAAGGTAAAAAAAAAAAAAATAGCAGATAGGAGAACGAGTCCAGAATTATCAGATTATAGATAGCAGATAGTGGATGCTATTGCAGACGCTAAATAAGTTCTATAGACACACACGCGCGCACGCGCATACTTGAGCAATATAACTTAAGTGCAATTAGATCTCCAATTACACGCCAAAAATTGAAATCTAGGTCCAAACAAACATCGAGGTCACTTATTACTCATTATACAAAACACACCCAGATCAGAATAGGGGCCTGACAAGGGTACCAACGTCCACTATGTAGTGGCAGTTAATTGCAATAGCCGCTGTAAAATTCTACTAATATATACCATACCTTCAGCTTGCTACCACGTAGCAGTAGCATTAGATATCCGCTACCGCTATAGTGTTGCTTTAGCGGTTGCTGCCAACAATATTTATTACCTTCCTTTCAATGTAGTGATTATAATGAGTGGTTGTCATGTCACTTCTCCGGCATCAACCGAGGTACAAAGCGGAGCGTGATTTTATACGTGACAGAGCGGAAAGCGAACATCCTTTATGAAGAAGCCAATTACAAGGACGTTCCAAAGCTTTTCAAGGCAGACTTGTGGACAAGGTTGCCTCCAAATGGCGATTTAAGGTACATTTAGGACTCGTAAATGGGTCCATATTTTTGTACTACCTTGAACATGAACCGGGCCTAAAAAAGGGTATGCCAAATGTATGCTAGTTTATGATCCCTTTATACTTCACTAAGAGCTGATTTTGGCTGTGGTCCCTTTACCAGGCTTTTCGAGTTAGAATGTACTATCGACAAGCAGGTATTTGTTGTCAGGAATGGCGACAACGGGTCCAAGGAGATGGCCGTGGAGATTGTCCGTGCAGAGGCAATCAAAATCGTTAGCGACATCTTTAGATGGGACCGTCGCATTGATGGGGCCCACAAAGCTGCCGACGAGCTGAGACTGCGGTGGGCGCGCCTCCAGGATTCTGATGTCGGTCAAGAGGCTGGTGAGGCAGACCTGATATCCAGGCTGGCCGAGGAGATGCAGGAGATGGAGACGAGGCTGCGATCCAACTACGGGTGGCTGGAGTACATGCTGTCGTGGAGGAGCCACCATTTGTTGCAGCAGCAGCCGCCGCGGAGGCTTCTGTGGGCGACGTCGTAATTTCCCCGTTTCAGCTTGTCAGAATCTTCGCAGAGCCGCAGGTTATTGGTTCAACTTCGTCTCGGCCAGCAGCCGCAACAGGAACGCCGGTGCTGGTGCGACTGGAGACACCGGCAGCGGAGACGATGGAGCGCGCTGTCGTGGACCTGGTCGCCGTGCTCGACGTCAACTGTGGAGCCTTATTGAAGCCGACGACGACGGATAACAGGCCAGAGCTGGTCGTGAAGGCCATAGAGTTGGTCATGGAGAAGCTGAGCGACAATGACCGCCTTGCCATCATCTTAACGCCGGTCGACTCGTCTACCAGTGCCGCCACCCGACGACCAACAGGCCTCTTGGAGATGTCAGTGCAAGGACGCAGCGACACCTCCGCTATGTGTGCACCGGCTGAAAGCAAGTCCCAGGGACGTGTATGTGTGCTCTCGTTTGATCAGTTCGATCGTTTCATTTTTTTTGTTAATTTTTTTTAATCTCTTTCTGGATCTTCAGCAGAAATTTAATAGCGTTACTAATTTACTAGTTTCTTCAACATTAATTGTAGACCTCCCAGCAGAGAAAGGAGCCCCTGAAGAAGGCGGTGCAGAAGTTCTTCACGAGTAGCTGCTTCCCCATCGCCCCCCCTGAACTCCAGAGAGCCTCGGAGAAGACGAGGTTTCTTGCTGACAGTGACGACAGCTATGGCAGTGGCAGGACAAAGCTGTGGAAGGCCTTGACGGATGCCATGGAGGTACGTAGCTAGAAAAAAAAAAAACAGTAGCTGCAACTTTTCTTCCCATCACCCATCCAAGCATAAGGCTGCTGACCAATGAAACTTTTATCTGTGCATGAACGGGCACAGATGTTGGATGGTCGGCAAGCAGAGGACATGGACCGTGTCGGCATCATTATGCTATTCTCCGATGGGGGCGCCATCCAGACAACTCTGAGCCCCAGCTACACAGTCCACGCCATAGGCTTCCGTGGTGCAAACGATGCCACCGCAATGCAGCACATTGCTACCAGCTCCGGCGGCATCTACGCGGTTCTCGACAAGGAAGATCATGAACTATCTGACGCATTTCTGGCCTGCGTCGACAGAATCACCTCAATCGTCGCCAGCCAGACACAGGTGGACATCAAATGCAGCGACTGGTCCAGTACGACGCTGTCCACAATTGAGTCCGGGCATCTAACCTCAGGCATCAGCACTATGGAGGCTATACGACCACCTACTCACCATGCACGATTTAACCCTAGTATCACTTTTCTAGAAACATTAGAGCAAATATCAGCGCCGATTGGATATCTCGGCGACGCCTTTTGCCGCTGTGGCGTCACACACACAACATTCTCAGCCTGGCCAATGGGCTCACAGAGCAATTGGAAACAAAAGTATATATTCCTCAACAAATCTTAACCCGTTGGTGGCAACTTTGAGTTGACCAGAGAGCAGCCTGCCTGCCAGCCAACAACATGGATCGATGGAAGTAGCAGTGGGGAAGGAGGTGTGCCCCATTACGCCTCATGCAGGCAGGTAGGTAACCCTATTTCTTATACAAAACTTGAGCTTAACTTAATGTCAATAGGGGAATTTTTTTTCCATAGCCATCTTGTTTCTAATGTTCCATATCGCCCATGCCGTAGTAGCACAGCAGTATAACCCCAAATCATAATCCCGCCCACCAGGCGTAAGCCAAGTGTCAAAGAAATCCCTAAGACTGATTGGCACTCTTGGCCAGTTCAGTGCTTCCCTAAAACAAGCCCACGCAAAACGTGCTAGATGGCATGTAAACAAGACATGATCATTGGTCTCTAGTATATTGCAAAGAATACAATTCCGATTGCCTTTCCACTTTTTCTTCTTTAGCTGTACCCCTGTTTGCAATCTGTTCTGGTGAATCAGCCACATGAAAACTTTCAGTTTCATTAGCCAAAAAAAAATGTTAAGACCAATACTATTAGCGAAATGTTTTAGTTGGTCCACTTGCAAAAATCACTTTCAGCGTCGAGTTGATATTGCAACTACGGTAGGAATATTGATTTTTCTTTTCTTTCCACTCGTACATGTCAACGACGAACGAGTAGATCCATCCACTGTTTCAATGTCACACCTCACAGGATCACGATTTGATGTGCAAGAATATTGATATTGACTTGAACTGAGCTCTGTTAGATATATATGATGGCAAAAGTGCAAAAGCTGCGAAGATTGATTTCATGTCCTACTATACAAGAACTATTTTATGCAATGCTATAAACAATTTCAGCCCACGAGAACTGAGCTTTGCCGTTGTCCCATGTAGAATCGATATTTTTCTGTGAATATACTATAACTGAGCAATTAATGCTACAAGATTATTCTAGGAATTTTTACGACTTGGCAGTTTTTCAAAACATTCTAGAGCAAGGGGATTGATTCTTTTTTTTTTTTTTTTTGCGAAAGGGAAGGCAAGGGGATTGATTCGACCATGCATAAACAGTTTATTGGTATGTACAGCGTACAGGAGGAAGAACCCCATCAAGGCCATCCATGGTGGCGATCTGCCGAATTGCTGGCTCTTTCATCAAACCTGGGGCCCAGCTGGAATCCTTGTTTAATGGGGAGGTTTTTCTTAATTTTAAACCATTTTTAATTAATATTTTTAAAACAGCACGTGCTAAAATTTATTTCCAAGATCTAGACCGTTTGGTCACGCCAAGGTACCTGGCGTGACACATACTGCAGTCACGCCAAACGGATTGGCGTGACAAGCTGACACGTCAGCTTTGCTTTCCACGTAGGCGCAGGCGATGACCGCGCTGACTAGATGAGTCACGCTGATCGGATTGGAGTGACTGAGTCATGCCAAAGAACTTGGCGTGACGGATCAACTACCAGCGATACCGTGACGCATGTGTACAAGTATTTTAGTTTCGCCTCTGTTGGAACATAAATAAAGAAGTAACTGATTGAGAGGATTGAAAAGTGCGCAGACCACAGTGGGGGTTGCCTTGATCCGCTACCTATCGAACTTGCCCAAAATTGGCGACTTGCAGTGATGTATTGGTAGGTAGCCACCGGAAAATGACTTGCCGCTTGTACATTTGGTTTGGATTTCTTCATGTACTGCCTTGTATTCAGCTCCAATAGCTTGTGTTTCGTACGAAAGATACATAGTTTTTTTACACGTACGAATACTACATATCATTTGACAAGATATATATATCTTTGTAGTCGACATATATACTACACGCAACATGCATTCATGATCTGTTTAGTTCGGATCTGCTTAGCACTAAAAGACCCCAACCATTTTATAATTCTCCAGAATGATGTTAAAAGGTACAATGTATGCTCTCGTAAAAAGGATATCAAAGTACGATGCAATTATTTGGAGGTGCCTTGAGTCCAATGAACACCAACCTGCAGCAAGCAAGAAAATCAAAACAAAAATGCCCGATCAAGTCAATGCCTTCCCGGAATCTGTCTCTGTAGAGTAGTTTATACATTTTGAACAATCCTAAGAGTAGCACATGCAGATGTGCACTCTACTAAAAATTAATTTTCCAGGAGCACTTCCAATAATAATTCTTGGTAGCTGTCGAATTTTATAAGAGTAGGGTGTACATCTACATGTACAACTCGATCTGAGAATCTTGTACTAGCACGAATAACAATGACATGCTTTGGCTCAAACAAATGACCAACAGCACAGCGAAAAAATGTTTCATCTCTAGCCTACCCCAACTTGCTTGGGATAAAAAGGCTTTGTTGTTGTTGTTGTTGTTGTAGTAGAAATTTTTCCTGCTTTTATTGAAAGCATATAAAGTGCTTGTTACAACGCGACCTACCGGGGACACCGGTTTACAATCTATTAGCACAGAAAGCCTCGACAGCCTACGACACAACAGGTGCACTGCTACCTGATCAAACTCCAAGATTACACATACAAAACAAGAAAGGCATCGATTTTGTCACATAAAGCCTTCTGGCGCCCACCCCCCCCCCCCCCCCCCCCCCTGTTTCTTGTTCGCTTATACTCGGAGAACCATTGCTTTAGTGTACTTAGCTTCGCATCCAGCTTGGCGGTTTTGTTCTTTTAGCAGTGGCCTCCATTTCTGTAAAGCAAAGAAGATTTTGTCCAAGATTTCATCAGCTGAAATGGGGAATTTTTTTTCTATAGCCATCTTGTTTCTCATGTTCCATATCGCCCATGCCGTAGTAGCAAAGCAGTATAACCCCAAATCATAATCCCGCCCACCAGGCGTAAGCCAAGTGTCAAAGAAATCCCTAAGACTGATTGGCACTCTTGGCCAGTTCAGTGCTTCCCTAAAACAAGCCCACGCAAAACGTGCTAGATGGCATCTAAACAAGACATGATCATTGGTCTCTGGTATATTGCAAAGAATACAATTCCGATTGCCTTTCCACTTTTCCTTCTTTAGCTGTACCCCTGTTTGCAATCTGTTCTGGTGAATCAGCCACATGAAAACTTTCAGTTTCATTAGCCAAAAAAATGTTAAGACCAATACTATTAGCGAAATGTTTTAGTTGGTCCACTTGCAAAAATCACTTTCAGCGTCGAGTTGATATTGCAACTACAGTAGGAATATTGCTTTTTCTTTTCTTTCCACTCGTACATGTCAACGACGAACGAGTAGATCCATCCACTGTTTCAATGTCATACCTCACAGGATCACGATTTGATGTGCAAGAATATTGATATTGACTTGAACTGAGCTCTGTTAGATATATATGATGGCAAAAGTGCAAAAGCTGCGAAGATTGATTTCATGTCCTACTATACAAGAACTATTTTATGCAATGCTATAAACAATTTCAGCCCACGAGAACTGAGCTTTGCCGTTGTCCCATGTAGAATCGATATTTTGCTGTGAATATACTATAACTGAGCAATTAATGCTACAAGATTATTCTAGGAATTTTTACGACTTGGCAGTTTTTCAAAACATTCTAGAGCAAGGGGATTGATTCTTTTATTTTTTTTTTTTTTGCAAAAGGGAAGGCAAGGGGATTGATTCGACCATGCATAAACAGTTTACCGGTATGTACAGCGTACAGGAGGAAGAACCCCATCAAGGCCATCCATGGTGGCGATCTGCCGAATTGCTGGCTCTTTCATCAAACCTGGGGCCCAGCTGGAATCCTTGTTTAATGGGGAGGTTTTTCTTAATTTTAAACCATTTTTAATTAATATTTTTAAAACAGCACGTGCTAAAATTTATTTCCAAGATCTAGACCGTTTGGTCACGCCAAGGTACCTGGCGTGACACATACTGCAGTCACGCCAAACGGATTGGCGTGACAAGTTGACACGTCAGCTTTGCTTTCCACGTAGGCGCAGGCGATGACCTGCAACGTCCCGGGTAATTCAGTCACCCGAAACTCCGTGTTTCCCGTACTTGCCCCAGGATCAATGACAAGTACACACGGTAATCACAGTAGAACCATAGCCATATCAAAAATTAACTATCAAGTTTATTTGAAATTTACAAAATATTGGCTCAACGGCCGACGAAATACTTTAAGAAATAAACACAGCGGTAACATAAAGGAATTCAAACCTCCAGCGTGTGCCCCGTGTTCATCCCACAGGCAATTGACTGGAAGTCGAACTCCTAGAAAGAACGGCGTCGTTTCTCACCGAGATTCATGTCATCTCTGAAACAAAGTTATCGGAGGCAAGCATGCATGTGATTAATACCCAAAACTATAATTATATGCAAGGTCAAATTGAAGGAAGGCATAATATGGGTAAATTTGTATAAATGAGCAAATGACAATCTAACTGGATTAATGAAATAATTACTAAATTGAATTGCTTGAATATAAATTGCATAAATGTAAGCACAAGTAAAATATCATATGAATAAAGTGTCATACTTGACTTCCATGTCAAGTTCCTAAACCAATCATCAACTAAGCCATTCATATATCAATAACCATAATAATCATGATCAATTTTAATCCCAACCATCTTCTAAACAAAGACCTATCATTAAGGAGCTTGAGACCGCAAGCACGGCCATTCGAATGGATTATGACTCTGCAGAGTTTGTACGCTGTACCCATGGACAGTGAGTGACCGTCTGTGGTGTTGCAAGCACCGTGCACTCACGAAGTGTGCACATCGGTATCACGCATGACGTTTTCATTAGCCGTTTGTCAACCTTGCCTTCCCTAAATTGCATAACTCCCTCCTTACCTGGCAACTAACACCCCAGAGGCTATTCCTCCTTGAACGTTGGGTAATTAGACCAGAGGGTACAATTCATTGCGTCGGCAAACTTTGATCCCACACGTTATAGTAATGGGAGCCCCTTCGAATAACCCCACCAAAATCGGGAATTATCCGCAAATTCTCTACTTCTAGAAGGCAAGGCAACATTCAACTAATTACTTAGCCATGGCCGTCCCATACCAGCATCCATGGTCGCACGATATTTCCCTAAATCAAGATACAAATGTACCGGTCCTTATGCGATGCGACGGGTCTCCAAAATCATGATTATCAAACAATCATTAATCCAATTTAACATTATCACATCAAAACCCGTCAACATCTAAATTATCATCATATATCATCAACAAGAATTCCCCATCAACATAATCCGTAAATTTAATGAATATACATGTGCTTCCATTTATACAAAATATAATAATTCATTTTAGTAAGCTTATGGCGTTGGATTAATGTGACAACCCAACCGATGGTTACGAATGGGGATAAAATATGGCTCAATAATTGGATAAGATAAATAGGTAACATCTACCATTCTCCCAAGTGAACATTTTTAGTGATATAATTTATGCACAGATTAATCCTACAAATTAAGCACTGAAATGCACTTGCAAAAATAGGATCGAAATGATCAAGGGGTGTGCTTGCCTCGCACCTTTATATACATTCATACGACGATCTTCAAGTGTTGATCTTCCCGCGATGTAGTCCTTGATGATTCACTCACGTGTGCATCAATCCGCGATCGATAAACTCCGAGATATCCAAATAAAGCCATCCAAGAAGATCCAATAAAATCTATAATAATAAATATAAATATTTCGAATAAAAACCAAATAGCATGATTATGGAATGCATTTCATGAAAATAAATATGTACTTGGAGTTCGTACGAATGGACTACACGTTATCGAATTCTATCGGTGAATAACTAGAAAAGAGGTCAACCGAGGTTTACGTGGTTCCATTTACTTTTCCGTGATCATTTGTCATAAGATAAATTCCTGGCCTTATATAGGCCATATTCACCTAGACAAATTATTTATGACCTATTTTCTCTTAAAAGAGAGCATGCATGTGTGTTATTTGAATTAATCAAGGCAAGGTTAACATGATGGTATGGGTAAATATTTATTTATTAAATTCCTAAAGGAAACATGGTGGGATGCATATATTTTATTGATGGTGATTGCGTGCATATCTATTATATTAAATCCATAAGTATTTCTACTATTAAACATGGCATTGTTCAAACAAACATAAATAAATAAACTAAATTTACGTAGCAATTATTCTTACAATGATTTTACATGTAAAATGAAGTTACATGCTTCTAATGCATATGGGAACATTTCTATGTATTAATACCTTATCTTTATAAGTATTTATATGCCTTTATGCATACATATGATATAGTCGAAGATATGTTTCTTTTAAACTAAATTATTTACAAATGGCATGTTCTAAGGATTTATTTTACATGATTCAGATATTATGAATATGGTGCCATATGCATATGTAACCTAAGTATTTAAATTAAGCAAGAATATGTGAAAATGCTTGTATAAGCTATAGGCATGGAAAACATATATGTTGTACATGCATATTTTCAACTAGATATAATTACTATTGTTTCATTATTCTTTATTGAATTACTTATGTAAGGTTACATGTATGACTATGATGTGCAACCTATATTCATGAGCATAGGATGTAAATAAATCCATATGTAATGCATACATAATAAGTTTATTTACTTAGGTTAATTAATTTAACACTAAAGGTAAAGTTTGTACAAAACTACCATGTTAACACTACATGTGATAACTAGGGCAAAATCTATATATTTTAATTATAGTGATGGTATGCAATTCTATTGTACAAATAACAATTAAATTCTCATAAAGAAACATGTTATTTCTTAAGAAATATAGCAACTCTAGCTATTTAATTTTCCTAACAATATTTCCTATAGTCAATTATAGGTCAACCGTGAGAATAGGTTTTGAAGGGCTTAATAAACAACCTAGTTCTTTTTATTTCTTTATACAAATTTTCTAAGTAAATATTTTTAAACAAAGCACATAAAGCTAACCTATTCTATTCTACAAATGTTTCCTGAACACATATACCAAATTATGGTGGAAAAACAAGGTAAATACTTTAGAAAATATTATAGCATTTTTCCTAATTAGAGTTTATTTACATTGTTTAAGCCCCCAGTTTTTGGGATGTTACATGACCGCGCTGACTAGATGAGTCACGCTGATCGGATTGGAGTGACTGAGTCATGCCAAAGAACTTGGCGTGACGGATCAACTACCAGCGATACCGTGACGCATGTGTACAAGTATTTTAGTTTCGCCTCTGTTGGAACATAAATAAAGAAGTAACTGATTGAGAGGATTGAAAAGTGCGCAGACCACAGTGGGGGTTGCCTTGATCTACTACCTATCGAACTTGCCCAAAATTGGCGACTTGCAGTGATGTATTGGTAGGTAGCCACCAGAAAATGACTTGCCGCTTGTACATTTGTTTTGGATTTCTTCATGTACTGCCTTGTATTCAGCTCCAATAGCTTGTGTTTCGTACGAAAGATACATAGTTTTTTTACACGTACGAATACTACATATCATTTGACAAGATATATATATCTTTGTAGTCGACATATATACTACACGCAACATGCATTCATGATCTGTTTAGTTCGGATCTGCTTAGCACTAAAAGACCCCAACCATTTTATAATTCTCCAGAATGATGTTAAAAGGTACAATGTATGCTCTCGTAAAAAGGATATCAAAGTACAATGCAATTATTTGGAGGTGCCTTGAGTCCAATGAACACCAACCTGCAGCAAGCAAGAAAATCAAAACAAAAATGCCCGATCAAGTCAATGCCTTCCCGGAATCTGTCTCTGTAGAGTAGTTTATACATTTTGAACAATCCTAAGAGTAGCACATGCAGATGTGCACTCTACTAAAAATTAATTTTCCAGGAGCACTTCCAATAATAATTCTTGGTAGCTGTCGAATTTTATAAGAGTAGGGTGTACATCTACATGTACAACTCGATCTGAGAATCTTGTACTAGCACGAATAACAATGACATGTTTCGGCTCAAACAAATGACCAACAGCACAGCGAAAAAATGTTTCATCTCTAGCCTACCCCAACTTGCTTGGGATAAAAAGGCTTTGTTGTTGTTGTTGTAGAAATTTTTCCTGCTTTTATTGAAAGCATATAAAGTGCTTGTTACAACGCGACCTACCGGGGACACCGGTTTACAATCTATTAGCACAGAAAGCCTCGACAGCCTACGACACAACAGGTGCACTGCTACCTGATCAAACTCCAAGATTACACATACAAAACAAGAAAGGCATCGATTTTGTCACATAAAGTCTTCTGGCGCCCCCCCCCCCCCCCCCCCCCCCCCTCTCCTGTTTCTTGTTGGCTTATACTCGGAGAACCATTGCTTTAGTGTACTTAGCTTCGCATCCAGCTCCTGGCGGTTTTGTTCTTTTAGCAGTGGCCTCCATTTCTGTAAAGCAAAGAAGATTTTGTCCAAGATTTCATCAGCTGAAATGGGGAATTTTTTTTCTATAGCCATCTTGTTTCTCATGCTCCATATCGCCCATGCCGTAGTAGCAAAGCAGTATAACCCCAAATCATAATCCCGCCCACCAGGCGTAAGCCAAGTGTCAAAGAAATCCCTAAGACTGATTGGCACTCTTGGCCAGTTCAGTGCTTCCCTAAAACAAGCCCACGCAAAACGTGCTAGATGGCATGTAAACAAGACATGATCATTGGTCTCTGGTATATTGCAAAGAATACAATTCCGATTGCCTTTCCACTTTTTCTTCTTTAGCTGTACCCCTGTTTGCAATCTGTTCTGGTGAATCAGCCACATGAAAACTTTCAGTTTCATTAGCCAAAAAAAATGTTAAGACCAATACTATTAGCGAAATGTTTTAGTTGGTCCACTTGCAAAAATCACTTTCAGTGTCGAGTTGACATTGCAACTACAGTGGGAATATTGCTTTTTCTTTTCTTTCCACTCGTACATGTCAACGACGAACGAGTAGATCCATCCACTGTTTCAATGTCACACCTCACAGGATCACGATTTGATGTGCAAGAATATTGATATTGACTTGAACTGAGCTCTGTTAGATATATATGATGGCAAAAGTGCAAAAGCTGCGAAGATTGATTTCATGTCCTACTATACAAGAACTATTTTATGCAATGCTATAAACAATTTCAGCCCACGAGAACTGAGCTTTGCCGTTGTCCCATGTAGAATCGATATTTTGCTGTGAATATACTATAACTGAGCAATTAATGCTACAAGATTATTCTAGGAATTTTTACGACTTGGCAGTTTTTCAAAACATTCTAGAGCAAGGGGATTGATTTTTTTTTTTTTTGCGAAAGGGAAGGCAAGGGGATTGATTCGACCATGCATAAACAGTTTACCGGTATCTACAGCGTACAGGAGGAAGAACCCCATCAAGGCCATCCATGGTGGCGATCTGCCGAATTGCTGGCTCTTTCATCAAACCTGGGGCCCAGCTGGAATCCTTGTTTAATGGGGAGGTTTTTCTTAATTTTAAACCATTTTTAATTAATATTTTTAAAACAGTACGTGCTAAAATTTATTTCCAAGATCTAGACCGTTTGGTCACGCCAAGGTACCTGGCGTGACACATACTGCAGTCACGCCAAACGGATTGGCGTGACAAGCTGACACGTCAGCTTTGCTTTCCTCGTAGGCGCAGGCGATGACCGCGCTGACTAGATGAGTCACGCTGATCGGATTGGAGTGACTGAGTCATGCCAAAGAACTTGGCGTGACGGATCAACTACCAGCGATACCATGACGCATGTGTACATGTATTTTAGTTTCGCCTCTGTTGGAACATAAATAAGGAAGTAACCAATTGAGAGGATTGAAAAGTGCGCAGACCACCGTGGGGGTTGCCTTGATCTGCTACCTATCGAACTTGCCCAAAATTGGCGACTTGCAGTGACGTATTGGTAGGTAGCCACCACAAAATGACTTGCCGCTTGTACATTTGTTTTGGATTTCTTCATGTACTGCCTTGTATTCAGCTCCAATAGCTTGTTTTTCGTACGAAAGATACATAGTTTTTTTTTTACACGTACGAATACTACATATCATTTGACAAGATATATATATCTTTGTAGTCGACATATATACTACACGCAACATGCATTCATGATCTGTTTAGTTCGGATCTGCTTAGCACTAAAAGACCCCAACCATTTTATAATTCTCCAGAATGATGTTAAAAGGTACAATGTATGCTCTCGTAAAAAGGATATCAAAGTACAATGCAATTATTTGGAGGTGCCTTGAGTGCAATGAACACCAACCTGCAGCAAGCAAGAAAATTGAAACAAAAATGCCCGATCAAGTCAATGCCTTCCCGGAATCTGTCTCTCTTATTGTAGAGTAGTTTATACATTTTGAACAATCCTAAAAGAGCACATGCAGATGTGCACTCTACTAAAAATTAATTTTCCAGAAGCACTTCCAATAAATAATTCTTGGTAGCTGTCGAATTTTGTAAGAGTAGAGTGCACATCAACATGTACAACTCGATCTGAGAATCTTGTACTAGCAGGAATAACAATGACATGTTTTGGATCAAACAAATGACCAACAGCACAGCGGAAAAAAATGTTAAGACCAATACTATTAGTGAAATGTTTTAGGTGGTCCACTTGCAAAAATCACTTTCAGCGTCGAGTTGATATTGCAACTACAGTAGGAATATTGCCTTTTCTTTTCTTTCCACTCGTACATGTCAACGATGAATGAGTAGATCCATCCACTGTTTCAATGTCATACCTCACAGGATAACGATTTGATACGCAAGAATATTGATATTGACTTGAACTGAGCTCTGTTAGATATATATATGATGGCAAAAGTGCAAAAGTTGCAAAGATATTTCATGTCCTACTACTACAAGAACTATTTTATGCAATGTTATAAACAATTTCAGCTCAAGAACTGAGCTTTGCAGTTGTCCCATGTAGAATCGATATTTTGCTGTGAATATATAACATCTGGGGACTGAGCAATTAATGCTACAAGATTATTCTAGGAATTTTTACGACTTGGCAGTTTTTCAAAACATTCTCGAGCGAGCAAGGGGATTCGACCATGCATAAACAGTTTACCGGTATACAGCCTACAGGAGAAAGAACCCCATCAAGACCATCCATGGTGGCGATCTGCTGAATGCTGGTTCTGTCATCAACCCTGGGGCCCCAGCTGGAGTCCTTGTTTAATGGGGGTGCTAAACCAACCTAATCTCATAAAGACTGTCCCCAGCCTTTACAGCTCAGGATAATCAATTGATTAGTGAAAACGGATCTCCTCGCCAGGGGTATGCTGTTGAATATTGTGGGCCTTTTAAGCCCATAATAGTGCAATAATTCAATTAGTCTAGGCCCATAATTAATGCAATAATGGTTTAGTCCCACATGGGATTTCTATCATTAATTGACTCAACTATTAGGTGGATTTCCGGTTCATCCCCCAGAGAAGTTTAGAGAGGCTAGAGGCGAACCACACGCGCGCGCGCGCCGCCGCCGCCGCCGAGCCGAGGCGTGGCGTGGCGTGGCGTGGCGTGGCGGGCGGGCGGGCGTGACGTGCCTGGCTGGCGTCGCGTCCGTTCGTTATGGAAGTTTTTGTTATAGTTAAACGGCGCGTCTCATGGAATGAACCGACGCCTTTACGAAGGAGTCGCGTCCGTTCGCGAAGGGACGTCTGTTCACATATATATATACTGCTTCCGCTCGCCCGGAACGATTGATCGTTCGCTCTCGCTTTCGCCTTCACTTTCCACAGTTCCTTCTCGCTCGTGTTGCCTTCGAAGACTTCCCCGTTTCGGATCTCTGCGCGCAAAGAGATCTGGAAGAGCAGGCCTCCGAAACCCCCGATCCGCAAGAGACATCTGCCGGGTGTGCGGGCGATCAGGTTTTTGGAGAGCGACTATGCGACTGCTCGATCGACTACTTCCCGGTGCGCGGTGGTTCTGCACTGCGTACAACGTCCTGCATCGACTGGGATCGACTACATCGAACAGACTTAAGAACGATGGTTCTTGGGAATGGATCTTCTAGCGCTTCGGGCGCTGGATCTTCCGCTGGGTACGTTCCTGAATTACTGTTCAGTTTGTTCATCGCTATCACATTTTTCCTACCCCTGTCCGACGGACTCCGGCCCCTGCTGCATTCAACCCGATCAACCGTACGGCCGCCGGTCCACAGCGCAATGTCGCTGCATTCCTTGTAGCTCACCTCACTCACCTGCAGCACAGATGATGCCCGTCATGTGAAGGTTTATCCTGACGGTGTTGGCACTTTGCATATGCGGTGATGTCTGATGAGTCAGCTCCTCGTTGTGCAGAGATGTCTCGATCCGTGAATCTTCAATGTTTTCTTCAGGCGATACTAGTATGTTGGATCGTGCTAGCAGTAACATGAACTGAAGAACTTGAAATTATTAGGGGTTGATGTGCCTACGTGTTCCTGAATTAGTTATGTTGTTTAACCCTGTGTGGCAGGTAAATAAAAGAGGACAAAGGACGCCACCATATTAACAGGATCGGCATTGGCGGTTCGCTTTCGGTGGAAAGTGATAGCGATTAGATGCTGCTAGTAGCGTCGATAGGTAAGGTATGGAACATCGATACCTCAAGGTGTTTTTTTTAACGGTGGTAATTTAGTATTTTGTTTCATCAGTCGAGAGAGGGAAGGGTGACGCGTAGAATCCGACAAAATTAGTGTCGCTTTACACCAGTAGTGCAAAAGTAAACAAAAGCCGCGTAAAAGTAAACAAAAGCCGCAGTATTTTCATACAGTGACACGAACGTTTAAATTACAATGCCGTCAAAGGTCCAGGCGTGGGATCATAGGTCAGGGGTTGGACCTTCCTGGATTCACGCTTACCGTTAATCCACACGGGGAGGTTGGATCATTACAGGCGATAATATTTTTCAAGCCAACGAAAGAAGGCAAAGCAAGCACAGTATCTCAGCACGCGTCGCGCTCGTCTCATTCGTAGCAATCCGATTGTCAATCGACGATAAGTGAGGTGAGGGTAGCTACAACTACAACCTTATTTATATACTCCAACTGTTTTGCGGCCGCCGGCGGCGGGAGTTCGACGGCTGTTGTTTCTGCCATTCTTTGGACCTAGTAGTAGTGTTTGTTATCTTGATCGGAACCACTACCACACGACGTCACGGTCCCTTTTGCCATCACACAACAAAAACCAAGGAGAGGAGAACGAAGCAGCGGCAAGCGGCGGCCGGCGGCCGAGCCGCGTCGTCACCCGTCGCTGCTCGTTCGCGTACGGCGACCCAACCCAACCGAACCGAGCAAACGCTGCCGCGCCGATGGCATTAATGACACCGCGCACGGTTGCGTTGCGATGCGCACCAACAAACAACAACAGCAGAACATGCTGCGGAACGCGTCCAAAACCCGGTGCTTTTCTGCATGCGCAGGCCACGCCGCGCCACGGCCTGCCGCCTCAAAAAGGCGCGGCCGCTTACCTAACAAGCCCCCGTAAACAAGTGGTTTCCGCGTGCTTTGTGTGAGTGACCTCCTCGATCGCTGCCTGCCTGCCTCCCTTGTACTCTTTGGTTGCTCGCCCATTACCAACAGTGCCAGTAAACCCCGCTTTAATTTGGCGGGGATAAGAAGCAGCAAGGAAAGCAAGCATGGAGCGCCACTTTGTTTTTTTTTTTAAAAAATAAATTTTCGCTCTTTTGTGGGTGAGTCGAGCAGCCACAGTGTATATACCGGTAGAAAGATGGATGCATCAGGAGTGGTACACCTATGACCCGTCTTTTTGTGCTGTGCGTGTGTGTGTGATAAAGCGGGTCAGATTAGAAAGGAAAAAAAAGGCGTGGTCTAACTCACGAGGCGCTTTATCGAGACTGCGGGATTAGGCGACGGTCACATGCGGGGTTTAGTGGTTTAGTAAACGTAAGATCTGGCTCAACTCAACGGCACGGCCGCGCGTACGAGAGGCACTGAACCTAGCTCCTGGAAATGGTGGGATTATTGTTGTTTTTTTTTTTTTTTGCGGTGGGGCTTATTGTTGTTAATTACACTGAACCTAGCTTCCTGGAAATGGTGGGGTTATTATTGTTAATTAAGTTACAGAGTTCCGCGGCCTGGCAAGCAAAGCAAGGATTATTATTTGCCATGCATATGATCAGTTCTGTTGTTGATGATGGTAATGACAGAGAGACAAAATAAGGAGCAACAAGAGAGAAAGCAGGGGCGACATAAGGCACTTTTATACCTCCTATCTCTCTTGCTTTCACCCACAGCTATTTTCTTCTCCTACAGGCTAACCAAAGTCACAGAAATAAAACAGATGACTCATTTCATTTCGAGGCTTCTGAAGTCGAGCATGGCGGTCCTGAGCCCGATGAAGTTGCTGCACTTGCAGTCCGTGCTCTTGGGGAGCCCCAGGCTGCAGCTGAAGCAGAAGCCGGCCTCCCGTTTCACGGGCTTCATGGACTCCTGATCCTCCGGGTGGCACGGCGGGCTGATGCACAGCTCCAGGTAGAGGTCGGGGCACTTGAGCGGCTTCCCCTGGCCCCACTCGCCGGGGAGGTTCTGAGGCTCGATAACCTTGGGCTCCTCTCCTCCTCGCCGGAACACGGCGGCCTTGTCGTCCCTTGAGGCAGCCTCGAAGGAGATGGTTATGTTGGAGGCGTGCTCGTTGATGGGCCGGTGCGTCACCGGGTCGATCCCCCGGCTCAGCAGCTTCCTCCGGATGTGCGTGTTCCAGTAGTTCTTGATCTCGTTGTCCGTCCGTCCCGGCAGCCTCCCGGCGATCAGGGACCATCTGGTTAATTCGGAACAGAGACATTATAACCGATCAGCAACAGAGCCACCCGTATCGACTAGTAAGAATGATTGTGTAAATGTTGTTAGAGACGAAATGAATGAAGAGACTTGTTGCCGAGCAGGTTGTGGAGCTTGATGATGAGCTCGTCCTCCTCCTCCGTGAAGTTGCCGCGCTTGAGGTCGGGGCGGAGGTAGTTGATCCACCGCAGGCGGCAGCTCTTGCCGCAGCGGAGCAGGCCGGCGGCCTTGGGCAGCGAGCGCCAGCACCCCTCGCCGTGCGCCTTGATGTAGGCGACGAGCCGGTCGTCCTCCTCCTTGGTCCAGGCGCCCTTGTTGGTGTGCGCCTTCTCGCAGCACGGCGACCTCCCCATGATGATTGTTCGATCGACGCCGATGATCGATGCTTTCTTTTCTTTTCTTTTCCTTTTTGATCCTTAAATTTTCTGTGCTCCTCCTCGTCCTCCTCCTCCCCTTTTGCTTGGCGCCGCTTTCTTTCCCTCTCGATCGGTGGTGGGTTGCAGGGCAGCAGAGAGAGAGCGAGCAGAGCAGAGCAGAGCAGTGGAGGTTGTTGCGATGCGAGCGAGTGGTGGGTGAAGAGGCCGCCGGATTTTATAGGCACTTCACTGGATCGGGGAGGTCTTCTAGAGGGCCTGAGTTGGTGGGAAAAAGGTTAGGCTTGGTAGGCCTCCCTCTCCCCTCCCTCTTCCCCAGGGCTCATGACCTCATCACTGCCACTGGTTTACTACCAGTTTTGTTCCGCAAAGCAAAAGCCGTCGCCGCAAACGCAGCCACAGGGCCACGCACACGGCCGAACCTGACTCGGGTCCGGTAGGTGTAAAGTGAGGTAAGCCATCGACGCGCGCGCCAACGGTGTGTGGCCACCTTATGGTCTTATGGATGGATGCGGTGGTGTTCCCTCACACTCTGCACTCCATGCCGCTCATGGATGTATGTGGGTGCCTGCCACCCCTACCACTCTTTGCCGGTTTTAACAGCCAATTAACTAACCGCACATCCACCACCTGACCTGTTGTTTGTTACGGGGGTGGATTAGGCTCACCTCCCTTTCCCTGTCGCTGATGCTGATCCGCCTGGCTCCCACCCCGTGAATCACTGGTCTGGTGGTGCCCTGCAACAGGGGGTAACTCTCTCTCAGGCATCAGAGGTAGGAGTCACCTTCCAACCAGATTCAGTGCAACTTGATCAGATCAGATGGAGTCCATGCAGGCAGTTTTTATCCGATTACGTCCACATGAAAGTGATTTCTCATGTATACTACTAGAACAACAGAGTAGTAGTTGTATACGAGTCATTCATGTAGTTTTAAAAAAACAGCCTGATCTCACCAGCTCAACTCATCTTGGCACCTCTTTGTTTAACAAGGCAAATGTTTTTGGTGTACCCACAAACCCACACGCTGCTATAGTAGTATAGAACTATAGACCATGGACTTTTTCCTTGTTTATTTTTTTTTTTCGCGACCACAACGCATTGTTGGAAGAGCCGATTAGATGGGCAAGCATGCCCATGTCACGAAGAACGCCCCGAGCCGGCCATCGCGACGACTCCGGGAAGAAGGAGCTGAGCCGAACCACCACCGCCAAGGAATCCGCAGATCGAAGCAAAACACCGAAGAAATCGGCCTCGAAACTCGACGCCGATAGCCCGGAAACGAGATCAATCGTCGCAAGCAACGCCGGCGACGGTGACCAAAAGATCCTCCACCCTTTCGCAGAAGAAACGGAGGAACACACACTCCACACGGACTCACCGAGCAAGAAGACGTCGCCGACGACGCCGCCTCCGCCAGATCCGCCGCGGGAGAAACGAAATCCGACCGCCATCACGGAGACGACGGCGGAACCCTAACCCTAACCTAAACTACTAACCGTATATAGGCTAGAAAGGGAACCGGACGGCAGCTCCGCCGCTCCCCCGTCCCTCCGAAGCCCTGCGGGCCGCCGGAGGGGAGGGAGAGCGAGGGGAGCCGCCGCCGGAGTGAAATCGCCCTCGGTTCGCCTCCTCTCTACTGTAGCAGAGGGAGGTTTCGCGAGAGACTTTTTCCTTGTTTATGTTCCTCAATAAAATAGGATGGCTCCGAATTGGCATCTGGCCTGGCGCCGCCTAAATGAATGTTATTGGCCAACCACCATATTTTTTTTGATTTAGTTTGGCTAGAATCATTATGTTTCCAGAAGCCAACGCGGGGGCGTCCCGAGTGCCCAGAGCCAGAGGGCTCCGGGAGCTTCTGCTCCTGTCGGCCCGGGATCGAATCCCCGCCGCGGCACCGGAGGCATTTCAGTGAACAGTACCATCTTTGGTACTGTTCACTGGAATGCAAAAAAAATCCCCTCGCTCTTCCCGGGTCAAAGCACATGGTTAAGACTCGCGCCGAAGCTCACAACGGCCTACTGAGTCCCTGTGTAGGATCGGGGAGGAGGTTTGGGGGTTTTCTCGGCCTGCGTGAGAGGCTCTTCTCTTTAGCAAAATGCCGTCGGGGGCGGTCTTACCCCCAGCAGGTCGAGTTTTTTTTATTATGTTTCCAGAATCTAAACCCTTAAAGAACCAGTTGAGACAATAATAATTTTAACCTGCCAGAATCTACCCTATCTGTATATTAATCGTTGATCAAAACTAAAGTCTTTTGATCTACCATCAAATCCTACTATTATAGGCCCGGGTCTATAGAAAGGGGACAAACCATGAGATATTGCATCACGCTCAGTACAATTATGATGACGATTGTAATATTTTTGTTACCCACGCAATCCCACCACCCGCGGCCTCCAACCCACCTCCCATTGTGTCAGTATTTTCCTACCTTCCCGCCTCCGTCCCGATCTCCTCCCCAAATTCCATCGTGATTTCCTTCCTCCAATCGATGCCGCACGCGATCTCTTCTTTTGTTTCCAATTCCTGCCTACAGCGGCGGCTTGTTGCGATTGCGTCACCGGATCCCGCGTGCCTGGATCTACACGGAGGCGGCTGCAGCCTCGTGATGATGGTGAGGGTGCTACATTAGCTGCATACGCCGTCGGGGCTGCGGGCAGCGTTCCCTCCTGCGCGTGGGCTCGGCTGCGGGCGCCAGTTGAGGCCGCGGCGCGACGGGGACGTGCTTCAGTGGGCGACCGTGATCCAATCACGAGGCTGGAAGGGGAGGCCTTGCCCGCCGGCGCCGCGTCGGGCGCCCGCGGGACCGGATTTCCACCGAGACATCCAAGCCTTCGTGCTCAATGGCTGAGAAGCTGGATGTGCCGCTGTTCGAGCTCCTCTCCAACCTCCTCCAGCAGGTACGCCACGCCTCCGCCGTTCCGATCTGTTCAATGGACTCGATTCCTCCTAGCCACCGACGTGGTGTAAGGCTCGTCTTGTCGCCGCTTCAACTTTGCTTATCAGGAGCGTCACGGCTTGCCGTTATTCTGGATCTCAATTAGAGGACTTTATTAGCGCTATCAACTTTCTGCTGCTTCCTTTATGCTTGGACATTGAGGTTTCTGCACCTGATCTCGCAATCTATGACAGTAGGTAGAAGCTTTTTTGTGCCGATGGAGCATGGAAGAGCTTGGATTAGGGACTTTTCTTTATTAATCTGTGAAGAGCTTGCTATAACAATCACACAGCTGTTCCACTAATCTGAGTTTCACTAATTCTGAAATTATGATCTAACAGGTTGCAAAAATTATCAAATGGCCTTTTTTCCTTATACCTGTTCGATCTGGTTCCTTCTTCCGTGGATTTGATCTGGGTATTTGATTGGTTGTGTTTAAGCGAAGTGATCCACCACATTTGTCGTCGCAACGGCATCGCACTGCGCAATGATAGGTAAAATTGTACGCCAAGCTGTCAACCCTTGAGATTATTGCAATAGTTTGTTCTACAATCAAGTGATTCCACGTTATAGCTTGCTGATGTTTCATGTTTTGGCAGCTTCTTGAAGAAGTTGTACACAAATGCTCAGAAACACCCACGCTCTTGTGATAAGCTGTGTTACTCCAGGTTAGAAAAACTAATTCTCTGCTTTCTTGACTTGTTCATCATGCTCATAGGGCAGTTTGTTAAACTATGAGTACCCCATCCAATTTATGGACCATACCGCTCTTCTCGTAAAATTCAGAATCATTAAAAAATTATTGATCCCTTCTCTGATCCTGTTGCAATGGTTGCTTCTGTTCAGCCAAGTTCTATTTTCTTAAATGCATGTGAAATGCTCACTCCAGATTATGATCTGTTTTGAAAGTTTATATCATTATCTAAATAATATTCATTTTATCTGTAATTTGCTACATAATTGCTTAATGACATAGAATTCATAGTGTGTATCTGACTCTGGCTGTGAATGCGGAAATTAGTAACACATCTTTGGATTGTCTCCATGTTGTTAATTGATACATGCATAGGCACTTCATCTTGAAATTGGCAATAACCAATCTATAGATCATGGCAACTGTTGCTCTTTTGTATGCTAGGTGCATTTTTCAGTTGTAATGCCTGTCGAAATGATTGTCCATTAGTATTTTCCCCCACAAGCTCTGTCAAAAAAAATTGTGAATTAAGATGATTTATTTAAAGTTACTGATGACATTTATGTCTTCTTGTCAGCTGTCCTGACTGCAAGCTGGTTGTTAGTCATGATGACTGTAGCTTACTTTCCAAGCTGCCAAGGGAAAGGACTTCTGTAGTAACAATACTAAAAAATGCAGTTGATCTTTTATTGAGCATATATGGAGTTTTCAGTTCAAGTTGCAGCTAGGTTCCTGGTGCATTCAAAGTTTCAACATAACTTTAGCAAAGCTAATGACAAACTCCTACTTAGTTCCATGGATGAGAGAAGATCTGTTTTCCAAGGGTATGCCTATACACTTCACTTTGAACTTTTTGTTATGATTCATCCTCTATAGTAGTAGAAAGAAATCCCTCTGTAAGATATGATTATGGACCCACAGTGCAGTTGGTTAAATGCAACAATGTTTGACAAATGCCTTTTATGTAGACCTTTTTCCAACCTGTCATAAATGTATTCATTTATGTTTCTTGTGTTTCTGGGAAGCAATTAGGCGTCCTTGTTTTATTAGGTTTCTCTGTTGTACCTCTGCTGGAATTTGTGATCATCCTCACATTTAATCTGCCTCCTGGTAATAAACTTGAAATAAAACCTGCTACAGTTTACGTTCTAAAATTATATATTTGCATGTGTATACATCTGCATTTAGGTAATTTCCTGTCTAGCTTCAAGAACCTATTTGTAAATTGTTTTATGATTTTCTCATGGCGCCTTGGCAGATTACTGGGCTAAGGAACAATTCGCCACTTTGATGGGGCGCATGAGGTTTGACACTGTCAGAAAGCAATAGGTAAATATTTTCTTAACACTTCAGTTGATGTCTGAATTTGGTAGCCTTACTAGCCTCAAAGATGGTTCACTTATTTTCTTATCAAAACTCAGTTGAGCTTTTTTGCTATCAAGTGCGTAATTGTTTCATTATCGTTAAATGGTCCTCTATTGTAAAATTAGGAAGAAAAATAGTTAATTCTCGCAACCAAGCCCTGATTTTAGTTTATGCATCTACATATAACTCTCGTAAGTTCATAACTAAGCCCTGAATATCTTATTGCGTTGGTGCAATGGCTGTCTGTTATGTTCCCCTGGATATAGCCAATGGACAGTATATTTCAATTTGTATCAGCATTCGTCCTGTTTTCTTTTTATTGGATGCATGTGTGGATTGGATACTCAAATCGCATCTGAAGCATGAAGACCCAACGCCTGCATCTAGAATTGTAAATGAATGATTTACCTGCTCTCAAGATATGTATTGAGATCATATAGAGGATGCAAGCCAGCCAGAAAGCATATTAGTGTGATGACTAGAGATAAGAGTGAATGATGTACCTTCTCTGAAGATATGATACTGGAAGTGCCATGAGAAAAGATATATAGAGCTATATGGAAGGAAACAATATTCTGATGAGGTATGCCACTTTTTTTTTCATTCTTATTTTTAAAATTTTATGCTGTTCGCCCCTTGAAACCAGATGAAAGAGCTGTCACGCTGGCAAATTACTTGTGACAAGTATTCTAGGAAGGATGTTTTATCTCGTTACTTCCAGTTAAATACAAGGAACGTTCCTAGCTGTAGGATGGATATAAGGAAACCACTAAACAAAGGGTTGTTCATTGTTGTGTTCATATAGAAGTTATAGAAGCTCGACTTGCTTAAATTTTCTTATGTATATTGTTTTCAACATGCATCTTATTGCTATGGATACATCAACTGATTAGCAAAGAAGTGTTTATATCAAGGGACTGTTATAGGATTCTGATTACGTAATTATTTCACTGTAAACTTGTAACATAGTACAGAAATACCTTTATATGTAGGCTTTTGACACTTTGAGAAGCTTTTCCTTCAAGCTCAAAAAATATTGAAGCGGCCTTTTCACCCTTTCGCTGGTTCCATAGGTGTTCTTTTGTTTTTTTTGTCACCGACGGATCACATGTTTTAGCAAGTGTTGGTGCTTTCTAGGTACTCATTTTGTATGACAAATAAGGTGTTTTCAATACCTTATCGCGTCATTATTGCTAACAATTAACCCCCATTATCATATATATGCGTAGTTTCTGTGTATTCGGAAGTATTTGCAGGAAACAAGAGAAGATAAGGAGACTACGAGTAAAGAGCAGCCGGAGGCCCGAAGAACGAGGAAATTGGAGACCGTGCCGGTCGGCACGGCCTTTGTGCCGACCGGCACCATGGAGGTCGGGCCCAAACTTGAAGCCCACTCGGAGAATATGGAGCCCAGAAGAAATATCAGAGTCGGAGTCGGTGAAATCCAGTCCACAACCAAAAGAGACTATAAAGAGAAGATCTTGGTCGCGAAGAAGAGGGCGGCGAGGAAGACAGACACACACACGGAGATTTTGACCTAGGTTGAAGGTTGTGGCGGCGAATACGGCGATCACCGATCATCACCACCAAAAAGGAAGATTGTGCCGACCGGCACAACGCCGTGCCGATCGGCACCTGTGGGACCACGCCAAATTCCCGCGTCCTACTGTACCCATGTTCATGTGTTGCAGTATGATGCGTGAGTAGATCTCATATTCTCTCCGTGGCGAGGGAAATCTGGTTATGTAACTCTCATACTTACAATACTCTTTTGATGCGTTCAGTCTATGTGGTGCTTCAAATTCGTATCTGATCCATACGTGTTCATCACATAGTGCAAGAAACCAGTGGGGAACTATTAACCCTCGTCGTGACAGGATCGGGGCGAACGAAACCACCATGTCTTGTAGAATACCAAACCTATCAATTGACCTACAACCTGAGTTGCATGCCAGTACCCCAAACCATAGGAGAGAATCCTTTCATAACCTTGATACAACCGCAGGCCCCTTTCATCTCTAGCTGTTAATCATCCCTTCTCACACACATCTTTTGCTATATTGATTTAGTAGTTTAAATAATAGTTTAAGTCCCGCTTGTTCTCTGTGGTTCGATATTAAACCTTGGAATACTCTAAGGGAAAAAGTGCTACAACTGTACACCGTCCTCTTGCGGTATATAAGTGGGTGCGTACAAACGACCAACAAGCACGTTTTCTGGCGCCGTTGCCGGGGATCGAGCCAGTTCTTTTACTATTTATTTATCCTACTAACCTCTAATCCTCTCTTTTCTAGTTTGTTTTTGTGTTTTCTTTCTGTGTTTTCAGGATGGGTACTCCTGAACCGGCTCATACGGTTAGGGAGCATTCACTACCGTCTCCGGGATTGCTGATTCCGCAAACTTCCGATGAGAAAGTCACTGCTTCGTCATACGTTCTCAACCCGACCATCATCAAAATGGTCGAGCACAGCAAATTCTCTGGGACGAAGGACGAGAACCCGTACACACATCTGCAAGATCTAGAAGTTCTCTGTCAGACCTTCAAGCATGAGGGAGTGCCTCAGAATTGGTACAAATGGTTGCTATTTCCATTTTCTCTAGATGGAAGAGCCAAAGATTGGTATAAATCTGCAGCCCGTGAAGCTAAGGGAATTTGGGATAAGCTTGTAGGAAATTTCTGTTTGCATTTCTTCCCGCTTCCGAAGGTGCAGAAACTGAGAAGAGAAGTGGTTAACTTCAAGCAAATGAAAGAAGAGACACTCACGCAAGCATGGTTACGCTTCAAATCTTTATTGAAGCAAGGCCCCGATTTGGGCATGGATGATAACTTGACTGCTCAGACATTCTACATGTCTCTTGGAGGAACCTCCAGGATGCATTTGGATAGTTCAGCTGGAGGGAGTTTCCTCGACTTGACTGCTACTGCAGGTCTGGATCTTTTGAGTAAGATATCGAAGACTGAAGCTATGCATAAGCATTGGGAAGAATTCCAAGAAGGTCCAATTCCCCTTGAAAAGTCGACACCGGCAAAAGATTCTATGGATTTAAAAGCTAAAGCGGAAAGCTGTACAGTATCCGAAGCGGAATTAACAGTAAGAACAGAAGAACCAGCGCAAGGTGATCTGAAAAGACCCAGATTGAAGGAGGTGCCGACCGGCGCGGCCCCTGTGCCGATCGGCACACATCAGTCCATTGTGCCGACCGGCACATCTCCTGTGCCGACCGGCACTCTGAATGCTGTTAAAGGGATTTCCAAGACTGAAGCTGCAATATTAGAGGAGCACGAGAACAGTTTCATGAATAAGTTTCCGAGACCAGTAGGAGATCCAACCTTAAGCAATGCTAAACCGTTGGACGAGTTTGAACCGTTGGATTGGATCCCCATTGATTTCAGCTCAAATCTGCTAAGTATGAGGACAACATACGATCCAAGGTATGCCTCTTCTACAGGAGTTCAGTATAACTTCCCTAAAGACACTAGAACTTCGGAAATACTGGATAATGTCGTCATTGGAGAAGTATTGGGGAAATTGTATAAGGATGATATGGAAATTGACCAGATGGAGGTTCAACAAGCAAAGAAGCTATTTGATAGTTGTTTTGTCCCATCGCCGTATGAAGGATTGTGCGGAGTATATGCAGTCGGCCTTACGGAACGAACGGAAGTTGATCCTTACATACCGTGCGAGATTGGATATAGAAGCTTTCCTAAAGCATTATGTGATTTTGGTTCCCGCGTCAGTTTGATGACGTATGAAGCATTCATGGATATGCCTTATGACATAAAAGGAAGATTGCTAGGAACCGAGCTTGAGCTAATCATGGCGGATGGAAGAAGAACTAAACCACTGGGAGTTATCAAAGATCTGAACATAGAGGTAAAAAAGAATACTATTCCGGTGGATATTTTTGTTCTTGATAAAGGTGAAGTTGGAGTCGAAGATATTATTTTGGGAAGACCTTTCTTAAAGCTTGTACAAGCTGTTATCGATGCTGGAAAAGGTCACCTCAAATTAACTCTGGGCGGAGAGGAAGTCCTCTTTGAATTCGAAGTGAGTGTATATAAGTTATGCATAATTCCAATGCGGTAATTTGCATAGCTCGAGTGGGAATAGGCTAGAAAATCATCAGGATACGCGAAAGATGTGGCCAATTTTCCAAGTCTCATACCCTAAGAATTAAATCTTAACCGAGCTCAATCATCAATCCTAGTCTCTACTTAGCAAGGGCTTAAATTGAGTCACATATATTTGGCACTGGTAGGCACAACCGAATGATATGGAGTAATTCTAAAGCTCACAATAAGAATATTTGAATTTTATAAAGAAATAGGTACTAAGTCATGTCATCCAAAATTGATCTTTTATTTGACCTTGCATGGGAATTTTGAAATGCACTACGCCACATATGAAGTGTTTGCCGAATACACTTTAGTGAAAGTTCGAAATTTTATTTATGCTCAACATCGCTCGATTATCATTAACACTTCTCAAGATAGACATACATACTCGTATCATTTTTCAAATAAAACATAAAGATCATCATCATATTGGATTTGAAAACACGGGCTACATGGTGATGTATCATTCTAAACAAACCACTAGCACACTTGCATAAATAAAACTAGACTACTAGCACACATGCATGAATAAAAGCACACAAACAAACTAAACACACCCGATACATGGTTTCCCAACCCGCTCACACACACATAAGGAAATAAACAAAAAGATAATGCGAAAGGGAAAGAAAAACGCAAACCGGGAAACCGATACAAGTTGTGCCATACACAACACTCTACCCATCAAATGGAGGTGGCTGATTGTAGTCGAAGCCGTAGTACGCCGCCTCCAATCTCCCGAACTCGTCAATCATCGCCTCGGTGTTGCTCCGCATCGCGCCCGCCAAGTTGTCGATGCGTTCAACGTATTGAACGTTGTTGTCGATGTACCGATGCATAGGGGCAAAGTTCGCCCCCGGAGGACCTGCAGGAGCATAGTAGGGTGCCCCCTGGAAGTGCTGAGGGTAGACAGGGGGCATACCAAAGTACCTTGGGTCGGTGCCGGTCGGCACCTGTCCTGTGCCGGTCGGCACAAAGCCCGTGCCGATCGGCACGGGTGCCTGCTGCGCTGGTTGATGCTGCGCGGCTGCTGCCGCGTCCCAGTTGTCCCAGTCTGCCGCTGCGCTCGCCGAAGACTGGCCGACGACCTCCTTTCTCCCGCGCTTGGTCTTCGTTACCTTGTGTCGCTCGCGGAGGTCGGCCTCAAGCCAATTCCCTCCGTCGATCTTGTTCGGGAGGAAGAGGG
Organism: Eragrostis nindensis; assembly: GCA_012490785.1. Taxonomy (NCBI): domain Eukaryota; kingdom Viridiplantae; phylum Streptophyta; class Magnoliopsida; order Poales; family Poaceae; genus Eragrostis; species Eragrostis nindensis. The sequence goes on along the minus strand of JAAXCT010000046.1, from coordinate 1,204,845 downwards.
CGAGCTCGGGGCAGGGAAGCTTGATGCCGGTGCCGCACACGTAGTAGCCGAGCTTGGCGCTACCCGTGATGGTCTTCCCGCGCACCATAGACTCGTCGATGAGCGCGGCCCTTGTCCAACAATCTTCCTTCATCATGAGGTTACCTTCGGTGACTTGGAAGATGATTGTTTGGAGGTAGCCTCCAAAAGCTAGTCTCGCCTTAGGGTTGGCCCTTTGGCTAAACCAACTTGACACCATCGTCCCGATGGGATTGCACTTGCACGGACTCGCAATGGCGTTGTAGAGCCAATGCAAGTCCGGGTCGGAGATGTTGGTGGTGTCGAGGCGGCCGGTAGTGCGCGCGGCCATCCACCGGTGGAGGATTTGGATCGTGGGGTTCTTGATGTGCCCCCTCTTGCGCTCGTCCGCGTCGGCGATGCGGCGCCAAAATGTGTCGAGCATCTCTGTAGTCGCCGCGCCGTATACGGGGGCCTCCCTATCAAAACCGAGAGCATCGGAGATGCCCTCAATCGTGATGGAGTAAGGCTCGTCCCGCACACGGAACTTGATCTTGTCGTCTCCTTGCTCGTCCACCTCGCGGCTCATGGTGGTGATGAACTCGGTGATGAGCTCCCATGACTCGTACAGTGTCGAATGTCGGGAACAGGGGCGCACCTGCAAAAGATTAGCTTTCCCATGCTGTGCCGATTGGCACAGAGGCCGTGCCGGTCGGCACGATTCAAATTTGCACAGATTCGCACGTACCTCGGCTTCAGCAACTTCTTTTCCTCTTCCCCATGCTTGATACAGTGTCGCATGTCGGGAGACAGGGGAGCACGTTCGAATTTTGAATTTTTCAGATGGTGCCGATCGCCACGGGGTCCGTGCCGGTCGGCACCTTTGCTCCATCCCGAGGCTGGGTGCTCGGTGTCTCCCCTGTGCTCGGCAGCTGCTTGGGTGTCAGTGGTCTTTCCTCCTTCCAATGTGCGCAGATTTTGATGATCAGATTCGAATTCTTGGTCAGTGTGCCGGTCAGCACAACAGTGTGCCGGTCGGCACTGTGTAGTCCGCGCCCGATTCAAACTTCGTTGCTTTGTGTCGCCAAAATTTCAAATTTCTTCGCGGATGTCAGACTTCCTGTAGCATCGAGATTCTTGGAGGTGGCGTTTCCTTTCTGTGCCGATCGGCACGTCTCTGTGCCGGTCGGCAACTGTGCCAAATTTCCGCCAGTGCCTCCTTCTTTCGCAAGGATCATCCAGCATATTCCTGCGACACAGAAAAATACCAAAAGCACGGAAATATTCTCGGAACAATTGTTGCACTTACCTTTCCAAATTTTTCTTCATCAAATATTCCGCATATTTTCTCCACTTTACCCCTTATTAATTTTCATCTCCAGTTCGGGGTAACTTACAGAGCACGACTTGGCGTGCTTGCCCTTGTGCCGATCGGCACAGCGCGTGCCGGTCGGCACCATCCAGAATTTCCTCTTTTTGTTTCTTTTCTTCCTGCGCTGTTAGCCAACAAGCAAAATACAAAAACAAAAACTGCAGAAAGTAAACAGACAGCGCAGGTGTTCACACAAAAGTTAAAACAAACACTTGGACTAACAAATTTTATTCCGGGAGCATTATTGTGGATTACAAGCAAACAATTTAAAGGCCGGGTTGCCCTCCCGGTTAGCACTAAATTTCTAATTCACGGGTTGCCCTCCCGAAAGCACTAACACACAAAGACTCACCCTATGACTCGCTCCCGAAAATTGGGTTGCCTCCCAAAAAGCGCTCTTAGTTTTAAAAAGGTCGTAGAGCTTGACCTCCCCGCATAAATTACTTCCTTAGCGTCGCCTTACGGGAAAAAGTTGCGACACTACAAGGTTCTCTTGTCTCTTCTCCTTCAATGATAGGACATGTCCTTCCTCCAATTACCCTCGATTGCTTTATGGTGCGGAGACTTGTATTTCTCAACCCACTTGGATACCGTACGGCCTTCTTCTCCCTTGGGGCGAAAATTAAATGTGTAGGAGGCTCCACTTATGTCAAAGCTTATCTTTCCACTCCCCACATCAATGTTTGCCTTCGCTGTCCTCAAGAATGGCCGGCCCAAAATCAATGAAGTCTTTGTCCTTCTATCCATATCAAGCACAATAAAATCCACAGGAACTATATGATCACCAATTTGGACAGGCACATCTTCAGCAATTCCATCGGGATAGCGAACCGATTGATCGGCCAATTCCAAACACATGGCCGTAGGCTCCAACTCTGGCAAATTCAAACTTACAAAGACATAGCTAGGCATGACACTTACACTTGCTCCAAGATCGCATAAAGCCCCTTCAAAGATTTGAGCTCCAATCAAACACCGGATACTAGGAGATCCGGAGTCGGGCTTCTTTTCTGGTGTAATGTCATTAATAGCTGCAGTGCACTCTCTTGTCATCTTCACTACTTCTTCCGATGCTAAGGACTTCTTGCTTTGCATAATATCCTTTATGTACTTAGCATAGGTGGGCACTTGAAGAGCATCAAGGAACGGAACATTGATATATAATTTCTTCATAATATCGACAAACCTGGAGAATTGCTCATCGTGATGTCGAATCCTCTCTGTCTTGGTCAACAGCTGCGTATCCAGAAAGGTAGCAGGACCATGTTCCTTGTTCTCAGTTCCCCTTTTCAGACCCGAGAGGTCAATTTCTTCTGCGTGCCGATCGGCACCATCCCCGTGCTGGTCGGCACCGTCTACTGTAGCGTGCCGATCAGCACCTTCGTCGTGCCGGTCGGCACGTGGTCGTCTTGCTCCAGCTGCGAACTTCGGATCTTCGGTTTGCTTCCCAGACCTCGTCTCGATGGATTTCAGCTGTTCTGCAGAGCGGGTATTACCAGGAAGAGCTCCTTTCTCGCTTTTTACCGACTCCGCTAATTGGGCCATTTGTTTCTCCATCATCTTCATGAATTGGAGGATTTGCTGATTAGAACTCCCCACTTCGATGACCTTGTCATTGATTGTCTCAAGCACACGATCAACTTCCTTGAATTTGGCTTGAGTATCCTCGTTGACCTTCTCTTGAGTTTGAAAGAACTCTTGGCATTGAATACGAAGAGGGATGGCATTTTGCATAGACGATGACGGGGTGAAGCTACTCCTTTGTTGCTGATATGGAGTCTTCCATCCTTGACTCTTGACATAATTGAGCATTTTCACATCTTCGGGGCAATCCTTGCTCACATGACCAAGTTCTCCACATTCTTCACATGTGGAACGGGCTTCCGCTAGCTTGACGGTCTCTTCCTTGGGAATATGATCAATCTTGTCCAATCTCCTTTGTATGGTGTCAAGCTTGTCCATGAGCAATTCATCATAAGCTCTTTCCACCACACTCTTCATTTTTCCCGTGGAAGGTTGAAGGCTTCTACTTTCTCTCTCGCCAACCCATGATTGATTTTTCTCTATCTTCTTGATCAAAGCCGTGGCTTGAGCGGGTGTCTTGTCCAAAAATGATCCTCCAGCCGAAGCATCTAAGTGTTGTCGGGACAAAAGATTCAAACCCGTGTAGAACCTTTCCACTAGCTCCCATTCAGCAAGACCATTGTGCGGACAAGCATCCTTGTACTCATTGAATCGATTCCATGCTTCTCCAACGCTCTCATCAGCAAATTGAGTGAATCCAAGGATCTTGTTCTTCAAAGCTTGAGTTTTGCCTGGAGGGAAGTACTTTGCCAAAAATTCTGCAGAAAGTAGATCCCAACTAATCTTGGTCGCAGTAGGTAGCCCATGGTACCACTGCTTAGGACGCCCAATAAGAGATAGAGGGAACAGTCGCACCTTGGCTTCATTGTCATTCATATGTTCCAATTGAAAGGTACCGCAGATTTCATGAAAATGTTGCAAATGCATATTAGGATCTTCAGAACCTGTGAACGGTTGCTGACCAACCAAAGACATGTAGCGCTCCAGCCGAAAGGGTCTAGCTTGTGCAGTGAATTCAGTCTTGGTGACATTGTCCAAGGCAGGCTTGAGACGATTAGCAATTGGTGTTGCGTCTCCCATGTCTTCTTCTTCAGGAACTTCTTCTACCTTGTCTTCTTCCAAAGCTGCAAACAATGCCTTCGGGCTGAGTGGCTCGCTGTTGTCTTCTATGTCTCCCACTGACTTGCTTTTCTTTTCCGCCTTACGCTTGCGAAAGAGAATCTCTGGATCATCGAGGTAATTAAAGGGTTTATTCGACTTAGCGCCGTCCATACCTGTCTGTTAAATGAAACAGGACATATATACTGGAAAAGACAGAGAAATCAAAGAAAGAAAGCTCTGTGCCGGTCGGCACACAGGTGTGCCGATCGGCACAGCGACCAATTTCTCAAACTTCAAACAATGCCTAATTCGAACAAAGGTCCCCGGCAACGGCGCCAGAAAAAGACAGCTTGTTGGTCGTATCTACGCATCCACTTATATACCGCAAGAGCACGGTGTACAGTTGTAGTCTTTTTCCCCTAGAAGAGTATTCCAAGGTTTAATCGAACCACAAGGACCTATGGGAATTAAGCAAAATCATCAGTAAAAGAGTTAGCCAAGCTTTCTAGTGAGCGTGAGCATGGGTTTCAGGAAAACGGGGTGTTGTGCCGATCGGCACAGGTGCGTGCCGGTCGGCACGAAGGCGAAGTTGTCCGAAGTGTTGTCCGAAAAGCCTAGGAACAGATTAGGTCGTGGGGTAAGTTAGCCAAGTCTGCTAGTTGAGATCGTAACCGAGAAGCTTAATCAAATAGCATCATAAACGGGATTACTCAATTATTAATAACCGAAGATCGGTAGGTCAAGGCCCCTTTCCGACGAGCCCTGTCACGACCAATCGCCTTAGTCGCTGA